>CM053790.1:813761145-814996145 GCA_028749045.1 Cupressus sempervirens
TTCCTACCTTGATAATATTGATGATCTCTTTGGTGATTTGGAATGTTAGGCACGGAGGGATGGCTAGGACCCACGATGGTCTAATGATGCTATTTATGGTTGGAAGGAACTGTGCACTTAGTTAGTTATGTTTCTGATGATGATGTTTCATGTATGACATGTGGTTACATTTACTTTATTGCATCATGGACTAGAATAAGGATGATGATAAACTTTATTTTCACAGATGTATATTCTTTTAAGCCTTTCATACCTTGTGGCATGTACAGTGGATGATTGGGCATTCAGAAATGTAATGTATGAACATTGGACTTTTCATTATTATTTTATGTGGGTGTAGTATTAGATAGAAACATTAATAGTTATGTTAGATGTGATTTAACGTTAAGGGATCCTCAAAGAATTGTAACCTGTTATGTATGTTTATGTTTACTTTTAGTTGAATGATGTTTTTTCTTTCGCTACTATGTTATGAATGGTTACTTTCATGTTTCAAAAAAAAAAATAATAATAAAATGTTATCAAACTTAGTGAAACTTTAGGTTAATTCTTTGGATCCCTTGGCAGGGCGTTACATTTGGTATCAGAGCCCAAGTTTCTATATTATGAGCTTTAGGTATTTTGGAACAAAACTAGGACCTTGAAACTAGGTGAACTAAAATAGAACTTAAAACTGTTATTCGCATACGCAACACTTAGTTTTCAAAACTGAAAATTTTATTTAAACCTAAACATAGGAAAAACTGAAATTGAACTTAGTCTATTTGCAAAACATGTATCTTTTATCTATGTTTTAAGGTAGTATGCCTTTGATTATCTTTGTGAGCATTATGTTTTTCTTGTTTAGAATATATTAGGGGATCTATTTTAGGAGTTGTTAAAAGAATGAATGATGGGTCAATATGGTTTTTGGTTTATCATTAAACCAGGATCATATTGCTTTAAGTGTGTTGTAGTGTCCTCAATGGAATCATATCCTCCTAAAAAGGGAAAGGGTCCAATGGGATCCACACAGTGAGTTCTTAGCTTTACTTTTCTTGTAGGCTTCCAAGAGTAAGCCTAATTCTAGGAGGGGCAGTGGATGTAGTGCTTGCCCCTAGTTCACATTTTCTTATCATTGTCGAACTCTTTTAGGGCTAGTTCTATGTTGATGATTATTAGTAACATTGTTTTGAGACTATCAAATATTGTGCTATGGATTCAGTTGATATGTGATGAGATTACTTAGACTCTACATTTCATGTATGCATGATGTTATTACATTACTTTTAGTTAGTGATGATGATTAGTTAGATGGTTATTATCACATGTGTTTTCTTATGGATACTTACCCCATACTTGCATGTGTATGGTATGCGTGTTTGTTTCTTATGTATGGTGTTTCTGATGTGGTTAAGGAAGAAAGTTGTAGTCACCTACTAGTCAGGATCTACACGATGCACCACTTCCTACCATTTCCTGTTTGGCTTAGCATTCATATATATTGTATGTACATACATGGATTTTATGCAGGTTGCAAGTATCGGGTATCGAATTCCCTAAATTGCCAGGATGAGCATACCCTATCACACTATCTCAATGGTAAGAGTGGGGAGAAAAATTCTCAAGTCCAAATCCTAAACCCTTAAACCTTTTTTTCCTAGAGAGGTAGGACAAGTATCTAAGATATTTTACCTTCTGAATGTGTCAGATGAAATAATTCATGATTTTTAACCCTTTAGATTGATTTTGTATGGATTGTTCTATAATGGGTTTTTATATTTTATCTTGGAGGTCTATGGTGAATTTTCTATTAATTAAGTCTTAAATTAAAAGATTTAATTAATAATTTAATTATTTTGGAAAAATTAATATAATGTCATGGTCTTTAGATATTTTGATTTTAATTAATTAAATAGAAATTAATTGAGAAAAAGAATTAAATAAAAGAAATTAAAATTAACAATAATAATAAAAGAATTAAAATAAAAGTTATAAGCTTGCCTAGGCGTAAACGCACCTCTTGATTGCACATATGTCAACAACACAAGAGTTAGTGCACAATTAAGCACATGGTGTCTACAACCTTGTGACTCATCTAGAAGGTTGGAAAAGACTCGTGCTTAGTTATCAACACCTTTTGGTTGTTTCTAGAGACATTCTAGGTGCTTCTTGAGAGTTCTTTATATCTAGGCACTCCTAGAAGCTTAGAGAGCATGTTTGGAGGACCTGAGAATGTTGGAGAAGGAAGGAGCTTGCTCTGCGGAATTATGAGGAGAAGTGATTTAGCATCAGTGTCCAGGTAGACACTTGTGATTTTTGCATATGATATTTTGCTTCTAGCACTTCATGTCTTCTTCGTGTCTTCTGAATGCTTTCTGAGGATTTTCATATGTTGCATGCATTTTGTTATGGGTAGATAAATTCTATATGAGAAAATTTCACATGCGTAGATCTAATGAATTTGTGGAACTAGGGTTTAGTTGCTTATGGATGAACCTTTCAGAAGGATTAAATTGGGGAAATGATTACTTTGGAAAAATTCTTATTTTGCGAAAATTGGGAAAACCTTTCCATTGAAAGTATGTAGACCAAACATTATTAAAAAAAAAAATTAATTTAAAAAAAAATAAAAAATGTATATGTATATATATATGTATATATATGTATATGTAGATATATATATCTATATATGTATATATATCTATATATGTATATATATGTATATATATCTAGATATACATATATATATGTATATCTAGATATATATACATATATATACATATATAGATATATATATAGCTACATATACATACATACATGCATATACATATACATACATACATACATACATACATATATATACCTACAATAACTTTGAGAATACGTTTTATATGTATAAAATTCTAAAAATGTTTTAATGAAATTGTTTATAAAAATTATTTATGCGCTGCCTTATGAGAAAAGTAATTATTTGAGCGCATCTGATAAGTGTTTATTAAAAAACATTTTTAATATAAATTTTTTTTTTAAATTGATTTTGGGAGGGGCGAGCAGTCACATCCCACTCCTCCCGGTGGTCACTGTCCATGAAAGTGGACCAGTTGGTAGTCATTAATGACTGCACGGTGACCACTGTCGTAATAGTGCCGCGATAGGCCTCCCATATACGGGATGACACTACGATTGCAGCCTGTGAAGTACTCGCAAGTACTGCATACTCGCAAAGACTACGAGTAAGAAATTTTAATATATGTTTTTTAAAATTGTAATACGTGTTGCAAAATTGAATTTTTACATTTTGATTTTTATAATGTTTTTTAAAATGCTATTATTATTATTAGTAATTATATATATATATATATATTTATGTATGTATGTATATATATATACATATGTATATATGTATATATGTTATTAATATTTAATAATTATTATATTTGATAAATGAATTATATCAATAAATCTTTTCTTTTAATGATAAATTATTTTGAAATATTATATTCTAACAATATAGGTTTAATTTAATTATTTAATTGATTTGAATTATGAAGGAAAGATGTTAATGAAAAGAATTGGTAATTTCTCATGTTAAAATCTACAATTTGTCCTAATGGAATTTGATGGGGGTCATTTTCAAATAACGTTTGTATAAACAATACATCAATTAGAAAATTGAGTCTAAGAGCTATGGGGGGAAAAATTTAATCCATCAAAACCTATACATGGGTTAGGTAATAATGTACAATTTCTCCACTCGATATTTAAATTTGAAAATGAAAATTGAGACCTCCACACTTTATTCAGCTATGTAATTTTAGCAAACCAAAACATGTGCTTTTCTCTATGCTATTTGTTTTGGGTTTTTTTTTGGGTTGACTAGTTGTTGACCAATTGTAGGACGTCTACCAAAGGCTCAAGGATTATGATTGTGATGTCATGATGATGTCTTTTGATTCTGATCTTTTAAAACCCAACCATGGTTATGTGATGGCATGCTAATTGATATTGTTTTCAGTCTTCATTGTGCAAGTTATGACATATGTAACCTTTTTATGATTTATTGATCAGTTGCATTTGGATTAATTTCTAGTCACTTGATGGGATTGAATTGTTTATTTGATCTTGATGATGTCATGTTGTGACATGTTTTGACTCGACCATTTTGGAGTCTTCAATCGGTATTACTTTGAGATACTTTTTGGTTGCTTGTTAAGAACCAATAATTATTGTGATTATCAGTGATACCTTCAGTTGCCAATAGAGCACTGTTGTGGTCATGACTATCTATGGATGCTTTTCAGTTGCTCATGGAGATTTGAGGCTTTTATTGTGTATTATCTTTTGGTATTTTTCTAGTCTCTTGTATAGGACTGTGGTGATTTTGCGATTTATGATTCCATGAGCTTAGGGTAGGTTATCTACTTGTAGTGTTAGGAAGTGGCTTGTAATGGGGGCCAAGTCCCTAAGAGGCTGCTAGGGTAACTCATTGTATGTTGTTTTAATAAGTGAAAACATTCACACCTAATATTGACTTAATGAACCTAAAAAGATAATTGTTTGTTCTCACCCATTCCTCGAGTGCTAGTACAGACTAGGATGGGAGTAGAGAGAATGCTTGTTTGCGACCTTGCATTCTGTAGTATGCCTCGTCTATATGAGAGGATACTAGTGGCCGCATAGGGATCACTAGGGGGTCAGGGTCTGGAGAGAGACTACCAAGATAGCTCTAGCATGATCTGTGTGATGACACTTTCCCACTTGCATAGTAGGTTTCCTACATGTCTTTGTGTGCCTCTGAGATTAGATGTCAATTTGTGATTGGAACCTTTTAGTTAGTATAATTTTAGGATTCTTGGAGTTAGAGAGTATTTGTGCTTTGTGATTTGATAGCCTGCTTGGGACTCGAGATTATCTCCTCAGAGTGGTGGGAGTGGACCATTTAGGTTCCACGCGGTCGGGTGGTAGTGCTATTTGACTCTTACCATTTGAGATCCATTTGAGACATCATGGTTGATGCATTCTTTGTTGGCATATATCTTCATTATATTCATGGATTATGATGGTGGACATGTATCCTTATATTGATGATTTGTATATGTTGGATGATGTTATCTTATGCTTTATTTTGCATGTTAGATTACTTTCTGCATATTATGTAGTATGTTTTTAGAAGTGACTTTCCTTCCTTGATAATACTGATGATCTCTTTGGTGATTTGGAATGTTACACATAGAGGGATGGCTAGGACCCACGATGGTCTAATGATGCTATTTATGGTTCGGAGGAACCGTGCACTTAGTTAGTTATGTTTGTGATGATGATGTTTCATGTATGACATGTGGTTACATTTACTTTATTGCATCATGGACTAGAATAAGGATGATGATAAACTTTATTTTCATAGATGTATATTCTTTTAAGCCTTTCATAACCTATGGCATGTATAGTGGATGATTGGGCGTTCAAAAATGTAATGTATGAACATTGGACTTTTCATTATTATTTTATGTGGGTATAGTATTAGATGGAAACGTTAATAGTTATGTTGATGTGATTTAATGTTAAGGGATCCTTAAAGAATTATAACCTGTTATGTATGTTTATGTTTACTTTTAGTTGAATGATGTTGTTTCTTTCGCTACTATGTTATGAATAGCTACTTTCATGTTTCAAAAAAAAAAAAAAATGTTACCAAACTTAGTGAAACTCTAGGTTAATTCTTTGGATCCCTTGGCAGGGCATTACATCTTAACAGAGTGCATACTTCATTTTATGTTTGTAAAATCTCTAATAAGGTGGATCTAGCAGTCAAAATTGCTCTTAACAGGGTAGATCATCAGAAGTGATCAATGTAAGCCTTAATAGGCCAAATTTATACTGTAGTAGTGAAGTTTTATGGGTATCATTCCCACCCCAATTTTACTTTCTACTTGGAAGGTTTCTGGGTCACCAAAATTCTATGTTCATATGTCATGAATGTTTATCTTTAAATTTCTCATGCATGTAGTAGATTAGATGAATTAATGGTGAATGGATTATGTTGATTAAGTGCTGAATTAATTTAAAGTTTTGAGGTTACTAATTCACCCCTCCCGTCTTAGTAACCTAGCTAGTCTTGATTATTTCCAAGATGGTGTATCTTGCACCTCAGTAGTCTTTGTATTTTTCTTCTTTGTAGGCTCTATACTTGTGTTCTATCTTTTCACTTGAGGGAACTTTATTTCCCTTTATTATCTCTAATCGCTCCTATTTGGTGATACTTTCTTGAATTTCTATCTTTTCAACTAACTTCTTAACTTTTCTCTTTCTTGCACCTTATATAATTCTCTAACCTGAATGAACTTATCCTTGTAAGTGCCTCATATTTCTATATCCTTCTCTCTAGGTATGAAAGCATCACATCTACATACTTCTTCGACACTTCCTTCTCTACCTCATATCCTAGTGTGTGGATAAATATTTCTCTAGGCTCAACAAAGTCCATATAAGAGACATTTATTTCTACCATAAAAAAAATGGTGTCTACATATTTTTTGCACCACTAGTCTTGGTACCCTATGCCTCTATTTCATTTCCTTCTAAAGGACTTTAAACATACCAATAAAGTCAGCAATTATGTTTCCTCTATACTACATATTATAGTGTTTAGTGATTAGTTTTATAGTCGGTTTGTCATATCTTCATGGATAGGGGTACATGTTTGGAAATTTGTGCACAAATTTCTAGACTATAGATGCCATATTTTGAAGCACCACTTTCTCTTTTCATGATCTATATTAAGAAAATACCCTACTAGGATAGTATCTCTCTTTCTAGTTGTCTCTTCTCCTTTTTTGGATTTGATGAGAACTTAAGTCACTTGGGGGCTTGATATTTCTTTGTCTCCTCAACATTTATAAGATTTTTCTTATGCATTGATATAATTTACCATGAGTATGAGTTTGTCTCATACTTTCACTAAAGTTGGGGATAAATGTATGTTCCTATAAAATTAGCACTCATAAGTAGATGCTCTATTAGGCCACATTTTGTTGCTTTTGAAATCTATGATGTTTGATCCTAACAACCTAATTCCTTTTTTCCCACATCTTTTCACCATCTTAGCACATAATTCAAATTTGGGTACAATATTTGTAGTACAAAAAAATTCAAATATGTTTTACCCATAAGTTTTGGCTCAAATTTGGCTTCGATCTCTATGTCAATGTGTTAGTCAAAAATTAGATCTCATGGTAAAAATGGATTATTTTTTAATAATAAAATTATGGATGAATTATATAAACACCCTATCTCTCCTCATTTTGGTATTCATTATTATATCACAACTACACTCTAGCTATCAAGTGCAATCAAGAGATCAAGAAGCATTCAAACAATCAAGAGTAATTGATAAATGAGATTCAAGATGTGAAGGCAACCATACAAGTTCTAGTTTATTCAAGTCAATACCAGGACAATATTTATCATTGAAGGAAGTTTCTTTCCCATGATAGGCATGCATAGGAATTCTCAATCAAGGAAGAATATTCTTCTTTTCATCCACATTAATCTCTCCTTCATCATAAGTGATTATCAAGCATATCGAATTTGAAGGTCTAGGACTAGAATTCATAAATCCATGCATTTATGAGGGTACCATTGACTCATATTATATACTTCAAGGCCATATCATTGATTTTGAGTACATTAAAACATATACATGGGTATGAACAATTTCTACATCCATCCATGAGGGTTTATGCAAGATCAATCAAACATTTACCTTTTTACATACTTTCCTTTATGCATTTTATTTTTATTTTTGAGGTTAATTCCTAAATAGTGGTTTTACCAATGTAAACACCTCTTACCAAACCTTTTCCCTATTTCTCTATGTATGCAAATAAGTTATAAAGGTATCAAAACATTTTTTGTTAGATCAAGAATAGTTAAAGCATCCCTGCAAGTTTCAGGTAGAAAACAACGATACAAAACATTTCAAACACATTATACCTAGCTATTAAAAAATTCAAATATCCTATACCTCCTAGGTCTAGATAAAGTTTTAAGATGAAATTGGTTATAGGTTCGATATCTTAGGTCAACAATTATAGGTATTCTCTAAGATTTTGTTTGTCTGGTATTCAGATCTAAAGTAGCATATGTATTATTTCAATTATATATGCATATATACCATTCCTAATTTGCACTTCTTATCTCATTAGAATTTAGCACTTTAATTTTATAGATTTAGCAAAGGATCATTGACCCTATTATAAACAACAACCAAAAGAAGATAATCATACGCAATAACACCAGATATGTTAACTAGGGAAACCCTTGATCAGAGAGAAAATCTTGGTGGGGATGGTACCCACAAAATGACATACTAATATATAAGTTCCTTGTAAGAGGATGAAATTTGTTTGGAATCATTGAAATATATTTAGTACATATCAGTCCCTATTAGGAGACTATGAATCCCTGTGAGGAGATTCCAAACCTGTTAGGAGTTGTAGAAGGAAGAAGGACTGACTGTCCAAATAACTTCAGGGGCAAACCACCGAACTCACTGTCCAATTAGCCTCTCTATTATCCCTTGTAGAATAATTCAAAATAAAACTCATCTTAAAAAACTTATACTCTTTTTCTTTCCTCTTACTATTCCTCTTCTACACCAAATACTTCTTAGATCTTAATACCAGATCCCCAAACTCACATCACAAATCCATTAGATATCTTACTAACATTATACTTAACATATCATCTCACAAAATCACATACACATTCACATAAGAACCAAGGAAAAAAATGTTCCTTTATACCAAGTCCTCAAAATAATTTATTGAGTGGGCATTGAGACTTTCTCGATTCACATATACAATAGGACCTCATTAAGATAAAACAATACATGTTACATTACATCCTTTCATAAGTACATAACATTTTCATCTCATAGTCTTTACAAATCTTTCACTCACGTGACCTCGAACTTCATGCATTTACTAAAATTATCATCAGCATGTCTTGTACCTATGTCTAATTTTTCTCAATCAGATTCTATCCCTTTTAGGAGATATAACTTGATTACCAAAAACCATTTCTCAGGAACTCTGTATGTAAAATATCTTTTGTAAATCGCAAATAAGTGTTACTAGTCTTCAACTTTTTGCATGCAAACTTAACCATAGAATAAGGACACTCTATAGAAAATTCTTCCAACTACACGTGACCTCATCTTTCAACCATGAAATATATGGCCTCAATCACTATCTGCTACTCTACCACTCTATAGTATGTTGACATCAATGACAAATACTACCATGAATGCAACACATGTTGTAATGCCCCGCTAAGGGATCCAAAGAATTAACCTAGAATTTCACTAAGTTTGGTAACATTTTTTTTTTCTTTAAAAATTACATGAAATTAAATACCACATATAACTTATTCACAATAACGGAAGCAATAGCAATGTCCATCTAAAGAGTAAACATAACATACACAACAGATTACATTCTTTAAGATCCCTTAATGTTGAATTACATACATGAATCCATCTAGTACAACAACCACATGAAATAATAATGATAAGTCCAATGTTCATACATTACATTTCCAAATGCTCAATCATCCACTGTACATGTCACAGGGTATGAAGGCCTAAAAGAATATACATATGTGAATTAAGGTACATCATCCTATTCTAATCCATGATACATCAAAGTATAGATTATCACATGATACACATGATACATCATCATAGAAGTCATATACATCCATCATAAAGATCAAACAAAATAAACTAAGTGCACGGTTCCTTCCAACCATTAATAGCATCATTAGACCATCGTGGGCCCTAGCCATCCCTCCGTGCGTAACATCCCAAATCACCGAAGAGATCATCGGCATTAACATAGTAGGAATGTCACTCCTAATAAATACAACATCATATGTAGAAAGTAATCTAACATGCATATATAAGCATAAGATAACATCATCTAACATATGCTAATCATCAATAAAAGGATACATATCCACCATCACGAAGGACGCTTCAGCCAGGATGTCTCAATGAATCTCAAATGATAAGAGTGGAAAATACACTACCACCCAACCGCGTGGTACCTAAGTGGTCCACTCCCACCATGCTGAGGAGATAATCTCAAGTCCCAAACAGGCTATCAAAATCACATAGCACAAGTCTCTAAAGTCCAAGAATCCTAAAAGTATACTAACTCAAAGGTTCCAATCACAAAAAAGACATCTACTTCCCAAAGGCACACAATGACATGTAGGAACCTACTATGCAAGCGGGAAAGTGTCATCGCATTTATCTCGTACAAGTTACCCTGGCAGTTAGCTAAACTCCACGGGTCCATAAAAATCTCATGCAGCCACTAGTATCCTCTCATATTGACAAGGCATACTATGGAATGTAAGGTCGCAACCATGCATTCTCACTACTCCCATCCTAGCCTATACAAGCACTCAAGGCATGGGCGAGAACAAAAACTCTTATCTTTTTAGGTTCATTCAGTTAGTATTAAGTGTGAAGGTTATCACTTATTAATCCAACTTACAATGAGTTACCCTAGTAGCCTCTTAGGGCCCCGACCCCCATTGCAAGCCACTTCCCAACACTACATGCAGATATCCTACCCTAATGCTCATGGTATCATAAATCATCAAGATCACCAAAGAAAATCCATAATAAAATCATCAAATATACACAATAAGAATCATCAAATATCCATGATAAAATCATCAAATATGCATAAAAGCATCAAATCTCCATGAGCAACATCCATAGAAAATCATGACCACAATAGCTCTCTATTGGCAACTGAAGTATCACTAATAATCAAGTATCCAATGGTTCTCAATAACCAAAATATATCTCAATCATACTGATCGAAGACTCCAAAAACGATTGAGTCAAACATGTCACAACATGACATCATTAAGAATAAATCCACATATCAGTCCCATCATGGCGACTAGAATATAACCAAGGATAACTGATCGATGACCAAAAATAATGGTTAAGTCAAGGGTCTCAAACATAAGAATCTCAACTTTAACAATCAGTAATCACAACCAATACATAGAGAATTCCATCACATAATCATGGTTGGGTTTATAAAGATCGAGAATAAAACATCATCATGACATCACAATCACAAAACCCCCAAGCCTCTGGTAGACATCCTATACTGGTCAACACTAGTCAACCCAAAACCCAAAACATTAGCATAAGTAATACACAATGTAAACACATGTTTTGGTTTTGCTAAGTTTTCAAATTTGAATGTAAAAGTCTTAGTTTACGTTTTCCAAATTTAGAGAAAGAATTTGAAGAAACATTTTGTATGTATTTCCATGTATTGTTTTTGGATGGATAAAAGTTTTCCTTTATAAGTTTAAAATTCAATTTCCAATTATAATTATTTTGTTGAAATCGTTCCCCACCAACTTTTAATTAAATTTCATATACTTTATATATTTTATAATTTAAAACTATTAATTAAATCTTAATAATTAAATTATAAAATTATAAAATTATTCATCATTATAAAAGATGAATTCCTAAATCTTTTATCAAATAATTTTAAATCTTTTAATAACATATTTACATATTACATATATACATATATATATTTATATTTAAATATATATACATACATACATATATAATATATAAATATTTATTATTTCATAAAATCGAATTAACAATTTCGTTTTACACCATATATCATATGAAAATTAAATAACAATGCGAATCGATTTTCATAAACGTTTTATGCAACATAAACGTTTTTAAAAAAAAATGCATATCACATGACATAAAATGTGTTTTGAAAAAAACACATAACTCCATTTATATACTGCTGTTGTGGCACGCAGAGCTCTGCGGTCGTAGGCCTGCAGCAGCAGCGGGTATGTAGTACCTGCTGACGTCGCAGTACCTACGACGGCAGGTACTCCGCACCCGACAAAGCATGTGGGGTACGGGTACTGTCCCTCCCACTGCGCATAAACAATTATATATATTTTTTCCAATGCAATTTTTTTTAATAACATTTTTTATAAAAAACATTCTTATGCGAAATTAATATGAATCTCTACTACGATTTGATATTCGATTCTTCAATTAAATATATATATACATATGTATATATATATGTATATATATATATGTATATATATATACATATGTATATATATATATATATAGTATATATACAAATTATATATATATATATATGTATATATATATATGTATATGTATATATATATGTATATATACAAATTTTATATAACAGTATATGTATAAATAATGCATATATATATATATGTATATGTATGCAGATTTAAAAATATAAAAATATATATACACAATATATTCTAATTCTCAAAATTTTCTTATAAACTTTTAAATCCCAAATTTATCCAATAATCTAATGGATTTGGTCATGAGTTTAAACCCTAGCCCCATTATCCTTTTAGATCTATGCATATAAAATTCTCAGACAAATTAACTACTCAAATTGAGAATGCATACGGTAGAAACATGAAATTCCTCAGAAGACATATGGAAGACACGAAGAAGACAAGAATGCATAATGCGGAAATAGCATAAGTAAAATCACAAGAATCTACTCGGATTCTGATGCTAATTCACTCTTCCTCAGAAAACCCGCAGAACAAGCTCCCTTCTTCAGAAATCTTGAATCCTCCAATGCTCCAATTGCTCTCCACACTATCCACGCTATGTCTAAGCTTCTAAGGATGCTTGAATATAAAGAGCTCTCAGGAAACCTCTAGAATGCTTCTAGAAACAGCTGGAAGGTGTCACCCACTAAGCATGGGTCTTTTCCAACCTTTTTGATGAGCCATAGGGTTGTAGACACCATGTGCTTAATTGATGCACTAACCCCCGTGTTGTTGACACATGAGAAATAGAGAAATGCGTTAATTCCCATGCAAGCTTATAACTCCAATTACTTTTTAAATAATTTCCATTTAAATATTTATAACTCCCATTTTTAATTTTATAACTTTTATTTTAATTTTTATAACTTTTATTATTATTATTTGTTTATTAATCTATTAGTATTTTATAATTATTATTTATTTTTAATTTCTAATTTTCTTTTTTATTTAATTCTTTTCTCTCAATTAATTCTCCTTGAATTAATTATAATCAAAATATCAAAGATCATGATATTTAATTTTCTCAAATAATTAATTTATTAATTAAATCTATTTGTTGAGACTTTAATTAATAGAAAATTCACCATAGACCTCCAAGATAAAATATGAAAACCCATCATAGGACAATTCATACAAAATCAATCTAAAGGATTAAAAATCATGAAATATGTCATCCGACACATTCAGTGGGTACTCAACTCTGATACTTGTCCTAACTCACTAGGACAAATGGTTTTAGGGTTTGGGATTTGAACTTGAGAATTTATCTCCCCTCTCTTATCATTGAGATAGTATAATAGGGTACGCTCATCCTGGCAATTCAGGGAAGTTGATACCCGGTACCTGCAACCTGCAGAAAAACCATGCATGTACATACAATATATATATAATGCTAAGCTAAACAGGCAATGGCAGGAAGTGGTGCATCGTGTAGATCCTGACTAAGCAGGTGACTACGACTCCCTTCCTTAACCACATTAGAAATACCATAGAATAAGAAAACACGCACACCATACACATGCAAGTATGGGGTAAGTATCCATAATAAAACACATGAGATAATAAACCATCTAACTAATCATCAACAATAACTGAAAACAATATAATAATCACCATACATACATGAAATGTAAAGTCTAAATGATCTCATCATATAACAACTGAATCCATAACATAATGTCTGATAGTGTCAAAACAATACCACTAATCCATTAACATAAAGCTAGTCTATCATAGTCTGATAATAATAGAAATAATATGTCTAGAAAAGATGTGAACGAGGGTAGGCACTACACATGTTCACAGTAATAATTTCCCACATTCTTAAATAATTCTAGGATACTCCCCCATAGGAATATCATCAACATTCATGCTAAAAATCTACCCCTTTGGAATTAATGACAACATAAATGAAAAATATCTAAGTTCCATGAATACCAAATCCAACTCTGGTGTTTCTACTACTCTCATATTTTCAAGTTATCTTCATCAATCATCTTTTCAAATCCTCTTCAATCAAATCAATCTCTTATAGAAACATCTCTCCACTATTGATATACTTCCCCCATTGACATCAATACTCTCTTAATTGAATTTTTTTCATGTACAACTCTCCCCCAATTCTTAGGAGATACTTCTCTCCTCATTCTCAAGAGATGAGTTTCATGCATTCTCTCCCCCATTGACATCAATAAAAAAGGTCTCATTATGTCAATCTACTATTCAATATCTTCAATCAACTAAAGTGTCCAAAGAAACTATTCAATATCATCTACCAAGAGTCCTTCATGACTTAGCTCAAACATAGATACTCATCCATAGAGGAAGCATCAACATTCAATCTAGATAAATAATAGTTCTCTATACCACTAGAATGATGCAATCTCTACATCATCTACTCTAAAGTAGGCAAGGGCATAACCACAAGATCCCTCTCAAATACTCAATTGTATGCTAAGGTAAAGGCTTTGTAAATATATCTACAATCTTCTCTTTTGTACTAACATACTCCAATTTGATCTCTTTCTCTACAACCTTCTCTCTCTAAACATAATACTTAATAGATATATGCTTCATCTTAGGATTTAATACAATATTCTTATACATACTCACTATACTTGTGTTATAATAATGTGTGATAACAAGTTATGCAAACTCAAGTCCAATATCCTTCAACATCTATTTCATCCATATGATTTAATTATAATTGTTTGTTGCTGCTACATATTCTTCTTCTACTATACTTTGTGAAATGCTATGTTTTTTTTTCTTATCCAAGAAACCAATATTCCTCCTAGGATAAAGGCTCCACCTCTTGTATTTTTTTTGTCATCCATACTACATATCCAATTTGCATCAGTATATGCACACAAAGTAAAGTCATTTGATCTATTGTACCATAGTCAAAAATCAGGTGTATCCTTCAAATATCTAAATATTATTTTTATTGTTGCATAATGTGATTCCATAGGATCATCCTAAATCTTGCAACTATACCAACTACATTTTCTATATCAGGTCTTATGTGTGTCAAATATTTAGACCTCCAATCATGGATCTATACATCTTTTTCTCAATTGTAGGTGTCTCATCTTTGCTAGATAATTTATGAGTAGTTACCATAGGTGTACCAATAGGCTTACAACTTTCCAAACCAAATCTCTTCAACAAGTCTTTTGAATACTTAGTTTGAGAAATGAAAATACCTTCATCATTTTGTACAATGTGTAAACCCAAGAAATATTTCATCTCACCAATCATGCTCATCTCAAACTCCTTCATTTCATCAGAAAATTTTTCATTTTCTTCATCATCACCTCCAAAGATTATATCATCCACAAATATTACAATAATGAATAGACCATTCTCAATTTCTTTTAGATATAGGTTACTATCTGTAGTACCTTTATCGAATCCAAATTTTTCCAAATACTTGTCCAAACTTGCATACCAGGTTCTAGGTGCTTGCTTCAAACCATATAGTGCTTTCTTCAACTTACATATTGTTACCTATTTTTGCCCCCACCAGAATTTGAATTCAAACACTTGAGACCTCCCAATGTCCACTTACCATCTTTAGTATTAACTAAATGCTCGAGAAATACAAAAAAAAAAAAATGATTAGACTTTCTATTTTCTTGTAACTTTTCGTGTCGTCAGATCTTTGGCGATCTACGATGGGTGCTTTCCTACATTTTCAAAACAAATGACCATTAAACATTGTGGGGAAGCCCCTTCATGATGCATGACAGGTGGGTCCATGTTCTTCTTGTGGGCCACAGGTTGGGAAGTTGCTAACTGAGTTGGCATTTTTATTGGCGCCCACTTTCCTGCATTCTATCTTTTGTTAGACTTTCTGACAATGCAGGCAAGCACCCTGGTGACATCTGTCCCATGATGTCACATGTTCCCAGTTGTACCTTCTACCATCAAATATTCAAGGATTAATGGCTGGTGCATGCTCGCAATAAGGAGTTGTGAGGAAATTAAATAATGTGGGTATGTGCCCTTGTGATGCATGGCACGATGTGACATCATGGGCCCACTCTTCTAAGGAGAAATAAATAAATTCTATCATGGCACTTGTCAGAACATGTGGGTTTGAAAAGGTGATATTATATTGAGCAACAAGATCCACCATTTGACACAAATAGATCAAGCTCTGGTGCTTTCCTGCATTATGAAGATGTAGGGATGTTAAGGAATGCGAGCAAGCACCTCGCTGCCGCATGTCCTTGTGGGATTAGGTCTATTCCTTATGCCACAATTGGATGCCAAGGTGGTGTTAGATCATGCTGAGTGTTCATGGGCCTAGAAATTTCAAAGAGCAAGCGTAGTATATGGAGGATCTTTTAGAGATCAACGATTGCCGCTTTCCTGCAATAAGGAGATGTGAGGAAATTAAACATTGTGGGGAAGCACCTAAAGGACACATGTCCCGGCAAGCCTAGCTAAGACATTAATAGTTAGAGGTTGGTAGTTATGTGACTACCATGGTCAGGGTCTTGAGGAGGTGGTGCATTTAGTTATGAAGATGTGGTCAAAATCAGGAAGACTTTGTGGGGTGGCAAAAAATTGAAAGACTATTGGCCCATGTGGCTCATCGTGGTGGCAGAGTTCAATTGACTTGCTGACTTTGCTAATTCATGATCCAAAAATGAAGGAGATTGAGTTTTGTTGTGTGATTTGATCCTCATGATCAATTCCAACCACTCTTGAATGAATGTTGAGTCCAGCAAACAGTGAGAGAATACTCCACCACCTCAGTTCATCCATCTACTTGGTTAGAATGGTTTAATGGCATCATTTCTATCAGAGCCCTATTTCAACTAAATATAAGGTTTCATTGTATCTGAATCTGTACCCAGATCAGATTTTCTCCAGATCCTTATTGAGACTTAATGCAGTGGTTGTGGAGTAACTTCAGAGAAAATATGTTAGTTATGCCTGAGCTATAAAGGCAATTTTTGTAGATTTTGTTATGGTTGACTCTTCTCCGACTTCTCTGATATTGCTTTGTAATTTCACCATAAATTCCCTTTGCCTCTGAACTGTATGACATTCTTATCTCCTTCAGCCATTGTTGTGAAGTGCAAGAACTATTTGCCTCTCATTGGTGTATTTTAGAGATCTACAATATTGCATGACTGTATCTCTTTTGGCCTATGAATGGTATATAAGTGAATCCTCTCTTTCCTTATGTCATTCATTTGGGTTTTCTGATCTGCATGTGATTATTAGATTAAAGCAAGTCTGAATGTGTATATCTCTTGGTGTCATGATGGTTAAATAGTGCATGCATTGGTAGAGATTGGTTTGAACACTCTATTTTGGTGCATCACCCCCTTAGGTTAGAGTAGGTAGATTTTCTTTCACACGTTCCTTCTCCCTTTTCCTCTCCAAGAGTAGTTAGGTGCACCCTGATAGTAAAGGAAGCTAGCCTTCTCCAGAGACTCAACCTCATAGTTCAAGTCCCACAGTTTGGTGGTTGTTTCCATGTTTCACAAGGTTGTCTTTAGGTAAAAAATTTGGACAAGGGTGCAAAGCTTTGTGACAATAGTTTTTGGCACACCCGGTGGCACAATATTCAAGAAATTTCAAGTCTACTAGTGTCAAAAGGAAGATTTCAAGATTAATACCGAGGAGATAGTATTGGCTTCAATGTTCAAGCCTTCAAGAGGCTAATTCTTCAAGTACTTGGTGACTCTGACCTTCAAATACATCTGGTTCCAGACCAAAGTTATAGTAATTCATGCCCAAAGCTAAAACAAGGGCATCTTCTAGAGGTAAATTTCATTATGAAGAGCTTTTATTTTCAAATCCTAGAAGAAGGAAGGCTGGAGTATCTTTATCACTAGTTAGGAGTGCAATAGTAACAAATACACCTGCAAGATCTATCTCTACTCCTCCTACTATTAGATCTTAGCCTAGATTGACATCAACACATATCAATAGATCACTTGTCTATATGGCACAACCTAGGGATCATGCTTTTGCCACCTTTAATGGTGGAAGTCCTCTTTTATTGGCCCAAAGACATGACATACCAATAGCTGAACTCAAAAGTATACTAGAATTTATTGGTGAAACTTCTATCTCTCCCTTATAACACATTCAAGAAGTTGCAAATGTTTTGCAATATCCATGGTATTACAAAGGATGATGTTGCAGTTAGGCTTCTAGCCTCATCCTTGAAAGGAAAAACACTACAATGGTATAGAGGTTTGGCTCATGGTTCTATAGCAGATTGGGATGGATTAGGAGCAGGACTGTGCAAACACTTTGAGGATAAAAGTGACCATTTGTCACTTTTAGAATAGTTGACTTCTATAAAAAGAGCCCCCAATGAATGTATGACTGATTTCAACTATAGATTTCAAAAGACATGGGATAGAATACCTACTTCAGTAAAGCCTACACCTGGTAATGCCTTCTTGCATTACCTCAGAGCTTTTAACAGTGACATTGCCACTACAATTCAAACTATGGGAGGAGATACCTTTCCTAATGCTTATGAAATAGCAATAAAGTCAAAAAACATCCTAATGCAAGGAGGTAAGCTAGCTCCAAAGCCTCCTATGGCTTTCTTCCTTGATGTTCCAAACCACCAACCAGCAATGGCTCCTCTTTCGACAACTTCCACATCACAATCCCTTGCTCTAGCCCCTTAACCTTCCACATCTTCAAATGGAATAGATGAAATCAAGGAAATGATGTAATCTATGATGCTGAACATAGATAAGAGATTGTAGGGCCAAGAGAAGAAGCTAGAGGATAGCTTCTCTGTGATGCAAAAAGTGAGCAACAAGGTGGTGACTTTAGAGAGACAACAAGCTCAAGGTAGTAAGGCTCATCAATTGCAACATCAAACTCTGAATAGTGGTAGGCCTCCAAATCATAATTATGGGAATAATTCTTTTGATTATGATAGGTAGAATAGCCATGCTTCAACCTCAAATGTAAACCAAAGTAGGGACATAGTTCCTCAAAACAACATGGCCCAAGATCAAGATTTTTGTCCCTCTTGTAATTACTCCTATGCTTGTTGCATGTGTCAAAAGGCTGAATCTTATTTGGCCATCCAAGAGCCTGCAGTAGGAAAATCATAGAAGGAGGACCAATTCAAAGATGCCTCATATATGCAAGGACAAGGTGATTGCTCCTTTATGAATCATCAGGTGGAGGGTCATTGTAATGTAAACCAAGATTCCATTGCTCACAACACTAGGAGAAAAAGAAGAGCTATTGAAGATGTTACCCCTCCTCCTCCCAATCATGCCTCAACTTCAAATGCAATACCTCATGAACAAGCAATAAATGATCAATCAAATACCTTTCAGCAACAAAGGCAAAATAATGGCAGAAAGGATGTAAGTGATCCTCAAGTTGTTCCATCTCAACCTCCTACAAATGCAGCTCCCAAGGCTTCTATCAAAGTAACTACTATGTCATTCAGTGTGGTAGAAAAAATGAAGAGGAAAATTGTGAATAATTCCATGTGGGATGATGTTGCTACTATACCCATGCAAAAGAGGTTGCTGTAGCAAGTATTTCAAAGTATTGAACCAAAGGATCAGCCACCCATCATGGAAAGTGCCACAAAAGTGCCACAAGCCTAGTACAACCATCAAGGGAGGAAGAAAAAAGTAAAAAGGTTAGACCCCCTCCATTTTGTGTTTCTCTAATTATAGGGGGTAAACTAGTCCACAATTGCATGATTGATCCAGGGGCTAGTAATTCAGTGATGCCTAGGTGCATTACTGATGCCTTAGAAATGAAATATGAGCTCATTATTAGGGATGTATTATAGTTGGATGGTAGTATTGTCAAGACTATAGGGATCCTTAGGAATGTGGAAATGGCCCTACATGCATGCCCTGGTTGTACTATAACTCAAGATATATCTGTTGCTGAAGTCAAGCCACATTTCACCATCTATTTGTCAAGAGACTTCACTACCCAAATAGGTGGTTACATATCTTCTAATTGGTCATATATGTCTTTTAGAACTAGATATGGGACCAAATCTTCAATCAGAGTAGAGCCTCTAGCCCTCCATCATATTGGACCCTACACCCCTAATCTCATCAACATAAATGGCACTATCCTAGAGATGGATGTGAATGACATAATGAATGAGCCTACTACTTCCCTAGCAGAGATACCTAATTTTCTCTTAGATGAATGGGCTAATGCATATTAGTCTGATCCTATGTTAGAATTCTTGAGACAGGCCTTAGTACATATTGTATATTAGAGAAGGATGCTCTAGTTCTCGATCTTGTGGAGATTAAAGAAGATGTGATTGGGATATAGAGTATATACTTTGATGGCTCAAGGAATAAGAATGGATCAAGGGCTAGTGTGATGTTGATTTCTCCTGCACAAGTAAGGTACTACTTCTCCTTTAGGCTCTAGTTTAGTTGTACTAATAATGTGGCTGAGTATGAATCCTTGATTCAGGGTCTCCTACTTGCTTAGAAAAGAGGAATTCAAGCTTTAAGTGTATATGGGTATAGCGAGTTGGTGGTTAATCAAGTGAGAAATCAGAATATCACCAAGAATAGTTTGCTCAAGTCTTATAAACATAGGGTATGGGATTTTCTTGAGGGTTTCAATGCATTTAATATTCAAAGCATCCCTAGAAAAGAAAATATATATGCTGATAGACTTGCAAAAAGAGGTGCATCTCATGATGTGCTAGGGAATCTTTAGGAGAAGAAGAAGCAACAAATCAAAATGGTAGTAAGGCCTACCATCGCTGACAAAAACATCCATTGGAAAGTGTTTGAATCTAATGAACAAATTGTAAGCTTCTTGCAGAATGAAGAAGAATTTTCAGATAGAAACCAGTCAAGATTTCAGGATTAGTATGGTGATTAAATCATTAATCTTAGTTCCAAAAAATTGCCTAAGGGTCTCATTACCTTAGAGAGTGTTTTCAATCATGATGACCAAGCAAGAGGTAGAGTCATGAACCTAGCTGCTGACAAAGATGATCAGACCCTAGTCACGATTGCTAATGGAAAATCCTTAAACATGGGGAAGGTATGTTCTGAGATTGAGCAAGAAAGTTTTATTCATCTATGTCAAGAATTTAATGATGTATTTGCCTGGACGTATGATGACTTAAAGGGTTTTGACCCAAGATTGTTTCAGCATACCATAGATTTAATTGATAATGTCAAACCAGTAAGACAAAAATAGAGGCTAGTAAATCCCAAAGTTGAACCCTTAATGAGAAAGGAGCTATCCAAATTGATTGAGGCCAATATAATTTTCCCCATCAAGCACTCGTCATGAGTAGCAAACCTTGTCCCTATTAGGAAGACGAATGGAGAAATTAGATTATGTGTGGACTTTAGGGACCTTAACCAAGCTTCCCTTAAAGATCACCATCCTCTCCCTTCCATGGAGTAGATTTTGTCCAAGGTCAGTGGTTCAAAGAGGTTTTCATTTCTTGATGCATTTTTTGGCTACAATCAAGTACTGGTCAAGGATTTTGATAGGCACAAGACTGCATTTACCACCAAATGGGGTACCTATGCTTATTATAAGATGCCATTTGGGCTAACCAATGCAAGTGCTACATTTTAGAAGACAATGGAGATGGCCTTCAAAAATGTGATTGGAAAGTTTATATTAGTTTATCTGCATGATATCACAGTATATTCAAAGAATGTAGAAGATCATTTTGATCATTTAAGATAGGTGTTCTTAAGGTGTAGAGAGTTTGGAGTGTAACTTAACTCAAGCAAGTGTGTCTTTGCTACCAATCAAGGAAAATTATTAGGACATATTGTATCTGAGGATGGTTTAATCATTGATCTAGAAAGAACAAAAGCAATACTTGCTCTCCCTCTTCCTAAAAATAAGAAAGGGTTGCAAAGCTTCCTTGGTAGGATAAATTTTATGAGGAGATTTATCCCTAATCTTCTCTAAGATTCTGCTCTTTAGCTTTCTTTTGTAATATATTACCTATGATGTTCATTTGATCATTATTCAAAGCAGAGATATCCCAATTCAGGATAACTATATCCTTATCAAGAACAATGTCTTCTTCTTTACCCTTATCCTTACTTGAAACTTTTGTACTCAGTTGAGGCTTGATCTCAACTATCCTTGTACTTACTATTTGCTTACTTGGAATTGTAACAATAATATAAATAGAAGGGCTAGCAACAAAAGTGGATATTGCACTGATAGTAGAAATACCTTGTTGTTGTGTAGCCAAATCTAATGATGGAGGAAGCACTAGCTGCTTGGTAGATGAAGTGCTAATCACTTTACTCAATATGGTACTCAGCTAAATAGGTGGAGAGATTGGTTGGGTACATGGTGTTGTAGTGGTTGCCACAACCAACTCAGCAAAAGCTTTCTCTGAGCTTGCTGACATTAAAGATTTTCTCAGAGAGTGAGGAAATTAGGCCATAACTGTTACTGCAATCTTCTTTGGGTTAGTTTCCTCAATACTCTAAATCTTAGGGAGATTCTCCTCAGTAGCTTCCTATTCTTGCTCCTCATCATTTAGATTTACATCATTTGTTTCTATATCATTTTCATCATTATTGTCATTTTCTTCCTTGTTATCTTCATCATCTATGTCACTAACATGAACAAAAAAATCACCTGGTTGATGAAGTTTGTAAACATTCTTCCATGTAGCTATAATTGTCTTCACTATGGATTCTATGTCTTTGAGAAGAATCATGCATGTTTTCATTTTGAGAGTGAACTTTTGTTCATTCTTCTTCATGGAATATTTCACCTCTTTGTCACTAAGACTTGGCATGAGTTGCCTCAGAGTTTTTTCATAGATGTCTTTAGCTATCTTCTTTGCAAGTTCCCATCTAGGCTTGATTTCTTTCTTAAGCTCATTTGGTATCTTCTGTGCAAGTTCATCAAGAGAGTACTTCCACCTTCCTAGTTTATTCATAAAAACATACTCAATTTTCCTTTTCTCACATGCATTCCTTGATTCATATTTGAGAAAACTAAAACATGCCATACCGGTTCCTTCTAATTTCTTCGACTTTTCTTGAAGTGTAGGAGGAGATCTTTTGAAAATAATTTCCTTGGTATCTTCTTCACCTAACTTCAACTTACTTTTGGTCTTAATTGACCTTCTTGTAAACATAGTTGGGGATGATTTGGTAGGTTTGGTTATGATAACCTTACCTTTCTTTCTTATAGGCTCTTCTTCCTTAGACTTTGTTTCTTCTATTTCATCCCCTACTTCATCTTCTTGCATATCATCTTCTTTTCCTTTTGTCAATAGGAGAGTAGAACCTACTTGCCTTAGTTTTGATATCCTCTTCTTTCCTTTACTAACTGCTTGAGGATGCTTAATTTCAAGTTCTATTCTAGCTTTGGCTTCATCAAGAGTACCAAAATATGTGGCCTTGGGATCCACAAGTTCATCCAATAGTGCCTCAATGATATCCCTAGTGTCATCAATGTTAACCTCATAGCTTAGAGGCTTAACCCACACCACTCTAGGTTTGACTGCTTGAATGTATACTTTGCCATTGTCTACCATGAAACAAGCATCATATTTGTAATCTTCTACAAGTTTCTTTGGAATTCAATAAATGCTATTCATCTTTTCCTTGAATGAATCAAAGTAATTTTCCATGATACTAACAAAGTACTTGTTAGTGTAGTTTTTTATTTTTCCTATTTTGCTAGGTTTTTCCTACACTTTTAATAATCTCGCTTAGGTTAATAAAACATGTCTTATTAGGTGAATGGTTGTGAGGTGTCACCTTCCTACATGTGAGAATCCATTAGCTATCTTGGAAAGATACTTTTCTATCTTTAGTCCTATAGATGGTTGCTCCTCATTGGTTGGTGTTGCCACTTCCTCCCTCTTCCTAGCCTATATAAGCATGCTACCTGGCTTGTGTTTGCATCTCTTGTTTTTGCATCCTCTTAATGCTATTTTTCTTCTAGCATTTGCATTACTCTCTTGGAGGATAACTCCGTGTTGCTATTTTGATTTTGTATCATTTGCATTCATAGTTTAGACATTTATTCTTTGCACTAATTTTTTGGGTTATTAATCTTTTCAGATTTTGACATGGTATCAGAGCTTTTCTATGTGCAAGAGTAGATTTTAGTTTTCTTATTTGAGAGATTCGGGGTGGGGTGGGGGTGTTGGACTAATAAATTTTATTGTAGTTTTTTGAAAAATGAAGTATGATCTTCTCTTGCATCTTTGGATGATCTTGAGAATCAAAAAAGTTTTGACAAAAATGATTTTTCTCTGGGGTTTCAATCTCAAATCTAACAACCAACTTGCATATTTGGAGTTTTCAATCAATATTGCAGGTTCTAGCATGCCATTGATGGACTTAGGAAGCTGATCCAGCATTTACATGTCATATTTTGGATGCTGGGGTTGTTTCTTGATTTTTGTAGCCTTTTTTTACTATTAAAGGCGTTTGATTTACACTACAACAACATCTTCTATACATTAGTAAGAAAAGTGCTTTCTGGGTTTTGCTCGTAGCACCAAAAAACTATCTAGATATCTTTTAGTTTTTGCATACAAGCTATATATTTTGCAAAATCAAGCACAAAAAGCTACAGCCATACCCCTCTCCATTGGCAGTCATAGATTTGAACGCAGTTTTCAAATGTCTCATTCTTGCTCATACAGACTCTGATTTTGATGATTCTTGTTATGACCTTGGCTATTTTTTTGTCCTCTATCCACTAGTGGAGTTGTTTTTTGGATTTTCATGCATGAATTCTTCAGAAATTGCAGATTCTCGACTATGACTGTGCACACTTTTCATTTTGAAAACTTTAGAGAATCATAAATTTCGCATACGACCTCGTATCATGGCGATTCTTTTTTTGAAAGTGCATATTTTTTGAGTAGATCATATTGGTGCTATTTGTTTTCTTGATTATTGTGCCCAAGTTTCACTTTCAACATATGCTCTTCATGAGGGTTTTTAATGCATTGAAATCAAGACCACTAAGTATTTCTTTCTAGTGGTAGTTGTAAACGCACTAAAATAAAGTGCCAAATCATATTTCTTTGGGGGGGGAGGGGGGTTCTTTGATTGAGTAAAAAGGGGGGGCATTATCGTGGCTAGGTTCTCTTCTTTTTAGCATTTCTTCATCATGGATCAAACAAATATGCCCATCCTAACTCCATATAATTACTTTGAGTGGAAATAAAGCATGATAATTCACTTAAGGAAAGTAGGATTAAATAGGATAACTATGGGACTTGAAACTGAACCTGATAAAGATGAAGATAAGCCTAAGTGGTTTAACAAATGTGATGAGGCATATGGAACATTTTGTTTGTCTATTTCTCCTGACTTGCTATTTCACATTGAGTCTTTGGATACACCAAATGAAGTATGGACAAAGCTAGAAACACTATTTGGCACACAAGGTTTAATGAGGGGTCATATGTTGGAAAATGAATTAATTAGTTTAAGTCCAAGCAATTTCAACACAATCCAAGATTTCTTCACCAAATTGAAATCACTAAGACTACAGTTAAAACAATGTCGAATTCAAAAGAAAAATGAACAACTGATTCTTAGTATTCTCTCTAAGCTAAGTTCAGAATATTCTATTTTGTCTCTACCTTCTATGCTACTAAGGGTGCACTTGGTACTCAATTCACCATGCCATCTCTAGCTTATTTTGTTGTCAATCTCACTTGAGAATAGGAAAAGCTAATCTAGATGGGCACTCTTAAGTCCTCTAAGTCACATGCCTTAGTTGCCAACCAAGGCACAAAAGAACAAAAAGGACAAAGTAGTAACAACAATATTAAGGATGAGAAATAAAATAATAGTGAGGAAAAGAAGGATTAGATACCAATTGCTTAAAAAGAAACTATTAATACCTCATCCTCTAAGGGCGATAAACGTAAGAAAGAAAAGGTTAAATGTGCCTATTGTAAAAGACTTGGTCATGATGAACATAAATGTTTGAAGAAACAAATTGATCACTTGACATACATTCTTGAGAAGAATAATATTAGTTTTCTTAAGTCTATCAAACAAAGTTCTAATGAAGGGTCAAACAAGGCAAAAAAAAAACAACAAGGGGAAAGGAAAGGGCAAGGCTGTTGTTGTAGTTTCTTCCTCACCATCCACTTGGGTTCTTGATTTGGGTGCTTCACACTACATGGCTTCATCTAAGGAAGAACTTGCATCCTTGGAGCCATGTACTATGCCTTCTATTTTGATGGGTGATGACACTCCTATTAAGATGTGTGGGAGAGGGTCTATTGATGTGGAGGATGGAACATTCCATGATGTTCTTTGTGTACCTTCATTATCAACCAATCTCCTATCAATATACCAGATCACTCACACAAGTTCAGGCAAGCGGGTTGAGTTCACTCCTGATTTAGTGGAGATACATGAGTTTCATAGTGATTCTGTAGTTGTAGTTAGGAGAGCAGATCATCAGTCATGACTCTATCTATTTTCTCACTTTGTTCCTAATCCTCCTTCATTTTTTTTACTCACTCACTCTAATGATGTGAGTAAATTATGGCATGAGCGGTTTGGCCATCTTAACTTCCACTATTTGCATCAACTCAACTAGAAGAGCATGGTCACAGGGTTGCCTTTAGTTCAATTTTCAGGAGGTGTTTGCCAAGGTTGCATTCTTGGTAAGCATCCTAAGGAAAAGTTTGACAAAAGTAAGGCATGGAGAGCTTCACAGATACTAGAGTTAGTTCATAGTGATTTGGCTAGTCCATTTCAACATCCTTCTTTTAGCAGGTCCCAATATGTCCTCACATTCATTGATGACCTTTCTCGATATACATGAGTGTACTTTCTCAAATAGAAGTCAATGGTATTTGATCATTTTCAAGACTTCAAAATTTTTGTAGAAAAGCAATCTAGGAAAGCCATCAAGGTTTTGTGCATAGACAATGGTGGTGAGTATGTCAACCATTGATTTGAAAGATTTTCCACTTCAGAGGGGATTGATTTACAACATTCAGTTCCATACAATCCTCTGAAAAATGCTATGGTAGAATAGAAGAATAGATCCTTGAAGGAAATGGAAAACTGTATGATTCACTCTAGATCTCTTGCACCATAGTATTGGGCAGAAGCCATTAACTATGCTTGTTATATCCAAAACCCTGTTCCTCACCTGGCCTTGAAGGGAGTTACTCCTTTTGAAGCTTGGAGCGGTTAGAAACCATTAGTTAAGCACTTTCAATTTTTTGGCTCCCCTGCATGGGCCCACATTCCTATAGAGAAATGTAAGGCCTTGGATCCATAAAGTAGACCTTGCATATTTGTAGGTTATCCTAATGGTGTGAAGGGTTATCAGTTACTCCACCCTACTATACATGAGTTATTCATTGAGAGGAGTGTTTAGTTTTAAGAGGGGTCTTCAAGATCACTTTCTATCACTTCTCCAACTCCTTCTACCTTTACATTAGAGTCACTTGGAATACATGACAAATCTTCTAATGAGTCAAATTCACCTGAATAGTCTTCTACCTCTACTTCTGATGTAGAAAGTGATCCAAAGAACTCACCTCCTTCCTCTCCTAGTCATCATTTAGACGTTAATGATTCCCCTCCAGATTCTCCATCTTCCTGTCCACTTTGGGCTAGATAGACCTTGTAGTCTGCAAATGATTAGGTTGGGGATCCATCAGACACTAGGTGAACTCGTTCACAATTCTAGGATGGTCCACATGTCTTCATTGCTACTGCCTCAGATCCACAGTCCTTTAATGAGGCTTTTGGTATTCCTAAGTGGGATACAACTATGCAGGAAGAGTATAGTTCCTTGATGAGAAACCATACTTGGGGTCTTGTCCCTCTTCCTAAAGGAAGAAAACTTGTTCGATGTAAGTGGATCTATTGGAAAAAATTTGCAGTAGATGGGTCAGTTGACAAACACAAGGCTCACTTGGTCACCAAAGGATTCTCTCAAGTTCCTAGGATTGACTACTCAGAGACTTTTGTGCCAGGTGCCTGAATGAATTCCATTCGAATTATTCTTGCCATTGTTGTAGCTAATTGTTGGGAAGTACATTAGATGGATGTGAAGAGTACTTTTCTTCATGGTGACCTTCATGAGGAGATCTACATAGACCATCCACAAGGCTTCCTTCAGGATTCTTCACTTGTGTGTGATCTTCAGAAGTCTCTTTATGGCCTCAAATAGGCTCCTTGGGCTTGGTATGCCAAGATGGACTCCTTCCTTCTATTAGTTGGGTTCACTCGGTGCCATTCTAATTCTAATGTATACATTTTGCAATAGAGTGGTTCACTTCTATTTTTAGTTTTGTATGTTGATGACTTGTTGATCATAGGAAGTTCTTCACCCACCATTAAGGTTGTCAAAGTGGCCCTTCAAGACAATTTTTTGATGACTAACTTGGGCTTGTTGCATTATTTTCTCGGGATTGAGATCCTTCAGTCTCCTTTTGGGATCACCATCACACAGTCCAAGTATGCTCTAGATTTATTCTCGAGGTTTCATATGGCTGACTATAAGCCTACTCTGACTCCCTTCCTTTTTGGAGTCAACCTTGAGGCTCAATGTTCTTCTCCACTTGTTGATAGCACTTTGTACTGCCAACTTGTTGGGAGTCTCATCTATCTAACTCATACGAGACCTGACATCTCCTATGTTGTAGGCATGGTCTCTCGATTCATGTAGGACCCCCATTAGCTACACTAGAAAGTAGCCAAGTGGATCCTTCACTACATTCAAGGTTCTCATAGTTTTGGGATTCATTACGTAGCAATTATTGAGCTTGATTTGGTGGGCTACACAAATTTAGATTGGGTAGGTGATTCTGAGGATCGCAAGTCTACTTCAAGGTATAGCTTCTCACTTGGGTTAGGTCCTGTTTGTTGGTCAAGCAAAAAGTAATCTGCTATTGCTCTATCTTCTACTAAAACTGAGTATCAGGGGTCTATAAATGCTGCCACTAAGGCCATTTGGCTTCAACATCTTCTCACTAAGTTTGGTATCTAGATTAGATGGTCATCAGTCATATTTTGTGACAACTAGAGTGCCATTCAGATCTCATAGAATCCAGTTCATCATTAGCAGACCAAACACATAGAGGTCCACATGCACTACATCCAGGAGCTCATCCATCATCATGTCATTGACTTTCGCTATTGTCTGACTTCTAAGCAAGTTGCTAATATCTTCACCAAACCCTTCACTGAGAGCAAGTTCCTTCATTTGCGAGCTTTTTTGGGGGTGCAAGATGCTTCATCTTTTGGGGGGGCCTCTTCCTCTCACTCAAAGTCCTAATTTTTTTGGGGGGTCTCTTTTCTCTCTCTTTTGGGAAATCTTATGTACATGGGTACCTCATCAGGTTTGACTTGGTGGGACCCATTTCTACATCCACCTAAGCTTCGCTTATGGGGGGGTGTTAGCGTAATTTTTTATTTTTCCTATTTTGCTAGGTTTTTTCTACACTTTTAATAATCTCGCTTAGGTTAATAAAGCATATTTATTAGGTGAATGGTTGTGAGGTGTCACCTTCATACATGTGAGCATCCATTAGCTATCTAGGGGAGATACTTTGCTATCTTTAGTCTAATAGATGGTTGCTCCTCATTGGTTGGTGTTGCCACCTCCTCCCTCTTCCTAGCCTATATAAGCATGCTACCTTGATTGTATTTGCATCTCTTGTTTTTGTATCCTCTTAATGCCATTTTTCTTCTAGCATTTGCATTACTCTCTTGGAGACTAACTCTTTGTTGCTATATTGATTTTGTATCATTTGCATTCATAGTTTAGATATTTATTCTTTGTACTAGTTTTTTGGGTTATTAATCTTTTCAGATTCTAACAATACTCACCCACCTCTGCTATATATTCATTAATATGATATAGTATTGGTACATCTTTTCTCCATACAATTGAACCTTTTGAAGGGAACAAATTTACACAAAGAAGAATAAAAAAGTCAAGAGTGAACCAAACTTACATAGATTATTCTTTGAATATTTTATACTCTCCATTTTCTTTTTGAACTAATTCAGCATTAGCTTAGCAAGGTCGAAGGACATGTTCTTTAGTACCTTGAGAGCCAGATCAACTACCTCACATGACACATTGTTGAGATGACTTGAGCTATAGATCTTATAAGATATCACATGAAGTCCAAATTTTAGCTCCATGTCAGTCACATTGCTGATTTTCATACCTCTTCCATCCCACTTGGCAAGAGTTTTTCTTTCCAATTCTACCCGACTTAGGGTTTTGGCAGTCTTTGCTTTGTTCAACATTGAGAGCCCTATGATTTAATGAATCATTTTCTTTGTTATTTGAATAGGCTACTCCAACCATAGCTATCTATTATGTACACAACTAAGAATAAACCTTATCTATTTTATCTAAAAGTCTCAAGGTATATGTGCAATGTGTGTTAAACCCTTGGTCTCAAAATGTTTATGCTTGGGTTTCAACACACTATTAACACATAACTTATTCAGATTCTTATCCATCTCTAGGGTTCCAATTTCTTGTATTGAACAATGAAAATGTGAATGAATATGTTAACAAGTAATACCTTTGGTGGAATTTGTGGCTGAGCTCTAGTTGGATCAAGTACTTCTGCAATTGTCAGACTCAGCTTGAAATTTGGTGCCTTCCATTCAATTCCATGAACCGACATTTTAGACCCTTTCCTAGTTTTGATGTTGGAAGATGTCATTCTTGATAGGGTTTATGAAAACACACAAATCTTCAACAACAAACACAGATCACTTGGAAGAACAAAAATCACTCTTGCAAATAGCTCTTCAAAAATTCATGGTGAAAAATGAATTCAATTTCATTCCTTTTAACATATTTTCACTTTTTCAATCACCATAAATGCTTGGTACGATCACTCATTGAATGAAAGACTATCTTCTACTTAGTTCAACCTTAATGTTTAGTAGAGTCATTCATAGCTCGGTGTCCAAACAATGTTTTAGTGTATCCCAACCTTGCTCGACAGGGTCTTGCAACCTGACCTAGCTTGGTAAGTCATGATTTTCTTTAGTCACTTAGTGATCCCTTTACACCTTGAATGTTGATATGGATCTTTCCTTCTAGTTGGTTGAAACTAATGTAAGATGTCTCTTTCAAAGTCTTAGTTCTAGTCATTCCTATGGGAGATCAAGTTGAAATGCTTAAGTCATCCAATTCTTGAGTGACATGTACTTCATGGCTCAAACTTGCATTCTTAGAAGACTTTGGAATCCATTGCTGCCTCATCTTCTTTCTAATATTGTTAGCTTTGGCTTTCTTTTCATATTCAATCCTTTTAGTATTCATATAGTTTTTGGAAAGATGTCCAAGTTCTATACAAATAAAACATCTTCTAGTGGTGTGTCTTGTTCGCATGTGATGTTTCACACAATTTGCTCCAATGTTCCCAAATTCTCTGCAGTAGTGGCATCTACACCATGTTTTGTAGTCCCATCCAAATATAACTTTCATAATCTGTTCTACTAGGTTCAATATCTTGGTTTTGCATTCAGAAGATTTGAATCCATGCTTCTTGCACTTGTGACATTTAACTTCAAATTTAGGTTTCTCTATGCATTCAATTGCTCCATGACCATACTTATTGCAATTGTAGCACTTTTCATTGAATTTTTCTTTACCATTACTCCAATTTTTTTTTGATGTATGGCCTAACTTACCACAATGATTGCAAGTAGGACTTTGATTATTTTGAGCTTCTTGCTTGGATGATTCACCTTCTTCTATGTATCATATTCCTACTTTTCCTTTATGTCTATATTGACTTTGCTCATTCAATTGATTCATGTCTGTTTGAGATTTCATCATCTTCTTATTGGTTTTGTTTTCAGTGTTTAGATCATTTTACAATCTTTCATTCTCTGATCATAGATCCATGATTTCTTCATTTGTATTAGTAAGCTAATCAATGAAGTCTTCCTGTTGAAGGGATATATGTTTAATTTCATTGTTCTTTCCTTCTATCTCTTCTTTGGTTTTGTCTTTTTCTTCCATGATTTCACATAATCTTAAAGATTGAATTTGTTCATTTGTATTGAATTTTCTCATTCAACTAATTCATGTCTATTTGAGATTTCATCATCCTCTCATTGGTTTTCTTTTCAATGTTTAGATCATTTTGCAATCTTTCATTCTCTGATCTTAGATCCATGATTTCTTCATTTGTATTAGTAAGCTAATTAATGAAGTCTTCCTGTTGAAGGGATATATGTTGAATTTTATTGTTCTTTCCTTCTCTCTTATTTGGTTTTGTCTTTTTCTTCCATGATTTCGCAAAATCTTATTGACTGAATTTCTTGTTCTCTTTTCAGCTTTCTAACTTCTTCTTGAAGATTGAAATTCTTTTCCAATAGGTTTTTGATACCCTCATCAGCTTTATCTACGTTTCTTTTTGGATAGATATCTTCAATTCTTTCTTTAGTGTAGAGATTGTCACTCATTTGTACGGCAAGATCTTTTCTTCTTTTAAGGATTGAGAGAGTTGCTCCTTTTCTTTCTTTAGTTGCCCAATAGCCAATTCCAAATCTAGTTGTTCATTGTCAATAGCCTTATCTAGTTTGTATACCTCCATTGCCTCTAATCTTTGCTCAAGCTTTTAAAATTCTTCTCTAAGAACAACAATGCTTTGATAATAATTGTTGAAAATATAAGATAGGCTAGGTTACTAAGAGAGGAGGGGTGAATCAAGAACAAATAAAACTTAATCTTATTTCACCAATTAATCTTTCATATATATTATGATCTAATTGCATGCATGAAAGACTAAAAGCATTAAAATATTCATAACACTTTGACACATGATATGGTGACCTAGAAACCTTCCAAATAGAAAGTAAAATTGGGGTGAGGTGTTGACATTATGGCCAAGTTTTTTTATTAGTGACACACACACACTTAATTAGATGGTTAGTAGCTACCAAGCTTATAATACAGTTTACAATGTTAACCAAGTATTTCAAGCTATATCAAGTTCTATATTTGCTACTAATTTTCAAGAATAATATTCAGTTTGCACCAAATAGTATCTACTAAGTTGGTGATTATCATTGTAAATTGAGCTTCATAGTGTTTACCAAGTTTCTTAGTGAAAACCAAATTTTCTAGTGTTTACCAAGTTCACAACTTCAACAATGTGAATCTAGTGTTGACTAAGCTATACAGTGTCAACTAAGTGATTTAGTTTATATCAAGCTCATAGTGATAGTGTTGACTAAGCTATGTAGTGTCAACCAAGTGATCTAGTTTATATGCTGAGTATTGTAATGTATTGTACCACATCCAAATATGAATGGTATGAATATAGAAAGATATATAGATGAGCAGAAGTGTGAAGGCTACAAGCAGTATAAGGAGCAAAAAAGATTTATCTATCATAGCAAGGTGATCATTACACTCCAAAGGAATCTCATTCAAAAAATCAAAGTTGTAGATTAGAGATCAGCCACTGGTTCATCCTAATAGGTGGAATAGTTAATCATTTCACAAAGTAGACTTAGTAATCTTTTATAAATCTCTTTAGTGAGTGCATACTTCACTTTATATTTTTTGGAAAAATAGATGGAGTAACTGAGAGGGGGGGTGAATCAATTACCACAAAACAAATCCACAAATCCCTTAGATGTGTTATAAAACTAGATACTGCTATCACTTGGTATTAACTTATTACTTATCTTTAAGCATTCACAATTATTAGCATGCATGCAAAAGGAGATAACATGAACATAAGAGACACCAATTTAACGTGGAAACCCAATATGGGAAAAACCACCGAGTAACTAGCTACCAATTTTCACTCTTCTAAAGTGAGCCCTATTAGGATCCAACCCTATTAAAGATTACAAAACACACTATTAGGCATGACCTTGTTAGAGGATTTAATCACCCTGCTAGGAGTGGCTTTGCTAGAGGACTTTAGAACAATTCAATAGAACTGTCCACCTTGTTAGAGGATTTACAAAATGGCTTTAAAAGCAACTCTATTAGGAGATTTAAAAATCATTGCTACAATGATAAAAAAGTAACAATGAAGTGACCTGAATGAGATGTAACTAAACTTGCTGATATAGATCTCTATTCTACTTCATTAGATCCTCTTTGATCAAATACTCCTTTGCTGCTCCTTAAGGATATTTGATCCTTCTTCAAAATTTTCTCACACTTCCTCTTTTCACAATCAACTCACTTGCATGCTCACTCATTCATTCATCCATTCATTCATACTTTAGAATTCACAACTTGACCTTTTATTTATACATTACAAATTATCAAGTTGGCTCATTTACAAGATACATTTACCAATAAACAATACATCAGTTAGCTATAGACATTACATAAAATAATTAAACCTTATTTCCCAAAATAATGAAATCCTTCATTGGCCAACCTTACTAGGTAAACACTACTCTAGAAATGATTTCCAGTGTTAACTAAGTGAAGCTCGGTAAATACTGCAAACTCTGCAAAATCTTTTGGAGACCGAGTGAACTTGGTAAGAATTGATTTTCCTTTGTTGACCTTGTGAGATCGGTAGAAACTAACTTTTGTCATAGAATCCTTTAGCACCTGAGTCAGCTTGGTAGAAACTAACTTCTGTCACAAAATCCTTCAGCACCCAAGTGAGCTAGATAGAAACTATCTTCACAGTGTAGTATTCAAGAATGCTTGGTAGACTCTATAATTCACTTTGCTGACCAACTAAGCTCAGTAGACTCCATCTGACAACTGATATGACATTTGTGTAACATCAAAGACAACACACAATTGAACAATTGTATCCAACAATCTCCCTCTTTGGCATTGATGGCAACACAACATGTCACAGCAGAATGAAATTTGAAAATAAGTCATTTTTTGAACATTTCTCCCTCTGTGAAGGAATTACATAGACAAAAAACTCTCCACAAAAAAAATTCAAATTTCAAAAAGCTTATGACAACATACTCTCCCTCTTTGACAACAAATGCCAAAGACAACACAAACCAAATGAGTAGCAATGTACCTTAAGTACTAATTTATATGCAATGTTCTCATGACTATGCTGCATCAACTGATAGATATTCAACTTGTTACCTATTGATGCATCACTAAAACTTCATTTTAGTGAGCTTTAGATAGGGGAATGACCCCTAACTTACCTCTTAGATACAAGAATGCATCCTTAGCTAAAGGCTTGGTGAATATGTTACTAATTTGTTCCTTTGTATGGACATATTCCAATCTAATCTCCTTATCCTACACCAATTCTCTGAAAAAGTGATACTTTATTACAATGTGCTTGGTTTTTGAATGCATCACTATATTTTTAGATATGTTAATTGCACTTGTATTATCACAAAACATAACAACTAGTTCTTTGATTCCCACCTTCATGCCTTCCAATAATTGCTTGAACCAAACAATATTAGAATAGTTTACTGCTACTACAACATATATACTCTACTTCTATTGTAGATTGGGGCATGCAATTCTACTTTTTACTTGTCCAAGAAACCAACCTCTTTCCAAGAAAGAAAGCTCCTCCACTTGTACTTTTTCTGTCATCAATATTTACTACCCAATCTACATCAGTAAACACTTTCAAATCCAGATTACCTCTAAATTTAATGTACCATAATCCATAATCTTCAGTGCCTTTCAAGTATCTCATGATCCTTTTGATTTCCATCATGTGATTTTCTCTTGGTTTTTATGAAAATCTTGCTACAATACCAACTGCAAGAGCAATATCTAGCCTTATATGAACTACATACTACAAATTTCCAATCATAGATCTATACAATGTCTGATTTACCTCCTTTGATTCATCATCCTTGGTAAGTTTTAGTCCAGTACACATAGGAGTTCCAACTAGTTTATAGTCTTTCATACCAAATTTTTTTCGTATCTCCTTGATGTATTTAGATTGAGTGATGTAGATACCATTCTTACTCTATTGAATTTGAAGACCAACAAAGAATTTGATCTCTCTAAACATTGACATCTCAAATTCCTTGTTCATTTGCTTTGAAAATTCTTTGCAAAGATCATCATTTCTTGTGAACAAAGTATCATCCATAAATATTTCTGCCAAAATAATCTTGTTATCTGGTCCTTCCTTGATATACAAGCTACTATTATCATTAGTTCTCTGAAAACCAATCTGAATAAGATAGTTATGCAATCTTTCATACCATGCTTCAAGGGCTTGTTTTAGACCATACAATGCTTTGTATAATTTGTAGACCATGTCTTTCTTTTCTGGATCAACAAAACCTTCAGGCTGTTTAATGTAAACTTCTTCATCTAGTAGTCTTACTTTTCCATGAATGAATTCCACTTTGAATCTATTACTGAATAGCTGTGCCAAACTTAACAGATTGTGTTTTAGTCCTTCTACCCAATATGCATTATCACATACAAGCTCTTTGGTTAGTGAGATTCTTCCTCTTCCTTCTATACAAAAAGGTTCATTATTACCAAACTTTACACTACCACCATCATAGTCTTCAAATTATTCAAACTTAGTTTTATCACTAGTCATATGATGAGAGCAACCACTATCTATAATCCATATATCATTTTTTCTCACATGAGAGATAAGTGCCATTTTATCTTCTTCATCATTATCAAATTCATCTTTCACAATGATGTAAACAATTTCATCATCTTCTTCATCAGAATCATTAGAATCCTTAGCCATTAAACATGTTTTTTTACCTTTTTCCTTGAATGATTTGAAGTCTTTCTTGCCATTGCACTTGTGACCTTTCTTCTCATCCTTGTTCTACTTATTTGGGCACCTAGTAGTAATATGTCCAATTTCTTCTTATGAAAAAATAATTAGAGGAACCTTACCTTTGTATTTCCCTTTGCCTCTAGAATATTTCCTTGCAAGAAAAGTTTCAACCACCTCAAGATCACTGTCTGAACTCTATTCTGATTCTTGTTCGCTTTCTAACTAAGAATCCTTTATCTTCTTACCTTTATCCTTGAGTGAAAGCTTGGCTTCAAATGTTGATTCAATGTTCTTGGAAGCACTGACAACTACTTTGACTCTTTCAACATATTTGGCAATTTTTTCATCCTCTCTCATCCTTGTCTGATCAAATTGTCCTCTTATACTTTTTCCTTTGGCTCTTCTCACATCATCATTACCTCCATAGATATCTTCTAGCTTGTTTCACATTTCAAAAGCAATTGCATAGTCCTTGACATCATCAAATTCTTCATAGCTTAGGGCAGATGCAATGTCTATCATCATGGTGTTATGAGTCTTCTTCTTAGCAATGTCATTAGCAGATAATGTGTTAGAAGGAGTTACATATGCTTGATCAAGATATTTCAATCCTATATCTCCAATGGAATCTAGATGGAGTCTCATGAGACCTTGTCATGTTGAAAAGTTATCCTTGTTAAACCTTGGAATTTCCCTCTTGTAAGACATCTTAATCTTTAGCTTTGATCCTCGAAATCCTTCCTACAAGCACCAAAAGCTCTGATACCAATTGTTGGAAAAATAGATGGAGTAACTGAGAGGGGGGGTGAATCAATTACCACAAAAAACATCCACAAATCCCTTAGATGTCTTATAAAACTAGATACTGTTGTCACTAGATAGCCACATAGAAAAATGTTGTAACTCAGTAGATGAACTGTGTATTAACTTATTACTTATCTTTAAGCATTCACAATTATTAACATGCATGTAAAAGGAAATAACATGAACACAAGAGACACCAAATTTAACATGGAAACCCAATATGGAAAAACCACTAAGTAGCTAGCTACCAATTTTTACTCTTCTGAAGTGAGCCCTATTAGGATCCAACCCTATTAAAGGTTGCAAAACCCACTGTTAGGTGAGACCTTGTTAGAGGATTTAATCACCCTGCCAAGAGTGGCCTTGCTCGAGGACTTTAGAACAATTTAATAGAACTGTCCACCTTGTTAGAGGATTTACAAAATGGCTATTAAACCAACTTTGTTAGGAGATTTAAAAATCACTACTACAATGATAAAAAAGTAACAATGAAGTGACTTAAATGAGATGCAACTGAACTTGCTGATACAGATCTCTATTTTGCTTCACTGGATTCTCTCTGATCGAATACACCTTTGCTGCTCCTCAAGGATATCTAATCCTTCTTCAAAATTCACTCACCATTCCTCATTTCATAATCAAATCACTTGCATTCTCACTCATTGATTCATCCATTCATTCATACTTTAGAATTCATAACTTGACCTTTTATTTATACATTACAAATTGTCAAGTCAGCTCATTTACAAGATACATTTACCAATAAATAATACATCAGTCAGCTACAAAAATTACATGAAATAATTAAACTTTATTTCCCAAAATAATGAAATCATTCATTGGCCAACACTACTCGGTAAACACTACTCCAGAAATGATTTGCACTATTAACCAAGTGAAGCTTGGTAAACACTGCAAACTTTGCAAAATACTTTGAAAACTAAGTGAACTCAATAAGAATTAATTTTCCTTTGCTGACCTTATGAGCTCAGTAGAAACTAACTTCTATCATAGAATCTTTCAGCACCCAAGTGAGCTTGGTAGAAACTAACTTCTGTCACAGAATCCTTTAGCACCTGAGTGAGCTTGATAGAAACTATCTTCATAGTGTAGTATTCAAGAACACTCAATAGACTCTGTAATTCACTTTGTTGACCAACTGAGCTCAGTAGACTCTGTCTGATAACTGATATGACATTTGTGTAACATCAAAGACAACACACAATTGAATAATTGTATCCAACAATTTTTATAAATCCTTTTGCAAGGTGAACCTAGCTATCCTTATTGCTCCTTATAGGACAGATTATCATAAGTGATCATTATAAGCCTTAATAGGCTAACTTTATACTACAATCCTAAAGCTTGTGGGTATCATCACCACCCTAGTTTTACTTTCTAGTTGGAAGGTTTTTGGGTTACCATATTGTGTGTCAAAGTGTTATAAATGTTTTAATGCTTTCAAATCTTCACCTATGCCATTAGATCAAAATACATATGAAGGATTAATCGGTGAATTAACATTAAGTTTTATTGGTTACTGATTCATCCCTCCCCTCTTAGTAACTTAACCTGTCTTATATTTTGAACAATTGGTATCAGAGCTTTGTGGTTCTCAAAGAAGAATTTTAATAGCTTGAGCAAAGATTAGAGGCAATGGAGGTATTCAGACACTATAAGGCTATTGACAATGAAAAACTAGATTTGGAATTGGCTACTAGGCAACTTAAGAAAGAAAAGGAGAAACTCTCTCAATCCCTAAAAAGAAGAAAAGATCTTGTAGTATAGATGAATGAAAAACTCTACACTGAAGAAAGAATTGAAGATATTCATTTAGAAAGTAATTCAGATGAAGCCAATGAAGCAATTAGAGAACTATTAGAAAAGAATGGTATACTTCAAGAAGAAATAAGGAAGCTAAAAAGAGAACAAGAAATTTAGTCAATAAGATTATGTGAAGTCGTGGAAGAGAAAAACAAGATAAAAGAAGAGTTAGAAGGAAAGAATAATGAAATTGAACACATCCCTTGAATAGGTAGACTTTATTAATCAACTTACTAATGCAAATGAAGAAATCATGAATCTAAGATCAAAGAATGAAAGATTGCAAAATGATCTAAACATTGAAAAAAAAACCAATGAAAGGATGATGAAATCTCATGTAGGCATGGATCAATTAAATGAGAAAATCCAATACAGAAAAAAGGTAAAGAAAGAATTGGATGTACAAAAGAAGGTGAATCATCCAAGCAAGGAGCTCAAAAGAATCAAAGACCTACTTGCAATCACTGTGGTAAACTAGGTCATACATCAAACAAATGTTAGAGTAATGGTAAAAATAAATTTAATGAAAAATGCTACAATTTCAATAAGCATGGTCATAGAGCTAATGAATGCAAAGAGAAGCCTAAATTTTAAGAAATGTCACAAATGCAAGAATAATGGGCACAAATCTTTTGAATGCAAAACTAAGATATTGAATCCAAAAAAATAGATTATAAATGCTATATTGTGTTGGGACTAAAATACATGGTGCAATCATCACTACTATGAAGAATTTGGACACATTGGAATAATCTATGTGAAACATCACATGAGGACAAGAGACACCACTAGAAGATTTTTCATTTGTACAAAACTTGGACACCTCACCAAAAATTGTATGAACACTGGAATAATTGAAGATGAAAAGAAAGCCAAGGCTGATAACATCATAAAGTAGATGAGATAGTAGTGGATTTCAAAATCTTCTAAGAATGCAAGTACAAGCAATGAAGCACATGTCACTCAACAATTTGGTGACCCAAGCATTTCTACTTGATCTCCTATAAGGATAACTAGAACTAAGATTCATTACATCAATTCCAATCAAGCTAGAAAGAAATATCCATATTAGTATTCAAGATGCAAACAGATCACTGAGTATCTAAAGAAATTCTAGACCTTATTGAGCTAGGTCAGTTTTTCAAGACCCTTTTGAGCAAGGTCGAGAGTAACTAAGTTGTTGTGTGGACACCAAGTCATGAATGGCTTTGCCAAGAAATTAATTCAAATTGAGTGGAAGATAGTTTCTCATCAAACAAGTGAATGTACCAAGCATTTATGGTCATTGGAAATTGAAATTTGTTAAAAAGAGAAATCAAATTCATTTATCACCATGAATTTTCAAGAGCAATTTCTGTGCATCCAAGAGATCTATCCAATATTTTGTTGAAGTTTTTTGTGTTTTCATAAACCCTACCAAGAAATGGCATCCTCCAACAACAAAACCAAGAAAGGGTGTGAGATGTTGGTTCAAGGAGTTGAGTGGAAAGCACCTAACTTCAAGTTGAGTCCAACAATTATAAATACTCTCGATCCTACCGGACCTCATTTACAAATTCTACCTAAGGTACTATTGGTTAATGATATTTGCTTGCATTTTTCATTGTTCAATTCAAGACATAGGAACCCTAGAAATGGATGAAACTTTGGAAAAGTTATGTTGAATGGTATGTTAAAATTTGAGCATCAACACTTGGAAGCCAAGGGTTTAACCCACATTCCACACATGTCCCAAGATTTTTAGATAAAATAGATAACGTTTATCCTTAGCCATGTGCACAAGGGTAGCTATGACTGGAGTACCCTATTCCCATAACAAAGAAAATGATTCATTGGTTCATAGGGCTCCTAATGTTGGCCAAGGCTAAGACTACCAAAACCCTAAGTCAAGTAGAACTCAAAAAGAAAACTCTTTTTGAATGGGATGGAAGAGGTATGAAGATCAGCTGTGTAGCTAACATGGAGTTAAAGTTCAAAATTCACATAATAGCATACAAAATATATAGCTCCAATCGACTCAACAACATATCATGTGAGGTAGTGGATCTTTCTTTCAAAGTGGTGAAGAACAACATGTCCTTTGACCTTGCTGAGTTGATGTTGAACCAATTCAACAAAAACATTGAAAGCATCAAAACTTCAAACAATAACCCTTGTAAGTTTGGTTCACTTTTAACCTATTTATTCTTATTTGGACAAAAGGTTTTCCCTTCAAAAGGTAAAATTGAATGGAGGAAAGATGTACTTGTACTATATCAAATCAATGAATATATAGCAAAGGTGGGTGAAAACTATGTCAGTATCATGGACAATTATTTTGATTCATTCAAGGATAAGATGAATAATAGATTCAGATTTCCAAAGAAACTTGTAGAATACTAAGAGAATGATGTTTTTTATGGTAGATTGGGACAGAGTGTACATACAAGGATTCAAACCTAGGGTGGTATGGGTCAAGCCTCTAGGCTATGAGGTTAATATTGATGACACCAGGGATATTATTGAGGCATTGTTGAATGAGCCTATGTATCCCAAGGCCACATATTTTAGAACATATGATGAAGCCAAAGCCAGAATTGAACTAGAGATAAAACTTCCTCAGGTTATCAGCAAAGGAAAGAAAAGGATAGCAAAATTGAGACAAACTAGTTCTACTCTCCTATTGACAAAAGGTAAAGGAGATGATGTGATTGGTGATGATAGAAAAGATGAGGTAAATGAAATAAAATCAAAAGAAGAAGGACCAATCAAGAAGAAAGGTAAGGTTATTATAACCAGACCTACCAAGTCATCAACTCTAGTATTTACAAGGACATCTAGAAAGAAATTGAAATTGGGTGAAGAAGTAGAAAATATTATTTTCAAATGGCCTCCACCTACATTTCAAGAGAAATTGAAAGAGATTGATGTTGGAGTTGGCATGGAAAATTTTAAATCATTGAGATATGAGACTAGAAATGCAGAGGAAAGGTAGCAAGTTGAAGAAATGGTTATGTCTAAGCTAGGAAAATGGAAATATTCACCTAACCAACTTGTACAACAAATTCCCAATGAATTGATGGAAAGAATCAAGCCAAGATGGGAACATGCTAAGAAAACTACAAAGGATATATATGATCAGACTTTGAAGCAACCCATGCCAAGTCTTAATAACAAAGAATTAAAAGAGTACATGAAGCAAAATGAACTTACTTTGAAATTTAATACCCACTTGATATTGGTTAATGACATTGAACATGTGGTGAGGAATGCCACTAATACATGGAAGAATACCTACAATCTTCATCAAAAAAGGGATTTTTTTGTTCATGTTAGTGATAAAGATGATGATGATGAAGATGATAAGGAAGAAAAGGTCAATGATGATGAAGAAGAAATAATTGATGAAAATAAAGATGATGAGGAGCAATAACAAGAAGCCACAGAGGAGAATCTCATTGAGATTCAGAGCATTGAGGAAACTGACCCTGAAAACATTGTAGTAGCAGTTATGGCCTCACTTCCTTACTCTCCAATTAAATCTTTAAAGCCACCAAGCTTAGAGAAATCTATTTCTAAGTTGGTTGTGACAAACACTGCAAATCCAAGCACTCAACCAATCTTTGCACCTATTTAGCTCATTACTTCATTAACTGAAGTGACCAACACTTCATCTACCAAGTAGTCAATACTTCCTCCATAAATTTTGGCTACTTAGCAACAAGGTATTTATACAATTAGTAAAATATCTTGTTTTGTTGCCAATCCTTCCATTTCCACTATTCTTACTATTCCAAGTATGCAAATAGTTAGTACAAAGAAAATTGAGAGCAAGCCTCAACTAAGTACTAAGGTCTCTAGCAAAGGAAATGATAAGGAAGAAGATATTGATTTTGATGAGGATATAGTTATTCCAAATTGGGACATATCTACTCTGAATCCTGATCAAATTCATATAGTAGGTGAGCTTTTGCAGAAGAAAGCTAAGCAACAGAAGCTTAGAGAGGAGAGAAATAGGGAAAATCAAGTGCTAGAAGATGCAAAGAACATTCTTGTAGATGCACTCAACACTAAGGTTGATACTTCTCAACCTATTTTGGCTCAATTAGTAGAAGTGGTTTATAAATTTAATGAATATTTGAATGGGAAAGAGAAATTGTTGCAAAGAGTACAAAAGAAATTTGAAAACAAAGTATTGGAGCTAGTTGCATAGAAGATTGCAATATACCAAGTAGATTTGTCTACTACTCTAAGCTTATTGGTAACCTCTACTAATAATGCCACTTCTCTATTTGGAAAACTATGTGATACATCTATGTTTATGTAGGAAATCAAAGATAAACTCTCCAAGATAGATGAAGATCTAAAGGCAAGTGCACACCACCTATCATTAATCCGAGTTACAGTTTTTCTCATTGCACAAAGATTAGATTTATGACTGATATGCAAGAAGAATTACTAAGGGAAGAAGCCAGGATAAGGACCACACTTGTAGATAGACAGGGCATGATTCTTTTGAACATAGATACATTATAGAAACACATCGCACATGCCAAAACTCTCATCCATGATAACAACTTCTCCATAGTTGATCACATGATGTAATTATTAGCAGAAGTTTGGATTGCATTGTATGGAAGAAAGTTGGTGAAAGAAAATTGGGACAAGACAATGTCACTAATTTTGAAGGTACATTTTGAAATTACCATGTAATATACACCTTTGAAATTTATGTCAAAAAGGGGGAGAAGATGTAATATAAGATGTGATATAAAGCGGAGAAGATAAAGAAATGAGATATATGTATATAGTGAGTAAAGTATGATATGTGATATATGTATGCAGGAGCATCATAATATTATACATATACATGTACATATATTCAGATAAACATCTCTTATAAAAGCAATTTTGAAAAATTTAAAAAATAGAGTATGTTACTGAGTTAAACACACAGGATGGAGACTAAAAATTGTTTTGAAATTTTTGAGAATTTAGTTTTGATTGATAAGTGTTTTTGTCACTAATACCAAAGGGGGAGATTGTTGACATTATGGTCAAGTTTTTTTATTAGTGACACACACACACTTAATCAGATGGTTAGTAGCTACTAAGCTTATAGTACAATTTATAGTGTTAACCAATTATTTCAAGCTATACTGAGTTCTATAGTTGCTACTAAGTTTTAGGAACAATATTTAGTTCACACTAAGTAGTATCTACCAAGTTGGTGATTATCAGTGTAAACCGAGCTTCATAGTGTTTACCGAGTTTCCTAGTGCAAACTAAGTTTTCTAATGTTTACCAAGTCTGTAACTTTAGCAATGTGAATCTAGTGTTGACTGAGCTATACAACGTCAACCAAGTGATTTAGTTTATACCAAGCTCACAGTGATAGTGTTGATCAAGCTATGTAGTATCAACCAAGTGATTCAATTTATATGTTGAGTTTCGAAGCGTTCACCGACTCACCAATGCATACCAAGTTCACATTACTTGGAAGTGGTTAGTATGAGATGAGCTTCTACATCTGCCAAGTGCATGATGATGTCGAGCATTGACAATTCTTTTTGAGTGTTAGAAGCTCACTGAGTTTGTCTTTAGAACCCGAGTACCTACAAATGGGTCAACTTTGTGTATTATGGTAAAAATTGTATTGTATTCGACTTTGATGAATTGTAAATTGGATTGGTATATATGAAGTGTATTGTACCACATCCAAATATGAATGGTATGAATATAGAAAGATATATAGAAGAGTAGAAGTGTGAAGGCTATAATAAGTATAAGGAGAAACAAAGATTTATCTATCACAACAAGGTGATCATTACACTCCAAATGAATCTCATTTAGAAAATCAAGGTTGTAGATCAAAGATCAACCACTAGTTCATCCTAATAGGTGAAATAGTTAAATCCTTTTACAAGGTAGACTTAATAGTCTTTTGTAAATATCTTTATCGAGTGCATACTTCACTGTATGTTTGTAAATCCTTTTGCAAGGTGGACCTAGCAGTCCTTATTGCTCCTAATAGGGCGAATCATCAGAAGTGATCATTGTAAGCCTTAATAGGCCAACTTTATACTGCAACACTAAATCTTGTGGGTATCATCCCCGCCCTAGTTTTACTTTCTATTTGGAAGGTTTCTGGGCTACCTTATTGTGAGTCAAAGTGTTATGAATATTTTAATGCTTTCATTTTTTCATGCATGCCATTAGATCATAATACATATATAGGATTAATTGGTGAATTAAGATTAAGTTTTATTGGTTACTAATTCACCCTTCCCCTCTCAATAACTTAACATGTCTTATATTTTCAACATGAGATGATACCCACAATCTTTAGTACTGTAGTATAAAGTCTAGTAAAGGGTTACAATTGATCACTTCTGATGATTTTCCTTGTTAGGAGCAATGAGGACTGCTAGGTCCACCTTGTGAAAGGATTTACAAAATATACAATGAAGTATACACTTGGAAAAGAGATTTGTAATAGAATGTTACATCTACCTTGTGAAAGGATTTAAGTGATAGACCTATTAGGATGAGCCAGTGGTTGATCTCTAATCTACAACTCTGATTTGGTGGTTGAGATTCCTTTGAAGTGTAATGATCACCTTGCTGTGATGGATAAATCTTTGCTGCTCCTGATACTACTTGTACCCTTCTTAATTTGCACTCCTAATCATATGATTACTTTTTATTCACATTATTATTTTTGGATGTGATACAATATATTACATATATATCAATCCAAACTACAACTTAACAAAGTTGACTACAACACAAGTTTCACCAAAATACACATAGTTGGCTCAATTGCTAGCACTTAGGTTCTAAAGACAAACTTGGTGAGGTTCTAATACTTGGCAACCATTGTCAGCACTTGACATCATCATGCTTTGAGTAGACATAGAAGCTTGGTTCATACTAATCACTTCCAAGTAGTCTGAACTTGGTCATCACTGGTGACTCGATGAACATTGTGAAACTTGACATATAAATTGAATCACTTGGTTGACACTTCCTAGCTCGGTCAACACTAGATTCACATCATTGATAGTGTGAACTTGGTAGACATTAGAGATCATAGTTGACACTGTGCAACTTGGTTAATACTATGAAGCTCAATTTTCACTATTACTCATCAACTCGGTAGATACTACTCAGTGTAAACTGGATAATGATTTTGGAACTCGGTAGAAACTGTAGAACTCAGTAGAACCTAGATTACTTGGTTAACACTATAAACTGCAAGATAATCTTGGTAGCTACTAACCATTTGACTAAGTGTGAGTCACTAATAAAAAAACTTGACCATGATGTCAATATTTGTTGATAGTGATTTATCTATGAGAAGTTCCTCTAGAGTAGATTGTAAGAATTTGCCTAAGGGAAAAATTCACCTAGGAACTAAGAACTCAAACACAAGCACAATTGTAGACCAAAAATGGATATGATCAATTAATTAGAGTATGTCTAAATACATTACTCTATTCAGAATGTGATAAATGTGATGTGCAAACACACTAGGAGTGCTTGTATATAAAGGCCTCTCAGGAAGCACCTAGAATGTCTCTAGAAACAACCAAGAGATAAGATAAGTACACACATTATCCAACATTTTAGATGAGTGGATAAGATTAGAAGGTTGTAGACACCATGTGCTTAATTAGTGTGCTAACTCCTATGTTGTAGACAACATGTACATAAAAGAGGTGCAGACCCCTGTGTTGTCAACATGACAACTCACAAGAGTACACATACTCCTAGGTGGCTAATAAATAAATAATAAAAAATATGCATTAACCTAAGTAAACTTAAGTAAGTGTAAATAGTGAATACATATTTACACCAACACCCCCCCCCCCCCTTAAGTGAAACTTAGGGGAATGCCCTTAAGCTTATGAAAACTAGGATGAAGATGCATAATGGGTCTCGGCTACTAGGCCATATTAGCTACCCATGTACATAATGAAAATGCATTCTCTCATAAAGTGGGGAAAGAGGACAAACCTAATGGAAAAAACCCTCCTCCAAAAAAAGAGATAAATAGCGATGCATCGATGGATGGAGTAATCAAGACCCCCTCATTATGACATACATCCAATATATACAAAAGAAAAATGGAGAAGGACAAAACCTCTTAAGAGGAAAAATTCCCCCCCAAAAAGGAGAAGAAGGAGATGAGGTAGTCCTCCCCCTAAAAAGTAGTGTGCCAATCAATGAGGAATGCTCTGATGTAGAAACTGGTCCATGACTTCTGAATGATGTTCCTCCCTTTTAGAAGAAACATATGCAAGGATACCTACAAGATGTGTTCCCTATATGGAGAAGAAATCTTTATGATGACCAGTGTCGTTGAAACCTATTCAAGTGTCCCTGTGTTGATGTTGATGATGGCTTCCTCCAAAAATGCTAAAGAGAAGTATAGATTGAACAAGGAATGATGTAGAACCTACTTCAGGAAACCAACTGTCTTCTCAAATGTGAAAGAGACCTCTTGCAGATGTTGTACATAAGTATCTACAATCACACCAACCTAGAAAGATTGATCATGTAGAGAATGTGCAATAACTATAGAATAATCTACCTTAGCAAAGAGAAGTGATAAATCATCATAAAAGTATCCTATATCTGTTGTGTGTGACTCCAAGAATAGAGCTAAAATGTTTGGCAAGAAATCATCACCTAGAAGACCATGAGTACCCTGCAGTGCTGAAGTACATGAATCTATCACTACGACAAAGGATGGAGTATCCACCTCAAAAAGAAGATGAATATCATCAATAATGTCTCCCACATCTTCAATGTGACACTCCACGAATAGGTGTGCAATTTCTAAAAGGAAGTCTTCGCATGAAGTTAGAGTAGAAAGACATAAATTATCCTATCGCATTGAATCTAAAGTAGCTGGGGCTGGAACAGGATCAGTAGGAGCAATAGGAGCTAGAGGTGTGATCTCATCTGAAGTTGAAGAAACCATAGCTAGAGTGACTAGATGTAGAAAGTCCTTTGGAGATGGAGGATCACATGGATCTCAATATGCTTCCCAAATAGACCACCAAATATCACAAGGAAAATGTGCCAATCTAAGAGGACCAAAAGATTCCCTACTCAAATTTTTACGCAAAAATTGATTAAGGTTAATAATATATGTCCAGTCAAAATGTGGTGGCATTGAATAGAGATAAGGAAGCAATCTTGGATGTTCTCTTAGATGGTCAATTATCAAAGTCCTCCATTTGTAATAGTTCCTTGTTGTCAACTGTGGTCTAATACCAAACTAACAAATCTAACAAGACTCTATGAGATCAATGAATGAACCCCCAAAGAATCAAAGAAAATCAAAGAAAACCCCCCTCATGTATGATTTAGGCACTTGATAGCCACTTGCCAATTTAGGGCCTACTTTTGAAAGAAATATTTCTATCCACAAAACCTATAATATGATTTCAGATCTAAAAGGTAGACAAAAAACTATACACTTTCAAAAAAAATGGAACTTGATTTGGAGTCCAGATGAGCCCATACTAAGCATTTTAAGTGGTAAAAATTGGAATTTTGGAGTTGCAAAAAAATTCAAAAATAGAGATCTCAAACCACCTGCACCAATGTGTAGATCATGAAATTCTACCCCAAAACAAAAAAAAATTCTCGCAAAAAGGAGTCCGTATGAGGGAGATATCACTATTTGAAAATCCCTGCTACTATTTTTTTTTTGAATCGCCGTCGCACCTCAAAAAATCTAATGGCTCTAGATTTTGCCTTAGATGTCCGATTTGGATGAAAAAAATTTGATTTGGGGGGTTTTGGACCTTCTGAATGTGATGCAAATATTAGATTTGCACCAACAAGCTTCAATCTTCACCTGCAAAAAATCTCTCCTATGGCACCAAAATTTTTTCAAAAAATAATGCAGATCCGAAAAAATAGCAAAGATGCAGATGAAAAAATGCAGATCCAAAAATTAAATATATAGATCTGAAATGATCATGCCAATGCTACAAATTGGTCCTTTAAGGTGCCGGTTTGCAAAAAAAATTGCATCAATTTTGACTATGCCTAGGGTAGGTGAAATTATAGTCAAAATTCACTGAATCAACATTCTAGATGCAATGGTGAGGTCAAATCTAGTGCTGGGCACTCCCAATTTCTATGATACTCTAGAGTTGAGCTATAGTGGTGAAGAAATATGATGGTCTCGAACAACTATGTGATGAGAAAATCTCCAAATGCTCTGATATCATGTAAGAATTTTCCTAAGGGAAAAATTCACCCAGGAATTAAGAACACAAACACAAGCACAACTGTAGACCAAAAATGAATATGATCAATTAATCAGAGTATGTCCAAATACATTGCTTTGTTCAAAATGTGATATATGTGATGTGCAAACACACTAGGAGTGCCTATATATAAAGGCCTCTTAGGAAGCACCTAGAATGTCTCTAGAAACAACTAGGAGATAAGATAAGCATTGACAACTAATCACACACCTTATCCAACATTCTAGATGAGTGGATAAGATTAGAAGGTTGTAGACATCATGTGCTTAATTAGTGTGCTAACTCCTATGTTGTAGACAACATGTGCATAAAAGAGGTGCGGATCCCTGTGTTGTCAACATGACAACTCACAAGAGTATGCATACTCCTAGGTGGCTAATAAATAAATAATAAAAAATATGCATTAACCTAAGTAAACTTAAGTAAGTGTAAATAGTGAATATGTATTTACACCAACATAGATGATTTTTAGCGTACCAATTTTTTCTTATTCCATTCATCTATGGAAGTGCAAAGATAGAATATAAATTAGACTAGTGATAAAGTGTATAAGGCCATTGATAAAATGTAAAGGGTCACCTTTTATCTTTGGATGGGAGAATTTTAGTTTTTTGAAATAATCTTATTCTCTTGCACTATTTTATTAATAATTGTAGTCATTTATTTCTACCTATAATAATGAAATGGAAATTTTTTATTAGAAGTTCCATGTAGTTGAATAACAATGGTTCTTAAAAAAGGCATGTTACTTCTTAGAGAATGTGTGCTAAAGCTAGAAAAATTAGAGGCATGGGTTTTTTTAGTACATTTATTAATTTTTTTAAGTTACAATGTATTCTACTTGGGATGAATATAAGAATATGGTACAAATATTAGCTTTTATTTATCTCATAAAAATGAAATAATGTTGTTAAATTTTTAAAGAACATGGCATGATTTTATAGGAACCAACATATAAAGTTAAGTGTGAATCATATATTTTTTAATCTAAAAGATATATTTAAAAGTACACACAATAGAGGGAAGGTAATTCATAACTTTGTACTATATTTACCAAGAGAAAATACATAATTGTGATCTTAAAAGAGTGCTTAACACTTCTTCGAATGTATTGTATAACCATCTAGTATGTTGATATGACTATAAGATATTCCAAAGATCTTAGGGACATGGTAATTATGATATCTTTTAATAAGATGGAGAACATACAAAATAAAATAAAATATTATATGACAATAAATCTTATTGCATCTATTGTTTATGCTATTATATGAAGTACAACATGTCTATTTATCAACTAAGATTATTAGTTTGTTATGATAATAGTACCCAATCAAACAAGTTTAATTGAAGTTACATGTGTATAATTTATGCAAGAAAAACAACGTTTAATAAGATTTTTAAAATCAAAGATAATCTTTGTGTACATTTAATACAAGTTTACTTGAACTTGCATGGATGTGATTTCGATGAAAAATTGTTTGAGATAATTGAGAAATTTTCCTTACAAATTATGTATGGCATTAGTTAACATGGTGGTGAAGATGCATATATCTTATAAGAAAACTTAAGTAAAATAGAAATTAAATAATCTTTATAGTAGTCCAAAGAATTTTTTCTTAAAAATTGTAGAAAATTCTATCCAACCTAGTATTGTGTTGTTGATTGTACTTTGAATGGTTTATTGAAGGTAATTAAAGGAAAATAATAAAACAAAATTCACTTACAGAACATAAAGGCATTTTTGAATGGTTTGTTCCATTGTAAAAAAAAGGATCTTTATTTTGAAAACCTCCATAATATTATTGCATAAGACTCAAAACACCTTAAAATATTTAGTCAAGTTTCTATTTAGACCTTCTATACATCATTGATTTTTTTTCAACATTTCTATCATACATGAACTTACTTTAGCACCATCCTTTAGGATCTAAAGCATATAATTAGTCTATAACTAGGTACCTAGGAACTTCTATAATCCATCTATAACTAAACATCTATCATCCTACATAATATTTCATATGGGGTTATTACCAAATTCTTAGTGTTCGTTGTGATATCCTACACAAAATTATTCCATCAACAAAATATGAAGTATATGTGCTAAAAATTAATTAAAGATGCATAATTTATTAAAGTATAAAATCATGATACAAAATATTACAAGTCTTTTTAAAGGGAAAACATCATTTGAAAAATTGATAATACAAACTAGTTAATCAATATAGTTATGCTAATATTATTACCGAGAACTATCACTTTCCATTCATTCAAAATAATTCCAATTATATAAAGTGGTTACTTAAAATGAAAATATAGATGTATCCATACATTTATTAATAGAGTCTAATATACAGGTAAAGAGTTTAATTTGGGAACATTATAATAGCATGTTTAATTCATAATTGACTCTTGCTTGTTATTGTTGGAAATGGAAAGGAGTAACTGAGAGGGGAGAGGTGAATCAGTTACTACAAAAACAAATCCAAGTCCCTGTAAGATGTCAACATGATATAAAACCAAAACCTATTGTAACTTGGTTAATATTGAATAATTAGATCTTAAGATATTTAATGTGATTGACCATCAATAACACATTTACAGAAACATTAAAAAAAAAACCTGAACACAAGAGACACCAAGATTTAACATGGAAACCCAATTTGGAAAAACCACCAATTGCAACTAGTTACTATTTTTCACTCTTCTAAAGTGAGCCTTGTTAGGAGCCAACCCTATTAAAGGTTACAAAACACATTTTTAGGTATGACCTTGTTAGAGGATTCAATTCACACTATTAGGAGTGTCCTTGTTAGAGGCCTTTAAACACTTCAATCTAGATATGCCATCTTGGTAGAGGATTTGCTGAATAGTTGTTAGGCTAACTCTGTTAAGAGATTTGATTCAGTGAGATAATTATTAGAGAGTAACAATGACTTGACCTAATTATTGATGCAATTGTTTTTGTTGATTCATATCTCAATTCTGGCTTGAATACTTGATCCTCCTTGATGAGAATGTTCTTTGCAGCTTAGTCAAGTCTAGATACTTTGTCCTCTTACATATATCATCCCAAATTTGCTTCCTTAATTCATCTTCTTCAATTCCACTTATCCATACTTCAATCCTCAGCTTGACCTTTCAAATATATGATTTATCTTGTCAAGTCGGCTTGAATAATCTTTAAAAAAAAAATTTATTATCCCTTAAGTTAACTTGAAATAACCAATAAATATATTAGACTTGATATGCTGATAGTCGGTTAAAAAAAATTGAGTACTCGATCAATACATATTTTCTAGTGTTAACTGACCCAACTTGGTCAATATTGACTTCCTACAAACTTTCCTTTGCTAACCGAGTGAACTTGACTAATACAGGATCTACTTCATTAACCAACTAAACTTGGTTATAACTAAATGCTTGGCATACATAGGAAACTATCTTTAATGCCCGAGTATCATTGATTTCTTGGTAAAGACTTGACATATTGTGTAACATCAAAGACAACATACAATTGAATAATTGTATTCAACAATCTCCCTCTTTGGCATTAATGGAAACACAACATATCATTATATAAAGGAATTTTAGAAAAAATAAGAAGTAAGAATAATATCCTTAGTTCCATTTTGATTCTCATCCATGAGAAGTCTCATAATTGAGAAGTCCCTTTGACATCAATCTCTCCCTTTGGAGTGGTTTCTGTCTGATTGCATTGATTACAATTTCTCCCTTTGACATCAAACTCTCCCTATGATCTTTATACAAAATTTCAGATCTAATATGACATCAAACTCTCCCTCTTTGACATCTCATGCCAAAGACAACAATCAATGTATTTTCCATGTACCTGATGTACTGATCATATGCAATCTGCTTTGACAATCCTGCATCAACTTGACTGATCTTCAAGATACTTGGTTGATACATCACTAGACTTTATTTAGTGAGCTTCAAATAGGTAATGACCCCTAGCTTACCTCTTATAAGATACAAAAATGAATCCTTAGGTAATAGCTTGGTCAATATGTCTGTAATTTGTTCTTTAGTATTCACATATTCCAATCTTACCTCTTTGTCTTGCACCAATTCTCTTAGAAAATATACTTTTTTGCAATGTGCTTGGTCTTGGTATGCATCACTAGATTTTCGGATATGTTAATTGCATTGGTGTTATCACAAAATATAACTACTTGATCCATGATCTCTTCCTTCATACCTAACAATAGTCATTTGAGCCAAATAATATTGGAACAACTAACTGCTGCTGCAACATATTTTGCTTCTTGCTTGTCCAAGACACTATCCTCTTTCCAAGAAAGAATGTTCCACCACTAGTGCTTTTCCTATCATCAATACTTACTTCCCAATCAGCATTAGTGAAGGATTTCAATTCAAATTTTCCTCCTTTATTATACCACAAACCATAATATCTAGTACCTTTTAGATACCTCATGATCCTTTTTATTTCCATTATATGTTTTTCCTTAGGATTAGTAGAGAATCTTTCCACCATACCAACTGCTACTGCAATATCATGTTTTATGTGTACAACATACTAAAGTTTCCAATCATTGAGCTATATGTACTCTGATTTACCTCCTTGGAATCATCATTTTTGGAAAGCTTATGTCCAATAGACATAGGTGTTCCAATTGGTCTAGAATCACCCATTCCAAATTTCTTTAATATCTCCTTGATGTATTTTGATTGTGTAATGTAGACACCATCCTTAATCTATTGAATTTGTAAGCCACCAAAGAATTTAATCTCTCCAAACATTGACATTTCAAATTCTCTTCTCATTTCTTTAAAAAAATAGCTGCATAAGTCATCGTTTCTAGTAAATAATGTATCATCTACAAATATTTTTGCTAGCCCTATCTTCTTTTCTATTCCTTCCTTAATGTATAGGTTGTTGTTGTCATTTGTCCTTTGAAAACTAATATTTATTAGATAATTATGCAATCTTTCATACTAGGCTCTGGGGGCTTATTTGAGACCATACAAAGCTTTTTGTAATCTACAAACCATATCCCTTTTGTTAGGATCTATAAAACCTTCAAGTTTCTCAATGTAGACTTATTCTTCTAAGATTCCATTCAAGAATGTCAACTTCACATCCATTTGATACACTTTGAATCCTTTGTGTGTAGCATATGAAAGTATTTTTCTAACACCTTATAGTCTCGCAACATGATCAAAATTCTCTCCATAATCAATACCTTCTTCTTGAGCATAACCTTTGCATACTAGCCTTGCATTTTTTTTTGATACTTCTCCATTTTCATTCAACTTATTTCTAAATACCCATTTTGTGTTAGTTACATTTTTATCCTTGGGTCTAGGAACAAGAGTCCAAGTTGTGTTCCTTTCAATTTACTCAATTTCTTCATTCATTACCTCAATCCAACTTTCATTCTCTAATGCATCTTTAACAATTCTAGGTTCAAACTCAGTAAGAAAACATGTATATTTTAGTTTGTTCCTTGTCACTGTACCTTCTAACTAATCTCCAATGATTTTTTTAGGTGCATGATGCCTTTTGACATATCTAGAAAGTCTAGGCTTCTTCTTTTTAGATTTTGGACTTGTTTCACTTGGTCCACCATACTCAAAATGATTTTTTGAATTATGGTCAGGTCTCATTGTTTGTAACTTGGGTCCTTCAGATGACTTAGTTTGCATTGGCTAAAACTTGGGTCCTTCTGATTGAGATTTAGGTCCTTCAAATTATGACTCAAGTTGCACTGGATAAAACTCAAGTTGAACTAGACATTGAGGGGACTCGGGTGGTGAAGACTATTGATTTCCAAATGCATTTTCTTGTACTTTAGGTAAAGTATTAGGTTCAAAGTAGACAAAGTTGCTATAGTTTTCAGATTCTTTTTTCTTTTTTCTTTACACTTTTTTGCAAACTCATTAATTCTTACATGTGCACTTTCTATAATTTTGTGAGTAGCAAGATTCATACATTTATATGCTTTGCTCTTATTGGAGTATCCTAGGAATATGCCTTCATCACTTTTCACATCAAATTTTCCTTTCCTTGATTCCTTCAAGATAGAACATTTAATTCCAAATACTTTGAAATAACTAACATTAGGTTTATAGCCATACCATAATTCATAAGGTGTTTGATTTGTGTCCTTCTTCAACTAAACTCAATTTAAGGTATGAACTGTTGTACTAATTTCTTCCTTCTAGTATTTGATTGTAACATTTTTCTCTATCATTAATGTTCTTGCACAATCCATGATGGATCTATTTCTTCTTTCTACTATGCCATTCTATTGAGGTGTACTAGGTGTAGATACCTATCTTTTGATTCCTCTTTTGATGCAGCACAAGGTAGGAGTATCCCCAAAGGAGATGTCCTAGACCCCAACTATACAACCATGTAGTGGAAACACAATAAAAAGAGGCAATAATACAAGATCTAATACCAAATCACAACTCTTTATTTATAAAATAACTATTACATGCAATCTATTGGGCTGTAAGGCCTTCCCAGTTACGGCCAAATACAAAGCAAGTAATAGTTCTGCAAGTTCCCTCAAGATCTAATCCAAACTCTAGCTAGTCTAGATCCACACTCTAGTAGAAACCTCCAAGGAAGATCTCAAATTTTCCTCGCAAGCCCACCAAGATATCTCCTTTTTTTCCAAGCCGTAGCTACTAGCTCTGCTCCAACTTCATCCAAGATCTTGCTGTAAACTGCCTCACATTTGGCACTTTGTTCACAAACTCAAGAAAATTCACTCTCTAGCTACTTCGCACCCTCACTCCTCTTTTGAGTGGATGAATGATGACTAAAGAATTTCCCACAACCCATAATTATACCAATATAAGCCACAAGTCAGCCTAGAACACAAATTAAATACAAATACATAAATTAAATGCCAAAATTAGCCTCCTGCAAGAATTAAATTTCCAAAATTGATGTCTTAGTAAAATTGTGATATCTCCTAGCTCCAAATGAATTAGAACTCAATATTTGAACCATAGTTATAAATGTAGGCCCTCTTCAATCCCTAGAATTTCCATACTTTAATTCATTATAGAAAATTAGTTATTTTGCTTGCAACAAGCACCAAATTCCTAAGCAAGGCCAAACTCCTCCCAGACCATGTCGAGCAACCAAAGACCATGCCATGTCGAGTAACCAAGACCATGCCAAGAAACCAAAGACTATGCCAAGCAACCAAGACCATGCTGATTAAACAAGACCATGCCAAACAACCAAGACCATGCCGAGCTCCATAGACCATGCCAAGCTCCAAGACCATGCTGAGCTCCAAAGACCATGTCATTTCCCATAGACCATATTGAGCTCCTAGAGCATGTTGAGCACCAGTCCTTCTTCGACTGAGTACTAGTACAAACACCCTCCAAATCAACTATCAAGCCTTCTCCCATGAACTCCAAAATAATCACCAAGCAAACCCAAGATGCTCCTACATCAGACTCCCAAGGTAAATAGAAAAGTGTGTCCCACACTTTGATGCCTAAAGAAAGTGCAGCAACCATCTTCATCTTCACAAAAGGCTTCCACTCTAATAGGGAGAAGAAAAAAAATCTACACATCATCCACATTCACATCATTCTGTCAAACACCAGAATCTCATCCAACCAATCATCATGCTCACTTCCAGGAACAAACTAAACATAATGCTTCATCAAAAGATCCTTATCCACATTAGCAACTAGTGAATCCACACCAGCAACAACCAACTCCACATCAACAACAATATGAAGATTTCCATCAACACATGCCAAACTCTCAACACCAACCATCTCATTGCTCACAACAAGATGCTTTGCAACACACAACTCACCACCAACATCAACCAAATCATCCATGACCAAGTGCTATGTAATTTCCATGTTAGACTCAACCAACTGATCATGAAATCCAATATCCATCCCAACATCAACAAGGTTAGGAATATATTTAGCAACAACCTCTAGTTTCCTTGCAAGTTTTGTATCAGACTCCACATTCTGATCAACAAAACCAACCTCTTCCACCTCAACCTTGTCATGCCATCTTCTCTCATGAACAAGTCTTTTAATTGGCCAAACAACTCTCTTCTATAGCAACGACTCCAACTCCATAAATAGCTACAAAATTCCTTCCTCATCTCATCCTTAACACAATCAACCAAGCTAGCTTCAAATCAATTAGTCATCTTAAAAAATCTCCTCTCCACCACATCAAACCTCCTCTCCACCACATCACAGAGATTTGCAATCATCTTAGGGTCTAATCCTTTCAAGGCCATCTCCCAAGATTTCGCAAACCCTCTGCAGAAAATCCTTCCCACACTCCTTCTGATAACCTCAAACTATTTGTAAGTCTGATCAAAACCTATCACCTCACATGAACAATTAGGAAATAAATCACAAGTCTAGGAACATGGATCTGAAATCCAAAAACTCTTTATTATCATGCCTCAATAAGATCAACTTTCCATCTTTGCATCCATCGATCCATCTATAAGCCCTCTATAATTGCAAGTCAAAACCATGATCTGCCACCTTGCAACCAAAATATCTAGTACTCCAAAAATAAAATCCACCACTAGATCAAGAACTAATTCTCCAACCCAAGTCCTAGTGCAAACTGCCTCAACTTCAGCGATCTATCTACACACTCCAAGATCCTTTTGTAAATTGCCTCACATTCGGCCCTCTGTTCACAGACTCAGGAAAACTCAGTCTCCAGCTACTTTCCACCCTCACTCCTCTTTCTAGTGAATGAATAATGACTAAAGACTTCCCCACAACCCCTACTTATACCAATCTAAGCCACAAGTTGGTCCAAAACACAAATTAAATAAAAATACATAAATTAAATGCCAAAGTCGGCTTCCTGCAACAATTAAATTCCCAAAATTGATGTCTTAGTAAAATCACAATATCTCCTAGCTCTTGATGAATTAGAAATCGAGCTTAAAACCATAGTTAGAAATGCAGGCCCTCTTCAATCCCTAAAATTTCCATCCTTTAAATCATTATAGAAAATTAGTTATTTGTCTTGCAACAAGCACAAAATTTTTAAGCAAGGCTAAACTCCTCCCAGACCATGCTGAGCAACCAAAGACCATGCCGAGTAACCAAGACCATGCCGAGAAACCAAGACCATGTCAAGCAACCAAAGACTCTACCAAGAAACCAAGACCATGTTGAATAACCAAGACCATGTTGAGCAATAAAGACTATGCCGAGCAACCAAGACCATGCCGAGCTCCATAGACCATGCCAAGCTCCAAGGCCATGCTGAGCTCTAAAGACCATGCTGAGTCCCATAGACCATACTGAGCTCCTAGAGCATGCTGAGCACGAGTCATTCTTCGATTGAGTACAGTTCCAAACACCCTCCAAAGCAACTACTGAGCCTTCTCCCATGAACTCCAAAGTAGTCACCAAGCAAACCCAAGATTCTCTTGCATCATCTTTCATTGCATAATTCATTGAATTTATTTGAGATGAATTCACCTCCTCCATATAACCTTAGACATTTTAGTTTCTTTCCTATTTCTTTCTCAATTCTAGTGAGATACCACTTGAACTTTTTCAAGGCTTTAAATTTATCTTTTAAGTACAACATTTTCATCATCATAGAATAATCATCAACACAAAAAATGAAATACTTATCTCCATAGTAGCTTTCTATGCCAAGAGTTCCAAAAAGTTCTGTATGAACTAGCTCCAAAACTTCTTTATAATGATAATTCTTACTTTTGAAGCTTGTCTTTCCCATATTTCCAATTTGATAATATTTGCACATGCCCATATCAAGTTGCCTTAGGCTTGGAATGCCTCTCACTCTTTTATTCTTGCTTATGTTGACCAGGTTATCAAAATTCACATGACAACCTTTTATGTCATAGCCAACTTTCCTCCACTTGAGCAAGGAAACATGAAATTTTAGTTAGATCTAGATGGAATATTTTACCTCTTGTTTGATTTCCAATTCCAACTAGATTTCCTTTCCCATCCAATAGCTTGGCCTTCCCATTCATGAATTCTACCTTAAATCCAATATTTTTCAATTATGCCACACAAAGTAGAATGTGTTTCAGTCCTTCAACCCAATAAGTATTGTCACATCAGAGTTCATCAATTGATGCAATACAACCTTTTTCTTTCACATAACAATGTTCATAATTTCCAAATCTGACACTCCCACCATCATAGTGTTCCAAGTGCTCAAATTAAGATTTACCACCAGACGTGGTGAGAACAACCACTATCTATGATCCATGTCATTCTTACTAATATGAGAAATGAAGGCCATCTTATGATTTTCATCATCTAATTCATCTTTAATAGAAATATAAACCATTTCATCTTCATCACTACTATCAAAGTCTTTATCCATCTAACAAGACTTCTTAAATTTATCCTTGTAGTCCTTTTAGTTTTTGAAATCTTTCTTTCCTTTGTACTTTCCATGCTTCTTTTCTTCTTTTCCTTCTTTGTTTGGACACCTTGCAATAACATGACCAACTTCTTCACAAGAAAAAAAATTAGAGGTATTTTACATTTGCACTTTCCTTTACCTTTGGGAAATCTTCTTGTAGGGAGGACTTCAATGAATTCAAGATCATCATCAAAACTATCTTCATCTTCACTATCAGACTTTTTTCTTTTAGATTTTTCACCTTTCTTTTTGAGTGATAGTCTAGATTGAAATGAAGACTCAATGTTACAGAGTTAGGAACATAGTTATCAAATTTTTCTTACTCAAAGGTTTTCAATCTTCCCACTAGTGCATTCATTCTTGGGATCACATCTCATTTCTTGAATAACTAAAACTCTAGTTGCATAAATAGGAAGAAGAGTTTTGAGTACCTTGCTGACCAGTGTCACATCATCAATTTTCCCTCTTGAGGCTCTGAGTGCACTCATACTTTCTTTGAATCTTTCATTATACTTTGTGATGTTCTCATCTTCTATGATCTTCATTTGATCAAAATGACCTCTTAGAATTTTTGCATTAGCTCTCCTCACATTTTCATAACCTCCATAGATATATTTCAGCTTGTTCCACATTTTTGTCACAAAAGTTTACACCCTTTCTTAAAGTTTGACCTAAAAGCAATCTTGTGAAACATGGAAACAATCTCCAATTTGTGGGACTTGAACAATGAGATTGAGTCTCTGGAGAAGGTTGGATTCCTCACTATTAGAGTGCACCTAACTACTTCTTGAGAGGAAAAGCGAGAAGCAAATACATGAAAATCAAACTACATAATCTAATCTAGAGGGGTGATACACCAAATAGTATGTTCAGTCTTATCTCTACCTAGAAAAGAACAGTTCATCAACATAATTTCAAAATACATAGATTCAATCCTTGCTTCAACTCAACAATCACATATAGATTAGAAACTGATGGAATGTTATAAGGAAGGAACTTCACCCTATATCATTCAAAGGAAAAATGGATAAAACATACAACTTGAAGAATGGAAGCAATACATTAACAAAAGGCAAGAAGCTTTTGCACATATATTAATGGTAGAAAGAGGTACAGTAGAGAAATATATTCACTTAGAGGAAAAGGAAAGTATATTAGCAGAGTATGCCATACAAGTCATACAAAATTAGAGAAGATTCCAACCCTTGAAAGGATTACAAAATTTTCTTTTACCGCTTAAGCATAGCTAAAAAAACTACCGCTGAAAGCCAAAACTCAACTACTACCTTCAAGTTGCAGAGAGAAATCACCACTAAACCTAGGAAGATTTTATTAGGGTATATGTCCATATGCAAAAGATTAGATCTTTGTGTACAAATTTTGGTCTTGAAGGCACAAAAATGACGGTCATAATTGCTCTGGTTGGGTAGATGGATAAACAAGGTGGCAAAAGGATGAAAAATACATTTGCTAGGCATGGAGAACACCAAAAGGTGGTTGTAGATGATCCAAAGGACCTATTCACCATCAAAGAGCTACTTGGTTCCATGTTTATGACCATGCCAAGTCTGCCATGTCATCAAGTCAACCAAATTCAAATATTTGGCCCGCCATGTGGCCCCATATCCTTTAAGCATTCCACCACCTCATCCATCTTTCTATCTATTATGTTGACATGTGCCTGCTCTTATTCCTAGCTTCACAACTCATTTTCCTCATTAATTGTTTGGCCATGAAAAGTGGTGACATCTTCATTTCATGTCTTATCACTACTCCGCAACCTAAAATTATTTTAGCTCGCTAATTGTAGTGACCTTGCAAACATCATAAAATGGACTACTTCAAACCCTTTCAACAGTTAGGACCTAGCTATTGTTTAACTGTGTGATGCTCTGATGCCTTCATCTTTGCCTTTGTCACCCTTTCGTGGCTGCCAACCATGAAGCCTATCTAGAACATGTGATGATATGATCACTATTTTTATAATTGCCATCTTTTATTTTGTTGTTTCACAACCAAAACTCATAACTATAGATAAATCCTTGTGATGTTTGGGTAAAGGTAAATCACTGCATAGTTGCCTAAACCACTGTTTAGCATTAACTCCTTGTGACATTGCAACAACCACACAACTGACTATCATCACACCTTCACAACTTAAGCTTGACTACATTTTTGATGGAGTGATAATCAATTGAAGTTACGTTGGATTTATCGATAAGACATTTCTTCAAAATGATGAATATTAATTTGCCTCCTAACCTTGTGACACTATGAACAATGAATTTTGTAGCTTAGCTACCTTAACCCTAGGGTACTCTTAACCATGTGTGATGGTTCAAACAAAGCATCCTTTCAACCTCACCAGCTTGATCTCAGGTTAACCTCCACCACATGCAAAGATGCAAAAGCCATTAAACCTTATTGTTGTTGTGGATCACGACTTCAAAACTTAGAGTTCTATGTTGCATAATTGATCTATGATCATGTGATTGATTGTTTCCACTCATTCTCAATATTAACCCAATTGATAGCATCAACAACTGCAAAGATGTGCTAATTGTGAACTTTGATTTTCTTGCACTTTCGCAACCCATCTCATGGTTAAGACGTAAACTAGAGTGATATGGAAATGAAAGGGAATCACATTGTTGCAACCTAAAGTGCTTAAAAGATGATCATGTAATGCGAAGATAAAAAGACTTAGGGATATAAAAAGAAGGAATAAGGTTTTTTACGCATCCCTTATATGCTTGCATGAAAATTATGAATAAATATATGAATGTGAGACATGGCCATCACCCTAGGTGATGCAAGGAGGGATGAATAACTAGGACCCAAGGCACACCCAACTATCTGAACCACCCTACAAGAGTTAACACAATGGAAATACAATACACTGAACAATAGCCTGTTGTGGTTCCACAATGCATACCCCCTACTTTTTTTTGAGCTTTTTTTTGGGGCCATAGTCCAGGGTTTGAGTTTTTTTAAGGTCTTATCTTGTCTCTTAGTTTGTGTTTAGATCTCGACGGAGAAACCCAGAATCTAGAATTTCAATTTTGACACTTAGTAAGTTTTTGCATTTTTGGACCTCATAGGTGAGCTAGTGAGCTGGTGAGCTATTGCACTTTTTTGGAAAAAAATTATTGGAAGAATTTTGGAGAAGTTAGAGGTGAGCTGGTGAATTGGTGAGCTACTATGCTTTTTGGCAACAAAGTGTTGGAATAATTTTGGAGAAGTCAGAGGTGAGCTAGTGAGCTATTGCGCTTTTTGGCAACAAAGTGTTGGAAGAATTTTGTAGAAGTCAGAGATGAGCTGGTTATTGTGCCTTTTGCCAAAAAAGTATTGGAATAATTTTGGAGAAGTTAGAGGTGAGTTGGTGAGTTGGTGAATTGGTGAGCTACTGCACTTTTTGGCCACAAAGTGTTGGAAAAATTTGGAGAAGTCAGAGGTGAGCTGGTGAATTGGTGAGTTGCTTTGCTTTTTGGCTACAAAGTGTTGGAAGGATTTTGAAGAATTCAAAGGTGAGTAGGTGCACTAGTGTGCTTCTTATGAGGTGTGCTTTTCTAGAGGTGCACCAAAAGTTAATTGCTAGTGCTAAAAATAGAGCTTTCCATGCATCAGAAATGCATTCTGGTAGTAGTTTAACTATGACAAATGCCTAGTGAAGGATCAACTTCTATTTTTGACACTTCCAAACACTTTCACATCAACTAAAGGCTTTCTTATTCTTTTTCTCTCATAAATTCTTTATTTATGACATGTAAAGGCTCGTGCATCGAAGTAATGAATATAAAATTGATGGAGTCCTGCTAAGCACTAGTTTGTATATAATTAGTTTGTTTTATTAAATTAAAAGCATATTATTGCATGAAGATATCTTTCACTCTCAACACAAATTGAGGATATGATTTCTTATAAATACTAGATTGTAATATGTATTCAAGGCTGCCATTATTCTACAATAATATATGCTTTTGGTGCTCGCATTTGGAGTGTAGTAATTCTTGCCTAAGTGTGTCATATTTTTGTGAATGTATTTTCATGGAATTGTGATTGAGCCAAAATTTTATTTCTTTTCTTCTGGTTGTCCAATCTTTTAATTCTGGTGTTTGCTATGGGTCTACAAATTTCACTAACATATCTAGTTCAAGAAGATATCACCTTTGTTCCTTCATAGCTTTTTGTCTCGCACAAGCACAGTTTTTATGGCCTTGTGATCTGATGAAAAGTGAAATATCATATGGTTATTGAATTCCTCACAAATGATTGAATCAATGGAATTAAGGAAGCAATGTTCCTACTTCCATTGGTTACCCACCGATTTCTTTGAAAGCTTAACTCGCAGATGCATTGTTCCCGCCGTTTATGTCTGTTAGGATTTACTTTAATGTCATTTTCTTAAACCTCATGTTAACCTATCTTTGTTATTTTATTTACTAATCCCTTGTTAAATTAGGAATTCATATTAGTTTTGTTGTAGATTGAATTCATCATAAAATATGAAAAATGCAAAAAAATAGTTCTTTTTGGGTGTTTTTATTTTGAAGCAGTGAACAAATTCTACATCTTATCCGAAATCAAATGAGCCAGCAAAGGCTTCCTCATGAACAAAAACATTTATCTTCAATTGAGTGGATTCTAGCAGGTTGCAAGATTGCTCAAAACCTTGGAGTTGATTCACAACATTGACTTTTCAAGAGAGGAGTTTGAAAGAATTCTTGCCATTAAGCATCGTGCAAAATGACAGCTCAACAGAAGTGGTGCTAGAAGGAGGGCCCATTAACATTGAGATAAGAAGATTTTTTTTTGAAAAATTCAAAATTCTACACTTTTTACAAGTTCAATTTTTTTTTGAGTTTTTGAGAAATTCAAGTGCACTAGTGAGTTGGTGCCCTACTTTGCTAATTTCTATGGTGTGCCTCATTTTGTGAGAAAGTATACTTTTGCAGAGTTGCACTTTTTCTAGAATTGATGCAAACTAGAGGGTTTTGATCCAGAATCCCCATTTCAGCGAGCATTAAGATCTTCACCAAGTGCATATGAGTTCCTTGAGCTTACCCATTTGTGTAAACCATGTAGTGACAAAGGAATCCCTCGAATTCTTCCACTTTCATTTAATCTTACATCATCTTCTTTAGCTTCGCCTCCACAACAACCACCCTTAGGCCCACCAAATCCTCTAATGGCCTTTTTTGCAAATGTTGTTGATTCACCAATAAATTTGAGAGGTGCACTTCATGACCTTCCCAAGAATCCTGAGAAGTTTTGTCCAATGTTCATTTATGGAGAAGCACAAACTACCAAAGATCACATCAAAGTATTCAGAGAAATTTGCAACCAAAAATAGATTGTCAATAAGGATGTGGTTCTTCATTTATTCCCCTACTCTTTGAGTGAAATTACCTTTAATTGGTATGTTAATTTGCCACCTGGATGTACTAGAGGGATACTTTCAAAAAATTGTTTTTAGAACAATTCAAAACTTTTATCAATCTAGCTGTGATACATCAAAAATTCATATCAATCAAAAAGGACCCAACTGAGATAGTTTCATGATTCAATCATTACTTTCATATGGCATATCACAAGTTGGAAATGCCATACACTATACCAGTTGAAGCTACTATTTAGATTTATTCAAATGTGATGGACCATCTTACTACTATCTTTCTGAGAATACTTACTACAACAAATCAATCCTTCACAAAGCAAGCCAATCCTAATGGAGGAGGATTGATGCTTCCAGCTCAAGCCATTACAATGATGGCAACATATCTTGTCAGAGCACCTGTGATGCCTTGCCAGTTCATGCCTATGAACCAAGTTTCATTATAGCAGGCACTTGCTCCACAAAATTTGGCTCTAACATATCCAAGGTATGAACCCTCAAAAGCTACTTTCTTTGAGCAAAAGGCAACAACTTCTACAGAGGTAGATAACAATTTTGTCTCTAAGTTTGGTCAAATGAAAAAGATCATGTCACAAATGAACAATGAGCTAACTCATCTAAGGTTGTCAAAAGGATAGGGTAAAAACTTCCAAAGAAACAATGTTGGTCTTTACAAAAACACTTATGGTCAAAACTAGAATATGAACTTCATCAAAAACAACAACAATAGTAGAAATAATAATGTAGGAAAGAATAATGGAGGGAACAAATTCAATCCTCCTAATTGTAACAATGGCTTCTAGAGACAAAACTAATAGTGGAACACTCATTTGAATAATGGAAGCATTCCTACAAACAATAACAACAACAATGTTTAGTATACAGATATCAATCAGTATGACAATGGTCAAAAAATGATTAACAATGATGGATCACACTATAATGGAAATCAATAGATGAATCAGAACTCACAAACAAATGATAATGATCCTCCTATACAATTTAATGCTATGCTATTAGAATCCTATGATTTTGCATAGAATACAAAGGTAGAAAAGCCAATTAATGAAGAATTTTTATTTCTATTTAGCTAGGAACCTAACCTTCAACATGAAGAAATGTTTGTTTTTCGTAACGACAATCAAAATACATATAATCTGAGAAGAAGAAAATAACCTATGATAGATGGAATTCCTCCAGCACTACAACCAACTCCTCCCTATCCAAGAGCAAGTAACAAATTGACACCAATTAGGCCACCATATAGAGGACAACAGAATCAAAATTAAGCAACAATGCCAACAATCTTGAAAATCTAGCTTGGTCTATCGAGAAATATAATGTAGTGGAAGATTTGAAATGAACTAAAGACAACATGTCCATGTTTGACATGTTACAAAACTATCCTCAACAATGACAAGAACTAATGAAAACTCTGGATTATACAAAGATACCCCATAACATGAATATTGTTCCTCAAAAAATAGTATCTCAACAAGTCAACACTTTGGAAGCAATGCCAACTATGTTCAAAGATAATGTTGAGGTGCCTCTTTTTCTACTTAGCATTAGGATATATGGGAAGAATCTTCACAATTGCCTAATTGATTTTGGAGCCTCATGTAATGTAATGCCACTATCAATAGCACAAAGGTTATGAGTAATTCCTCAGCCTTCCAATTGTATAGTGATACAATTGGACAAAACTAAGGTGAAAGTCATTGGTGTGTTGAAAGATGTTCAGATACAGTTCATAGTTGACCCTAGAATTCAAGACATCATTGATATACATGTGGTTGATATTCCTGAAACATATGGACTCCTACTAAGTAGAGAATGGACAAAATGCCTAAGGGGATGGTTTTCTATGGACTTCACTCAGTTATGGTTACCATGGAAATGCTTGAACAACCAAATCAAGATAGATGCAAAGCCAAAATTAAAAACTATGATTATAGAGTATAATGCTTTGAATGAAGTGGCATTCTTGCAATTAGATTTGGGCTCTTATAAAGTGATGGCTTTTTCAACCAAAATAACAGACGATCAAAATGAAAAGTCCAAGATTTCAATCCTAAGGCAGGAAGTTGTAACACAGTTCATAGATAACATGGTGGCTAATTTACAATGTTTAGGAGAAGAAGTTGACCCCAGTATCCTACTTCTCCTAGGATTTTGCCAATTGCATAAAGTTAGCCATTTCAAGTTTGAATGTTCATCGTGCCAAGAAGCAGTTGCCAAAGTATTAACATAGATGATGGAAGTCAAGAGTGATAACATTATAAAAGATGAACCCATGGAAAATCAAGGTCCTATAAACATATTTGAATCTGTTGAAAAGGTTGAAGAGTAAATTGAAGATCTAAATGCATCATACAGTGATACCTCCTTAGATGGTGGGGGATTGCCTTCTCCTCCACTAGGAATGATCAAAATTCAAAGAAGGAGATGGTACATGAAAGGAAAAGTATGGAATTTAGTAGTCATTCATCCAAAACCCAAGGTGGATGAAATCAAGGAATTGATAGGGGAAATTTAGGATGAACAAGAAAAACATACACTCCCAATACCAAGGAACAACAATAGAAAATCATTAAGTCCACTCCACAAAAGATTATAGTGGGTACCTAGGAGACAATCTTTTCAAGCCCAAGTAAAAGAGAAGCTAAGGAAAAATAAACATATGATTAGAAAACCCAAAGAGTACTCAATATGGACACTTTGCTTTGACGGTTCCAAATGCAAATCAGGAGCTGGTGTAGGTATTGAGTTGGTCAACCCAAAAGGTAAGTCTTTCTATGCTGCACATTGATTATAGTTTAGATGTACTAATAATGTTGTAGAGTATGAAGCATTGATCTGAGGACTTCTTTTCACATTCAAAAAAGGGATTACAACTCTCATAGTCAAGGGAGATTCTCAGTTAGTTATAAGACAAGTGAAATCATTATACTCTTGCAATGATAAGAGGTTTCTTGCTTATAGGAAAAGAGTATGGGATTTAATGGATGATTTTGAAGCTTTGAACATAAGGTCCATTCCAAGAAGGAAAAACATGGTAGCAGATGCTCTCACTATTTCAGCTTAGCGCATTACAACCAAGTTAAAGAACCAAATTGAAAAGATTTTTAGTAGAATTGGTTGCTGCTCCATCCATCCTGGACATTATCAAAAACTTCTAAGACTTTCAGGATGATCAACATATACAAAAATTCATCATGTGCAGTGGCCACTTTAAAAGGAAAGAAATTGATGACACTCCAGATGACAAACCTAAGAATGATGAACTCGAAGATGAAGATGGGATTCTAAACTTGAAAACCAACACTATTTCTAAGGGAATGGTTGAGTTGGAACACATTTTTAACTATGATGAATCAACATTTAATAGAAGAATGGTCAAAGAAAAGAGAATTGAGGAATGTGACTCATATAACTTAGGCACTAATGATGATCCTCGAATGGTAAGGATCAAAAAAGCATGCAATGCACAAGAAAGGGAGGACATGTTTAAACTACTTGTAGTGTATAAGGATGTTATTGCTTGGAGCTACAAAGAGTTAAAGATGTATGATCCTGAGATTATAACCCATGATATCCCTTTGAAACTAGATGCCAAGCCTTTCCAACAAAGACAAAGACCTGTTAATCCTATCAGTGAACCTCTGATAATGAAAGAAGTTAAGAAGCTACTAGACACCAAGATCATCTTCCCTATTCATCATTCCACATGGGTAACTAATTTGGTTCCTATACAGAAGAAGACTAGAGAGATTTGTCTTTGTGTTGATTTTCGTAACTTGAACCCGACATCTCAAAAGGACATTTATCCCTTACCCTCATTAGATGAGGTTTTAAAAATCATGAATGGTTCAAAGATGATGTATTTCTTGGATGGATATTCAGTATATAATCAAGTAATGGTTGATGAAGAAGATCGATTAAAGATAGCTTTTACAACTAAATGGGGAACGTTTGCCTACAAAAGAATGCCTTTTGGACTGATTAATGCAGGGGCTACATTTCAACATGCCATGGATGAAGCTTTGAAGGGATTAATAAACAAGTGTATAGTTATCTACATGGATGACTTAATTGTCTTCTCAAAGGATCAAAACACTCACATTGTAGATCTAAGACATGTATTTAATAGATGCCATAAGTACAACATATCTCTTAATCCCAAGAAATGTTCATTTGGGGTCACTAAAGGAAAGCTCCTAGGTCATATTATCTCTAAAGAAGGAATCTCCATTGATCCTGATAGAATCAAAGCTATTCTGAAGTTATCACCTCCCCAAAGTTGAAAAAAACTCAAGGCTTTCTTCAGGAAGATAAATTTTGTATGAAAATTTATAAGTGGATTTGCAAAAATAGTTCATCCCCTTAATGATTTACTCAAAAAGGGGGCTAAGAAAGAATGGGTTCTAGAGATTAAGAAATCCTTTGAGGATATCAAAGTGGCCATTTCTATAGCCCTAGTTTTGGTAATTCCTAATTATGAGTTACCTTTTAAGATATATGTGCTAGGATTTTGACATAGAGGAAAGAAAAGGAAGATGAAAGACCAATTTATTTTATGAGTTGCTCTCTAAAGAATGCCAAGTTGAATTATTTAAACCTCAATAAACATTCTTTTACATTGATCAAGGTGGTGAAGAAATTCCATGATTACATACTAAGAAGTAAGGTATATGTGATTGTATCGGATCCAACGGTAAAGACATTGTTGATTCAAAATGAACTTGATGAAAGATGAGGGAAGTGGATGGCCATAGTTCAAGAATTTGATTTAGAAATTCAACTCATGAGGTTGGTCAGAGGTCAAGGATTATAAAAAATGATAGCTGATAACTAGGTTGAGAATGAAAAGGAATTTAGGTTTGACAGTGAAGCGAATAAGAATGACCAAAAGAAAATGGTTGTATCTCAAGTTGATAATGGTCAAGGTGTAGTGGCATATGTCTGGTACTAGGACATTGTTTATTACTTTCTATAGAATCAATGCCCCAATTAGATGAATAGTTCACAATGTAGGGGACTTAAAATGAAGTGTGAGTCCTATATGTTGCATGATAGAAAGTTATACAAAAGGAACTATGAAGGAATCTATCTGAAGTGTTTAGGACATAAGGAAGCAAAGGAAGTATTAGAATAGTTTCATGACAAGTATAGTATAGGGCATGGTTCAACAGAAGCAACTGCTCATATGATTTTAAGGTTGGGTTATTTTTGGCCCACTATATTCAAAGACACCTTTGAGCATGTACATTCCTATCATATCTGCCAAACTAGTGCTAATAGAGAAAGACACCTGACAATGCAATTATAGCTAGTATATGAGGTATACCCCTTCACAAAGTGGGGGCTAGATTTCATTGGTCTAGTTAATCCACCATCATCAGTTGGACACACATTTATTCTCACAACCACAGATTATTGTATGAGATGGATAGAAGTATAAGCTTTTAGAAATTGCACTACTAAGGTGGTATCAAACTTCTTGGAAGAACATATTGTTACTAGATTTAAGATGCCATTCTCCTTGGTGTGTGATAATGGATCAGCTTTTGCATTAGTATTGTTCACTTAGTGGGCATTAGAAAATCAAGTCATCATCAAGTTCTCTTCAAATTATTGTCCACAAAGGAATGGTGTTGTGAAACCTACAAATAAGAACTTGATCATAGTAATAAGATGTTTGTTGAAGGAGAATCCTAAATATTGGCACACACAACTCAAATATGCTCTATGGATAGATCAAGTGAGGGTAAAAAATGCTTTAGAGACATCTCCATATTTGCTAGTCTATGGACAAGAGCTAACATTCCCACTTAACCTAAGCATTCCTGTTTTGAAATTCATGAGTGGCAAAAGGATGAAAAATACTAGGCATGGAGTACACCAAAAGGTGGTTGTAGATGATCAAAAGGACCCATTCCCCATCAAAGAGCTGCTTGGTTCCATGTTTACAACCATGTCAAGTTAGACATATCATTAAGTCAACCAAATTCAAAAATATGGCTCGCCATGTGGCCTCATATCTTTTAAGCATTCCACCACCTCATCCATCTTTCTAGCTATTATGTTGACCTATACCTGCCTCTATTTGTAGCTTTGCAACTCATTTTCCTCATTAACTATTGGGCCATGAAAAATGGTGACATCTTCATTTCATGTCTCATCACTACTTTGCAACTTGAAATCATTTTATCTCACTAACTATAGTGACCTTGTGAACATCATAAAATGGACTACTTCGAACCCTCACAATAGTTAGGACCTAACTATTGTTTAATTGTGTAATGTTGTGATGCCTTCATCTTTTCCTTTGTCACCCTTTCACGACTACCAGCCATGAAGCTTGTTTAGAACATGTGATGCCATGATCACTGTTTTGATGATTGCCATCTTTGATTTCTTGTTTCAAAACCAAAATTCATAACCCTAGATGAATCCTTATGATGTTTAACTAAAGGGAAATTGCTACTTCATTTCCTAAACCAAGGTTTAGAATTAACTTCTTGTGACACTGCAACAACCACACAACTGACTCCCATCACACCTTCACAACTTAAGCTTGACTATGTTTTTGATGGAGTGATAATCAATTCAAGTTATGTTAGATTTATTGATAAGAAATTTCTTCAAAATGATGAATATTAATCTGCCTTCTAACCTTGTGACAATGTGAACAATGCATTTCATAGCTTAGCTACCTTAACCCTAGGGTACTCTTAACCATGTGTGATGGTTCAAACAAAGCATCCTTTCAACCTCACTGCCTTGATCTTAGGTTAACCTCAACCGCATATAAAGATGTGAAAGCCATTAAACTTGACTGCTACCATGGATCGTGACTTCAAAACTTAGAGTTCCATGTCGCATAATTGATCTATGATCATGTGATTGATTATTTCTGCTCATTCACAACATTAACACAAATGATAGCATCAACAACTGTGAAGACATGCTAATGGTGAAATTTGACCATCTCACACTTTTGCAACCCATCTCATGATTAAGACATAAACTAGAGTGACATGGTGATGAAAGGGAATCACATTGTCACAACCTGAAGCACTTAAAAGATGATAATACAATGCAAAGATAAAAACAATTAGGGATATAAAAAGAAGGAATAAGGTTTTTTGTGTATCCCTTATATGCTTGCATGAAAATTATGAATAAATTAATGAATGTGAGACATGGCCATCACCCTAGGTGACACAAGGAGAGATGAATAACTAGGGCCCAAGGCACACCCAACTATTTGAACCACCCTGCAAGAGTTAACACAACGAAAATACAACACATTGAATAACAACTTGTTGTGGTTCCACAATGCACGCCCCATTTCCTAGTAGGAATAGGGACCAACTACTTTATTTTGTGATTTTTTTGGGGCCCTAGTCTAGGGTGTGAGTCATTTTGAGGTCTTATCTAGTCTCCTAGCTTGTGTTTAGATCCCAACGGAGAAACCCAGAAGTTGGAATTTCAATTTTGACACTCAGTAAGATTTTGCATTTTTGGACCTTAGAGGTGAGCTCATGAGGTACTGTGCTTTTTTGGCAATAAAGTGTTAGAAGAATTTTGGAGAAGTCAAAGGTGAGCTAGTGAGCTAATGTGCTTTTTGGCAAAAAAGTGTTGGAAGAATTTTGGAGAAGTCAGAGGTGAGCTAGTGAGCTGCTGCGCTTTTTGGCAACAAAGTGTTGCAAGAATTTTGGAGAAGTCAAAGGTGAGCTGGTGAGCTAGTGAGTTTGTGAGTTTGTGAGCTGCTGCACTTTTTGGCAACAAAGTGTTGAAAGAATTTTGGAGAAGTTAGAGGTGAGATGGTGAGCTAGTGAGTTGGTGAGTTGGTAAGCTGGTGAGCTGTTTCTGCATTTTGGCTGCAAAGTGTTGGTAGAATTTGGAGAAGTCAAAGGTGAGCTGGTGAGCTGGTGTACTTTTTGGCTACAAATTATTGGAAGGATTTTGAAGAATTTAGAGGTGAGTAGGTGTGCTGGTGCACTTCTTACAAGGTGCACTTTTCTAGAGGTGCATCGATAGTTAACTACTAGTGCTAAAAATAGAGCTTTCCATGCATCAAAAATGCTGTTTGGCAAACATTTTAACTTTGACAGATGCCTAGTGAAGGATCAACTTCTATTTTCGACACTTCTAGTCTTACACATTGACTAAAGGATTTCTTATTCTTTTTCTCTCATAAATTTTTTGTTTATGAAATGTAAGGGCTCATGCATGCAATCAATGAATATAAAATGGATGGAGTCCTACTAAGCACCAGTTTGATTTTTAGTTTGTATAAATTAAATTAAAAGTGTATTATTGCATGAAGATATCTATCACTCTCAACACAAATTGAAGAGATGATTTCTTATAAATACTAGATTGTAATATGTATTCAAGGTTGTCATTATTTTGCAATAATATATGCTTTTGGTGCTCACATTTGGAGTGTAGTAATTCTTGCCTAAGTGTGTCATAGTTTTGTGAATGTATGTTCATGGAATTGTGATTGAGCCAAAAGTTTATTTCTTTGTTTCTGGTTGTTCAATCTTTTAATTCTGGTGTTTGCTACAAGTCTACAAATTCTGCTGACATATCTAGTTTGAGAAGAGATCACCTTTGTTCCTTCATAGATTTTTGTCTTGCATGAGCACACTTTTTGTGGCCTTGTAATCTAATGAAAAATGAAATATCATACGGTAATTGAATTCCTTATAGATGATTGCATCAGTGGAATTAGGGAAGTGCCACTCCTACTTTCATTGGTTAAAAAATTGATTTCTTTGAAAGCTTAACTCACAGACACATTCTTCCTGTAGTTTATGTTCGTTAGGATTTACTTTTAATGTCATTTGCTTAAACCTCTTGTTACTCTATCTTTTTTATTTGGTTTACTAACCCCTTGTTAAATTAAGAATTTCTATTAGTTGCATTGTTAGATTACATTCATCAAAAAACATGAGAAATACAAAAACACAGTTCTTTTTGGGTGTTTTATTTTGAAGCAACGAACAGATTCTACATCTCATCCAAAATCAAATGAACCAGCGAAGGCCTCCTCATGAACAAAAACATTTATCTTCAATTGAGTAGATTCTAGTAGGTCGCAAGATTGCCCAAAACCTTAAAGTTGATTTACAAGATTAACTTTTCAAGAGAGGAGTTTGAAAGAATTCTTTCCATTAAGCATCATGCAAAACAACAACTCAACACAACTAAAGGAGGAATATAAACACTTATTGATTCATCAAATAATTAGCATACATGCCTAGCTATAAGGCTTTTTTGGTTATGCCTAGATACAAAATATATTCAATATCAAAGATCCAATATCAAATTTGTAGTTCCAAATACATATGCAATAGACTTTCCAAAAAAATTTGTTCTTCTCTAGAACCCTCCAAAAAAACTACCCTAACTCTAAGCCTAAAAACTTTTTATATGCTTGCCAAAATGGCTTACAGATCATTCTAAAACATTACATAAGAGGAAGGCTAACCCAACAACACTCAAGACACATCCAAATAAAACATCTTAACATAAATGTCACAATTGAAATAAATCTTGCAAGTCAGCTCACACCAAAAATTTAGAAATCACATCCAAATGTTGTCACTTGGCATAAATAGGAAAACCTTGCACATGAAGAATCTCTTGACATACACTAGGTAACTCAGCACATGAAGAGTCACTTGGAATACACTAGGTAACTCAACACATGAAGCAACGCTTAGTCAACACTAGATTGCTATAGTAACTTGACATCCATTAGAGCTATAGTAACTTGACATCCATTAGAGCTATAGTAACTCAGTATCCATTAGAGTTGTAGTAACATAGCACCCATTAGAGCTACAGTAACTTGGCATCAACATGTAAAATGAACAAAAAAAGAGTAAGATAACAAGGCAACCCAAGATGATCCTACATCAGACAACCAAGGTTGAAACAAATGATTCTCTTGAATCATTGAGATATCACAATCTGAGTTGAATCCAACTCAAATTGACAAATCCATGAAGTATCTTCAATAGGCGTGTTCTTCCACTTCACCAAATATTCATTGTAATATTTTCCTCTTGTGCTCTTGCCAACTCTTTGATCCAATATTTGCTCAACTTCTTCAATCTACTTCTTAGGATAATATTTTGATACAATAAATTCATCATTTGACTCATGATACTTATACAAATCAGCAATATTGAATATAGGAGATATATCCATGTCATCAGGTAACTCAACTTCATAAGCATTACCATTGTAAAACTTCTTCAAGATCTTACAAGGTCCAAATTTCTTCACCTTCAGGTTACTATATGTTCTAATAGGAAATCTTCCTTTCTTTAGATGAACCATCACCTCATCACCAACTTGAGAATCATGATGTCTCTTAGATTGATCAACATTCTCCTTATACTTCTAATTACTTTGTTCTATCCTCAACTTTACTTCCTTATGTAAAGACTCTGTAAAATCAACAAATTCTTCCCTTGTAGCACTTCTCTTTTATTCACTAGCAATATCTCTCAAATTCGATACTCCTCTAGGCTTCATTCTAGTAACAATCTCAAAAGGTATCTTCCCTGTAGTCCTATTCATAGAATTATTAAATGCAAATTCAGGTTGTGCCAATACCATCTCCCAATTACTTGGCCTATTCCCTACTAAAAATCTTAGAAAATTACCCAATTTTCTATTCACAACCTTTGTCTATCCATCTGTTTGTGGATGGAATGTAGAACTAAACTTCAATTTAGTACCCATCTTCTTTCATAAAGTCTTCCAAAAATAACCAAAAAAGTTATTGTCTCTATCAGAAATAATACTTCTTGGTAATCCATGCAACCTCACAATCTCCTTTTGCATAAAAGAACACTTTTTCAAATTAATCATCAACTTCTCCTCTTTTGATATGTACAATACTTGTCTAACATGCTCAAGATGTTCTTCCTTAGTCTTAATTAATATCAGAATGTCATCCAAATAAACAATCGCAAACTTACTCAAAAAAAATAATTTAGAACTTCATTCAGTAACCTCATGAAAGTACTAGGTGCATTAGTCAAACCAAAAGGCATAACCAACCACTCATACAAACCATCTTTTGTCTTGAAAGAAGTCTTCCATTCATCACCTTCTCTAATTTTGATACAATGATAGGCATTCTTCAAATCAATCTTGGTAAAATACTTTTCTTTGCTCAAATAATCCATTATGTCATCTATCCTTGGCATAGGATTCCTATATTTCATTGTGATTTTGTGATGCAGCAGCATCCAGAGGTACAAGGGCAATCCCGTGTCACCCAAAAAAAATGTACTTAGACTTAGTTTCTATTTCATGTGTTTTCATTTTTGGATACTCATTTGGGTCAAATAAAGGTTCCAACTCTCACAGTTCCACTATCAGTGTTCTAGGATAGAGTATTTGAACACCTTGGGATACATGTAAATGCTGAAAAAATAGGAGTATGTAATTGAGCCATCATTTTGGTGAACTAGGAGGTGTAAATTGGCTAGATGAATGTAATTACAATTTAGAGCATTCCAGAAAAAGAATCAGGTCAAAAGGCCCTACGATTTGAAAGTTATCACAGTTTTTCAATTTTTGGAGACCTCCTAAGAATGCTTCAAAGTTAGGTTAGGGGCATTAAATGACCTTGAAAAGGGCTGAAAAATGGGGGATGAGAAAATTTGGTCCATAGGGCTATAAAGTGCTTCAAGAGCTTTCTAGAAATGTAAACAGTTTGTCAATCGGAGCTACAGTTCAAAAGTTATGCCTCCCAGAAGTTCGGTTACCATTTTTGGATTCTTCTAAATTTGCACCAACTTCTAACGAGGCTTCTGGAGCCTTCTACTTGGTTGGTGGATGCCTACTAGCACTTTCTAGAATTTACTCCTAGTCCTTAACCCTTCGGGGTCTATTTAAGGACATTTTTGGCATTGTAAAAGGTAGTTCGGAGTGGAAATTGAGAGGAGGTACCAAAGGGAGAAATTATCTCTAGTTTTGTGCTATTGTAAGCACTTAGGGCATGTTTTGAAGTCTATTTTCTCTGTACTGAATGTAATAGCTTATTTCCACAATTAATACAATTTCCCTTTTCCTGTTGTGTCCATTTTATGCTTGGGTTGTGTCTCCATCAAGCGGTATCAGAGCTGGTTTTCTTGAGTGTGTAGACAAAGCGCCGACTATGAGGCTGTTTGCACCAGGACTGTCTGGTTGTGGGTTTGAGTTAAGAAGATGCCTCCATGAAGAGAGCATGGTGGAAGGGCTAGAGCTGTTAATCCTGATGAGGTTAGAGCCCTCCAAAGGAAGGTACAAGCATTGTAGGAGGAGCTCCATAGAGGAACAAATGTTGTCACAGGTGACGACAGTGAGGATGACAATGACGAAGAAGAAATTGGACCAGAAGGGAAATTTGATAGGGAAGTTCTGAATCAGGCAGAGGAAAGGCTTTTTAGGGACATTACTAAATTTGGGAAAAGACCTACAATTGATGTGGGTATATTTTCTGGAAATCTGAAACCAGATGAGTTGATCGATTGGATCAATGAACTGGAAGAATGCTTTGAGTATGAGGATATCAGGGACCTAGATAGGGTTAAGTTTGCAAAGGCCAAACTGAAAGGCCATACCAAAATTTGGTGGCAAGAGGTTTAATTGGAAAGAAACAGAAGAGGAAAGGAGAAGATCACAAGGTGGGATCGCATGGTGGACAAATTAAAGAAGCAGTTCATTCCTGTGGACTACGAGCTTGATTTGTTTAAGAAGATGCTTGGGCTAAAGCAAGCAGGAAGATCAGTCCAAGAATATACAGAGGAGTTTAATCAAATTTTGATTAGAGTAGGGCATGTAGAAGCAAATAAGGAGAAGTTTGCTCATTATATCAGTGGGTTGCGACCTAGCATCCAGGAGGAATTAAGTCTGGTAAGAATGACCAACGTTGAAGAGGCATACTAGTTTGCCCTATGAGTTGAAGAGAAGCTAAATAAAAGTTTTAAAGGGAGACAAAGAGGGCATGGTCAAGGAGGAATGTGAAGTGGTAGGTCATCTAGAGGTCGAAATGAAACCCAAAAGAAAAATGAAGATGTGGGTACTAGCAGGAACCAAAGGAATGAGGGTTTCAACCGCTCCCATGATCAAGACTTTGGAAATTAGAGAAGAAGAGGTAGAGGACATGGAAAAGGAAGAGGAGGCTTCTGTGTTACCTATTTCCATTGCAATGAAGAAGGTCATCATGCCTTTGAATGCCCTCAACGACAAGGAAGGACAGATAGGAGAGCTGAGGGTCAAGCTAGGGTTGCTCATGTAGATGAGGATGCATAGTCATCACATTCAAAGGATGCAAAAAGAGGAGAGACCTTGGTAAATGAAAGGGTCCTATTAAGTGGTGAGATTGAACCAGGAAAAAGGAGGAGTTTGTTTCATACTAGGTGCAAATGTGAGGAAAAATGTTGTGATGTCATCATTGATGGTGGTAGCACTGACAACTTGGTGTCAGAGGAGATGGTCTCGAAGCTAAGCTCAAGAGGGAGAAACATCCCAGCCCTATTGGATTGCTTGGTTGAAAGATGATCATAAGTTCCTAGTAAGTGAACAATGTCTCGTAAAATTCAAAATTGGGAGTTACCATGATGAAGTTCTCTATGATGTTATTCCAATGGATGTTTGCCATCTATTGTTGGGTAGACCATGGCAGTTTGATAGACATGTAGTACATGATGGTCATGAAAACACATACTCTCTAACAAAGGATAGAGTTTTCCACAAACTAAAGCCCATGAAAAAGGAAGGTGAAAAGGTATGTAGCAGCACTAGATGGAATGAAACATCAGCGTATGCGCTATGCTTTGATTCCTAAGAAGGAAAAAGAAGGTAGTAGTGAAATACCACTTGAAGTCTCATATTTACTAGGTGAGTTTGGAGATATTATCTCTGATAATGTTCCAGAAGGATTGCCACAATTAAGGCAAATCAGTCATCAGATAGATCTAATTCCAGGAGCTAGTTGGCCTAACAAGGCTACTCATAGGATGACTCCTAATGAAACAAAGGAGCTAAATAGACAGGTTCAAGAGCTATTGAGGAAGGGCTTGATTCCGGAGAGCCTGAGTCCATGTGTAGTACCTGCAGTATTGGCACCAAAGAAGGATGGAGAGTGGAGGACTTGTACAGACTCTTCAGCTATAAATAGGATAACCATCAAATATTGGTTTCTTTTGCCAAGAATGGATGATCTTATGGACTACTTGAGTGGAGCTCAGTACTTCACAAAGATAGATCTCAAGAGTGGTTATCATCAGATATGGATTTGAGAAGTAGATGAGTGGAAAATGGCCTTCAAGACCAAGGAGGGTCTTTATGAGTGGTTAGTCATGCCATTTGGATTGACAAACGCCCCAAGCACCTTCATGCAGCTTATGAATGAGGTACTTAAGAAGTTCTTGGGAAAATTTGTTATTGTCTATTTGGATGATATTTTAATTTTCAGCAAGACTTTGGAAGAACATTTATAGCATATTCGTAGTGTCCTTGAAAGGTCACAGGAAGAGAAACTGTTAATTAATTTGAAGAAGTGTATCTTTGCAAAAAGGGAGTTAGTCTATATCAGGTTTGTTATATCACCTGAAGGTCTCAAAATGGATCCAGAGAAGGTAAAAGCCATCTTGGAATAGCCTACTCCAAGGTTTGCTACTGAGGTAAGATCATTTCATGGTCTAGTTAGTTTTTACAGGAAGTTTATTAAGAATTTCAGTGGCATATGTGCACCCCTAATTGACACAATAAGAGGGGATAGAAAAGAGTTCAAATGGACTGCAGCAACTACGAGAAGTTTTGAATTGCTGAAGAAGAAGGTGACAGAAGAACCTGTATTGGCACTTCCAGATTTTAGAAAGGTGTTCCAAGAATTGTGATGCTAGTGGCAGTGCTATTGGGGCTGTATTGATCCAAGAAGGTAAGCCTATTGCATATTTTAGTGAAAAATTGAATGATGCAAAGAAGAAGTATTCTGTTTATGATCAAGAGTTCTATGCAATAGTTCATGCCTTAAAGAAATGGAGGCATTATTTATTGCCAAAGGAATTTATTTTGTATACTGATCACCAGGCTTTACAATACCTAAATAGCCAAGGTAAATTGAATCAGAGGCATATGAAGTGGGTACAGTTCTTGCAGAGCTATACATTTGTGTTGAAACATAGAAGTGGAAAATCTAACAGGGTTGCAGATGCACTAAGTAGGAGACAATTGTTGCTTACAGTAATGTAGGTTGAAGTAGTTGGGTTTGATGAGCTCAAGAATCTATACCCTGAAGATCCTAATTTTGCTGAAGCATGGAAAGCTTGTAAAGAGCCTGTTGCTGTAGATAGAACTAGGTGGTTAGACTATCTGATTCAGGATGGTATGTTATTCAAGGGCAGCCAATTGTGCATTCCAAGGAGTTCCATGAGGGAAAATTTGATTAAAAAGAAACACAGTGGAGGGATGGCAGGACATTTTGGTTGAGATAAGACCATTGCCATTCTTAGAGAACATTATTTTTGGCCTCAGATTTCACAAGATGTGAAGAATTTTGTACAGAGTTACTAGGTTTGTCAAGTTGCCAAGAGATTTAGCCACAATACTGGGCTATATCAGCCATTTCCCATTCCATCAAAGCCATGGGAGGACATAAGTATGAATTTTGTTCTTGGATTGCTGAGGACACCAAGGGGTAATGATTCAGTATTTGTAGTGGTTGATAGGTTCTCCAAAATGGCACATTTCATTCCATGCCATAAAACTCATGATGTTGTCCATATTGCAGACTTGTTTTTAAGAGAAGTGGTAAGACTACATGGTCTTCCGAGTATAGTTTCTGACAGAGACACTAAATTTGTGGGGTATTTATGTAGAACATTGTGGAAATAGTTGAGAACAAACTTGAAATTCAGTTCCACACATCACCCACAGACTGACGGCCAAACAGAAGTGGTAAATAGAAGTCTAGGCAATTTGCTGAGATGTTTAGTTGGGGATAAGCCCAAGGGGTGGGATTTGATTCTACCACAAGTCGAGTTTTCTTACAATAACTCTATAAATAGGAGTACTGGTAGATCACCATTCCACATTGTATATGGAAGTAGCCCAAGGACTGCGCTAGAATTGAGGAAGATAGAACAAGGGGAAAGGACAAGTGCTGAAGCTGAAGAATTTTTTGAACATATCAAGCATCTACATGAGAAAGTTCAAGCACACATTACCAAGATGAATCAAGAGTATAAAGCTAGGGCTGATCAAAGGAGAAGACATAAGGAATTCCAAGTAGGGGATCTAGTCATGGTACACTTACGAAAATAAAGATTTCCAGCCGGTGCTTACAACAAGTTGAAAATGAAGAAATTTGGCCCCTACAAAATTTTGAAGAAACATGACTCAGAAAATGTATATAAGGTGGAGTTGCCAGATGGTATTCACATTTCTCCTATTTTGAACATTGTAGACTTAACAAAGTATCATGATCATGGTGCAGATGAGGAACTGATGTTAGAGCCATGTCCAATTCCTGCTTCTAAGAAGGAGGAGACAGAAGACATTCTAGATCATCATGTGGGTAGGAGCACCAGAAATAAGCAGTATGAAGAGTATTTGGTCAAGTGGAAAGGACGACCGATAGAGGACTCAACCTGGATTTTAGCAGCTGAGGTTTCCCATTTGGGATTTCCTCTACCATTCATTAAGTGATAGGGTCACTTTTCAATCTACCCTGGGTGTCTGATGCAGGAGCATCCAGAGGTATAAGGGCAATCCTATGTCATCCAAAAAAAATGTACTTAGACTTAGTTTCTATTTCATGTGTTTTCATTTTTGGATACCCATTTGGGTCAAATAAAGGTTCCAACTCTCACAGTTCCACTATCAGTGTTCTAGGATAGAGTATTTGAACACCTTGGGATATGTGTAAATGTCAAAAAAATAGGAGTATGTAATTGAGCCATCATTTTGGTGAACTAGGAGGTTTAAATTGGCTAGATGAATGTAATTTCAATTTAGAGCATTCCAAAAAAAGAATCAGGTCAAAAGCCCCCACGGTTTGAAAGTTATCGCAAGTTTTTGGTTTTTGGAGACCTCCTAAGAATGCTTCAAAGTCATGTTAGGGGCATTAAATGACCTCAAAAAGGGCTGAAAAATGGGGGACAAGTGAAGCTGGTCTATAGGGCTATAGAGCACTTCAAGAGCTTTTCAAAAATGTAAACAATTCATCAATCGGAGCTACGATTCAAAAGTTATGCCTCCCGAAAGTTCAGTTACTGTTTTTGGATTCTTCTAGATTTGCACCAACTTCTAACGCTGCTTCTGGAGCCTTCTACTTCGTCAATGGATGCCTACTAGCACTTTCTAGAATGTACTCCTAGTCCTTAACCCTTCGGGGTCTATTTCAGGACATTTTTGGCATTGTAAAAGGTAGTTCAGAGTGGAAATTGAGAGGAGGTACCAAAGGGAGAAATTATCTCTAGTTTTGTGCTATTGTAAGCCCTTAGGGCATGTTTTGAAGTCTATTTTCTCTGTACTAAATGTACTAGCTTATTTTCATAGTTAATACAATTTCCCTTTTCCTGTTGTGTCCATTCTGTGCTTGGGTTGTCTCCATCATTTTGTTAATAGATCTAGAATCAATATACATTCTCCATTCTCTATTCTCTATTCTTTTTAGGTGCTAATACAAAAAGTAGAACACATGGACTCAATCTTTCTCTGATCAAACCTTTCTGTAACAACTAATGCACTTGTCTATTAAGTTCTTCATTCTCTATAGGTGTTAATCTATATGGTGCTTTGTTCGTAAAACTAGCTCCAGGAATCAGATCTATACAATGACTTATACTTCTCTTTGGAGGTAAACCATCAGGTATATCCTCTGCAACAATCCCTTTATACTCATTCAGCAATTTTGTAATTTCTTCTGGTCACTCAGTCACCACTAATTGGCACTCGGTTAACACTATTTTATGGCACTCAATTACTATTGACATAACTCAGTCTCCTTCGAATTATAGCAAAAAAGATTGATTCTTTCTCATTTTCTTTTCACATTGTTTCCCATTGACCATGCAAATTTTTATAGTAGTACAATTAACCTCATTTGGACTTTCAATCAAAGGCAACAATGTTTGTTTCTTTCCATTCACCAAAAGAGTTTATTTATTCAATCTTCCATCATGTATAGCATATCTATGATATTTCCAAGGTCTACCCAATAGAATATGACAACAATCCATAGGCATAATATCATGCAAAACTTCATTAAAGTAATGTCCAATCTTGAACTTCACAAGGCATTGCTCACTTACCAATATCTTATGCTCATCTTTGATCCATGAAACATGATAGGGTTTAGGATTCTTCAACATCTACAATTTCAAGTTTGTAGCCAACTCTTCTAATGCCAAATTTGTAGAAATTTCACTATCAATGATCACCTTACAACATTTTCTAGCCATCTTACATCTTGTCTTGAAAAGACTTCTCCTTAAAATAGGTTCCTCATCACTTTCCTTATTACATAAGGTTCTTCTCACCATTAGATTTTCTTCAGCCTCAGGTCTACTTGGTGAACCTTCACCTTCTCCTTGAATCACAACATTTCCATCACCTTGCCCACTTTTAGAGGATCTACATTCAAATGATCTATGTCCCTCTTTACCACATCTGAAACAATTACCATGAAAACCACCTCTAGAATAAGAATTACATCTTCCTCGGTAAGAATTAGTACCTCCTTGTTAAGAATTACCACTTTTCCATTTGGTCTTGTTTCTATCATCACTCTTCCATTCATATTTTCTCTTATCTTGCATAGAATTGTCAGATCTACCACCTTCACTATAAGATCTACCTCTACCTCTTTGTCTTTGTTCATGCTTCTTTGTCAAGATCTCCTTAGCCTTCAAGGCATATTGGTATGCTTCTTCCACACTTTCCAACTTCACAAAACTCATTTCATCTTGAATTCTAGATCTCAATCCATTTATGTACCTTGCAATTTTCTCAACATCATCATCCACATGTCGAGATCTAATGTCCAACCTATAGAATTCCTCAATATTCACCTTCACACTCATGTCTTTTTGCCTCAAATTTTGCATCTATTACAACAAGATAACTTGGTAATTAGTAGGAAGGAATTTTTTCTTCACTTTGTTTACCATCTTTGGCCAAGTCTTGATCTTTTCCTTTCCTCCCCTTTGTCTATCAGTTTCAAAATGCTCCCACACAGTGAGGCATGACCTTTCAACCTTGTAACTAAAATTTTCACCATCCTATTATCAGGACTATTTTCATACTCAAAGAACTTCTCCATATTAGAGATCCAATCCAACACACTATTGGTGTCTAATTTTCCATCATAAGGAAAAACTTCCACAACATGCTTTTAATTTTCCCTAGATAACACCCTTAACAACCTTGCTTCATCTTGATCTTCTTTAGGTTCTAGATTAAGGTTTGGTGCTACTGCTTCATCATCAAGATGTGCTCCTCTCCTCTGGGCCATCTCTATAGCATCTAATCTGACTGCAATTTGTCTCAATGTATCCAATATTGTATTATCAACATTTCCTCTACCTCAAAACATCTTTAAAAATTAGTTTCCTACAAGGTCATAACACTCTACAAGTTATAGGTCAACTCTATAGATTTGCAACCTTACAACCCAATTCACTCAGGGTTCTACAACCAATCACCACAAGGATGAACCTCAAGCTCTGATACCACCTGATGCAAGGAGGGATGAATAACTAGGGCCTAAGGCACACCCAACTATCTGAACCACCTTGCAAGAGTTAACATAATGAAAATACAACACACTAAACAACAACAAAGGAGGAAGAAGAAAAAACACTTATTGATTCATCAAATAATCAGCATACATGCCCAGCTGTAAGGTCTTCTGGGTTATGGCCAGATGCAAAATATATTCAATGTCAAAGATCCAACATCAAATAAGTAGTTCCAAATACATATGGAACAAAATTTCCAAAATTTTGCATTTTACTCCAAAATCCCTCTAGAAGATTTCCCTAACTCCAAGCCTAAACACTCTATATATACTTTCCAAAATGGCTTATAGATCATTCTAGAATATTACATAAGAGGAAGGATGACCCAACAACTATCTGGACACATCCCAAGAAAAGAACTTAACATAAATGTCATGGTCAAAATAAATCTTGCAAGTCAGCTCCCACTAATAATGTAGAAATCATGTCCAAATGTTGACACTTGGCATAAACAAGAAAACTTGGCACATGAAGTATCACTCGACATACACTTGGTAACTCGGCACATGAAGAGTCACTCGACATACACTAGGTAACTTGACACATGAAGGAGCACTCGGTCATTACTAGATTGCTACAATAACTCAACATCCATTAAAGCTATAGTAACTTGGCATCCATTAGAGCTACAATAACTCAACACCCATTAGAGGTATAGTAACTTGGCATCAACATGCAAAATGAACAAAAAAGGAGTAGGATAAGAAGGCAATGTAGGATGCTCCTGCATCACTAGGTGCCTCATGAGACTAACAACATTGGAATTTTAGGAAGGGGGCTAAAATGGCTAACATTTTTAGCAACTCAAAGGGGATTCTTTCATGCTAAGCATGGACCAGTGGCATTAAGAAATCCATTGGGCTATAGAGTCACAAAAAATGAGATCTACTCTGCAAATAACCAAAAAATTGCAACCTTTGCAATTGCAAAACTTCAAAACTTTTCTATTTCATAGAGAAATATCTTGTGCTCATGCACTTCTTTAAATACTAGAAAACACCTACTCTAATATGTACATGAATTTACAAACAAAATATCAAACAAATCCATAGACTGGTTTGTTGAAGTAGCTACCCTTCCTCACAAGCTCATTTTTTCTTCCATGTACATAGGCAGCTAAAGATATTAGCAAACACGAAAACCACACTACTGCATGGGACACCTTTTCCCCAATGTTAAAGATGATGAATCTCTCTAGCATTGGGGCATTACCTTGTGGAGAAAAACATACTTGCTCCTCTTTGTAGAATTCTTCCTCGTGTTCAGGAATGAGCATGACTAGGGGTAACTTGCATTTTTGGAGAGCTAGATACCTAATGGGGCATTCTCTTGATGGTGTTGGGTCCAGAAAATCAGCCTTGACTATGTTGTGCTTTGTAATGGTAGCCTCCAACTGATTTGGAAGTGGCTTCTCTCTTTGTGAAGAAACAATCTCCACCTCTTTCTCATGATGCTCATGAGACACCTCCTTGGGAGTTACTGGTATGGTATAACTCTCCACTTGTTGCAGATGTAGAACATGCTCTTCTAATATATGAGATGATGACCCAACATCTATGGAAGAGAAGATAGCATCAAACTCATCCAAAAGGTCATCCTCATCATTGATCTCCTCCATTATTTCTACAATAACATGCATAGGTTGAGGGGAAACCTCATGCATATTAACATGTTCCACTTCAAGGATAGAGCTATCCTTGGGATCCTCCCTTCCATCCTCCATAACATGAAGGATAATTTTTTTCAACAAATGTTCCTCATATGGGGAAGATGACTTGTTAGATAGGCATAAGGCCTCAAGCTCATAGAAATCAATCTCCCCCATTTGCTCTGATGTCCCCATGTCACACTAGTCTCTATGTTGGCTTGAAGAAGAAAGAAACTCTTCTTCCTAGATCATCATCTCTATTGTGATACTGCATGTGGACTAAGGAGAAGTCTCATGTAAACTAATTTGTTCCTCCATGAGGACAAGGATTTCCTCTTGATGTTCTTTCTTTCTAACCTCCTGCTGCAACACATGTTCTTCAATTGGTGGTTGCTCATTTGCTATCTCTAATGTGGGAAAAGATATATCCACTTTTTCAAGAACTATACAGAAGGGACAATAATCATTTTGGGGCTCACCAACATTGACATGTAGAGGTGTATGAACTGTAGCTTGAGGTTTAAGGTAGCTTGAAGTAGAAATTTGGGGTAGGCTACTTTGTCTAAAGCTAGAAAACTTCCTCCTTGGAGGCTCTTGCACTTTAGCTACTTTTATTTGGGCAAGTTTGAGCTTTTCCTCCTCCTCAAATTTCTTCTATTTTAGTTTTTTCTCCTGTCACAACTGGAGAAAAGCCTCTTGAGCCTCATTAAAAATATCAAATTCTTCAAACACCATGGTGTGAAAATAGGGGTTATTTTCCCACATCTCCCTCTCATAACACAAATCATTAAGCCAAGAAGTCATAATGAGCATAACATAAGCAACATCTCCATGATCTGTATCCTCAAAAGGGTTATGAATAAATTCAAAAATCTTGTCTATGTCAGCAAATCCAAGGCCAAAAAAATTTAAGTGGTCATAAAGCTCTCCTACCTTTAACCTAGGATCACTAAAGGGTTCTAAGGAAGACTAGGCAGGCTAATGTAGAGAATAAGATGGTTGAGGAATAGCCTCTCCATAATATGGGAGAAAGTAGGAGTCATTTCTATTAAGGGGATCCATGATAAAGCATTTAAGAAAACACCATAGAAATCCTAAAGAAACATAAAAAATTAGAAAATACCAGCACTTGGTCTATTGAAACTGTTAAATGCATAGAGTTGCCATGGAGTTAGATGAATGCCTCCAAAGGCTGATGAAACTGAGAAAAACACCCAATTCCTTAGTGAATAGATATTCAAAATGGCTACCCAATGATCTTATGAATTTGAATCGATCCCACCAGGCGTGCCAAAAATTATTGTCACAAAAGTTTGCACCCTTGCTTAAAGTTTGACCTAAAGGCAACCTTGTGAAACATGGAAACAATCTCCAAGTTGTGGGACTTGAACAATGAGATTGAGTCTCCAGAGAAAGTTAACTTCCTCACTATCAAGGTCCACCTAACTATTTATTGAGAGGAAAAGGGAGAAGGAAATGCATGGAAGTCAAACTATATAATATAATATAAAGGGGTGATACACCAAATAGTATGTTCAGTCTTATCTCCACCTAGAAAAGCATAGTTCATCAATATAATCTAAAAATACATAGATTCAATCCTTGATTCAACTCAACAATCACATACAGATCAAAAACCAATGGAATATTATAAGGAAGGAACTTCACCCTATATCATTCAAAGACAAATTGGATACAACATACAACATGAAGAATGGAAGCAATACATTAACAGAAGGCAAGAAGGTTTTGCACATATATTAATGGTAGCAAGATGTACAATAGAGAAATATATTTAGTTAGAGGCAAAGGAGATTACAGTAGCAAAGTATGCCATACAACTGATACATAAATAGAGAAGAGACCAACCCTTGAAAGGGTTACAAAATTTAATTTTATAGCTTAAGCATAACTAAGAAAACTTCCACCAAAAGCCAAAACTCAACTACTACCTTCAAGTTGCAAAGAGAAATCGCTGCTGATCCCAAGAAGATTTTATCAGGGTACACGTCCATATACAAAAGATTAGATCTTTGCATGCAAATTTTGGTCTTGAAGAGACAAAAATGATAGTCATAACTACTCTAGCTAGATAGATGGATAAACAAGGTGGCAAAAGGATGAAAATTTCATTTATCAGGCATGGAGAACACCAAAAGGTGGTTGTAGATGATCAAAAGGACCTATTTTCCATCAAAGAGCTTCTTGGTTTCGTGTTCACAATCATGCTAGGTTAGCCATGTCATCAAGTCAACCAAATTCAAACATCTGACCCACAACACAACCCTGTATCTTTTTAAGCATTCTACCACATCATCCAACTTTCTATCTATTATGTTGACTTGTGCCTACTCCTATTCGCAGCTTTGTAACTCATTTTCCTCATTAACTATTTGGCCATGCAAAATGGTGATGTCTTCATTTCATGTCTTATCACTACTTTGCAGCTTGAAATCATTTTAGCTCACTAACTATAGTGACCTTGCGAACATCATAAAATGGACTGCTTCGCACCCTCATAATGATTAGGACCTAATTTTTGTTTAGCCATGTGATGTTGCGACACCTTCATTTTTGTCTTAGTCACCCTTTTACGACCACTAGCCATGAAGCCTATCTAGAACATGTGACACCATGATCACTATTTTGATGACTGCCATCTCTGATTTCACATCTTCACAACCAAAACTCCTAACCACAGATGAATCCTTGCAATGTTGCACCAAATGGAAATCACCACTTCACTACCTAAACTAGGGTTCAATGTTAACTACTTGCAACATTGTGAAAATTGTACAACTAACTTCCATCGCATCTTTGTAAGTTAAGCTTGACTACCTTTGTTTATGGCATGATAATTGATTGAAGTTAAGCTGCATTTATTGATAAGACATTTCTTTGAATGTAAAATATTAAACTGCTTCCTGACCCTGAGACGATGCAAACAATGCATTTCATAGCTTTGTTTCCTTAACCCTAGGGTACTCTTAACCATGTGTGATAGTGCAAACAAAGCATCCTAAGAACCTCACCTCCCTAATCTTGGGTTAACCTCAACCGCATGTGAAGATGAAAAAGCCATTAAACCTAACTGTTGCTGTGGATCGTGACTTCACAACTTAGAGTTCCATATTGCATAACTGATCTGCGATCATGTGATTGATTATTTTTGCTCCTTCACAAAATTAACCTGAACATTAACATCAAAAATTGTGAAGACACACTAATAGTGAACTTTTACTATCTCGCACTTTCACAACCCATCTCACGGTCAAGACATAAACTAGAGCAACAAGGAAATGAAAGGGAATCACATTGTTGTAACCTAAAGTGCTTAAAAGATGATCATATGATGTGAAGATAAAAAAACTTAGGGATATAAAAAGAAAGAATAAGGTTTTTTATGTATCCCTTATATGCTTGCATGGAAATTATGAATAAATCAATGGATGTGAGACATGGCCATCACCCTAGGTGCCTCATGAGACTGGCAACATTGTTATTTTAGGAAGGGGGCTAAAATGGCTAACACACATTTCATGAGTAGTAGCACAATCTTTGACTTCATCAAATTAAACATAATTGAGAGTAGAAGCAATGCAATCATCACTATATTGTGATTCTTCTTTTTCACAATTTGATCCACAAACAAAGGTCCAACATGTGCCACATACTTGTCTCTAGGTATTTTAGGCCTGAGTCTCCAATGGTTGCCAAATGCAGCTTCATGAGTTCATTCCACGCTTTGAAGTTATCTCTATTCAACTTAGGAATTTCCCTTCTATAAGACATCTTGATCTTCAGCTTGGGTTCTTGAAACCTTATCTGCAAGCACCAAATTCTCTAATACCAATTGTTGGAAATGGAAAGAAGTAACTGGGAGGGGAGGGGTGAATCAATTATTAGAAAAAAAAATCCAAGTCCCTTTAAGATGTCAACACAATATAAAACCAAAACCTATTGTAACTTGGTTAACACTAAGTATTCTACTGTAACTCAATTAATATTGAACAATTAGATTTTAAGATATTTAATGTGATTAACCATAAATAATGTAGTTGTAATAACATAAAGAAAATAACATGAACACAAGAGACACTTAGATTTAATGTGGAAACCCAATTTGAGAAAACCACCAATTGCAACTAGTTACTATTTTTCACTCTTCTAAAGTGAGCCCTGTTAGGAGTCAATCCTGTTAAATGTTACAAAACACACTGTTAGGTGTGACCTTGTTAGAGGATTTAATTCACCCTATAGAGACACTAAGATTTAATGTGGAAACTCAGTTTGAGAAAACCACCAATTGCAACTAGTTAGTATTTTTCACTCTTCTGAAGTGAGCCCTATTAGGAGTCAACCCTATTAAAGGTTAAAAAACACACTGTTAGGTGTGACCTTGTTAGAGGTCTTCAGAGACTTCAATCTAGAAATGCCATCTTGTTAGAGGATTTATTGAATCGATGTTAGGCTAACTTTGTTAAGAGATTTGATTTAATGCTACAATTATTAGAGAGTAACAATGACTTGACCTAATAGTTGATGCAACTATCTTTGTTGATTCAGATCTCAGTTCAATCTTGAATACTTGAACCTCCTTGATCAGAATGTTCTTTGCAGCTTAGTCAACTCTGGATACTTTGTCCTCTTACAGATATTCTCCCAAATTTGCTTCCTTAATTAATCTTCTTCAATTCCAGTTATCGACACTTCAATCCTCAATTTGACATTTCATATATATGATTTACCTTGTCAAGTCAGCTTAAATACCCTTTTAAAATAACAATTATTATCCCTTCAGTCAGCTTGAATTAACCAGTAAAATATCAGACTTGATATGCTAATAGTCACCTAAAACAAAATTGAGTACCTGATCAATATAGAGTTTCTAGTGTTAACTAACCCAACTCGGTCATTACTGACTTCCTGGAAACTTTCCTTTGGTAACTGAGTGAACTTAGTCAATACAAGATCTACTTCATTAACCAATTGAACTCAGTTAATACTAACACTAAACTTGGTTATAACTGTCATGTCCCCTTTTCAAATAATTAAAAATAATAATCTTTGCTAAGGCAGGCAGGCCCAAAAAGGTGAAGTTTTGGAAAAAGGGGATAATCTTTGGAAGCTAATGGATTAATAAATGAAGATTATTATTAAAATATGTTTTATTAACCACTCTTGGATGTGAGTTAGGGTTATGCCCTCTTTTAAGGGGTTTGGAGGCATTTTGGGCTGATTCCAGAACTTGAATTTTGCTCATTCTTTGTTATTCTTCAGAGGTTGCCAAACCTGTGGAGAAGGAGACCCAAGAACGGGAGTTTGCAGGTTTCTAGGGAGACCCAAGAATGGGAGTTTGTAGGTTTCTAGGAAGGCTAAGGATAGGATTTTGAAGCCATTCCATGTGCATGCTCATACAGAGTTTTCCTTTGTGCTGAACAGTGCAGATTTGTGGGTTTTCGGGTGTGTTTTTTGTATGAGTTTGGTGTTTTCAGTTGAGTATTTCATATCAGTTTGGGTTGCTGCTGTATTTCAGACTTTAAGATGTTAAAATAGAGCTAAATATATGTATTGGGATGTGATTAAACTTTTGAGATAGATTATTAGTGTTTTTGTGGTGTTTCTGGGCATTTTTGTGTTAATTTCGGGAGCCCGATGAGCATAGTTTTTGTCCTACATTTGTGAACTATTGTGTAAAGGCTATAAAAATCTAGAAATTTCATTTTTTAGGCTGTTATGCTGCTGAAATTTCTGTAAAAATGTTCATTTTTATATGTATTAATAATTTGTGAAGTTGTGAAGCTTTGGCATTATTTCGATCATACCCGATTTGGGTTTTATTGAAAAATTGGTGGATCTTTGTAATATTGGTTGTTTGATTTTAAAGATCTGATTTGAGGCTTGAAGTAACATAAAAAATCAGTAAAGGGACATTTCAATGGTATCAGAGCCATGATCTTGCCATCCTGAGGGTTTGTAGAAGCTTGCATGTCAGTTTTGACAACTACCCAGATCTTGCATGTCAGTTTTGACAACTACCCAGATCTTGCATGTCATAATTTATGGTTGCATGCTACTTCTAATCATTTTCATGTTAGTTCTTGGTGAATTTTGTGGTTTCATGGTTCTTTTAATCAGCTGCATGTCAAAATCTATGGTTGCATGCTACTTCTAATCATTTGCATGTTAGTTCTTGGTGAATTTGGTGGTTGCATGTTGCTTCTAATCAGCTGCATGTCAAAATCTATGGTTGCATGCTACTTCTAATCAATTGCATGATTAGTTCTTGGTGTTTGAAGAAGTTATAACCTATTGGGGTTACACTCTACTTTATCTAGAATGGACAGGTAGAGTACAGAGTCTCAGAGGACATGATCTTGGACAATTGATATCCAGAGTTAGAATAGTAGAAAGGATGGTTATTTAGACATTTGAGATAAACTTAGGAAAATAAGCCATGACATGTCTGAACAGGTGGTTGAGCACCACCGTATAATGAATGACATGTTGTATGACCTAGCTAAGGTGGATAAGTTGACTGGATTTCTATTTGGCAGATTTTCTCACAGGGCAGATGACACAATTACCAAGAACTTTCATGAGGAGTTTGAGAAACTAGCTTATAGCCAGGCTGAGGTCTCAGATTCTACTCTACCACATGAGGTAGTGAGAGAGGATATTACGTAGATTGATAGTCATGGTCAACTTGATACTCAAATTGAGACAATTGTATACAGGTCATCAAAGGGTGATGTCACAGGTATTCAGGATGGTATAGTTACAACAGGTAGTGACTACAGCATAGTGGGTTCAAATGATGATTATGAGGATGTTGTTGTGCATGATGGTGAGATACCTGGTAGAGATGAGCAGACATTGAACATTCATGACTTTACTGAGAAAGAGTACTAGGCACAGTTAGATGCTTTGTCAAATGAGGTTGAGGCAGGTAGTACTTTACATGATTTGTCTAGCCAACTAAAGATGAACAAAGATAGTATTGTGACTTCATTATCTCATCATGATAGGATGCGAGATATGATAGAGGATCACATTCGGATGATTCAGTTACAGGGTAGACATAAGGGAGTTCAGGAAAAGTCTTCTTGTGTTGACTTACAAGTGATTAGGGAAGGAATGAGAACGATGAAGTTGAGTTATTTACATCTTCTATCAGATCGTGACCATCTTCTTAGCCTTGTCAGAGACTATTCAGATGCCTTGAGGAGGAAGGAGGAGGAAGCTGACAGGCTTTCTCACAAGCTTGAGGACACTCGAGCTTCTTTGGTAAATATTCCATTGGCATTACAAGACTAGGAGAGACATGGGGATAGGCATGGCATGGAGTTGAGTTTAGTTTCATCTTGCACTCCTGATACTTAGCTTTCTGAGAACGGTAGATCATATGTGGTCATTGATAATGTTGCGAGTTCATCTTGCATTCACATCCAGGATACAGGGACAATGTCAGACAGGTATGTGGAGTTAGTTGGTATTGGTCATATTACTCAAGTGAGGATTTTTCTTAAGTTACCAGCTAATTCTAGTTTATAGATATGGACTCAAGATTTTTATATTGGCATTTGGGATTCAGTTGACTGGAGATCTTTAACACTTTTTGGTACTAGTGTTTGTTTGGGTGCTATCATGGATTTGATTAGCAGATTGCACGGTGTTGTCTTTTCTTGTGCTAGTAGCTTGTTCAATGTTGGTATTAGTTTTTATACATCGATGTTGGGCTTTGTTCATATATCCAGTTGACCATACTTGCTGGAATGTGTTGATGATCTTTCATATTTGGCAGTGTGTATAGATGAGTCCCAGGATCATATTGACATTGATGAGATCCAGGAGGATGCAGTGGGTAGTTTTGAAGACTTAGTTTCCTTGGGTACAGAGGAGTTGGACAGCAGCGCTACAATTTTTGATACTCCATATGTTGATATGAGCTTTAGAGTTGATTCACAGGATATGGATGGTAATGCTCTAGAGAGTAGTAACTTTTAGGATACTCCTTTAGACAGTGCATCAGAGGAGCTTTGTAGGAGACAGTCAAGCCAGTGCCATCATGTGTCTAATCAATTGAGAATTAGTGAGCGAGACATTGCTATCACTTGCCAACATTTCGATGCTGCTCGTCAATTATTAGCAGTTTATGGATGGGGTTCTCCTACTAGTGATGAGAAGGGAGGCAATTATCTTTCCTTGACAGAGTTCCACTCTTTATGGGAGGCTATCCAGATTTTGAGACAGGATTATATGCATTTGGTAGCCGACAAAGATTATCTTATGGAGTGGGGCAGTATAGCATATGATGCATTGTTGGCCAAGGAAGATGAGGTGAGTGAGCTTACTGAGCAGCTTGAGGTGACTTCTAAGATTCTTGAGAGTGCATAGTTGGCTTTCAAAGAGTCACAATTTCATTTGGCTAAGGTGACCATGGAGTTAGAGCAACTACAATCTTTACTAGATTCTGTACAGTCACAAGCTGTGGTGTCTGATGATCTGAGGATGTCCATGGTCGAGATTGTCAAAGATAGTGGAGATGGGGATGCATCCATCCTTAATACTAACATTGGCATATCAAGTTCATCCCCACTAGAGTTAGGTTCAATTGAGTTGGATGCTGCAGTAGATTGTTGTGGTATGCCTGACATGGTGGTGACCTCTAGCACTAATGGCATGAAGACTAGAGATCCTGTATCAAAGACCATGTGTGATATTGGTGAGCCGATAGTTGGCATGGTTCCTACTAGTAATACTACTCCCTTGGAGATGTCTTTGGAGGTAGTAGTTAGTTCCAACTTGGTTAGTGATCAATTGCAGTTAGTTACATCTAGATTGCAGTCTGAGCCACTGACTGAGATTGGCACATTCTATCAGCATTACATTGTAAGGTATGCTCATCAATTTACCTTTGATGACCATGTTGATGAGATGATGATACAGAGATGTACTTTGGTTCCTAGTGCTTATCATCAGTTATGGGATCTCAGGATGAGAGTTGTGATGGGCACGACATGGCAATAGGTTCTATAGTTCATAGCTTGATAATACATGACTTAGAGCAGGAGTTTCAGAGTGATGCTTCATCGGGTGTTGTTATTAATTCTACTCCTTTGGCTATGACATCTCTTGACTCAGCTGGTGATCAGTCACAGTGGGTTGTATCACTTGTTCATGGTGAGCTATTGACTGAGGTTAGTTTTTTTTATCAACATTATATTGCAAGGTATGTACATCAGTTAGCATTTGATCCTTGTGTTGAGGAGTTGATGACAGGAAAATTTAGTTTGGGTTCCAATTCTTGTTGTTTATCTTGTGATGGCTTTTCACCATCAAGGGTGCATGGTAGTTATGGTTATGAGATAGTGGTCAATGATCTACAGAGTTGTGTTGACTACAAGTGTTGTATAGTGTGTGGATTCTCCATACTTGGTACAGTTTCATTCGAGACATTGACCATTGTTGCAGAGTTGGATTGTACATTTCGTATAGGCCAGTGGAATGCATTGATGGTATTTACTGTGTTGGTAGTCCACTTTACTTGGGTTTTGATGTTCTAAGAGTTTGTGTCTCATGGGTTTCTGACTGTGAAAGTTGTGATTTTGGAGTTTGGTTGAGCTATAATTGTCAGTTTGATTATGGATTCCTCTTGGTCATATTGGAGAGGATATTGCAGGAGCCTGTGTTAATTGGTAGTAGTATAGTTCATGACTACATTTGGGATCCAGGTGGATTGATTGGTTTATTGTTTAGCCATTGATTGAGGACAAGCAATGTTTGGAAGGGGAGCACTTGTCTGTCCCCTTTTCAAATAATTAAAAATAATAATCTTTGCTAAGGCAGGCAGACCCAAAAAGGTGAAGTTTTGGAAAAAGGGGATAATCTTTGGAAGCTAATGGATTAATAAATGAAGATTATTATTAAAATATGTTTTATTAACCCCTCTTGGACATGAGTTAGGGTTATGCCCTCTTTTAAGGGGTTTGGAGGCATCTTGGGCTGATTCCAGAACTTGATTTTTGCTCATTCTTTGTTATTCTTCAAAGGCTGCCAAACCTGTGGAGAAGGAGACCCAAGAACGGGAGTTTGCAGGTTTCCAGGGAGACCCAAGAATGAGAGTTTGTGGGTTTCCAGAAAGGCTAAGGATGGGAGTTTGAATCCATTCCATGTGCATGCTCATATAGAGTTTGCCTTTGTGCTGAACAGTGCATATTTGTGGGTTTTCGGGTGTGTTTTTTGTATGAGTTTGGTGTTTTCAGTTGAGTATTTCATATCAGTTTGGGTTGCTGCTGTATTTCAGACTTTAAGATGTTAAAATAGAGCTGAATATATTTATTGGGAAGTGATTAAACTTTTGAGATAGATTATTAGTGTTTTTGTGGTGTTTTCGAGCATTTTTGTGTTAATTTCGGGAGCCCGATGAGCATAGTTTTTGTCCTACATTTGTGAACTGTTGTGTAAAGGCTATACGGATCTAGAAATATCATTTTGTAGGCTGTTATGCTGCTGAAATTTCTGTAAAAATGTCCATTTTCAGATGTATTAATAATTTGTGAAGTTGTGAAGCTTTGGCACTATTTCGATCATACCTGATTTGGGTTTTATTGAGAAATTGGTGGATCTTTGTAATATTGGTTGTTTGATTTTAAAGATTTGACTTGAGGCTTGAAATAACATACAAAATCAGTAAAGGGACATTTCAATAACTAAACGCTTGGCATACACAAGAAACTATCCTCAATGCTCGAGTGAGATCGATTATCATTGATTTCTCAATAAAGATTTGACATTTTGTGTAACATTAAAGACACCATACAATTGAATAATTGTATTCAAGAGTTATCGCTATTTTAGATTATGATCTATTTTTTGAGAAGATTCATATGTAATTACAAATAATTTAAGCCTATTGAGAGATTCTTGGAAGCATGTATGCTTATGATATTCCTATGGGGGAGTATTGTAGATATGTAACTACGATGATATGTCACATTCATGACTGAGTTTGTCATAGATGTCAACATAGTAGTCTTCTGAGGTATATTATAGAAGAACAATGGAAAGATCAAGTTGGAATGGATGGCTAGTTGAGTATCTAACTATCCGAGTTTATGTGAGATACTTATAAGTATCTAGTATATGCAGTCAATGTTAGATGAAGAAATGATAAGTCTAGAAGAAGTTATGTAAGTTTTGGTGATGTCTATTCTAAGATAGAGTTTACAAAGGTATGTTCTGGTAAAATTGTTATATCTCTTAGCAAAATTATTATTCTGAGAATCTAGGTTGAGGATATGAAGAAGACATGTTTTTGATGACATGCCTAAGTTCGCTCATCATAATATTACATGTACAAAAAGTTATTTAAGTTTCAAGACAAAAGATTAATGTTATCACTAAGTGTAATGTGTTCTTAATGTGGTCCTATAATGATTAATTGAGAAGTTCTAACAGCCAACTCAAGGAATTATTTTAAGGACTCGATATAAAGGAAGGACATTTTCCTTTATCAAGAAAAAGGTATGCATGACATGAAGAAGTAATTGTAAGCAATAGAGAGAGAGCGAAATGAAAAGTTGAGAAGAGAAGAGCACAACGAAGGAAACTTCATTACTGAACAATCTAAGGTTTGATATTTGGATCCAAGGTTCATCGCCTAGTCTACAAAGTCTGACAATGATTGGTTTGGTTAATAGAACAAAGGAAAGAAGAACATAATAGTAGATTGCATGTTTGAGCAGTGAGCTCTTCTTGTAGTTGAAATTGCATGTTTGGGCAGTGGGGCTCATCTTGCATACATTATACTACAACTCCTAATAGGGTTGGCACAACTCCTAACAGGGTTGGAATATCCTAATAGGGATTCAAAGTCTCCTAGCAGGGACTCATATGTACTAAATATTGTAATAGACTCCTAACAAGGTCCATCCTCTAACAAGGAATATTTATATTAGTACATGATCTTGTGGGCATCATTCCCACCGAGGTTTTCCCTCTGATTAAGGGTTTCCCTAGTTAAGATATATGGTGTAATTTTCTATGTGCATCTTATTATGGTTGTTTTTTTACTTTGGTTGAATTTTTAAGTTTGTTTGAAGAAGATAAATGTTTTAACTATTGGATAACTAATTCACCCCCCCCCCCCCCCCCCCCCCCCCGACCCTCTTAGTTATCTTGGTGGACTATTGTTTCTAACAATTGGTATCAGAGCATCAGGTCCTTGAAGATAAACTTTAACAACTTTGGGAGACCCATGACGAGCATGTTTAGGAAAGATAGTTTGAAGTTCAATGCAACAAATTATGACAGTTGGAAGGAAAAGATGAAGACAAATCTATTATGTATGGGTCCAAGATATTGGATCTTGAAAAAATCAGCAAAGACAATCATTGTTGAAAAGGATTTGGAAACTTGTACTGAGGTAGAAAGAGATCTTTTTATGTGTGACATGAGAGCTAGAGAAGCACCATTTGACCACACTTCCTAAAATTGAATACAATCAGGTAAGATCACTTGCTACTTCACATTTTATTTGGAAAGCTTTGGAAAATAGTTTTGAAGGTGATGAACATTATAAGAAATTGAGGCTACAAAGTTGAATTTGTGCATTTCAAGATGCTAAAATGATGGAAGATGATCTATAAGAACATTTGTGGGAAAAATATCAAAAATTACTACAGGTATTAGATCTCAAGGAGGAACCAAAGAGGATGACGAGGTTATATAGAAGATATTGAAGAGTTTAACACCACCATTTAAGCTAGTAGTTCGAATGATACAATTGTTGATATCTTCCACCAAAGATTTCACAAAGGAAACATTGATTGGGAGACTTGAAGCAGTTGAGAATGAGCTTAGATAGTCTGGAGAGTTGACCAAAACAGAGAACTTTTAGTGCCTTGAATATTTGACCTAGTTTATCAAGGAGCACAAGTGCTAGAGGAGATTTTGCTAGGAGTAGTAAATCTGAGGAAGACATAAAGATTGAATAAATAGTAGCCCTTCTGGTAATAAGAGAAAAAGGAGGTAAGAAAATATTTAAATGTTGGACTAGTGATGAATATGGTCATTATGCATCTAAGTGTCCTCAAAGAGGGAAATGGTATAAAGGAAATTGTAGACCTAGAAAAGATAGAGAGTGTTTGTATGCAAATGAAGAAAATGATTCTAATGAACAAGCAATCAGTGCTAGTGATGATGAAATTGGATTTGTAGCAATTAAAGAAGAAAGTCCATAAAAAGTAGCATTGGTGTCACAGGTTGAAAAGAAATATGATTGGATAATTGATAGTGGTTGTTCAAATCATATGACTAGTGATATGAACAAGTTTGTTGACTTCAAAAGTCAGGATGGAGGCATTGTCAAAGTTGAAAACAATGCAACATAGCAAGTTAAAGGTATTGGATCTATAACTCTTGATGGTTTGAAGCACACTCTTTTGAGTGTTGGAAAACTAGTGGAGAAAGGTTATCAGTTGCAGTTGATAGAGAAGACATGTATGATCAAAGACAAAGATGGTAAGGTAATTGAAACATGAACCAAATCTAGAGGTAATGTATTTTAGTTGAATCCTACTGAAATGACATGTTTGGTTGAAAAGGTAGATGATAGTTGGTTATGGAATAAGATATTCTATCATATAAACTTTGACAGTATTGTGAAGACGAGTAGTATGTTTTGTAGTTAGAGATTTTCCGAAGATTTTAAAGCCTACTAACACAATTTGTAAGGAATGTGTGTTGGGAAAGCATAACATAACTTCTTTTCCCTACAAGAAGTTTACTACTACAACAAAATTGGAGATTGTACACATAGATCTCCTATGAAGACTAAATGATTCTATGGTGAAAGGTATTTTATGATTCTATTTGATGACTTTTCTAGAATGATGTGGGTTACATTTCTTAAAGAGAAATCTGAGGCCTTTGATAATTTTAATGTATTCAAGAATAGAGTTGAGAATGAATCTAGTATGAAGATTAAATGTTTAAGATTAGATAGAGGAGGAGAATTTACTTCAAATGAGTTTAACATATTTTGTGTAGAAAATGGAATCAAAAGACAATTATCAACTCCAAGAACCCCTGAACAAAATGATATTGCAGAGAGGAGGAACAAATCAGTTACAGAAGCAACAAGAGATATGTTAGCTGAGAATGATGTATCCAATATGTTTTGGAAAGAATCTATGAATAAAAAAGTCTACACTATGAACAAAGTGCAAGTTAGGAAAGACACAAACAAGACCCCTTATGAACTGTGGTTTGGTCACTCACCTACAGTTAAGTATTTCAAAAATTTTGGGAGTAAGTCTTATATCAAAAGAGATGATGATATTGTTAAGTTTGATGCTAGAAGTGATGAAGGTATATTTCTTGGTTATTCATTGAAAACAAAGGCTTATAGATGTTATAATCTAATAACTAAGACTATTATGGAAAGTGCAAATGTGATAATTGATGAGAAATTCATGATACAAGAAAGAATAGTTGAGTACAATTCATTATGATGTTGTTACTAAGCCAAGGAATGATGAGGTATTTCATGAGACCAACAATGATTTGCAGAATGAAGGAGAGCTGAGGCAGGAACAAAGCTTGGAACCTTCAGTAGAACCAAGAGTTGAGATAACAACTCCTACTTCAGGAAAGAATATGATAAAGAATCACCCATCCAAGAAAATCATCAAAAGAAGAGATAAAGGTGTGATGACAAGAAGTAGAGTCAATGAAGAACTATGTTTGATATCTCAAGTTGAACCTAAGAATGTAGATGAAGCATGTAAAGATGATTATTTGAAATAAGCTATGAAAGAGGAATTGGATTAGATAGTAAAGAATGAGACATTGGAATTGGTCCCCAGACTAGCAGACAAGAATGTGATAGGAACTAAATGGGTATTCAGGAACAAAATGAATGAGCAAGGCAAAGTTGTAAGGAACAAGGCAAGATTGGTATGTAAAGGTTACTCACAACAAGAAGGAATAGACTATAATGAGACCTATGCTCTTGTGGCTAGAATAGAAGTAGTAAGATTATTCTTAGCCTATACAACACAAAAGAAATTCAAAGTATATTAGATGGATGTCAAGTCAACATTTTTGAATGGAGAACATGAAGAAGAAGTGTACATTGAGCAACTTGAAGGTTGTCCTTTGACAAATGACAAGGACATAGTATGCAAACTAAAGAAAGCATTGTATGGCATGAAGCAAGCACCCAAAACCTGGTATGCAAGGTTGGACAAGCATTTGACAAAGCTTAGATATAGCAAATGTATAGCAAATAGTAATCAATATTGGAAAGAAATTGATGATGGTTTGATGATTTTGGTAATATTTTTTGATGATATCATTTTTAGAGGAAATGATGAGGAAAGTGACAAATTTGCTAAAGAGATGAAGAAAGAATTTGAAATGAGTATGATAGGAGAAATGAAGTATTTTCTAAGATTACAAATTGTACAAAATAAAGAAGGAATCTTTATTTCTCAAACTAAGTAGTTGAAGGATTTACTAAAAAGTTTTGGTTTGGAAACATGAAAACCCACTGGAACACCTATGATAATTGGCCAAAAGTTATCTACAAAGGATGAGACACCTACTGGTGAAAAAAAAAAGTACAAATCTATGATTGGAGGATTGCAATATCTAACTCACACAAGAACAACTATAGAAAATATAGTTGGAATTGTTGCAAGATTCTAAGCTGATCTTAGAGAAACACATTATGCAACATTCAAAAGGATATTTAAATATCTGAAAGGAACATTATAGTTCAGATTATGGTATGATAGATCTAATGATTGTACTCTAAGTTTTGATATTGATGCTGATTGGGCAGGCAATATGGATGAAAGAAAGAGCACTAGTGGTGGAGCCTTTTTTCTTGGAGGAAGATTGGTTTCTTGGCTAAGCAAGAAGCAGGATTGTACATCACAAAGTACAATGAAAGCAGAATATGTTGCAGCAAAAAATAATTGCAATAAAGTTGTTTGGATGAAGTAGATGTTGAAGGATATCAATATAGAAATTAGTGAAACTATTGTCATACAACACAAGCACAATAAATATTTCTAAGAATCTAGTGTTGCATTCGAAGAATAAGTACATTTCTATTAAGTATCACATATTGAGAGAAAAAGTTGTAGAAAAGGAAATTAGATTGGAATATGTGAGCACAAAAGAGAAAATTGTAGATATCTTCACTAAGCCTCTTCCCAAATAGACTTTTGAGTATTTGTGAGGTATGCTAGGGGTTATGCCCCTTCCTACATTAGAGTAGATGATGCAAGAGTGCATCATTTGAGTGTAATAGAGCACCATTATTGTTTGGACTGAATGTTGATGCTTTCTATATGGGGGAGTATCTTTGATGGACAGAGTCATCTAGGACTCTTGTTGGATGTTGTTTTGAACAGTGTCTTTGGACACTTGAGCTAAGTAATAATCAACTATTGCAGAGTTTGATGGTTGCTGAAACCCTTGACATTGATGTCAATGGGGGAGAAGTTTGGCTTGAAAAACATCATGAAAAGATCGTGAGGAAGTACAACATGTTCAAAAGAAGTACACCATGTAATGATAGTTTGATAGAAAGCACATTGAGGGATATTAATGGGGGAGAAGGATTGATGGAGAGGATTTGAAAAGTAAGATGAGCAGTCTTTTGTTGGTATTCTTGGAACTATATGTTTTTCATCTATGTTGCCATCAATGCCAAAGGGGAAGATTGTTGAGAGATTGTTGGAAGCATAATGCTGATGATATTACTATGGGGGAGTATTGTAGATATGTTACTATGATGATATGTTATATTCATGACTAAATTTTTGATTGATGTCAACATAGCAGTCTTATGTGGTATCTTACAGAAGAACAACAGAAAGATCAAGTTAGTATAGATGGCTAGTTGAGTATTCTAACTATCCGAGCTTCTGAGAGATACTTCTAAGTATCTAGTATATGAAATCAATGTTGGATGAAGAAATGATAAGTCTAGAAGAAGTTATGTAAGTTTTAGTGATGTATGTTTGAGATAGAGTTTACAGAGGCATGTTCTGGTAAACTTGTTATATCTCTTAGCAAAAATATTATTCTAAGAATCTAGGTTGAGGATATGAAGAAGACATGTTGTTGATGACAGAATAAAGGAAAGAAGAACATAATAGTAAATTGCATGTTTGAACTATGAGCTCTTCTTGTAGTTGAAATTGCATATTTGGGCAGTGGGCTCATCTTGCATACATTGTACTAAAAATCCTAACAGGGCTGGAATCTCCTAATAGGGATTCAAAGTCTCCTAACAATGACTCATATGTAGTAAATATTGTAATAGACTCTTAACAAGGTCATCCTCTAACAAGGAATATGTATATTAGTACATCATCTTGTGGGCATCATTCCCACTAGGGATTTCCCTCTAATCAAGGGTTTCCCTAGTTAACATATCTGGTGTGATTGTCTATGTGCATATTATTATGGTTGCTATTTAATTTGGTTGAATGGTTAAGTTTGTTTAAACAAGATAAATGTTTTAACTATTGGATAACTGATTCACCCCCCCTTCCTTCTCAGTTATCTTGGCGAACTACTATTTCTAACAAAGCCAACATAATTTTTCCTCAAAATTAATTTTGAATTGTTTTATATTGAGATTGAATTATTTACATTGTTACAATGTCTTAGCTTTTGATTTTAGTATTAGACTAGTAAAGTATTTTCTTATTGATTAAATCATATTAATTTAATTATTAAGTCACTTATTATCTCTAGTTTACTTAAGCTAAACTTTAGGCATATAATAATTAATTATTTTATTAATTATTATCATGCAACCTAGGTTTTATCCTATTAGAGTTTTGATCTCCTTTTATAAGGATTGATCTCTTTGTAATTTATTAATTCATTTTTTATAATAGTAATATTCTTTTCGCTCATCAAGAATGTCTCATCTGTGGATCTAGGAATTCCAACCTCCATAGCTTTTTTCTTATCTCTTTCTATGATAGGTATTTGAATGCAGGTGATTCTTGGGAGTTGTGGGGTTGATATTTCATCAAATTCAACAAGGTATTAGAGCTCCAGATCTTCATGCCCCTATTCTATTTATGAGAAGTTTGGCTTGGCTTTTTTATTTGTATTTTTTCTTTCAGAGGGTTTCATTTTTTAGAGTTATTTTGTATTGAAAATGGGGGGCCATTGATTTTTGGGTCACTTTGAACCCAAACGAACATCACCATTGAGGTCAGAGTACCCAAAAACCCCTATTTTCATATAAAAAATTTCCAATTTGGATACAATTGGAATTCGAGGCTAAAAAATTTGCTCCCAAATTGGGCATGTTTTCCGAGGTGGCAATTTTTGTTTTTTGGCATGTTTCCCAAGGCGACAATTTTCTAAATTTTGGCACGCAAATTCAAATTTTTTGTTTCAAAACTCAAGATTTTTGGCATCTTTCCTGAGGTGGCAATTTTATGAATTTTGGCACATAAATCAAGATTTTTTTTTAATGAGATTTTTTGACACATTTCCTAAGGTGGCGATTTTGTGCTTTTTTGCATAAAAATTGAGATTTTATTTTGATATGAAAATCAAGATTTTTGATTACGAAGATTGAGATTTTTTGGCATGAAAATTAAAAATTTTTGGGCACGCAAATCGAGATTTTTTGAGTACACAAATTGAGTTTTTTTAGCACATAAATCAAGACAATTTTGGTATGAAACTAGTACACTTCTTAAGGTAATTTATGGTACTGTGGTCATACTTTTCAAGACATTTTAGCATGGATCTCGAGGTATCACTTTTTTGCTTTTCTAGTGCATTTTTGGACCTACATGTGGTTTGTTGGCCATAACTTACTCATCTAGCCTCGGTTTCTCACAAACGAGATATCATCGAAAAGTTGATTCTGAGCCCATCGTGATAGTGTAGTCTATTTAGATTTTTTATGCTATTTTGTGGCCTATTTTGGTTGTCAAAGTTAGAACTTCTATTTTACACTCTGAGAGACATATTTTGAGACATTCTATTTTCTAGATTCTGCTCCAAGCACATCCCATTCAGTTTTTTTCTTTTCTACATTCTAATGGATATTTTGGTTGTTGTTTCATCTATGGATCTAGAAATTCCAACCTCCATAGCTTTTTTCTTATCTCTTTCTGTGATAGGTGTTTGCATGCAGGTGATTCTTGGGAGTTGTGGGGTTGATATTTCATCAACTTCAACAAGGTATTAGAGCTCCAGATCTTCATGACCCTATTCTATTTATGAGAAGTTTGGCTTGGCTTTTTTATTTGTATTTTTTCTTTCAGAAGGTTTCATTTTTTAGAGTTATTTTGTATTGAAAATGGGGGGCCATTGATTTTTGGGTCACTTTGAGCCCAAACGAACATCACCGTTGAGGTCAGAGTACCCAAAAACCCCTATTTTCATATAAAAAATTTCCAATTTGGATACAATTGGAATTTGAGGCTAAAAAATTTGCTCCCAAATTGGGCATGTTTCCTGAGTTGGCGATTTTTGTTTTTTGGCATGTTTCCCAAGGCGGCAATTTTTTGAATTTTGGCACGCAAATTCAAATTTTTTGTTTCAAAAATCAAGATTTTTGGCATCTTTCCTAAGGTGGCAATTTTATGAATTTTGGCACGTAAATCAAGATTTTTTTTTAAATGAGATTTTTTGACACGTTTCCTAATGTGGCGATTTTGTGCTTTTTGGCACAAAAATTGAGATTTTATTTTGATATGAAAATCAAGATTTTTGATTACGAAAATTGAGATTTTTTTGGCATGAAAATTGAATTTTTTTGGGCACGCAAATCGAGATTTTTTGACTACACAAATTGAGATTTTTTTAGCACATAAATCAAGACAATTTTGGTACGAAACTAGTACACTTCTTAAGGTAATTTATGGTACTGTGGTCATACTTTTCAAGACATTTTAGCATGGATCTCGAGGTATCACTTTTTTTCTTTTCTAGTGCATTTTTGGACCTACATGTGGTTTGTTGGCCATAACTTACTCATCTAGCCTCGATTTCTCACAAATGAGATATCATCGAAAAGCTAATTCTGAGCCCATCATGATAGTGTAGTTTATTTGGATTTTTTATGCTGTTTTGTGGCCTATTTTGGTTGTCAAAGTTAGAACTTCTACTTTACACTCTGAGAGACATATTTTGAGACATTCTATTTTCTAGATTCTGTTCCAAGCACATCCCATTCAATTTTTTTCTTTTCTACATTCTAATGGATATCTTGGTTGTTTAGGTCTAGAAATCAATTTTTTAATTTTAGATGATTTTTCATGGGTTATACTATCTATTTTATCAGCCTTATGTTTCTTTTGATCTTTGTTGACATCCTTTTGTAGTATTTTTGCAAACACACTAAGATAAAGTGCCACTCTATTGCATTTCAAGATTTTGGACATCTTTGCATTTTATTGCACTCACACTACATTATAAAGTGCCTTGGGGGGTTTCATACTGGCCATATTCGTCATCTACCTTTTTCAAGTGAGTGTTCCTTCCATGACATTAGCCTCATGATGTGTCGATGACACGTGCCATTATAGGCGTCTGTACTTCTTTTGCGCTCATGATGTTCCCAGTTCTTCTTTCTGCAGGAGATATTGTATTCAGTTTAGTGTTCATGTCTTACCTCTCAGCATTATAAGGGGGTTATGTTGGTTCTATTACTTTCTTGGTTCGATGGAGTGAGCTATGTATTCAGTATTTGATCCTATGTACTAGGTGATTGTAGTGGTTGGATACCTATGCATTTCGGTGAGATGGATTACCATATAGACATTCCTTTAGTCCTATTTTTGGAGGCCATGAAGGTACCTTCCATCTTCGATTGATTGGCTTTTCAGACTTAGTCTTCTCTACCTGGTCATGTTCTATATATTGGAGGTTCTTCAAATCGGCTATTTGGTAGTGTTTACAACTTCATGCTTTAGTGGTGTTCTTCATGATCATCTTTTGTTCCTATATTCTAGAACATTCTTTCCATCTCTTTTTGGAGTAGGGTTTTTTCCCATGTGGTTTCCTCTATTTCTCCTCTTTTCAGAGATTTGGTTATGCTTGGGTACCTCATAAGGCTTTGTTGATGGGACTCAATTTACTTTTAGTAGTAGTTTCTAGGTTTTTAGCTATTCCCTAAGTTTATCTTAAGGGGGTTGTTAGAGTAACAAAGTATTTTATTATTAATTAAATTATATTAATTTAATTATTAAGTCACTTGTTATCTCTAGTTTACTTAAGCTAAACTTCAGGCATATAATAATTAATTATTTTATTAATTATTATCATGCAACCTAGGTTTTACCCTATTAGGGTTGTGATCTCCTTTTATAAGGATTGATCTCTTTGTAATTTATTAATTCAGTTTTGATAATAGTAATCTCTTTTTTGCTCATTAAGAATGTCTCATTTGTGGATTTGGGAATTCCACCCTCCATAGCTTTTTGCTTCTCTCTTTCTGTGATAGGTGTTTGCATGCAAGTGATTCTTGGGAGCTGTAGGGTTGATCTTTCATCAACTTCAACATTTAGTCCTTATTTATTTTTGATGAATAGTCCCTTTCTATTAATAAATTAATATACTTGTTACAAATTCACAAAAAAGGGGCCAGGGGATACAAGATCACCTAGCAAAAGTTCACACAATAGAAGCTAAAAACAATAACTATACACCAAAAAAAAAAAAAGCAAGCCCCTTAGGCTGCAAGAGTAGTGCTAGCAGAAGGGGGATCATCACGATCATTATAACCCCAGGAATCCCTAGGATTGGCAGATGGACTAGGAACAATCTAGTCCTTATTTTCTCTAGCTTATATAAATGATTTGTATTAATTTATTTTCATATTAAAATATCAATAACATCAAATTGAATCGATTCTTAATCTATTAAACAAAGGATGAAATATAACTTCAATATTTTATGCACTTAATATTGAGAGATTTAGCCATTTCTCAACAAATACCATTTCTCAAAAGTTGGAATATGACATTCCCTTCTTTGTGATAAATTATCAATTAATTGTTTTTGACTCTTTTCTCAAAGAAATTGAGGACACGAAGAATAAAAAAATTAAAGCGTCTTGAAATTTATTCCTTGGATCAGTTTCAACTATCAATATTGATACTAGACTAAACATTCTAGGAAATTATTCTTGATTCTTTGAGCCAACTTTAAACATGTATGTGGAAGTAGGTCAACCATGGAGATGTTTACAACATTCAAATTTTGACTTTCTATTTTTTAGGGTTATTTACCTTGTTCACGGTAATGTATCATGAAGAGGGCTTGATAAAAGCTTAACCTAAAAAATAACATAAAAGTTGTGATATTGCTATCAGGATTTAATTGTGTGATTTTTGAGTCAAACTCATTTACCCATATTTCAAGAGTAGTGATTCAACATGAATCCATCTCTCATGAGAATAAATGGAACACTTAGTACTCAGTGGATCTAGGTAATGCTCATAGGGGTGAAGCATCGGGACTTCTTGGGAGGTCACCCATTCCAGTACTACTCCAGCCTAAGTGTGCTTAACTATAGAGTTTCCTCCATTGTTAAACCCAAAGCTTTCAACCCCATTTTCAAAACCTTCACCAAGTGTTGTGCCTTATGAACCATTCATTAGAAAGTCCCTTAAGCTCATCAGTTGATAAGTAGGAGATAATTTCCATAGCAAGTCAAACAGTGATATTGCTATTAGGATTTAACTGTGTGATTTTTTAGTCAAACTCATTAACCCATATTTCATAAGTTGTGATTCAACATGAATCCATCTCTCATGAGAATAAATGGAACACTTAGCACTCATTGGATCTAGGTGATGCTCACCGAGGTGATCTCCTACTTATCAGCATAAAAATTGTTCAATTTTTTTTTGGGTCACACATATTTATTAAACTCTTATATTTTAGTAAATTTATTATTTATTGTTACTAGTTGGAAAAGTTACTTTAGAATTCTATTATAGAAAATGATCTCATTATGAGGCTTAGTTATTTAGATGCAACTTTAAGGAAATTAGTCATTTGGACCTACTCAATGCTCAACATCAAGGCATAGTCATATGTGACAAGATCATTAATATGATGGTTGAAGAGAGTGAATATTGAGAGATTCTTTTAATAAATTGTGTTTTATTGAGTACTCATGTAGTTATAGATCCTAGAGGAATTTAGGATACAATTCTCTTTTAACTTAGGGAGTTTTGTTATCATAAGCATTTAGAAATCCATCAAATCTTGGATTCTTTGGAATGAAAATGACTTCCTAGGATTATAGCTATGTGGTTACACAATTGATTTAGTAGTTTATTGGACATTCACTTTTATAAAGATAAGTCATTCAATCTATTTCAAGATATATTTTCCAAGTTCACCTCTTTTTCACTCTTTTATTTTGAGGCCAATATCATAATTTAAATAATATAGTCAAGATAAGATTAAGGTTATGCCTTGTTATATGCAACATATATTGTAGTATTTATTTTAATCAACCTTGGTGAAAGGTCTTTGTAATTTGTCTCAAAGTAAATGATGTTATTGAATTTATCTTCATTTCTCTATGATTCATAAATCAAATGAGAATTGATCTCTTGATTTTTTTACTCAACTTAGAATAGTATAGACATTTTTCAATGTTATTTGGAACTTGAGCTTGCTCATTTTACTAGTTATTTTCTTAAACATGTTTTCCTATTAATAAATACATGTTTCATTTGAGAGTTTCAAATCCTAAGTTCTCTTTTGTAATCACTTTGATACCCTCTCAGAAATTAGTGTGGTATTTTAGTAGAACTCAATTCAATCGGTCAAGAAAACACAACGTTTAAAATCCTTTTGGCCTAAATGTTTTATATGCCACATTGTTCTTATGAGAAATGAGTTCAAGCTTTCTATAAATTTTAATCTAATTTGGTATCCATTTTGAGTGAAGATTATTTTTTATAGTTAGAAAGATACAAAATTTTATTATATTTGCAAATATTTTTGTTGTTAACATTTTTCTATCTATACAAAGGATATGGTTATCTCTAATATATATATTCATATTTAAGCCAATGAGGCGGCTTTGTATAGCCCATTTTGATACTCATTTAGATCATTGGAGTGATGTCACATCTGAAATTGCTTTTGTTCATCTTGCTTTGCAACCTCTTGGGCATTTGTTGCACAAGGGAAAAATGCATGCCCATAGGGACATCTTCAAATGGTGCTCTCAAAGTTGTGTTGGTTGAATTTGTTTCTCACAAGTTACTTACCTATTTGCATCTTCTCATCAATGTGGGTGAGCTCTATTTTATGATTAGGATAAATCCTCATGCTTGACTTTGACCATTTATCTATATTAGAATGTTCATGATCTTCAACTAACCAAATAAATAGAATTAAATAAGAACTAATAAAATTATTATTGAAATTCTATCTTAGATGACCAAGATACATAACCATAATCTATCTCCCACTTCCAATATGATCACCAATGTTGTACACTTCTTATCCTTCTTAATGAACTTTTGGTTAATTAAATTTTTTATTTTTAAAAAAAATTATTCCTAGATTGAAGATAATTTCTCTTAATTTAAAATATCCCCCCTCCCTATCTATTTTATAAAAAATAATTTATATTAAAGTTCCATTACAAACATCTCCCCTAGATAATGATATAGACCTCCAAATGTCTTTAAACTCACTAATTTGTTGATCTTAGATGTCTACACCAGACATGAGGCCCAACGTGCTCGCCACAACATGCAATTATTGTTGTCACTTCACACTTTACACTCAAGGTCATATGATATTATTATACGTGGAGCTCTTTTAACCGAATGCTCGAATTTTCTTCCTACTTCACTAGAAAAAATTATAAAAATAAGCACTTAGAATGTTTGTACCTAGAAACCAATTTAATATGTTTCAATAAAGACAAAACTATAGAGAGCTATCAGGAGATACATGAATATGTCCAAATCATGGTAATGAGAGGATAGTTCAATTTAATTATTTTCTTATTACACCCTCTTAATATGAGCCACTTAAAAACACACAAGTCAATAAATCTTCCCTTTTCATTCCAATTAAAAGAGTTCTAGGCAGACTAGACAAGTATGATATTGGAAGTTTATTTGAAAGAGATAAAAATATACTCGATATGAAATATTGTGTTGGAGGCCAATAATTTAAATTTGGTGCGACGTTGTATTTTACTCGAAGTTGATCACTTAGTTTTCTATGAACTCTATTATTGTTTTTTTCCCTTCGTACACAAACAAGAAGTCACAAGGGAAACTTGGGAAGGGAGAATATTCGATTATTCTTTATTATTAGGAAAAAGCACACCTGTCCTAGAGATGGGTTACCTCATCACAGAAGTTCTCAAAATGGATGTTTGAAAAACAAATTATTTATTTATCTAGCTTATCTTCTTCCTAATCATTAGAGCAATAGAGACAGGGATAAATCTAGTCTAAGTGGATAATATTATAAACAAACAAGAGTTGTGTAGAGCTAGAGTCTCGTCCTAAGAAACTATAGAATGGAATAAAAGACAACCAAACATGAACTTGTGTGAATGTTCATGAAAAATGAGAAAAAATTAGCATGATTAAATGCTCATGATGATTTCTTCAATCAATTATAAAATAAGATATATTTTACGTAGTCTATGAAAATTAGTTTTCAATGTGGAGATACAAATTGTAGGATCATGGGAATTAGATATGATATTAAAGTCTAAAGTTCTAAATGCTAGATAGAAGCCAAATCAAGCATTTCGAAAATTTGCAAAGTGCATCTCCTGATACTCAATTCAAAATATTTCAATTACACACTTAATAGTAAGTAGAACAATCTTATGTTAGAGAATTAAACATAATTTGAAAGATTAGTCACTCAATACAAATCAATTATTTAGAATCAAATAATTTTAAGAAGTGCATTATGATTTTTTTTAATAGTATACGCATAACAGAAAACAAGTTTTACAAATGTAATAAAAAATAATAATTAACTAATCCAATATAACAATTTATGAAAATATAATTTAAAATTATTAAATTATATCAATTATATTAAATTTTTAAAAAAAAATTGATGTCTTGCTAGCATATGAACATTCTTAAAATGAGTTACAATGTGGAGAAACCCTACCAAAACCTTAACTTATTTTTGAATTGTAGATTTGCATTTAACTAATAGACTGAAGATAGAAGAAAATATTGAAAACTTTGTGTATTGATTTCTCATATATAATTTGTATGTGTACCCAATAGCTATATTTGATTATAGTTAACTAATAGACTTCCATTGATAGAAAAGAAAATATTCTAAAAATGTGCATATTGATTTCTCAAATGTAATTTGTGTACGTACACAATAGCTATATTGGATTAAACATTAAAAAAAATGCAATATGCATACTTTGGCGAATGAATCTTAAGTATGAATTAAATCTACATGGAATCACCTTCAAATAATGAAAAATAATAGTGCATTTAACTGAAGCCAAAATAAAGAGTAAACAATAGAAAATAGACTTTGTCACAACTAATAGTTATTGATTTGAAATTTAAATTGGTGAAAATCTAGAACTTTAATAATCAATTAAAGAAACTTAATGCTTAACAAACTTGTAGGTAGAATTGAGTGACAATAATAAAGATGAAACATAGAACTATTTTGACCTGTTTTCTATGGATTATCATATTGATTATGATCCCTTAACAAAAATTTTAATTTTTTTGCAACAATTCAGAATAGTTTACACTGCACAATATTGTTCCAAGCAAAAAAGGATTTAAAAGAATCTATGGTAAACTAAAAATTAGAGACTTTTTTTCTTCCTACTGAGGATGTTATTATGTTATAGTTTTAAACAAGCACACATACATGTAGTTGAGCCAATACCCAAAAAAATTATTCCAAACCATTTTACTTTCATAAAGAATCAAATCAATGAATCAATATGAGAATTATAGAAAGTCAAACCCTAATTTTAAAATGAAAAAGACAAGAAAATAATCTCCTAAACTTTCTTTATGAGGATGTGTCTTAAAGACTCAATTTTGAGCAATGGAGGACAATGTTGACTCTTCTACTTCAATTTTCACATACCATATTTTTATGTTGGACGTTTAAATTATAGAGAAGAATTGAGAAATATGGAACGGAAAGAAAAGAATACTTGTTAATTAAAGTTGTGTATTGAAAATTGACTATTTATTTAAGAGAATTAATTATTAAACTTAATAATATTAAATTTTTATATTGTATTAAAAATAAATTTATGAGAAGCTTTGAAAATAACATATTCATAAAATTATGATTAATGTATAAACCTCCACAAAATTTTACATTAATTCTATTAGACAACTATTTAATTCTCACTAAAATTCTTTCAAACCCTAATTGTAACAACATGCATGGACAAAAAACGTCAAAAATAACTACTCATAACAATCAGATCTATGAGATTTCCACAATCCATGAATATGAGTTTTAGTTTTTGGATTCGATTGTGTGTAGTTTTTTATCATCAACGTTTCAGATCATACTACATGATCCATCATTAGGATGCATTTTTTGTTCTTCATGTTCTCTGGCATCTTGATGATGGATCATGTAGTATGATCCGAAACATTGATGATAAAAAACTACACACAATCGAATCCAAAAACTAAAACTCATACTCATAACAATCTAAAACACAAAATCCTTTTGAAATAGTACAAAAAAGAGGTGTTTGGCAAAGCTTACAAATTTCATGGAGCTGACAACAACCCGTCTAAGAGAAAAAGTAAAACTTTCCAAAGTAATAGCTATGAATCTACTATGATGCATCACACATCACTTCTAATACTTTTCATCTCTATTAGAAAAGTCAAAGAAAATTTAGAGAATTTTCTATGATTAATTTAGGTCAGTCGCCTTGCATGTTGAAGGAAAGTGACAAATTGCTTTTGATGAATGCTAGAAACACTAATCTTTATCTATAAATCCAACATATTTTTGTTGTTGTCATCAAGCTAAGAAAATTATTTTAATAGGTATTAAGTTCCATTCCACTTGTATAGCTTTCATATAATTTATATTCAAACATCCACATGGTTGATCTATTTTTCTAAAGATGACTTTGAGTTCAAAGTATGGTATCACCAAAGTGAAGAAAAGGAAGCCATAAAATAAATAGACGTGAAGCCTAAAAAAAATTTAATCAGGATAACTGAAAATCATCACTCAATAAATTCCAAAAATTGTTTAGAAAAAAATTAATTAACAAATTCATTCTTGTGAACTATACAAAAGCACCCAACTCTAGTAGAATGAAAATTCTGCTACAACCCTTAAATTGTGTCTTGTGAGCATGAGCACATAAAGAAGGGATAAACATGGAGGTTTGTATTCAAAAATCAAGTTTATTAAAAAATGTAAAGCTTATGAAATCATGCATGAGAACTAGTACCACAATGCACATAGACGGCTTAGAAGAGAACAAAATAAGAACTACAGCTGTAGGTGGTGGAGTATTTCCTGTCCTAATCTCCCTTACCACTGAGTTTTGGAACTTCCTTCATCAGGAAAAAATTGGCACATTGAGTGGTTAAACTAGAGGTGCTACTGAAACAACTGATGTCCATGATCACCATTAACACACAGACAATCATAAAAATTGATTTTCTGGAATCTAAAATGGAACAAATTCAATAATTTGCAATCTAAAATGGAATGGAACTTATAAAACAAATGCCAATTATAGAAGCTCACACCCCTTTTTTCCTTGACCAATGAACATGCATGCAACGACTCTAGGGGCATGCATGTAACCACCTAATCTATAATGATGTTTCCAAATGCCAATTTCTACTTTAAAAATAAAAAATTCAAATGATAAATTAAAAAGACCACTACTCAAATTAACCATGGTCAATCATAAAATAGCAATAAAAGCATAAAATTGTGTTTTCAGAGAATCATTTCATAAAACCATACCTCAAAAGTTTGTGCACCATTTTCCAAGCATAAATCAATTAGAAATGAAAAAGGTGAAAACTATAGTCTCTGCTTATAGATAGGCAAGACTAATAATGTATCCTTGGAGAGAACAATCTATTGTAGTATTTTCTATTTAAATTATCTTATGTTGGTTTGTTTTTCTCTGTAATGTTTTATTCTTTTCAAATTTCAATTATCACTTTCAAGATTTTAGGGATTTTAGATCTGGATGTGTCTAGTTTCTTTTATATATTCTTTTCATATTAATATATATTTTTCCAATTTTAAAAAATCTATTTTGAAAAATTGATACTTGATTAGTTGTTTCCTTTTAGTTTAATCATTGTTTAAGTGCAAGTCTCAGCAATAGTTCCATGCCATGACAAAAACTAATAAGGTGTTCAATATTATTATGTTATTTGATATTACTTATATCATTTTGAATAGCTAAAAGTGGTCACAATTGTAAGAGGAGTATTCACATCTTATATATTATATGTCAACCTGAATAAATTTTATTCAAAGTATTAATCTAATGGTGAATAAGGATTCATAATTAGATAACTTCCATGACAATTTTATCAATCCAATCTCGAATCTATAGCATAAGATCACAACATAACTCAACTTCGATATACATGGAAAATTAAATATCCATAGAAACTCTATAAAATAAAGTAGCATTCATGTTTTATCAACATATTATATTGAATTTTCATTATAAGATTGAGCCAAATTTTGGTGCATCTTAATAGCATTTCAATGGATTTGGTTAGAAAAGCATCTTTCAAGAGAAAATGTTGTCATAAAATAGGTTAAAAAATCATGTATCCTTGTCCATACTACTCAAGCTTGTGGATAAAAGAGGATTGGATGCACTCAAAGTGATGAAATATGATCTAATGGAAATAAATTGGAAACTAAGATTGAAGACATGGAAAAGGTAGAAGACACAAAATAGATAATAAAAATGGAAGACAATAAGATTACCTTGTACTTTACCTTCTCATCTCATGAGTTGAGTGGAGGTAGATGCATCTTCTCCAATTGATTTTCTTCTTTTGATTGTTTTTTATGGGAGGAAAGATGGTTGTTCAAACCAACAACATGATTTTAGGATTATGATGGATTGATTGAACAAAATAGAAACATAAGAATGTGATAATAGAAGATGATAAAAAAGAGAGAACAAGCCTTAATTTATAGATATTTTATCAAAAGAATGAATTATGAAGATTCAATGTTTAACACATGGCTATGATTGATCAAGAGATAAGTAAGTAGTAATCACCAACTTAAACAATGATCTACAAATCAAACTTATTTTACAATTTACCAATAGTAACTCTAGTTTACCTATAACAGTATTATTGGTTAACTAAGCATTAAGTGTCTATTCAACAAAGTAAAACATCACACAAATTAAACACCATGATTTATTTCATGGGAATTTGACTAGGATGAAAATCACAGTGTGAGATTAGTACCCACAAATAATTGTACTCTTTTGGAATATGTTCTGTTAGGATCTTGTCCGGTTAAGGGTTACAAAAGCTCTCTTAAGTGCTACCCTATTAAGGGATTTCCTTGAGACTTGTTAAAGTATTTCCTTAAGACTTGTTAAAGTGTTTACCCTGCTAGGAGTAACCTTGTTATAGGATTTAGACACTCTACTCTAAGAGTACCACCATGTTAAAGGATTTACAATAGACCTATTAGAATCACTCAATTGGGAATTTTACTATCACAATTGCTAGAGAGTGACAACTAACAATGATCAATATTTTTCACTAACTCTGCTAAACTAGATCCATTCTAGTTCCTTAACACAATAACACATCATTACAATCATTTGATCAAATATATACCTTTTCTATGATTACAACAATTCCTCTATATTGCTAATAGTCTCTTCTTCTCATCACTATCCTCCACTTCTTTGTCATGATACTAAATTTCTTCTTTCTTTTCCTTTATGTAGTAACACTACAATCATATCACAAACTACTATGAAATGCATTATCCTAATTAAGCTTAAGTAAGTGTAATTAGTGAATATTTAATTACACCAACACCACCCCCACCCCACCGCCACCCACCCCCCCCTCCTCGCCTTAAGTGCAACTTAGGGGAATGCACTTAAACTCACAATGCAAGATGGGTCCTAGCTACAAGGCCATTTTATGTACCCATGTACAATATGGAATGCAATACATGAAATGTACTCTCTCATAAAGTGGAGAAAGAGAGAAAACCTCATGGGAAAAACCCTCCTCCAAAAAGAGAGATGAAAATAAGATGCATGGATGGATGGAGTACTCAAGACCCTCCCAAAAATGGCATACATCATGTATATACAAAGAATGATCCCCCATAGGAAGGAAATAAGGAGACATGATATCCCCCCATAATGAAGAAGCTCCAATGTAATGGAATGAACTTAGAGAAAAAGTCTTGAATATTGTCAAAATCACATGAACTTAGACCTATAAGCTCATTCTCCAATTTGAATTTTCTTATTCTATCAGGTTTACCAAAGATTCCTTCCAATGTAGTCCAAGCATCATGAGGATGTGTGTAGGATGCAATATGATATAACAAATCATTGGAGATGGTAGATCTAAGAGAGCCAAGTGCTTTATCCCTTCTATCAAACCATTTCCTTCTTTCTGCAACACTTGTAGTTGGTTCTAGATCTTGTCCAAGAATCATTCTAAGCAATCCAATACTCATCAATTCGTTAGAAACTACTTGTTTCCATTCATGATAGTTATATGGAGTGAGTAATGAAACTTTTGAAAAATCCATAATGAATCAAAGAATGGCTGAAATCAATTGACAACTCCTTCAAATTACTGATTCAATTAAGAAAATTGTAATCCAAGTATTCACTAAGTGCAAATATAGCCAAAAAGACCTATTTCTCAAAGTAATATGCCCACTCTAAATCACTAAAATCTGATTACAAATCTAGAAAGTAGAGGAAAAATCATGCACTTTCAAAAAAAATTGCACCAAAAATGTTACCAAATGTGCACAAATAGAGCCTTGAAAGTTGCAAAAAATTGGATTTGTGATTTTTAGAAAAATTTAGAGATAGAGATCCAAAATCACCTGCACCATTGTGTAGATTGTGAAACTCTACCCCAAAACAAAAACAATTGCTCGAAAAAAGGAGTCTGTATGAGGGAGATATCACTGTTTGAAAATTGCCTCTGAAATTATTTTTTCTAAATCGTCGTTGTCACACCATCAAAAATCAAATGGATTTGGATTTGGACTTAGATGTCCAATTTGGATGAAACAAAATTCAATTTAGGAGTTTTTGGACATCCTCTATATGATGCCAACCTCTGATTTGCACCAGCAAGCTCCAATTTTCACCTACAATAGAAGGTCACAAAATAGGACTCTTGAAATCTCCTCCAAATTGTGATGTCCAAATTACCAATGTTGCACCAACAATAAGTCAAGCCAAAATTGCACTTATTGAGAAGAGGTCTTCACACCATGAGAGCTTTGATACCATGTTACAGTTTTAGGTGACTCTAACAACACCTCCAAGATCAAATGAAAGACCAAGAAAACTTCCACAAGAGATTGGCAAGACAATTGCATGAAGATGTAAGAATGCTATTATTGATAATGGACTTGATTGACATCCAATGGATTAATTTGAAATGTACATAATAGGCCTCCTTATATAGGAGAGGCCATAAGAGACAATGATAAGGAGAAGATAAGCTATCACCCGCACAAGGTGGAATCACATGTCCACGAAAGGTGGATCATCCTCATTATGCAATGAAGTATGTGCGATGATGAGGATGATAATGTGATAAGTACACTAAAGCTAGAATGAGATAACAACTATGACCACCTAGAGTGGAATTCTCCTACACCATGTGTTTATTTGAGGTGGAAACTCCTAAGTGTCTCAATCACAAACTACTACGAAATGCATTATCCTAAGTAAGCTTAAGTAAGTGTAATTAGTGAATATTTAATTACACCAAACACACACACACACACACACACACACATAAAATCATATCTATAATCATTGCATATTATTTTTCTCCCCAAGTTTCAAGAACATACAAATGTAATGGTTAGATGTAAAAGAAATTTTTGTAGTATTAAGGAAAGATATTGCTAAGTTTATATGGCAAGGAGAAATCCTCCTAAGGGGAGACTTCAACTCTAGGATAGGTAATGAGAAATATAACATTATTTTCTCCAAATAGGGATGTGTAGATGCTTAAAATCGTCCCTAAACACTATATTAATTAATTTTAATATTGCCCGTGACATTGTAATTAATTATTAATTAGTTAATTATATTGCTCACATTCCTCTACTTATTTAATTAAACTAATTAATTAAATGAGTTCATTCTCCTAGGTATTTAAATTCAATTTAAATAATCCTAGCCTTAATGTGTTAAATTAATTTAACACATGATCCTCCATATTCCTCTTTTTAAATAAATTTTATTTATTTAAATTCCCCACATCCTATTAATTCCTCTAAACCCATGATTAAATTAAATTTCATTTAATTTAATCTTAAGTCTAACCTAGAGCCTAGCCTATAACCATCATTTTCATTCTCTTAAGCCTATTTCTTCTCTAATCCCACTTAATCTTTCCTAATCATCTTCCTAATCCTCCTCATTAGCCTAAGAGTGTGCTCACACATGTGTGAGATGGCATGCCTACACACTCTTGTCTCCCACTCTTCTTCTCAAGTTTTCTCACACATGTGTGAGAAAACTTTGAATTCTTGACCATTTGCATGGCTTGCATGTCATCTTATGTGGCATCTACATGGATGCCACCTCACCAAGCCCTCCCTCAAGCCTATAAATAGAGGGCTTGTTTCAAGCATTTGCATCTCCCATTTTTGCATTGTTACCATACCATTTTGAGTTTTGAGTTCTCATGCTAAGAGTTTGCATTGTAATTTGATTTTCATGGAGATTCCTAAGATCATACTAACAATTTGGTAGCTAATTTAGTTTTCTTCATGCATTGTTAATCTAGTTTCTTCATGCATTAGCATCTCCATCTTAGTTTAGCTTGCACATTTCATTAGTTTCTTGGTTGCATTTCACATTTCATCATTGAATACCCTCAAGTATGGATTTTTCCATAGCCATTTCTTGAGGAATTCCTCATCTCATTTAGCCTAGGTTCATATTGCATTTGCACTTACATTTGCATAATCATTCAAGAGATTCATACTTTTGTTGTGTTTGAGAAAGCACACCAAACATACCCCCCAACTTAGAGGTGGCTGGGAGATTGGGTTTGTTAGCTGCTTAGGGTTGTGAAACTCAAGCAAGCATTAATTAATGTTTGTTCTTTTCATGTTGATGAATCTTTGATGCATTTTCAAAGTTTTTAGCTAATGTTTGTTTGTTAACCCATGCTCCTAGCATGTCACATTTTCTAGCACATAGGATGAAACCCAATTTGGCTTACAAAAGAAAGCAATTAGGAATGATCAAGGTGTTTTGAGGATAACCCGGATGTCAATCACTTTGGGTTGAGTTACTTACACTTTGTAGCACCTTTGACTTAATCATTTGTAATGGTTTGGATAGATGGAAGAAATAAAATATTTTACTCGTAACATATATAGGGGCAAGTGTGGTTGATTATGTCATGTGTTTGTAAAGCTTAATTGAAAAGGTAAAACAAATTTTGATTGGTGAGAAATATGGGACTTAAAATCATATCATTAACTTGTTTATTTAAGCTTTATTTGAACATAAAACTACAATATATAGAGAGAGAAAACTATTTTCCATTGGTAGGTACCTTCAAAAGGTATATCTCTTTTATTCTTGGAGAATTGTTTTACCTTTAGGAATGCTCTTGAGAGGTTATTTAAGTAGAAGAAAAACCATCTTCAAGTTTTTCATAGTCATGAGCTAACAGATATAATTAAAACTTCACTAAATAATTGCAAAAGAGAAAGAAATTAGTAGAAACTTACATCTCGATTGATGTTTGGTTTATGAGGAATGCAAAGATGACAAGAAAACAATGAAAGGGCTAGTTAAGAGTATCAAGTTGTATAAGTAGATTTTGGAAAAGAGAAAAGCTGATTTTTAGAGTATTAGATGCAAATAACTAATTTACCATGGAAAATTAACCCCAAGTTATTTTGGAAGGAACTTCATCCTAGAGAAAATTTAACACACAACAATTTGATTATGCAAGACAAGTCTATGTGGTGTAGGAGCACCTAGGTAAGGCTAAATGGTAACCTAGGGTTCTTAGTTGATTTTTGTCTTGTAGTGGCATTAGCCAAGCCACTAGTGTAATAAAGGGGCTAGCAAGTCCTAGATTGTTTCTTAGCCATTAGGAAGTCTAATTAGATCCTTAGGAACATGCAATATTACTTAGTTGTCCAATGTTGCTAAGTGTGATGCAATTGTTGTCCTTCTTGTTAAAAGTGGCATGTGTGCATTTGGAGGGCTAGATTGGACAAAGAAAAGGTGGAATGGTACTTTCATGTCATAAGTGACATGTTAAAGCATTTAATTGAATTTCAAAAGGCTTTGACCAATCCTAGTCCAATTAGACAAAAAAGTTGTCAAGTTGCATGACAACTTTTATTGCAAAAAGTGCAATTTTGAGCATAGGGTTGAATAAACATCTCAAAGTGGTTGGAGCATGTTTATTACACCTATATAAGGCCTCCCTCAACCTATGATAGGGGTTGGATGGCATTTTGTTGGAAGTTGAATTAATGAACAAGTAATTTGTTGATCAATCTTGCCATAGTTTGAGCATGTTTACTTGATTGGATCATTTGATGGATTGAAATATGCATTTTTGGCCTATGTTTGTGTTAGTAGGTGACATTCCTAAGTTTTTTGTATGATTAGATAGGTTTTTTATTCCATTCCCTTTGCATTTTGTAAATATTTTAGTTTTTGTATAATTGTTGTCCTGAATCAGGCAATTTGGAAGATATAGTCTTAATTCACCTTTCCACCGTGGTATTTGTAAGGTCTCTTCGAATGTGCAAGAAAACTAATTGTACTATAGGAATGCAAGTGCTTGGGCCCTAGAAAGCAAGTTTGGCCTTTTTGCAATGATGCCCCAAACAAGCCAAGTGAGCATGGTTAGGGATCACAAAGGTTAAAACAACATTTAATGGGATTAAGTGCAATGAATACTTCAGTCCAAGTGGATGAAGTGAAGGATATGAGGGTGGAGAGGTCTTGTGCCAAAGGTGAAGTCCTAGTGACATGTTTTAATGGGCATTTAAACAAACCCTTGTGATTTTTGTTAGCAAACTGGTAAACCCTTGATTTTAGGCTTTAGATCAACATCCCACTATATAGATAGGTTGGGGAAGTGAGACTAGGAGAATCTCAATGCTCTCCCAAAAAGGTACAAGGATATGAAGTTTTTTTGCCACCTTATTAAGCCTTTTTCCAAGTTGGGTAAGTTTAAAGGCCTAATTCCTTGTAGCCCTATTAGGCCTAATTTGGAGCAATTTCTTGAAATCGATAGAGATTTTTATGGATCATTGGTAGATGAGGATGGTAATGACCCCTATACCCTAGAAAAAATCCCTTCCCTCCATTTTGGATGAGTTGTGTTCATGTGTGGACACTTGGTGTGGATGAGCTAGTAAGGCATCCACGAAGTGTTGATTGGATGGAGCTAAATTCTATATTGGTGTGGACAAGTTGAAAGAAGGGAGGATTGGGAGTGAGAGCCTTCTATTTTAGAGTTAGTGTAATAACCCTAGTAGGCTAGAGAAGTGGCCTAGAGGAGACCTTAGGAGAAGTTAGGGTTTAGGAGCAAGACTTGTCATTACATCATTATGAATAGAATGTAGAGGTTGTCCCTCCTATTATGATCAATTTCAATATGCACGATGTAGAGATAGATATTAAGAAGTCAGATTTCGAGAAGGCTAAGAATTTGGTTCATCTTCAAGTAAGTATCTAAAGTTGGGGGTGAGACTTCTCACATCTCACATTATGAAAATATTCAACAAGAAGAATGGATAACTAGTCTATTGATACCTCTTTAAGAGTAGTGGCATCAATAATCCTTGCAACTATAGAACTATTATGATTAATTTGTTTTTTACAAAGATATTTGGTAGCATGATAAAAGCATAATCAACACAAGGGAAGAGGGAAAAAAACAAGCTCAAGAAAAAGGACAAGATAGTTGTAGGCCCAAAACTTCTATGGTTGACGATGGTGTCACTTTGAGGTTTTTAATCAAAAATAATTAGGAGAAAGGGGAACAATTCTTTTGTTGTTTTGTTGATTTCAAAATGACATTTGACATGGTTCCTAGAGTTAAATTTTGACCTAGACTGAAAGAGCTTGGTATTTCTTTGCATCTTAGGGTTGTTGCCCATAGGCTTTATAAAGAGGTCAAAGTTAACATCAAATCTTCAACATGCATCTCAAGAATTTTTAGGATCAACATTGGGTCAAGCAAGAGTACTTCTTCTCCCCCACCCCTTTTGGTCTCTATATTGACAAGCTCGAGGAGTGATTAATTTCTCATCCTGGAGGTTCATTTGGTGGAGTTTGTGATTAGGCTTCTTCTATATTTTGATGATCTTATTTTGATTGGAAAATCAGCTCAAGGGTTGCAAAAACACTTATTGGCTCTTGAATTTTTTTGTAGTGTTGTAGAGTTGCAAGTTAATACTAACAAGACCAAAATCATGATCTTCTTTAATGAAAGAACACAAAGTCAAGGAATACAAAAATCTTAGATTTGACTTCAATAAGAAGTTAATTTGGGAAGGGTATAGAAAAAATAGAACTTTGGGTGGGTGGAAAGTGTTGTTTTCTATTCAAAGTAGATGTAGAGAGATTGAACTTTGGGATTGAAATACTATCCAAGTTGTTTTTTATCTTCTTATTCTCCTAGATGCATTTTATGGATGTGAATGGGCCAACAATACTTCTATTTCACAATCGAAACAATTTAGTCGAATTCAAAAGTGTTTGATCTCAAGAAAAATAAACATTAACATTTTAGTTGAGTGAAGTGGGGGCAATCTCTATTAAAGCAATTCCCATAATGTGTCTCATAGATTATTTTAAAAGAATTAAAAATATGGAAAATAAGTAGATGGCGTAATATTGGTTTGAACAATAGCTTGAGCCAAACCAAGAAGAGTTGGATGAGATAAATTAGTAGATGGATATGCAAATAAAAAATGTTTTGAATGTGTGTCACATAGGTAACAAAGAGATTAAAGCTTTTGTTCTAGATAAATCTAGCAAGCATTCTTGGGGTAAAGTACTTGAGAGAAAAAAAAAATACTATATTGAGGAGTTCAATCCCACTTGTGATCTTTCTAAAAAAACATACATAAAGGCTTCTATCATGTGGAAAGCTAAAATTCTCATTGTTCAAGCAAGAACTATCTCTTGTCAACTTAATGTGACATAGGGAGCTAGAAAAAACAAAAGATTTTTGGGAACAAATTTTGTGCATCCTTTGCACTTTTGGGGCAATTGAATATGGAACACTTTTTTTGGATTGTGATGCTTAGTGTGACATCAAGAGCAACTATGTTAATGTCTTGACAGTTGGGTCATGGTATAGTCTTTTCAATGAGAGGGTTGTTACGAAATTAGGGAAGCTCATCCTCGTCTTATATATAAGAAGGATGTAAATACTTGAAACTAAGTTGATAAGGTTCATTGTCTTATACACTGCTTTTTATTTAACTTTGTGAATGTTAAATGTTCTTCTTCTTAAATTAATCTAATAAATATTTTTGAATTGGTCTGTTATATACATTACATATACCTAGAAAATATTGTCACAAGTTCAAATCCCACAAAAACACATTATTGTTAACACCAAGATCAGTCATATGATAAACTATAATATATCCATTCCATTCCCCATGTAACACTTGGAAGTCCATTACATCCAATGTGAAGAGCACCTCACGGGCGTTATGAGGGTGATGCATAAAGACAAACTGATCTTTTTAAGTCCCCACGAGATACCTAACTTTGCCACCACGGTAGACAGATAGTCACCGAACTTGGATTAACTAGATAGGACGTTACCATATGACGGCATGATAATTGTCTTTTAAAGATCTGAAATGAAATATGTGTTGATTTTTACATCTTACAATTTGAGACGGCTCATTTTCTCATCTTATGCACGCCTTCATTTTCACCCTTTCATTTCCGTAGTCAATTTTCCCCCTCACTTTTTCAAAGAAATTGAAGCTCAGAACAGTGCCATGTCTATTCACCGACTACTTTCAACATAAGGAGGACTTCTGTGTATAAATGAATGGTATATAATGTTGTAGCACAATACAATAATGGATGGGTAGTACCCACAAAGACCCCACGAAAACAACAATACTGAGTTCAATCATCAAATCATGTCAGTTCTTTTGTTTGTTCTGTTTTGTATGTCATCATATAAAATATTAAAAATTGGAATTTTGTTAGTTCGATAATCTTTTTTAATTGGGTTGTTTAGATTTTTTATCATCAATATTTCTTACAATTCTATAATCTATCTTAAAGATAGAAATTGAACTTTTGATTAAAAAACATTAATGGTATGAATCAAATTTATTCTAATACAAAGCATATAGGTAATGCCAATATAAGAAAGAACTTTTCCCTGAACATAATTGTACCACATCCTCCCTATCAACTATACAAATGAATGGTATACATAGTTGCGTACAATAATTACAATAATAGAGTGGTCTTTGGTGCTTAGAGAAGAAGATTCACATTTGGATATCTTGGTTCTATATTTCTCAAAACTATATGCGGCAATTTAAAAAGATTGTGTAAGATTGAACATAAAAATGGATGGTATACAAAGTTATAGTACAAGATTGATTAACTAGTACCCCCAAGACAAAACATTAGGAAACAGAAAAGACATATTGTTTACAAAAATAATTACAATAATAGACTTGTCTTTGGTACATAGGCAACAAGATACATATTTGGGTATCATATTTTTGTACCTTTTGAAAACATATGTCACAATTTTAAAAAGTTATTTGTACTTTTTTGGCAATTATATGTGACGATGTCAAGAAGAACAACAACATTGTAACTCAATAATCACACCATGTCAATTTTGACATGTGATTGTTTTGTTTTGTATGTAATCATATAAAAAATTCAAATTGGAATTTTGTTAGTCTAATATCTTTTTGGATTTGATTGGTTAGATTTTTCATCATCAATGTTTAGTATTATTTTATCGTCCATCTTGAAGATGAAATTGGCCCTTTTTTTAAAAATGTGCGCCAATAATATGATTCACATTTACCCTAACACAAAGCAAATAGGTATGCCAATATAGGGAAGAATTATTGTGCATAAATCATATTACTTGTCCTCCCTATCAACTATATAAATGATTGGTAAATGGAGTTTTGTACAATATAGATACAATATTAGAATGGTCTTTGGTATTTAAGGAAGAATTTTGTAGTTGGGTCTCTAATATTTTCATGTTTCACAAAATTATATGTGACAATTTTAAGAAGAATATGTAAGATTCACGATACAAATGGATGGTATGCAAAATTATAGTAAGATAATGGTTAACTAGTATTCCTAAAGGCAAAATATGAGGAAGAAAAAGGTTGAAAAAGACATAAAGCTTACAAAAACAACTACAATAATAGAGTTGTATTTGGCACTTAGGGAAGCAAATTGATATTTGGGTATTTCATTCTCATGCCTCTTGAAATCATATGTAGCAATTTTGAAAAGATGTTGTAAGATTCAATTTACAAGAAGATATTGCAAGATTCAATATACAATTTTTTTAAAAATATATGATCTACTAACAATATCTTTGAATTTAGATTTGTATGTTTTTGGTTTATTTTTATTTGTAATCCTCTAGGATAGTTACATTGGAATTTTGTTAGCTTCATAACATTTATGGATTTGTCTTTTAGATTTTTTATCCTCAATGCTTTTCACTACTCCATGATCTCTCATGAAGGCCTTTGTTTAAAAAATGTCAATAATATGATTCAAATTTACCCTAACACAAAGCATATGAATATGTCAATACATGAGAGAATATTTGGCTACAAATAATTGTACAGTATCCTTGTCAAAAATATAAATGAATGGTATATAGAGTTGTGTACAAAACAACTAGAATAATAGAGTTGTGTTTAGTACATAAGTATGAAGACCCATATTTAGGTATCTTATTTTTGCACCTCTCAAGATTGTATAAGTTAATTTTAAAAAGATTCAATATATAAATAAAATTGACATATATTATGGTTGAGATTTGAACTATTATTTCATGAGTCAAAATGTTTAATGACTTATATATTTAGTAATATTATTTTTATTCATTCTTGAATTGATTTTCATGTTTTCAATTTATATTTGTTCATTTTATTTTGCATGTGACTATATAGAACATTTAAATTGGAATTCTCTTAGTTTAATTATCTTTTTTTCATTTTGATTGTACATTTAAATTGGAATTATGTTAGCTTAATTATCTTTTTCAATTTGATTATTTAGATTTTGCATCGTCAATATTTTGGATTATCTTGCAATCTATCTTACAAATGAAAGTGGAATGATTGGTTTAAAATTATGATTCAAAGTTACCCTAACAAAAAGTATACATATCTATCATAATAATGTAGATATAAGTATTAATTTTTTTAATAATTTATTTATTTATTATATTATTAAAATAAGCTATTTTCATATCAATTAAATAAATAAATTAAAATACTAAATAACACAATTAATAGTGATAGTTGTTGTACATTCAAAGCTCTATATTTTGGTTGCAATTAGTTATGATAAAGGACTCAATACTTTAACACCCAATATAATAGTTGAATAAATCATTATCATTCGATTTAGAAAGCTACACAACACATATTGTCACATTAACACACCAAAGAAACATCACTTAGAACAATATTTTGGTTCTTAGCATATAACTCTTATATTGGGTGTTAACACTATTATGGTTTTTCACATATAACTATCATATGGGAGTTTGTATCCAGAAGATCCTGAATTTGATAAAGCTTGGAAAGCTTGTATAGGAGATGTTACTCTACACAGAAGCAAGTGGTTAGATTTCATCATCTAGGATGGTATGTTATTCAGAGGAAATCATAGGTGCATTCCAAGGAGTTCTATGAGGGAGAATCTCATTAAGGAGAAGCATAGTGGACAATTAGTTGGATATTTTAGTTATGATAAAACCAATGCTCAAGTTAGTGAGAATTATTATTGGCCACAGTTGCAAAAGGATGTCAAGAAATTTGTTCAAAATTGTAAAGTATGTCGAATGGAAAAAGAAGCTAAATAGAATATAGAGTTATATTAGCCATTACCTGTATTAGAGAATTCATAGGAGGATATCAGTATGAACTTTGTTCTTGGATCACCAAGGACTCAATGCGGGCATGATTCAATTTTTGTGGTGATTGATAGATTTTCAAAGATGACACATTTTATTCCTTGCAAGAAGATTAATGATGATGTTCGTGTGGTAGAATTACTTTTTAGAGAAGTGGTGAGACTACATGGTCTACCAAAGAGCATAGTTTCATGTCAAGACACTAAATTTGTTGGGTACTTTTGGCGTAGATTGTACTTGTAGCACACTTTTGGTCATCCCTAGAGTAAGAGATAGGGGTGGTGGATAGGAGTTTGGAGAATTTGTTGACATGCTTGGTTGGAAATAAGCCAAGGGGATGGGAAAAAAATTAACACAAGAATAATTTGCATATAATAATTTTGTTAATGAGAGAACTATTAAATCACCATTCCATATAGTGTATAGAAGTAGCCATATAAATGTTTTTTAATTGAGGAAGTTCGAAAAAGTAGTGATAAGTAATGTTTAAGAGGAGGATTTTGCAAAACACTTAAAGAACATTAATGAAAAGGCACAAAAGCACATTACCAAAATGAATACGTAATACAAAGTTAAGGTAGATGAAAAAATGAGGCACAAGGAATTTCAAGTTGGAGATGAAGTTATGGTTCATTTGAGGAAGGAGTGATTTCTAGTAGGAACATATAATAAGTTTAAAATGAAGAAGTTTTGACTATGTAAGATACCAAAGAAGCATGATTTGGGAAATGCCTATGAAGTAGAATTACCCATTGAGCTAAATATTCTACCAGTATTTGACATTTCATATTTGATAGAGTATCATGAAGGAGGTGTTGAAGAAGAGGTCATAAGAGCATAGTGAAGCATCTGGTAACTACTTATTCAGCCACAAAGGGGATTGAAGATATATTAGAGAATCATGTTGGTAGAAGCACAAGGAACAAAAAATATGAAGAATATATGGTCAAATGGAAAGGATGACATGTAGAAGATTCATCATGGATGACAAGGAAGGAGTTAACTGTCTTGGTTTCCCTCTAAACACTTAAGAGGTGATAGAGTCACTTCTCTAATTACCCCAAGTGACTAATGCAGGAGCATCCTAGGTGTAAAGGAAATCTTACATTACCCAAAAATATTTTTGTTTCAAACTTTTTTCAATAAGGTTGCTTCAGTGCAAAGTCTCCATTTGTGGAAACTTAGTATTTCTAGTAAGTTTGTCATAATAGCTCATAATGTTTTGATTAGAGGCAAAGGTTCATCTTAGATATATCAACTCGTCAGTTGCATCTCATTTTCATAGCATCTATATTGGTGATTTTATTGAGGGTTTTTGGTAAAAATATCTTTTAAGGCTCAATTTTGAAGGCCTTAGATGCTTTAAAATGAGTTCAAGCCTCTAATTAATGTTACTTCACAACCTAAGAAATGTAGATTAGAAGTTTCCATTTTTGAAAAGTGGTTATAATAGCTAATCAAGTCTGAGGTTAAGAAGTTATGGGCTCTGAAAGTTGGGCTACCTAAAATTATAATTTGAAATGATTTTGAGCTAACTCTAGTGTAGTAAAATGTGAAAAATAAGTTAATTTGGGGTTGGTCAACCTCATGGGTTAGGGCTAAATTCTAGAACCTTCCTAGACAATGGAAAATTGCCTATATAAGGAAGGCTCATAGGGTTGTATAGGGCAGTTTGAGGTGGTTGTTTATATCTTTGTCTTATAAAATATTGTAAAAAAAATTCCCATGTGGCTTTGCATGTTATATTTCTAAAAATGAGTAATTCCATACTTTTGGAGATAATTAGAAGCCCATTTTTTGTTCTTGCAAATAATTGATGTTTCTCTATTTATGTTATGTGTTTGTGGTATTAAGGGGAGAAGCCCTTCATCAATGGAAAACTTTTGTAGTCCAACATCTTTGAAAGTAATAAAATTTGGAGTTCAGAGAAACATGAAGAAAGTTCAGAGATGAAGATTTTTGGATTATTCCAAGAAAAGGGAAAGTTAAAAAATGAAGGGTTTGAAATTCTAACTGAAAAAATACCCAAAATCTAACCAACAAGACTAAACTAGAGGACTTAGAACTTTACTAGAAAACCTTAGGAAGCTAAGAAAAACTAAAAAGAAAACAAGAGCTAAACCTAACAACTCAAAAAATAATTTTAAAAATAATGGAAAGACCAAAAAAAAATCCTACTTGGAAAAATGAATCAAAGACACAAAAAAATAAAATGTGAAAAGCTCTACAATATGGGATTTAAGCATAGTGAGAAAACAATGAAGACGATAAATCACAAATGAAGACAAAGAAGTTGAAAATTAAACAAAGAAGACCTTGAGCTCTTAGGGAATGAGATCACAAAATGATTGAAAATAACTCCCAACCCAATTATATAGGTTGGGTGTCAAAGGTGATGTCTACTTGGAGGACACTTTAAATTGTGCAAGTCTAAAAGACTTTAGACTGCAAAAGTCTAAAAGTCTTTGGACTATGAAGTTTGAAAGACTTCCTCCCTTTTTTAGAAATACACAAGGACTAGGAGTTTAGGTCTTCATATTTGTCATAATTTTGAATGTATGGAGATCTCCAAAGTCCAAAACTAATAAAAATCTAGAAAACCAAAACAATTGAGACAAAACTTGACATAAGAGCCAAAAAGGAGAAAACCTAAAATGTGGAAAGGGAAAGAGGAGAAATAAACAAAGATGAGACTTGACAAGGGTCTATCAATCAAGAGCACCTCTACAGAGAATCACAAATTGATGAAAATATTCCTAAATTAGGATTAGCTACACACCCAAAACCTAGAAGACTAAAGCAAGAAAGGTGGTCCCCATTCTGGAAAAGTTCTTGAAATAGGGTGCTTGTTGTGTAACCATAACATCTACCAAGGTTCAAACCCCCCAACTCACCCCCCTCCCCCCGCCCCCGCACTAATTCATAGACTTCATTTATAAAAATAAATAACTTTATCTAATATATTTCTTTTCTCAAAGTTTAAATCATTTTATATAGATTAAAAATTTTCTCTTAAAATTTGATTTAAAATATTGTCATATCTTAAAATATAAATGAATTTTTATAATATATCTATCATATGTTGTTGTGGCTTTCTATTGTTATAGAATATGCACATATAGCTTTATTGAAAATTCCTTGGACACTTTCAAACAATGAAATCAATTTGTATATCTTCCCCTTAACTGCATCTATTTAGGATAGAGGGATGAGCCTTAGGATTACACATGGATGGGTGGTGGTGTTCTTTCTTCTCCATCAAGGTTTGTTGAGTTTTTTTTAGCACATTGGATGCATTCTACACTTCATTGAATCTCTATTGCAATTTCATATTTCATGTGGACAAATGATTCTCATTGTTCACTTGTATCATGCAAAGTATTGTTCAGTATATGTATTGATGTTGCAATTATTATTCCACAAGGAGATTGATGTAGTTATAATAATGTGACATTAGATTATTGAAATGTATTGTATAAAGGTAGCTAGACCATTATTGTTGTCAATTTTCATCATGTGCTTGTACGTTATATTGCTATGTTGGAAATGAACTAAGAAAATTTAGGTTTTTTGTATTAAATAAATTTAGCTTAATTAATAATGGTGTTCATATTCTTAACTATTATGTCATTATTGTTACTATATTTAGTCATGTGATTATCCATTGCTTAGTAGTGACGTTGAGGATCCTAAGAGGACATCTTCACATGTTTGATGGCTATAACTTGAGCATGTAAATAATGTAATATATCATTCATTCAAATGTTTTCATACAAGCATAATATTGTTTATATTAAAGAAGCCAAAATGAGGGGACTAACCCTTAAAAAAATAGTGTTAGTCAAAAATGACATACTACTAGCAACTAGAGTAACAAAATATCACATCCAAAAACTTAATATCAAAACCAAAAAAACCCTCCCTAACTTGTCCATTATAGAAAATATCATATTAATCATGAGATCTAAACTATCATTAATCAACATGTAATTATTTTTAAAACCATAGTTTAGAGAGTAACCAAACCAACTAAATTTATCTGAAGCATAATGTTTGAAACAAGATAAAACTAAGGTCATATAAGACTAGTTTAGATTGTAACTAGTTGGGACCTATTACTAGGAACCAATCATTAAAACTAAAACCTATAAAACTCAAATCCTAATTCTTGGCCTTTTCATTTCCTTTCCTTGCCAGAAGCACCATCACCCAATCTTCCACAAGGAAACCTTACAACCTTTTTTAATCCTTCATGACTAGGTTATCTTCCTCCTTCTCCTATAGTAAAAAATGGTGGGTGGTCACTACACCATGCATAACCTTCATCGTGAATCATGATAGGGTCTTAAAACTTTCATTAAGGCCAAAAACATAGGTCTTGAGCTCTTGCATCTTGTGGTTGGTCTCATCCGCAATACTAGTTAGCCCTTGGAAATCAACTCATTTCCCCCTTGAAATATCCTTGTCTTAACCCACAATACAGAGAGGTTAGGAAAAACCTTGTCTTTTCTGTGTTTTTTCAGTCCTCTTAAGAGAAGTGTCACTCATCGAGGAAGTGTCCTTGGTAGACTAGTTGCCCAAGTGAGGAGCAGGAGTAAAATTAATGGTGTTCATAATAAATCTTTCAAAGGCATGAGTGGAGTCTTTTCTTACCTCCTCTTTATTTTTAACATTCTCCTTGGATTAGGAGGCCACTTTCTTAGAATCCTCTTCTCCTCTTTTCTACCAATATATTCCCTCCTAATTTGCTCCTTCCTCCTAGGTCTTTTGATATAACTAGACACATCCTCATCAATATCCAAGTTTGGTATCACCATTTTTTTTTCCTAGCATGGCTCTTGGAAAACCTTCCCGACCTTATACAACCTCCTTGAATCTGTTCCTTTGACTCCACCAAATCAATTTCCATAGATTTTTCAATTTTAGTTTTTTTGCTTGTAACTTGGTTTCCTCCCAATAAGATTTTTTTTTTTGGAATCCCTAAAAGGGGTAGACAAAGGGGAAGGCTAGGTGGTGTGGGCCTTGGAACTACACCCTTCACCAAGTCTAGGTGGATTATGGGGATTATATGGACCCCAATTATTATCTAAAGAACAACATCTAGAAGGACAACGAGAAAAATAGAAGTTTTACAATTGGAGAATGAGACCTTGATGGATAATTGTAAAACTATTTCCTTTCTACATTCTTTCCCTAACATCCATAAAAGTAGCTTCTAGGCCATGGGCAAGAAAAAGAGGGATGGATATTTTGGTGTTTGAAAATGTTACCAGTTTTCAATTACCCTGATGAGAACAAAACACATCTAGGGGCAGCTAACTCCCATTTTCAACATGCCCATTCAGACACCAGGCCAACTATAAGGCTAGACCCTTCTTCTTCTTCAGGCTCTGCAAAACCTAGGTGGGTAGACCTATAGATTCTTTATATGGTACTAGTTATCAAAAGCATGCACTGAATATAATGTAAAGTAGATTTTACCCTTATTTCTCCTGATAACTCATGAAATAACATCAATCTACAGTAGCTAAATGAAAATCTAGGAATCTCATAAGCTGAGTGAGGGCATTCTATTATAGCTCTTCAACATGAAAAGGGGAAAAGTGTTTGATTATTGATGTTGATGTTCAACAAATCCTCAAACATGCAGCAATGTAACAAGTGATCCTATAACTAATCAGTGTCTGATCCATTGGGAAAATCCATGAATTCAAAACATACATCTATGAAATCAAGACATATTCTATATACCCAGACATCAGATCTATCTAATCACCTTGTGATTCAGACATCAGTGTTCATTCAAATCTCATTCTCACAAAATATCCTTCTCAACATAACCAGTAACCCTATCAAACACATTAAGCATTTACTTGGCACTTTGTTCCAACAACAAAATATATCAGACATACAACCTGAAGGGGAAGAAAATGGATCTTAGCTCTTTGTTCCAAGACCACATAAGACTACATATTATTGAGATAGGAGACGAGAAACATAATGAAACTAGTGAAATTATTGCTCATATGTATTCATTTTCTTTGAAAATATACATTCAGGTGCATGAAATCAAAACATGAAACAACCTAACATCTTAGAACTATCTGTATTATCTTTTCACTTGCTGTTCACATAAGAGAAAAATGATGAAGAATGAAGGTGGAATCACAGATCTGGATCCAACAAAGTGGTCTCACAGAATGACTGCAAATTTCCTACCAACAATGGTTTCTTAGTAACAAAGACTGGAACCCCTAGAAAGAATGAAAGATAGAAAGATATAGCAAAGGAAAGAATCTCGGATCTAATCTTCAAGTGACAAGTGTCCATTTGAAATGAAATTCTCTGTAACTGAATAACTTCTTCCTTCCATCTCCCATTCTGATATGATCTTGTTTCATCATTTCTGTTACTGACTAGAATATATCTCTGTTCAAATGATGAAATCCTTTTGATTCACTAAAATATCTTATTGCCCCATGAAAATACCAGTGAAAACTTCATTTTTTACTGAGTGAATGTGACCCCAACTGCATTTTCACTACCCTTTTAACCATATTCAGGTCATCACCATGCTAGGAAACAATTCTGAACTTTCATACTTGAATACAATTGCAATTTTGGTACCTAAGAGAAAACCTTGTATAGCTTGAGCAAACAGATTCCTGTGTAGAAACTAACATCAGAATCAAAAAATTTAGATTCTCACGATTCTAGCAATATATAACATCGCCTATTTTGCATACCAGGAACCTCTTAAATCTTGATTTGAAAAATCCCCCTTTGGTAGAAAACCAGGTCTGCATCCTTTTTAAATTTTTCATAAATTTGAAATTTTTCTAAAGTTTGACTTTAGATTTAACGCCTCTTTGATTTAAATTTTTTTTTGAAGGTGCATCCATAAAATGATTAAAAAAATCATTTTATTTTAAAAAACTTTATTTTTTAGCACCCTTGAATTTTGAGGTCAAACACTTGTTGACCAAGTGCCATGTGTCATTTTTGATTGGCTAAGCCCTCGCATCATCCACCATGTCATCACTAGCTGGCCCGCTGCCACATGTCAGAATCCTACTTTCTCGCACTATTTAACTAGTGCGCATCTTGTTATTGTAGGAAAACGTCACTTGTCAGATCGTGACACGTGTCACGATCTAATGACTCATGCCTGAACTTGCTCTGTAACATCGTCTCATCACGCATGTGAGACCTGCTGCCACATGGAAACTTCTCACATTCCCACTTTATTTATCCTCTGAGCATTTTGTTTTTGCAAGCATGTGGGCGTTGTTCGGTCTGCCACGTGGCACGATCATGTTCATCTCCTGCCACATCAGTAAACGAGCTTCTTTGTTTAAAAATTTACTTAATCCACATGCCAACTGATGTCATCGTAGGGTCCACCACATAGCACGCTCTTGCCTTAAGGCTCTTTCCTTAATTCATAATACAATATGATTGCTTTAGTATTTAAACTATAAAATAGCTTCTCCACTTACCAATGTGGGATATATGCATTTGAACAGCACTTCATCTACTCATCCCTGCACCTTTTTTAATGTTACTAATGCTAATGGATTGAGAATATTGGTGTTGAGTTCTATAATTGCTGCAGGTGTACAGTTTGGATGGGCTTTACAGCTATCTCTTTTAACACCTTACATTCAAACTGCACGATCACTTAGAACCATTGTATCTATTGAGTTTGTAATTTCTGATCGAGGGCACCAATCTCTCTTTCATTGTAATTCTTACTGAATTTAAGAAACTAATGAACTTAGATAGCATGCCTTCTTTCCTAGCACTAAGCCTCCCCTTTATGTGTTTAATGTGTCCTGTGTTCATTGGTCCTTCTTGTAGGCTCGTGGACATTTTTTGTTTTTTAAAAATGTGGGATTCTTTTTATCAATGAGTGTAGAGTTCCCTTTTACATTGGATGGGCCCTCTTATCATCATTTAGAAATCTCCTCCTTGCTGCCTGCTTGCAGATCAAGACTCCTTTGGCATGAATGCTCTGTGGATGCCTCTAAAAGTTTTGTCTCTAGCATTTGACGGCTTCTTTTTGTATGTGTTGGGCTCCTGCCATCAACATGGGCTCTTCATCCTTGCATAGGCATGGGTTTCTGTTTTAGCATTGAGATATTGAAAAATTTGTGTGGGCTACTAGTGTTTTGAATGAAGCTACTCCATCTTGGCATGGGGTGCCCCCTACGATGTGTGAGCTTCCTGCAGGTGAAGGATTCGTTGACTTGCGTGGATGATTCTACCCCTTAGAATGGACCACCTCTATGCTATAACCTCCACTCATTTTTATTAGTGCCTCACATTGTGGAAGACTTCCACATATCCCTACCCTGCATTTCTGCCCATGTGGCTCTCTAACATGTAAATCCTTGTGCCATCTTTGGACGTGAGCTTCTCTAGACTTCTACGACTGCATTCTTACTTACGCTTGGAGCTTCTCTCCACCGAAAGTCACTTCATTGGAGCTCTCAGCCTCCTCTCCTTTTTTGTGGGATGTTTAGAAATTTTAGCTACTTGCATGGAGCTTCCTCTCACATGCACTAATAATTTGCCCAATTTAAAATATTGTTTTTTATCATCACTTAATGTTAACTACATAAATTTATCCTTAGCACCAAGGGATGCTGCTGACAATGGGAAGTCATTATGACAAAGTTTGCCATTATCTCTTGACCTTTGAGGTATGATCATGAAAGTTAAATGCAAGGCTTCGAGATTTTTTTATTTTATTTTTTGAACTCCAGATGTGCTCAATATACAAAAGGCATATTCATCCACTTAATTAGTTTAGACCTTTTATGGTCATTGTTAATCTTATGGAAACAGTCGGGACCCAAAGTGGGTCCGGCTAAAAAATATTTCATTGCTAAACAACTGACATGGAAAATCCATCCATCAACCTCCTCGAACTAACTGGAAACCAATTTGAGCACTGGATCATCATTAAAGACCTACTTTGATCATTTCTGCACCATTGTGAAATCTCTGTCAGGAGGCCTGTTGCCTGGCTTTCAAAATTGATTCAAACATCTGATCAAACCTTGAAACTTTGGACTTCTGTTCTCTTTGACATACTTAACAGGCTTGCCAAGTCATAGCTCATGACAACATAGGGGTCAAAATATATCAACCTCTGAAGTTGCTTACTTAAAATTACCTACAATTAAACATGTCAGAAAGCTGGAATTGCATTTGGAAATGACCTAGAAAATTGGGCAAATGAGCACATGGGGAAATGAAAACTGGGACACAAGTAGATTATCATAAGGAGAGTATAACTGTGTGATTTGGGCTCATGAAAAATCACGAGGTAAATATGGAAAGGGCACAAAGGTGACTACCTGGATTTGTAGGACATAGGACATCAATGAAATATCATTTTTTACAACTGGAATGACCCTGGAAAAGTGTGAAGATGGATTCATCAAGGCTTAAAAACTGACACACTTAGAGTATTTTCAGTATAGAACATAGGGAAATAAACCATTTGATCTCACCAATGAAGGATTTCAAGTTATAACATCATGAACATGGGTACTAAACAATCTACACTTGCTAACACCAATAAAAAGTTAGAGATTCCATTTGGAATCACATTTGAAAACTCATCAAACGGATTCTTCATAAGCTGAAACTTGAAACATAACAAATCTCTGATGTCTACAATACAACGCAAAAGGAATTTTAGCATTCAGGTCAACTGGGTCAAAGTTATAGCACATCAAACAGGGCTTCCCAGAATTATGTGCAAATTGCAAAAGCATGAAAGCAGTAACTAACCAACTTTGAGGGATTTAAAACCTAGTCAAACGGACTCAAAATGACTCAAAATCTTAAACATAGGTTCTCGGGTATGAACACTAGACACTCCCAAAGTAGAAAGTCACAAAACATTTCTGGGTGCGAGATATTTACTGGCAAACACAGCCTCCTGTCGTTGTTTGACAATTCAGGTGAAAAATGCAGAAAAGACACCAACTCAAAATCTCAATTTAACATCATGGAACATGTGGACGGGCTAAATCGAGGGTATTAGAAACATTAAACACCTTAGGGGCTTCAGATGTACAACCGAGTACGCTTGCATTTATGGGACTTGATTTCTCAAATTTTTTGAAATGTGACTAAACATTGAAGCATGCAATTTTTCATTCCAAAAGGATAAAGTATCATTGTTATGAAAATGATTTAGTAAAGGGAAATGGTAGAAATAGAAAACCCCAAACCTACCTTCAAGACTAAGATACCTCATTATAATTGGGCATACCTCATTCTAGGGCTTGGGAAGCTTTTCCCAATTGAAACCCCCTCTGTTTCTAATAGGTTCTTTGGCATCATTAAAGAATATCTATAGGCTTATTTCACTTGAAATCTTTGTCACATTTTGCCATTTTCTTCCTTCCATAGAGAGCCTCGTATCCATAGTTGTAATTTCCTAATTAATTTGAAAAAAATGTCATTAATTATCACCATTATATCTATCCATGAAATGACAAACTACAAGGAGAAACTATCATCATATCCCACCATGGCTTCTATGAATGGGACTAGGCATTCCTCCTTCAGTAGCAACAAAGTGCAAGATTTTCTCACATAATCCTTAATGTTTAAGGGCTCTACTCTAACCAAGTCTCCACCCATTTCCACCTCCTTGAATTTTTTTTTTGAAAGCTCTAGATTGACAACATTAAAATTAATTTGAAAGCCAAGTTTATGTTTTAGCTCTTGTATAGGAAATTAGAAGAGCATAAATCCTTGTTTTTAAAAAAAAGATATGAGATGTTGCAATTATAACTTATAGTGGAAATTAAAAGTTTGTCACATCTCCACAAAGACAAAATGTATGTACTTCCACCCTTGTAATCAATCAAGGAATTGATCGACCTCTAGGAAAAGTGTGTAGCAATATTTTAAAAAAATCCAAACATTCTAATTAATTTCTTTTTAACACAATCTCCTCTAATCTTTTTCATAGCCTTAGCATTGCATCTTAAAATTATTTCATCGCACTCCATCAAATTAATGACATTTAAATCATGCATCTTCTCCTTTAATTTAATTGAACATGAAACCCTTATAGTTCCTCCCCAAAATCGATCCTCAAATTTATCGTTACATTGGAAATCATATTATTTATCCTCATTTAAAATCCCACCACCAAAGCTATCCAATAGGTTAGCCACCTATAATAAATGTTTATAATTCCCCATGTGCATTAATTTTCTCGTTTACCATGAGGATAAGGATGTCCATTGGTAGAGTGTCCATTTGCCTCTAACACCTTAATCCTTGGACTTGTAGCCCCAAGCTTTCCATAGAATCCACAACAATATTTCCTTCATTGGAAGTGTGTTGTAAATCATAACTTTCAAGTTTAGCAAGGAGGTCTTAGATGTCCCTTATTATGCCATCTATAAACCAACCTAGGGCCATACATCCTTTCACTATATCCACAATCACTTTGGAATAACCTTAATGTTGATGTGTTTCCATCCAATGTTAGCAGCTAATTTTAATCCCCAATAGAGAACCATAACTTTGGCCACATTATTTGAGGCATTGCTTAGGTTACCAATGTAAGCCATTAGCTAGTGAGTGGTAAAATCCCTCACCACTCCTCCACCAGTAGCACTTCTTGTTTCCCTATAAAGATCGAGCTTCACCCTAGGAGGAATAGGAGGAATCCATTTAGTATTATTTCTAGCCAATTACTTTGAAATATAATAACCCACTCTAGGAGCTTCCAATTCATGGCCACTTTTGTTGTCTAATTGGGGGGGGGGGGGTGCCTAGGGGGTCTTCCATTTGATGCACTTTAAATTGTCCTTTACCAATTTGAAAATGATTTTGGCCACCACTTCCCTTGGGTTCTCAACCTCCCTAAATATATGACTATTTCTCTCCTTCCAAATTACCAAGAAAACATGGTGGGGGCTGATTTTCCATCAAAATTTGAGTAGTGGATGAAGGAAAGGGTAATCCAAGTTTAAGAGAAACTAATGCAAGTCATTCTGAAAGAGCCAATCCAAAGGGAACTTCTAAAGGGTTAGGCACCAGACTCTTGAATAAAAATGGCATTGGAGTAAAATATGCTCTATGCTCTCCTCCTTATCTTTGCAGATATAACATCTATTGGGAAATCAAAATCCTCTTTTTCTTAGATTATCAATTGTAAGTATTTTTCCATGTAATGTTGTCCACTAGAAAAAGCTCATCTTAAGAATGAGTTGATTATTCCAAACTTTCCTCTAGTAAGGGGGGCTTGATCTTTTGAGAAAAGAGTGAGGTAGGTGGTCTTCATGGAGAAGTTTCCACAAGACATTATGTCCCAGATGAACCTACCCTCTCTCAAGAACTATTCAATCCTATAAGAGTCAAGAATATCCATCATCTCTCTTGCCAGAGGCCTAAAGTTAATTAGGATCACCTCCTCTAGAATTATTTTCCATTTTCTTTGCCTATTAATATGATCACTCACCTTTCCTCCAAAGGAGTGTTTAAGGATTCCACCAATTGACAAAATTTACTTTGGGTTAAAGGTTTTTCTCCAACCCAATTGTCCTCCCAAAATCTAACGTTGCTTCCTCTCCCAACTAGCCAATGGAGAACTTCTTTGAGGATGTTTTTTCTTTTGATTAGGTTGTCCAATTTTTAGATTTTGGAAGCTAATCATTATCCATAAGACAATACACAAATGAGTTGTTATTTAGGTACTTAGCCTTCATTATCCTACACTAGCTAACCTCATTTTCAGATGATCTCCATCTAACTTTAGGAAGAAGTTCCTTTTTGAGATTTGATATCCTTATGACTCCAAGTCCCCCTTCTCCTTGTGTTTGCACTTCTTATCTTCACTTCTTATAAATAAAATATTTCTCTAGAGTTTCTCCATCTTGTTAGCCATACCTTGAGAGGTGTTAAAGAGTGAAAGAAAGTACACTGAGACTCTTTGGAGAGAAGTAGTTAATAATTGAATTTTTCTTGCACTAATCAATAGTGCTATCTTTCATCCTGCTAGTTTCTTTTGCATTTTTTCTAGAATGTTGTTCCAAAATTGGTTGGACACTTCCTTCATCGTTAGAGGGAGACCTAGGTAAGTTTCAAGAAGACTAGCATATTAACATCCCAAGATATTAGATATTCATCATTGGAGGTCCTGGTCATATTGAAGAAGTATATATTTCTTTTACTAAAATTTATCTATTGTCCTAAGTTGTTTGCATAATCATCCAAGAGGTTACATCAGACCCTAGCTTCAATCATCAATGAGAAACCAAATAGAAAAGTATCATCTATGATTTGTTGAATAAATTCAAGATGTAAGGACGTGGCAACTTTGACCCCAAAAACCACCCCTAAGCTTCCCAATCTAGAGAATTATCTACCCATCAACTCAACAACCATAATAAAAAGGTAAAGAGAGATAGGATCCCCTAGCCTTAAACCTCTCCTAGCTCCAAAGATCCCTAAGGAGTATCATTCACTAAAAGAAAAGAAAAATGGTATTCTCAGCCATGGTCTTAATCATCTTAGTAAATTTATTATTGCAACCAATGCTATCAAGAACTTCATAAAGGAATCAAAGTCAACCTTATCATATGCTTTAGAAATGTTGAATTGAAGGGCTATACTAGGATTTATGTCTTTTTCCCCATAGGATGGATAACCTCATGAGTAGTAATCACAACATCCAAATTTTGTCTCTCTAGGACAAAACCTTTTTGAGGTGTGTCAATAAAGCTTACCTAGAAGAGCTTTATTCTATTCACAACAATCTTAGAGAAAACTTTCTAGACAGTTTTGGATATATTAATTGGTCTAAAGTTAGTTAAGGTCATTGGGTCTGGAATCTTGGGCACAAGAACAAGGTATGCATTGTTTAATCTTCTCAACAATTTACTTGTTTTGAAGAAGTCCCTAGTAGCCCTGGTTAAGTCTATTTTGATAATACCCAGAAGTGTTGAAAGGAAGCAAGAGGGAAACCATTAGGCTCAGGGTCCTTAAAGGATTTCATAGAGAAAACTACCCTTTAAACTTTGTCGTTGGTAACCAGGCTTGTAATGAATTCATTATCCTCCTCTTCTAACACTCTTGGAAGGGATTAAATAAGATTCCTTCTTGTCACTAGACCCACATTTCTATTATGACTCACATAAGCATTCAAAAAGAAATTAGATGACCATCTCCCTATGTCTTCTTGTTCTGAGAGGATATTATTGTTGCTATCCTTCAAAGATATAATAGTATTTCTTTTCTTGTGTTTAGAGGTCAACCTATGATAAAAAGTAGTAGTCTTATCCCCTTCCATAAGCCATTGATACCTAGACCTTTGCTTCCAATACACTTCTTCTTTAGCCATGATTTCCTTCCTTCTTGTCATGCAAGCTTCTTCCTCTAATAGAGTGTCATTAGAGTTATCTCCCTTAGCCATTGCCTTCTGGAGCATGTCAATCTTTTCCTCAATCTTTCCTTTTTTCTTAAAAATATCTCCAAAAGAATGTTTACTCCAACTAATCACATTTCTCTTTGCATTCTCTAGTTTTGTAGCTAGCCTATACATAGCAGTTCCTTCTATTGAAATATTCCCCCACTCCTCCACATTGCTTAAAGCTAGGGTGAGTTTGCTACATTATCTTGTAGTTAAAAGGCTTCAAGTTGTTGAAAAGAACATCATACCAATTAAAAGAATTAAAGCATGGTCAGAGATAGGCCTGGGAAGTGATGACACAGATGAGGTTATTAGTAGCTACTAGTCCGCTCAGACAAGAAGCCTACCCAACTTGTGTAAGATCTTGTCATTTCATGTTGTTTGACCTAGTGTAAAGGGCCCCTATAAGTCCACATCAATAGGTCATTCCTATTAATAAACTTTGCTAAATCTTGGATGCTCTCCATGAAATCATTAACACCACCTAGCTTCTCATAAGGGAAGAGATAGGTATTGAAATCACCCATGCACATAAACTTTTTTATCTCTATTATTGACCATGTAAGTAGATTACTTCAAAATTTTCCACTTGGTGTTCGGAGCATAAATATTCATAAGACATAAGGTAAAATTGTTGCTTAAATGTTCAATGACTATAAAGCTTTTGTTCTTTAGAATAGTCTTACCCAAAATCCCATTGGGTTTCTAGAGGGTGGCCACCCCACTGAAGCCCCCTCCGCCTCACTATAACTAGAAATAGCACCAAGCCACAACTTCTTAGCCAACTTAGAAAAAACAGTGGAAGACATCTTCACTTCTTGAATAAGGAGAAAATCAATCTTCAAAGACAAAATTGATTGTTTAAGAGCAAATTGTTTCTTAGAGCTATTCAAGCCTCACATGTTCCAAGATAGAAACTTTATTTCTTACCTTTTGAGGTGCTATCCAAAGTCAGTTGCCTCCCACTAGCAATCTCCCTTACAACCATAATGTTAAGTTGATGTTGTCATTGTTTTAAAAAAATGCTATGTTCTTTATCTTTAGTGGTTAAGTATTCATAAATTGATCTAACAATAGAAAACATGTATTCCAAAGTATCATCACAAGTTCAATTGGTACAAAAATACTACACATAGTTTGTAACACCATGCTCAATGACATCATAAACTATTAATAAATAAACAAATAAATTCAGTCCATTACTCATCTAAGAGTTTAAGTCCATAAAACCAATTTGATCAAATAATCTAGGTAAGTTTCCCTCAATGTGAGGAGCATCTCACGTCCATTATGAGAGTGATACATCAAGACAATATGATTTTTTGGTGAGTCCCCGTCACAGACCTAACTTTCGAAGCATTCTAAACGGTCACAAAAGTGGATTAAATAGATTAGGAGATCATGATAATTGCCTTTTTGGAAGATCTGAAATTAAATCTCTAAGTTCGAGACGACTCATTTTCTTCTCTTATGCCCACTTTTCATTTCTCAAACAAAATGAAGATCAAAAGTGTGCCATGTGTCTTCACCGACCGATTCAATTTAGGAAGGACTGTTTTGTCCAGGAATATGAATGATATTGTAGGACAAAAGATGAGGAAACAAAGTCTGGATAAAACATGAAACATACAATTATCAAGAGCTCTCTCCTTGTAATGAGGGACAATAATAGAGCTTTAGTATCTTTTGAGGAAGAATAATATTTGGGTATGTTATTTTTCAACCTCTTGGAATTATATATGACTTATTGATTGGAAGAAATGTTACAAGATTCAATAGACAAAATTGGACCACGTCCCCCTCTCGAGTCTATAAATGAATAAATGATATTATAAAATGATGGCCAAGTAATACTGTAAAGATAAAATCGAGGGAAATAAAGTTAGGGTAAAACATAAAGCTTATAATTATATAAGAGAGAGGATTTATATTTGGATATTTTATTTTAGGACTTCTTGAAATTATATGTTAGTTGAGAAAGAAATATTTGACATTTAAAAAAATAAAATAAAATTAATTTTAGTGCAAAGAATATTCATAGTACTAATATAGGGAAGAAATTATATACAAATAATTGTACCATATGATCTATGTGTATTATATAAACAAATGGTATATTGAGTTGTATGCAAGACAATTACAACAATAAAATTGGCTTTAGTATTTAGAAAAGATTTATGTTTGATATCTTAAGTTTTTGTCTCTCAAAATTATATGTGATGATTTTAAGAAGATTATGTAAGACAAAGTATAAAAAAATGTTGTATAAATTTGTAATACAAAATGGGTAACTAGTACACAAAGTTTAGAAACAATAACTACAATAATAAATAAATTGCAATTGTGTTTCCACAATTCATAGTAATAATTGTTTGTTCTTGGAATTAGATTGTGTGTTCCTTTTTGAGCCAAATCACACTCTATGAACCATCATCAGAGCAAGAGAACAAGAAGGAGATGAAAACTATGTAGGTTGCAAAGGAGGAGAAAATTTAAGAAGAAAAAGAGAAGAGGAGAGAAGAAAGGAATTATGATACAAAATACATACAAAAAAGTACAAAAACATAAAAAATAATTATGATAAAGTTGGCTCAAAAAGTAACACACAATCTAAATCTAAAGAAAAAATTACAATAATAAAGTTTTCTTTTGTACTTAGGCAAGAAGATTCACATTTGGGTATCTTATTCACATAGGTCTTATGACATTATATGTGACAATTTTATAAAGGTATTCTAAGACACTAGTAAATTAGACCCTATTTTTTAACGCCATGGTGGTTGAAATTTTGATGTTTAAATGTCAAAACTCAATATCACTAGAATTGCATCGAAAGTTTGATGCACTCCATAGTCGTTGATGTATCGATGGGAAGATCTGTCGAAAATCATCCCCATTTATGTCACATGCCCGCACCAGACAACTAATTTGAAATGTCAAACTATTGACACTAGCTAGAGATGATTTGATGGGTATGTTATACCATTGACGACAAACCCCATCAAACCATCAATGACAACCATAGATGATTCAATGGGTATGTTATGCCATCGACAACAAACCCTATTGAACTATCTATTGATCTCATTGTGGTTTTGACATATGAGTGACAATAAACTTAAGTCATTACTGAATAGTGCTTAGTGCATCTCAAGTAAGTAGTGTATGTGGAGCATAAGTTGTCAGATAATGCATGTCAAGAAAGATATATAGCATGTGTTAAGCACCAATATGTGTTGAGCAAACAGTTAGTGCCAAGTCAATCTAGTGATGAGCAAGCTAGTACATTTTGAGTGAATAGTGGATATCGAGTCATTCAGAGGTTGTGTTATAGCATTGAAGATGTAGTGGATGTCAAGCATTAGAGGCTTCAAGTGCCGAGTAAATAGTTTTGGACATAGTTGTTTGTAATGGCACAAACTCCTATGTAAACCATTTTTGGGCTGACTTACAGATTGTTTTACGATTATAGATGATAAGAAAAAAATTATATTGAGAATCCCTATGCAGTACATGTAACCAATTAGATTGAGGGATGAATTAAGCAGTAAAATGGGTGAATCACAATCCTTGATTCCTATCTAACCTTAGGTTACCTAGGTTTTCTTAAGGAAGTAAAACCATAAAGAGTTTAAGGAGCAAAGAGAGAAGTTTTCATGCATAGATAGAACATTCATGGTGACTAAGGAGTTGTGATTGAGATATGAATTGCAGAATCAATTAGAGAGAATAGAGGAAAGCAGAGAGAGGACATAAGTGATACATCTGATCAGAGAGGATCGGGTATACATTAGGAAATAGATGATCTAATTTCTAGTAGAGAGGTGCTAACCAAAGGATCAAGGCTGAGACATTCTAACAGGTGAATTAGTAAAATCTCTTAACCAAGTAGTCCTAATAGGCTTTTGTAAATCCTTTAACAGGATACTTACTTCATTGTAAGTTGAAGTTCTTTAACCTGGCACACTTTTAGCAAGGTGTCAAAATCCTTTAACAAGGTAAGATCTAAAAATCTTTGTAAGGCTTTAATAGGGCAAATCTTTCACAAGGTAGATCATAGTTTATGATCAAACATTGTAACCTTTGTTAGATACAATTTATAATTGTAGTAGTGAAGATTTGTGGGTGTCATCCCCACCCCAACTTTACCTTCTCATTGGAGGGTTTTTGGGTAACCAAATATCTTGTGTCATATATGTGTTGAATGATATTTATTTTCATGCTATGGATGAATATGTTTAGTTTGGTATTTTAGTTTACATGCAAATTGTGAGATGGATGTGTGGTGAATGTTTTAATGGATAAAGTTTTGAAGTACCAATTCACCCCCACCCCTTCTTAGAGTTTACTTTCCCTATTGTATTTCCAAAACTATCAACACTAGCCATAGATGATTCAATGAGTTTGTCATACTATTGTTAGCAAAAAATATCAAAATTTTGATGACAACTAGAGTTTTCAAAAAAAATTGAAATAGTCTCATAGTATATGAAGATAATAATAGGTTAACAAGGATGATCAAGAAAAGCTCAAAATGATTGATTTGGTTGGAATCAACATACTAAAATAACCTAGATTTTTACATGCAACAAATGAGAGAAGCTAACTTGATGATTTTATGGTTTCTTCTTACAAGATTGTAAAAATTGTCAATTATAATGAAGATGAAGTGCTACCATTAGATCTTGAACTGCATTTGTCCGCATAAAAATATCTTGGTCAGAAGAGTAGAGTACACAAGTTTCTGATGTCCTCAACAAAGTCCATAAGAATAAAGAAGTTTCTACATCCATGAAAAATGTGAAGGAGATTCATTATATCATTGAAATTCAACAAACATTGGTCAACTTCTTTTTTTACTCATTGAAAAGATTGATCAGGGAATATTATGGCTGTTATTCATTTGTATTTTGTATTTGCTAATAGTAGACTATGATGCAGGAGCATTTAGACGTATAAGGGCAATCTTGTGTTACCCAAAAAAATGTACTTAGACTTAGTTTCTATTTTATGTCTTTACATTTTTGGATACCCATTTGGGTCAAATAAAGGTTCCAACTCTCACAGTTCCACTATCAGTGTGTTTGAAAATCCCAAAAAAATAGGAGCATGCAATTTGGCCATCATTTTGGTGACCTAGAAGGGGTGAATTGGCTAGATGAATGTAATTGTGATTTAGAGCATTCCAAAAAAAGAATAAGGTCAAAAGGCCCCACGGTTTGAAATTTATTGCAGTTTTTCGAGTTTTGGAGACCTCCTAAGAATGCTTCAAAGTTACGTTAGGGGCATTAAATGACCTTGAAAAGGGCCAAAAAATGGGGGATGAGTAAAGGTGGTCCATAGGGCTATAGAGTGCTTCAAGAGCTTTCTGAAAATGTAAACGGTTCGTCAATCAGAGCTACGGTTCAAAAGTTATGCCTCCTGGAAGTTCGATTACCGTTTTTGGATTCTTCTAGATTTGCACCGACTTCTAACACTGCTTCTGGAACCTTCTATTTGGTCGGTAGTTGCCTACTAGCACTTTCTAGAATGTACTCCTAGTCCTTCACCCTTCGGGGTCTATTTAAGGAGATTTTTGGCATTGTAAAAGGCAGTTCGGAGTGGAGTTTGAGAGGAGGTATCGAAAAGGAGAAATTATCTCCAGATTTATGCTATTGTAAGCCCTTAGGGCATGTTTTGAAGTTTATTTTCTCTGCACTGTTTGTACTAGCTCATTTTCTCAATTAATATAATTTTCCCTTTCTGTTGGTTCCATTCTATTCTTGGGTTGAGTCCCCATCAAGTGGTATTAGAGCGAGTTTTCTTGAGTGTGTAGACAGAGCGCCGACTGTGAGGTAGTTTGCACTAGGACTGTGTGGTTGTGGGTTCGAGTTGGAAAATGCCTCCACGAAGAGAGCATGGAAAAAGGGCTAGAGCTATTAATCCTGAGGAGGTTAGAGCCCTCCAAAGGCAGGTACAGGCATTGCAAGAGGAGCTTCGTAGAGGAGCAAATGTTACCGTAGGTGACAACAGTGAGGATGACAATGAAAAAGAAGTAATGGGACCAGAAGAGGAATTTGATGAGGAATTTTTGAATCCTATAGAGGAAAGGCATTTTAGAGCCATTACTAAGTTTGGGAAAAGACCCACAATTGAAGTGGGTGTATTTTACGGAAAACTGAAACCAAATGAGTTGATCGATTGGATCAATGAACTGGAAGAATACTTTGAGTATGAGGATATCAGGGACCCAGATAGGGTTAAGTTTGTAAAGGCCAAACTGAAAGGCCACGCCAAAATCTGGTGGCAAGAGGTTCAATTGGAAAGAAATAGAAGAGGAAAGGAGAAGATCACAAGATGGGATTGCATGGTGGACAAATTGAAGAAGCAGTTCATTCTTGTGGACTATGAGCTAGATCTGTTTAAGAAGATGCATGCGTTAAAGCAAGCAGGAAGATCAGTCCAAGAATATACAGAGGAGTTTTACCAACTCTTGATTAGAGCGGGGCATGCAGAAGCAAATAAGGAGAAGGTTGCTTGTTATATCAGTGGGTTGCGACAAGCATCCAGGAGGAATTAAGTCTGGTAAGAATGACTAGTGTTGAAGAGGCATACTAGTTTGCCCTACAAGTTGAAGAGAAGTTGAATAAAAGGTTTGAAGGAAGACAAAGAGGGTGCAGTCAAGGAGGAAGGGGAAGTGGTAGATCATCTGGAGGCCACAATGAAACCCAAAATAAAAATGAAGATGTGGGTACTAGCAGGAACCAGAGGAATGAGGGTTTTAACCGTTCCCATGATCAAGATTTTGGAAATCAGAGAGGAAGAGGTAAAGGACGTGGACAAGGAAGAGGAGGCTTCCATGGTACTTGTTTCCATTGCAATGAAGAAGGTCATCGTGCCTTTGAATGCCCTCAATGACAAGGAAGGATAGATAGGAGAGATGATGGCCAAGCTAGGGTTGCTCATGTGGATGAGGATGCACAATCATCACATTCAGAGGATGCAGAAAGAGGAGAGACCTTGGTAAATGAAAGAGTCCTACTAAGTGGTGAGAATGAACCAGGACAACGGAGGAGTTTTTTCCGTACCAGATGCAAGTGTGAGGATAAATGTTGTGATGTGATCATTGATGGTGGTAGCACTGATAACTTGGTATTAGAAGAGATGGTCTCTAAGCTGAAGCTCAAGAGGGAGAAACATCCCCAGCCCTATCGGATTTCTTGGGTAAAAGATGATCATAAGGTCCTAGTAAGTGAACAATGTTTAATAAAATTCAAAATTGGGAGTTACCATGATGAAGTTCTCTGTGATGTTATTTCGATGGATGTTTGCCATCTATTATTGGGTAGACCATGGCAGTTTGATAGACATGCAATACATGATGGACATGAAAACACATACTCTCTGACAAAGGATGGAGTTTGCCACAAATTGAAGCCCATGAAGAAGGAAGGTGAAAAGGTATGTAGTAGTTCTAGGATTTGTCTTGTTGATGGAAGGAAGTTTTTAGATGGCATAAAACATGAGCATATGTGCTATGCTTTGATTCCTAGGAAAGATAAAGAAGGTAGTAGTGAAATGCCACTAGAAGTTTCAGATTTACTAGGGGAGTTTGGAGATATTATCTCTGATAATGTTTCAGATGGATTGCCACCAGTAAGGCAAATCAATCATCAGATAGATCTGATTCCAGGAGCTAGTTTTCCTAACAAGGCTGCTCATAGGATGACTCCTACTAAAAAAGAGGAGCTAAATAGACAGGTTCAGGAGTTATTGAGGAAGGGCTTGATTCAAGAGAGCCTGAGTCCATGTGCAGTACCTGTAGTACTTGCACCAAAGAAGGATGGAGAGTGGAGGATGTGTACAGATTCTCGAGCTATAAATAGGATAACCATCAAGTACCAATTTCCTTTGCCAAGGATGGATGATCTTATGGACTGCTTGAGTGGAGCTTAGTACTTCACAAAGATAGATCTGAAGAGTGGTTATCACCAAATACAGATTCGAGAAGGAGATGAGTGGAAAACAACCTTCAAGACCAAGGAGGGTCTTTATGAGTGGTTAGTCATGCCATTTGGATTGACAAACGCCCCAAGCACCTTCATGCGGCTCATGAATGAGGTACTTAAGAAGTTCTTGGGAAAATTTGTTATTGTCTATTTGGATGATATTTTAATTTTCAGCAAGACTTTGGAAGAACAATTACTGCATATTCATAGTGTTCTTGAAAGGCTAAGGGAAGAGAAATTGTTAATTAATATAAAGAAATGTGTCTTTGCAAAAAGGGACTTAGTCTATTTGGGGTTTGTTATATCACCCGAAGGTCTCAAAATGGATCTAGAGAAGGTAAAAGCCATCTTGGAATGGCCTACTCCAAGGTTTGCTACTGAGGTAAGATCATTTCATGGTCTGGTTAGTTTTTATAGGAAGTTTATTAAGAATTTCAGTGGCATATGTGCACCCCTAACTGATACAATAAGAGGGGATAGAAAAGAGTTCAAATGGACTGTAGCAGCTGCGAGAAGTTTTGAATTGCTGAAGAAGAAGGTAACAGAACAGCCTGTGTTGGCACTTCTAGATTTTAGAAAAGTGTTCCAGGTGGATTGTGATGCTAGTGGCAGTGCTATTGGGGCTGTATTAAGCCAAGAAGGTAAGCCTATTGCATATTTTAGTGAGAAATTGAATGATGCAAAGAAGAAGTATTTTGTTTATGATCAAGAGTTCTATGCAATAGTTCAGGCCTTAAAGAAATGGAGGCACTATTTATTGCCAAAGGAATTTGTTTTGTATACTGATCATCAGGCATTATAGTACCTAAATAGCCAATGTAAATTGAATTAGAGGCATATGAAGTGGGTAGAATTCTTGCAGAGTTATACATTTGTGTTGAAGCATAGAAGTGGAAAATCTAACAGGGTTGCAGATGCACTAAGTAGGAGACAGTCACTGCTTACAGTAATGCAGGTTGAAGTAGTTGGGTTTGATGAACTCAAGAATTTGTACCCCGAGGATCCTGATTTTGCTGAAGCATGGAAAGCTTGTAAAGAGCCTGTTGCTGTAGATAGAACCAAGTGGTTAGATTATTTGATTCAGGATGGCATGTTGTTCAAAGGTAGTCAATTGTACATTCCAAGGAGTTCCATGAGGGAAAATCTGATTAAGGAGAAACACAGTGGAGGAATGGCAGGACATTTTGGTCGAGATAAGACCATTGCCATTCTTAGAGAATATTATTTTTGGCCTCAAATTTCACAGGATGTGAAGAAGTTTGTACAGAGTTGCCAGGTTTGTCAAGTTGACAAGGGGTTTAGTCACAATACTGGTCTATATCAGCCATTGCCTGTTCCATCAAGGCCATGGGAGGACATAAGTATGGATTTTGTTCTTGGATTGCCAAGGACACAAAGGGGTAATGACTCAGTATTCATGGTGGTTGATAGGTTCTCCAAAATGGCACATTTCATTCCATGCCACAAAACTCATGATGCTGTCCATATTGCAGACTTGTTTTTCAAAGAGGTGGTAAGACTACATGGTCTTCCAAGGAGTATAGTTTCTGACAGAGTTACTAAAGTTGTGGGGTATTTCTAGAGGACATTGTGGAAGAAGTTGAGAACAGACTTGAAATTTAGTTCCACGCATCACCCACAGACTGACGGCCAAACAAAAGTGGTAAACAGAAGTCTGGGCAATTTGCTGAGATGTTTAGTTGGGGATAAGCCCAAGGGATGGGATTTGATTCTACCACGGGCAGAGTTTTCTTATAATAACTCTGTAAATAAGAGTACTAGAAAATCACCATTCCAAATTGTATATGGGAGTAGCCCAAGGACTGCACCAAAGCTGAGGAAGATAGAACAAGGGGAGAGGATAAGTGCTGAAGCTGAGGAATTTGCTGAACATATCAAGCATCTACATGAGGCGGTTCAAGCACACATTACCAAGATGAATCAAGAGTATAAAGCTAGGGATGATCAAAGGAGAAGACATAAGGAATTCCAAGTAGGAGATTTAGTCATGGTGCACTTACGAAAAGAAAGATTTCTAGCCGGTAGTTACAACAAGCTGAAAATGAAGAAATTTGGCCCCTACAAAATTTTGAAGAAACATGACTCAGGAAATGCATATAAAGTGGAGCTGCCAGATGGTATTCAGATTTCTCCCATTTTCAACATTGCAGATTTAATAGAGTATCATGATGATGGTGCAGATGAGGAGCTGGTGTTAGAGCCATGTCCAATTCCTGCTTCTAAGAAGGAGGAGATAGAAGACATTCTAGATCATCGTGTGGGTAGGAGTACCAGAAGCAGGCAGTATGAAGAGTATTTGGTCAAATGGAAAGGACGGTCGATCGAGGACTCAACTTGGATTTCAGCAGCTGAGATTTCCCATTTGGGATTTGCTCTACCATCCATAAAGTGACAGGGTCACTTTTCAATCTACCCTGGGTGTCTGATGCAGGAGCATCCAGAGGTATAAGGGCAATCCTATGTCACCCAAAAAAATGTACTTAGACTTAGTTTCTGTTTCATGTCTTTACATTTTTGGATACCCATTTGGGTCAAATAAAGGTTCCAACTCTCACAGTTCTACTATCAGTGTGTTTGAAAATCCCAAAAAAATAGGAGCATGCAATTTGGCCATCATTTTTGTGACCTAGAAGGTGTAAATTGGCTAGATGAATGTAATTGTGATTTAGAGCATTCTAGAAAAAGAATCAGGTCAAAAGGCCCCACAGTTTGAAAGTTATTGAAGTTTTTTGAGTTTTGGAGACCTCCTAAGAATGCTTCAAAGTCAGGTTAGGAGCATTAAATGACCTCGAAATGGGCCAAAAAATGGGGGATGAATGAAGCTTGTCCATAGGGATATAGAGTGCTTTGAGAGCTTTCTAAAAATGTAAACAGTTCATGAATCGAAGCTACGGTTCAAAAGTTATGCCTCCCAGAAGTTCGGTTACCATTTTTGGATTCTTCTAGATTTGCACCGACTTCTAACACCATTTCTAGAACCTTCTATTTGGTTGGTGGTTGCCTACTAGCACTTTCTAGAATGTACTCCTAGTCCTTAACCCTTCGGGGTCTATTTAAGGAGATTTTTGGCATTGTAAAAGGCAGTTTGGAGTGGAGTTTGAGAGGAGGTACTGAAAATGAGAAATTATCTCCAGATTTATGCTATTGTAAGCCCGTAGGGCATGTTTTGAAGTTTATTTTCTCTGCACTGTTTGTACTAGCTCATTTTCTCAGTTAATATAATTTTCCCTTTCTGTTGGTTCCATTCTGTTCCTGGGTTGAGTCCCCATCAAGTGGTATTAGAGCGGGTTTTCCTGAGTGTGTAGACAGAGCGCCGACTATGAGGTAGTTTGCACCAGGACTATGTGGTTGTGGGTTCAAGTTGGAAGATGCCTCCACGAAGAGAGCATGGCAAAAGGGCTAGAGATATTAATCCTGAGGAGGTTAGAGCCCTCCAAAGGTAGGTACAATCATTGCAAGAGGAGCTTCGTAGGGGAGCAAATGTTGCCGCAGATGACAACAGTGAGGATGACAATGAAGAAGAAGTAATGGGACCAAAAGACGAATTTGACTAGGAAGTTCTGAATCCTGTAGAGGAAAGGATTTTTAGAGCCATTACTAAGTTTGGGAAAAGACCCACAATTGAAGTGAGTGTATTTCCAGGAAATCTGAAACTAGATGAGTTGATCGATTGGATCAATGAACTGGAAGAATACTTTGAGTATGAGGATATCAGGGACCCAGATAGGGTTAAGTTTGCAAAGGCCAAACTGAAAGGCCATGCCAAAATCTAGTGGCAAGAGGTTCAATTGGAAAGAAATAGAAGAGGAAAGGAGAAGATCACAAGATGGGATCGCATGGTGGACAAATTGAAGAAGCAGTTCATTCTTGTGGACTACGAGCTGGATCTGTTTAAGAAGATGCATGCGTTAAAGCAAGCAGGAAGATTAGTCCAAGAATATACAGAGGAGTTTTACCGACTCTTGATTAGAGCAAGGCATGCAGAAGCAAATAAGGAGAAGGTTGCTTGTTATATCAGTGGGTTGTGACCAAGCATCCAGGAGGAATTAAGTCTGGTAAGAATGACCAGTGTTGAAGAGGCATACCAGTTTTCCCTATGAGTTGAAGAGAAGTTGAATAAAAGGTTTGAAGGAAGACAAAGAGGGTGCGGTCAAGGAGGAAGGTGAAGCGGTAGATCATCTGGAGGCTGCAATGAAACCCAAAATAAAAATGAAGATGTGGGTACTAGCAGGAACCAGAGGAATGAGGGTTTCAACCGTTCCCATGATCAAGACTTTGGAAATCAGAGAGGAAGAGGTAGAGGACGTGGACAAGGAAGAGGAGGCTTCCATCGTACCTGTTTCCATTGCAATGAAGAAGGTCATCGTGCCTTTGAATGCCCTCAACGACAAGGAAGGACAGATAGGAGAGCTGAGGGCCAAGCTAGGGTTGCTCATGTGGATGAGGATGCACAATCATCACATTCAGAGGATGCAGAAAGAGGAGAGACCTTGGTAAATGAAAGAGTCCTACTAAGTGGTGAGAATGAACTAGGACAACAGAGGAGTTTTTTCCGTACCAGATGCAAGTGTGAGGATAAATGTTGTGATGTGATCATTGATGGTGGTAGCACTGATAACTTGGTATCAGAAGAGATGGTCTCTAAGCTGAAGCTCAAGAGGGAGAAACATCCCCAGCCCTATTGGATTTCTTGGGTAAAAGATGATCATAAGGTCCTGGTAAGTGAACAATGTTTAGTGAAATTCAAAATTGGGAGTTACCATGATGAAGTTCTCTGTGATGTTATTTTGATGGATGTTTTCCATCTATTATTGGGTAGACCATGACAGTTTGATAGACATGCAATACATGATGACATGCAAACACATACTCTCTGAAAAAGGATGGAGTTCACCACAAATTGAAGCCCATGAAGAAGGAAGGTGAAAAGGTATGTAGCAGTGCTAGGATTTGTCTTGTTGATGGAAGGAAGTTTTTAGATGGCATGAAACATGAGCATATGTGCTATGCTTTGATTCCTAGGAAAGATAAAGAAGGTAGTAGTGAAATGCCACTGAAAGTTTCAGATTTACTGGGGGAGTTTGGAGATATTATCTCTGATAATGTTCTAGATGGATTGCCACTAGTAAGGCAAATCAGTCATCAGATAGATCTGATTCTAGGAGCTAGTTTTCCTAACAAGGCTGCTCATAGGATGACTCCTACTGAAACAGAGGAGCTAAATAGACAGGTTCAGGAGTTGTTGAGGAAGGGCTTGATGCGAGAGAGCCTGAGTCCATGTGCAGTACCTGCAGTACTTGCACCAAAGAAGGATGGAGAGTGGAGGATGTGTACAGATTATCGAGCTATAAATAGGATAACCATCAAGTACCAGTTTCCTTTGCGAAGGATGGATGATCTTATGGACTGCTTGAGTGGAGCTTAGTACTTCACAAAGATAGATCTGAAGAGTGGTTATCACCAGATATGGATTCGAGAAGGAGATGAGTGGAAAAAAGCCTTCAAGACCAAGGAGGGTCTTTATGAGTGGTTAGTCATGCCCTTTGGATTGACAAATGCCCCAAGCACCTTCATGCGGCTCATGAATGAGGTACTTAAGAAGTTCTTGGGAAAATTTGTTATAGTCTATTTGGATGATATTTTAATTTTCAGCAAGACTTTGGAAGAACATTTACTGCATATTCGTAGTGTCCTTGAAAGGCTAAGGGAAGAGAAACTGTCAATTAATCTAAAGAAGTGTGTCTTTGCAAAAAGGGACTTAGTCTATTTAGGGTTTGTTATGTCACCCGAAGGTCTCAAAATGGATCCAGAGAAGGTAAAATCCATCTTGGAATGGCCTACTCCAAGGTCTGCTACTGAGGTAAGATCATTTCATGGTCTGGTTAGTTTTTATAGGAAGTTTATTAAGAATTTCAGTGGCATATGTGCACCCCTAACTGATACAATAAGAGGGGATAGAAAAGAGTTCAAATGGACTGTAGCAGCTGTGAGAAGTTTTGAATTGCTTAAGAAGAAGGTAATAGAACAGCCTGTGTTGGCACTTCTAGATTTTAGAAAAGTGTTCCAGGTGGATTGTGGATCTAGTGGCAGCGCTATTGGGGCTGTATTAAGCCAAGAAGGTAAGCCTATTGCATATTTTAGTGAGAAATTGAATGATGCAAAGAAGAAGTATTCTGTTTATGATCAAGAGTTCTATGCAATAGTTCAGGCCTTAAAGAAATAGAGGCACTATTTATTGCCAAAGGAATTTGTTTTGTATACTGATCATTAGGCATTACAGTACCTAAATAGCCAAGGTAAATTGAATCAGAGGCATATGAAGTGGGTAGAATTCTTGCAGAGTTATACATTTGTGTTGAAGCATAGAAGTGGAAAATCTAACAGGGTTGTAGATGCACTAAGTAGGAGACAGTCACTGCTTACAGTAATGCAGGTTGAAGTAGTTGGGTTTGATGAACTCAAGAATTTGTACCCTGAGGATCCTGATTTTGCTGAAGCATGGAAAGCTTGTAAAGAGCCTGTTGCTGTAGATAGAACCAAGTGGTTAGATTATTTGATTCAGGATGGCATGTTGTTCAAAGGTAGTCAATTGTGCATTCCAAGGAGTTCCATGAGGGAAAATCTGATTAAGGAGAAACACAGTGAAGGAATGGCAGGACATTTTGGTCGACATAAGACCATTGCCATTCTTAGAGAACATTATTTTTGGCCTCAAATTTCACAGGATGTGAAGAAGTTTGTACAGATTTGCTAGGTTTGTCAAGTTGCCAAGGGGTTTAGTCACAATATTGGTCTATATCAGCCATTTCCTGTTCCATCAAGGCCATGGAAGGACATAAGTATGGATTTTGTTCTTGGATTGCCAAGGACACAAAGGGGTAATGACTCAGTATTCGTGGTGGTTGGTAGGTTCTCCAAAATGGCACATTTCATTCCATGCCACAAAACTCATGATGCTGTCCATATTGCAGACTTATTTTTCAAAGAGGTGGTAAGACTACATGGTCTTCCAAGGAGTATAGCTTTTGACAGAGATACTAAATTTGTGGGGTATTTTTGGAGGAAATTGTGGAAGAAGTTGAGAACAAACTTAAAATTTGGTTCCACGCATCACCCACAGACTGACGGCCAAACAGAAGTGGTAAATAGAAGTCTAGGCAATTTGCTGAGATGTTTAGTTGGGGATAAGCCCAAGGGATGGGATTTGATTCTACCACAGGCAGAGTTTGCTTATAATAACTTTTTAAATAGGAGTACTGGAAAATCACCATTCCAAATTGTATATGGGAGTAGCCGAAGGACTGCACTAGAGCTGAGGAAGATAGAACAAGGGGAGATGACAAGTGCTGAAGTTGAGGAATTTGCTGAACATATCAAGCATCTACATGAGGAGGTTCAAGCACACATTACCAAGATGAATCAAGAGTATAAAGCTAGGGATGATCAAAGGAGAAGACATAAGGAATTCCAAGTAGGAGATTTAGTCATGGTGCACTTATGAAAAGAAAGATTTCCAGCTGGTACTTACAACAAGCTGAAAATGAAGAAATTTGGCCCCTGCAAAATTTTGAAGAAACATGACTTAGGAAATGCATATGAAGTGGAGCTGCCAGATGGTATTCAAATTTCTCCCATTTTCAACATTGCAGATTTAATAGAGTATCATGATGATGGTGCAGATGAGGAGCTGGTGTTAGAGCCATGTCCAATTCCTACTCCTAAGAAGGAGATAGAAGACATTCTAGATCATCGTGTAGGTAGGAGTACCAGAAATAGGCAATATGAAGAGTATTTGGTCAAATGGAAAGGATGGCCGATCGAGGACTCAACTTGGATTTCAGCAGCTAAGGTTTCCCATTTGGGATTTGCTCTACCATCCATAAAGTGACAGGGTCACTTTTCAATCTACCCTGGGTGTCTGATGCAGGAGCATCCAGAGGTATAAGGGCAATCCCGTGTCACCCAAAAAAATGTACTTAGACTTAGTTTCTGTTTCATGTCTTTACATTTTTGGATACCCATTTGGGTCAAATAAAGGTTCCAACTCTCACAGTTCCACTATCAGTGTGTTTGAAAATCTCGAAGAAATAGGAGCATGCAATTTGGCCATCATTTTGGTGACCTAGAAGGTGTGAATTGGCCAGATGAATGTAATTGTGATTTAGAGCATTCCAAAAAAAGAATCAGGTCAAAAGGCCCCACAGTTTTAAAGTTATTGCAGTTTTTCGAGTTTTGGAGACCTCTTAAGAATGCTTCAAAGTCAGTTATGGGCATTAAATGACCTCAAAAAGGACCGAAAAATGGGGGATGGATGAATCTTTTCCATAGGGCTATAGAGCGCTTCGAGAGCTTTTCAAAAATGTAAACGATTCGTCAATTGGAGCTACGGTTCAAAAGTTATGCCTCCCGGAAGTTCGGTTACCATTTTTGGATTCTTCTAGATTTGCACTGACTTCTAACGTCGCTTCTGGAACCTTCTATTTGGTCGGTGGTTGCCTACTAGCACTTTCTAGAATGTACTCCTAGTCCTTAACCCTTCGGGGTCTATTTAAGGAGATTTTTGGCATTGTAAAAGGCAGTTCGGAGTGGAGTTTGAGAGGAGGTACTGAAAAGGAGAAATTATCTCCAGATTTATGCTATTGTAAGCCCTTAGGGCATGTTTTGAAGTTTATTTTCTCTGCACTGTTTGTACTAGCTCATTTTCTCAGTTAATATAATTTTCCCATTCTATTCTTGGGTTGAGTCCCCATCAGACTACTATTTAGAAGATCATTAATGAAACATGTTCATTCTATGCCACTTATGAGGATCATCATTTTCTCAATCGACATCATCAACACCTCCGTTGATGTACAATTGTGTTATAAATTTAGCACATTAGGTCTATGTTTTTGAAATTTATGGCATGTCTGAGTCTAGTATGTTAAAATTTGGTTGTAAAGATGGGAGATATGGTAGAATTTTTAGAAGATTCCCTTATTTGTGATGAATAGAGTGGGGATGTAGAAGTTTCTTATAATTTGCAGGGGGTAATGAAATTTCATGGAATTTGTAGAGCAGCAATGAAAGTGGATCATTTACATGTTCAAGTGAGTTAGGAAAGAGGATTGCAAATGAATCAATGAAAATATGGGCTATTGCATGGCCTGCCATATTTAGTCGCCTAGCTCTAAATGGAACGAGTGTTTTGACTCAAGCTTTTGTAGGACACCTAGGCAAATTAGAATTGGTTGCCATTGCCATACTTGTTATTGTCATTTTGGGATTCAATTTAGGACTCTTTGTAAGTATATGAATCTGAATGTAAAATTTTATCCCATTCCATTTTACTTTACTCATGGCACACCGGGTGTATTGGTCATTCTACAAATCAATAGTTGTAATCATCTAATTCTTGACATAACAATTTTGACTTAATTATTCATTACTTCTTCCTTTGTTTTGTATGTTTATATAGTCCAATAAATAGTTCATGTAAATCAATTGGTGTCTTATTCCCCAAGAATAAATGAGATAGATAACTTCTTTCAGATCATTTATTCTATAAATATTGTTCTAATTCTTAATAGTAAATCTTAGTTTTGGATATTATTATAAAGGAATGAGGAATTTAGGCATTGCAAGTGCCCTGGAGACCCTATGTGGCTAGACAATATCACATGTTAGGATTGTATATGCAAACAGTGTGGACTAATTCTTCTCGCCAATGTATATATTTGCAACCTCAATCTTAAAGATCCTTGGATGGTTAGAATGTTGTAGAATAAATAGGAACACTTTCAATCTAGCTCATTCCTCAACATTTCACATTTGTTTTCTACTTTCGAGCCCAAAGATTTTTGTACTCCCAATTGAGGAACATGATCATTGCTTGGATCTCTATAGCCCATAATTTATCTTATGCTTTATGCCACATATGGGTTTTAACCAATGACATTGACATGGACTAGGCTGTCTGAAACTTATATGCATTTTTCAGAAAATCCCATATCCCTAGTCAGTCACACAATCTTTCACTACGTCAAGTGACAACTTTGAACTAGCAATAGTTGTTTTTGTTGCAAGTTTTGGTATAGATTTTGAAGAAGTCCTAGCTGCAACTATTGGACTTTTCATTGAGGTTCCAACTTTACTTTTATTCGTCCATGTAACACTTTCTTTTAGAAGATGCTGGAACAATTTTTCTATTGTGCTAATATTTAATAAGAAACTTAAAAAAGATCTCTTTGTATATATAAAGTTATGAATTTTTTCATGTATTGCATCTGCATTTGCTTTGAAATTTCTTAAGTTATAAGAGTGTTTCAAGGTTGGGAACCACTTCAACATCCTTTGCATGGTTTAGAGGCAATGTCATTTCTACAGTGAGAATAACTTTAGTGAAGAGTTGAGTGTAAGGAGTTACTAACCTGAACATTCAATAAACATTCAATAACATGTGAAATAATGTATTTGAACATGCCTCAACCAATTATGATTTAATTTTGGATCACCTACTTGACTAGTTTGGAATTTTATTCTCACTAAAAATCATAAAATGTAAGAATAACTATGCCAAAAAGAACGTAAAAAGATGATTATCGTGCAAAATCATTTTTTCTAGCTCTTTTGGCACAATTGTTCTTACAATTTTTTGGCTCAATCTCCAACTGGTCAGTATGTGTTTTGAAAAATTAATCTTGGACTGTAAGTGAGGAAAAAGAAAAATATCAAATTTGAAAAAGATGTACATAAATGCAATTAATTTTTAAACTTCAATTTTATAAACTTACAAAGAGAACCATAGAATTGTAAGAAACTATTATGGTTTGTGTTTGAATTAAAGATAGAGTAACAAAGAAGGGGGTGAATCAGTTACTCAAAAAAATCAATCCCCAAATCCCTTAGATGTCTTAATGATCTAGTTACTACTTTTACTCGGTAAACAATTGCTGTAACTCGGTAAATTAAACTATTAATTTCTTTTCAAGCATTCATGCATATAACTGAAAATAAAGTGAACACAAGAGACACCATATTTAATGTGGAAACCCAATATGGGAAAAACCACCAAGTAATTAGTCACCAATTTTTCACTCTTCTGAAGTGAGCCTTGTTAGGAGCCAACCCTGTTAAAGGTTACAATACACACTGTTAGGTGTGACCCTGTTAGAGGATTTAATCACCCTACTAGGAGTGGCCTTGTTAGAGGTCTTTAGAACAATTCAACTGAACTGTCACCTTGTTAGAGGATTTACAAAATGGCTGTTAAACCAACTTTGTTAAGAGATTTGAAATCACTGCAACAATGGCTAGAAAGCAACAATGAATTGAATGAACAAAATGCAACTAAATTTTTTGGATACAGGTCTTTATTTAGCATCATTAGATCCCCCTTGATCAAATATGACTCTGCTGCTCCTCAATGATCTCTGATCATCCTTCAAATTCGCTTCCATAGTAATCAGTCTTTATATCACATTAACTTCTCATATCTCCACATACATCTGCTTTTGAATTCACAAACTTGACCTCTTAATTATACCATTCAGATTGTCAAGTTGGCTCATTTACATTTTACATTTACCAATAAACCATTCATCAGTTGGCTATATATATTATTGTTAAAAAAATAAACATCCTTTACTGGTTGACCCTGCTTGGTAAATACTACTTCCAGGAATTTCCAAAGTTAACCTTCTTGACTCGGTTAGCATTACAATATCTTAAAATCCTTTTGCTGTCGAGTTTACTTGGTAAGAACTGCTTTTACCAAATTACCTTTGATGACCGAGTGAACTCAGTAAGAATTGATTTTGTCATATTTTCTTTGATTACTAAGTGATCTCGGTAAGAACTGCTTTTGTCATGTTTTCTTCGATTACCGAGTGATCTCGATAAGAAATAAATCTATTTGATTACCTTGAAGGCTCGGTAACCAGCTGTCTACTTGGTAGACACTGCAAGCTATCTTTACTAACCTTTTAGGCTCGGTAGACACTATCTATTGCCTTTCTGACCTTCTAAGCTTAGTAGACACTATCCTTTGCTTTGCTAACTTTCTGAGTTCAATAGGCACTATCTGGTGATTGATATGACATTTGTGTGACATCAAAGACAACACACAATTAAAAAATTGTATCCAACAATATCCTTCTTTGGCATTGATGGCAACACAACATGTCATAGAAAAATGAAATTTGAAAACAAGTCTTTTAATGAAAAAAATCCCTCTTACATATAATCTCTCCCTCTTACACAAACTCTTATTATTTGCAAATTTTAGAAAGATATGACAATATATATTCTCCCTCTTTGACAACACATGCCAAAGATAACTCAAAGCAACTGAATAGCATTGTACTTGATGTATTGATTCATGTGAAATGTCTTCATTGGTTTGTTGCATCAACTAATAGATCTTCAATTCTATTCCTGTTGATGCAACACTAAAACTATATTTTAGTGAGCTTCAGATAGGGGAATGACCCCTAACATACCTCTTAGATACAAGAATGCATCCTTAGGTAAAGGCTTTGTGAATATGTTAGCAATTTGTTCCTTGGTATGCACATCTTCCAATCTTATTTCCTTTTCTTGCACCAATTCTCTAACAAAGTGATATTTTATGGCAATATGCTTGGTTTTTGAATGCATCACTGGATTCTTGGAGATGTTAATTGAACTTGTGTTATCACAAAACATAACAATTGGTTCTATGATTTCTAGCTTCATACCTTTCAATAATTTAAACCACACAATGTTTGAGCAATTTACTACTGCTGCAACATATTCAGCTTCTACTGTGGATTGAGATGTACAATTATGCTTTTTACTTTTCCAAGAAACCAACTTTTTTCTGAGAAAGAAAGCTCCTCCACTTGTGCTCTTTCTGTCATCAATATTTCCTGCACAATCTGCATCAATAAACACCTTTAAATCCAATTTTCTTCCAAGTTTATACCATAATCCATATTCTTCAGTTCCTTTCAAGTATCTCATGATCTTTTTGATTTCCATCATGTGATTTTCTTTTGGTTTTGCTGAGAATCTTGCTAAAATTCCTACTGCAAGGGCAATGTCTAGTCTTGTGTGCACTACATATTGCAACTTTCCAATCATAGATCTATACAATGTCTGATCCACTTCCTTTGATTCATCATCCTTGGTGATTTTTAATCTAGTACACATAGGAGTCCCAACTAGTTTGCAATCTTCCATACCAAACTTTTTCAGTATCTCCTTGATGTATTTAGATTGAGTGATGTAGATGCCATTCTTATTCTATTGAATTTTAAGACCAACAAAGAATTTCATCTCACCAAACATTGACATTTCAAATTCCTTGTTCATTTGTTCTGAAAATTCTTTGCAAAGATCATCATTTCCTATGAACAAAGTATCATCTACAAACATTTCTGCTAAAACAATCTTATTATCTAGTCCTTCCTTTATGTACAAACTACTATTGTCATTAGTTTTTTGAAAACCAATCTGAATAAGATAGTTATGCAATCTTTCATACCATGCTCTAGGGTCTTGTTTTAGACCATATAATTCTTTATGCAACTTGCAGACCATGTACTTCTTCTCTGGATCAACAAAACCTTCATGATGCTCAATGCAAACTTCTTCCTCCAATATGCCATTGAGAAATGCTAACTTGACATCCATCTGATAAACTTTTTATCCTTTGTATGCAGCATATGCAAGTAAGGTTCTGACACCTTCCAATCTTGCAATAGGAGAAAAAGTTTCTCCATAGTCTACACCTTCTTCTTGAGAGTATCCTTTGCATACCAGTCTAGCTTTGTTCCTTGATACCTTACCATCTTCATTTAGTTTGTTTTTGAATACCCACTTTGTTCCAATCACATTCTTGTCTTTGGGTCTAGGTATAAGAGTCCATGTTTTGTTTTTCTCTATTTTTTCTATCTCTTCATTCATAGCTTCAATCCAACTTTCATTGTCTAGAGCATCTTTGACATTTCTAGGTTCAAAATCAACAAGTAAACAAGTGTCTTTCAATTTACTTCTTGTCATTGTTCCTTCTGATTTATCACCTATGATCTAATCTGGTGCATGATGCTTTTTGACATATTTGGCTAACATAGGCTCCTTGCCTTTTGAATGACTTGCATTGTTATCCTTCTGTATCTCAACTTCTGGTTCTGATTTAGGTTGTTCGGGCTCAGTAGATGCTAACTCGATAGTTTTTGTTTGTAGCTTGGTAGATGCTAACTCAGTTTGAACATCTCGTGACTCGGTTAGTGAAGATTCTGGAGTTGAGGATTCTTGATTGATTGGTATACTTGGTATTGTATCAGGTTCAATGTAAACAAATCTTCTGTAGTCTTCAGGTTCCTTTTTGTTTTCTTCTTATATTCTTTCTACAAATTCATCAACTTTCACACGTGCACTTTCTTTAACTTTGTGAGTAGATAAGCTCAAACATCTATATACTTTTCTTTTGCAAGAGTATCCCAAAAATATTCTTTCATCACTTTTTACATCAAATTTACCTTTTCTAGATTCTTTCAAAATGTAACATTTTCTTCCAAATACCTTTAGATAACTTACATTGATTTTGTAGCCATATCATAATTCATAGGGTGTTTTGAATGAGTCATTTTTCAGCTGTACTCGGTTCAAGGTATGAACTGCAGTGCTGATAGCTTCCTTCCAATATTTGATAGCAATGCCTTTCTCAATCATTAAGGTTCTTGCACAATCCATTATAGATCTATTCCTTCTTTCTGCTATTCCATTATGTTTAGGAGTTCTAGGTGCTGAAACCTATCTTTTGATTCCCCTTTCAATGCAAAAGTTATTGAACTCATGTGAGATGAATTCACCACCTCTGTCAAACCTTAAGCATTTTAGTCTTTTTCCTGTTTCTTTTTCTACTCTAGCCAAATACCATTTGAACTTTTCAAATGCTTCTGATTTCTCTCTAAAGTACATGACAATCATTATTCTTAAATAATCATCAACAAATAGAATGAAGAATTTTTCACCAGTATACCTTTCAATGCCAATAGGTCCACACAAATCAGTATGCACAATTTCTAGAACTTCTTTAGTCTAATAGTTCTTGCTTTTAAAACTAGTCTTTCCCATTTTACCAATTTGATAATTCTTGAACAGACCAACCTCAAGTTTCTTTATGTCAAGAATACATCTTAATTTCTTGAATTTACTGATCTTTATTAAGTTGTCAAAGTTTACATGACACAACCTCCTATGCCATAACCAACTTTCTTCAATTTGAGCAATGAAACATGAACATTCACCAAGTTCAAGATAAAATAAGTTACCTTTTGTTTAAGTGCCAGATCCAATTAGGTTTCCTTTGCGATCCAAAAATCTTTCTTTTCCATGCATGAATTCTACCTTGAATCCATTATTGAGTAGCTGTGCCACACTCAAAAAATTGTGTTTTAGTCCTTCTACCCAATATGTATTATCACACACAAGTTCCTTGGTTAGAGAGATTCTTCCTTTTCTTCTTATACAACAAGGTTCATTGTTACCAAATCTTACACTGCCACCGTCATAGTCTTCAAAGTATTCAAACTTAGTTTTATCACCAGTCATGTGATGAGAACAACCACTATCTATGATCCATGTATCATTTTTTCTCATATGAGAAATTAGTGCCATTTCCTCATCATTATCAGATTCATCTTTTACAGCAATGTAGACAATTTCATCATCTTCTTCTTCATTATCAAAATCATTAGAATCTTTTTCCATAAAACATGTTTTCTTACCTTTATCCTTGAATGATTTGAAGTATTTCTTGCCATTGTACTTGTGACCTTCCCTCTCATTTTTTTTTTGCTTATTTGGGCACCTAGCAGCAATATGTCCAATTTCTTCACAAGAGAAACAGATTAGAGGAACTTTACCTTTGTATTTTCCTTTGCCTCTTGAATATTTTCTTGCTAGTAGAGCTTCAACCACTTCAGGATCATTGTCTGAAATTTGTTCTGATTCTTCATCACTTTTTGATTGTGGTTCTTTCATCTTTTTCCCTTTTCCTTTGAGTGAAAGCTTGGCTTCAAATGCCGATTCAACATTCTTGCAGCTGGAACATAGTTGTCATATTTGTCTAGCTCAAATGCAATCAATCTTCCAACTATGACCTCTAAATTTTTCTTATGATTTGCCTCACATCTCCTTTCTTGAATTGAAAAAACTCTGCTTGCATAAATAGGAAGTAGAATTCTAAGAACTTTGCTTATAACTGTCTCCTCATTGATATCTCCTCTAGATGCTTTGATTGCACTAGCACATGCTTTAACTCTTTCAACATACTTTGTAATGTTTTCATCCTCTCTCATCCTAATTTGATCAAATTGTCCTCTCAAACTTTTTGCTTTGGCTCTTCTTACATTATCATCTCCTCCATAGATTTTTTTCAGCTTGTTCCACATTTCAAAGGTAGTTTTGCAATCCTTGATGTCATCAAATTCTTCATAACTCAAAGCAGATGCTATATCTATCATCATGTTATTGTGAGTCTTCTTTTCAGCAATATAATTGACAGATAATGTACTAGAAGGTTCTTCATATTTTTCATCAAAGTACTGTAGTCCTGTATCACCAATGGAAGCCAGATGAAGCCTCATAAATCCTTGCCATGCTAAGAAGTTGTCCGTATTAAGTCTTGGAATTTTCCTTTTGTAAGACATCCTTATCTTTAGCTTAGATCCTTGAAATCTTTTCCTATAAGCACCAAAAGCTCTGATACCAATTGTTGGAATTAAAGATAGAGTAGCTGAGAGGGGGGTGAATCAGTTACTCACAAAAATTAATCCACAAATCCCTTAAATGTCTTGATGATCTAGTTACTACTTTTACTTGGTAAAAAACTGCTATAACTCAATAAATTAAACTATTACTTTCTTTTCAAGAATTCATGCATGTAACTGAAAATAAAGTGAACACAAGAGACACCGGATTTAACATGGAAACCCAATATGGGAAAAACCACCAAGTAACTAGTCACCAATTTTTCACTCTTCTGAAGTGAGCCCTGTTAGGAGCCAACCTTGTTAAAGGTTACAATACACACTATAAGGTGTGACCCTGTTAGAGGATTTAATCACCCTGCTAGGAGTGGCCTTGCTAGAGGTCTTTAGAACAATTCAACTAAACTGTCACCTTGTTAGAGGATTTACAAAATGGCTATTAAATCAACTCTGTTAAGAGATTTGAAATCACTGCTACAATAGTTAGAAAGCAACAATGAATTGACCTGAACAAGATGCAACTAAATTTGCTAGATACAGGTCTCTGTTCAGCATCATTAGATCCCCCTTGATCAAATATGACTCTGCTGCTCCTCAATAATCTTTGATCATCTTTCAAATTCTCTTCCACAATAATCAGCCTTTATATCACATTAACTTCTCATATCTCCACATACATCTACTTTTGAATTTGCAAACTTGACCTCTTACTTATACCATTTAGATTTTCAAGTCGGCTCATTTACATGTTGCATTTACCAATAAACCATTCATCAGTTGGCTACATATATTATGCTTAAAAAAATAAACATCCTTTACTGGTTGACCTTGCTTGATAAATACTGCTTCCAGGAATTTCTAGAGTTAACATTCTTGACTCGATTTACATTACAATATCTTAAAATCCTTTGGCTACCGAGTTTACTCGGTAAGAACTGCTTTTACCAAATTACCTTTGATGACCGAGTGAACTCAGTAAGAACTATTTCTGTCATATTTTCTTTGATTATTGAGTGATCTTGGTAAGAACTACTTTTGTCATGTTTTCTTCGATTACTGAGTGATCTTGGTAAGAACTAAATTTCTTTGATTACCTTGAAGGCTCAGTAACTAGCTATCTACTCAGTAGACATTGCAAGCTATCTTTACTAACCTTTTGGGTTTGGTAGACACTGTCTATTACCTTACTGACCTTCTGAGCTCGGTAGACACTATCCTTTGCTTTGCTGACTTTCTGAGTTTGGTAGGCACTATCTAATGACTGATATGACATTTGTGTGACATCAAAGACAACAGACAATTGAGCAATTGTATCCAACAGTTTGTACTATTTGAAAATTATAGTTACAAGTGATAAAATTATATACCTTTGATTAAGAGAGTGCAAATAATGGAAATAAATTATTCCCAAAGGTGCAAGCTCAACTCCCCCCTGCCCCACCCCCAATCCATGTAGATGAAACTCTTAAGTAGAGAATAATTAAATACATACATGGTTAACTACTACCTAACTATGTCCAAGGCATCTACACACTAGAGGCATACTCCACCTGCTAGGCTGCCTACATACCTATATACATGGGTTCAAGACCATTGAACTGCTCACTCTAATGAATATGTAGTACTAGCTTCTAATTGTTTTGATGTGGCTATATTCCTATAAGTACTGTTGAGCTTTACTCACCTAATACAACTCTTTGCCATCATACACCCACTCAAGAAAATCAGGTAGTTTTCTATAATTACAATCATGCAATACCCTAATGCAACCTTTTTGTTGTAGTTTACAGTTAATGTAAGGTTAACCTATATACGTTTGAACTCACTCCTTATATACTTATGTTTAAAATCTTGTGACAATAATCAATGGGTCTAAATAGACCAGTCAAGTTAATGCTAGCTGGGAACAACTGATTATTCATTTTATTATACCTAATTTGATGATAGTTCTACAAGAATTTGTAATCAACCCAACTAATTAGAAACTACATCAATTGAACTAGGTTATGGCTTGTTACTTAGCATGGGTTGAGTGATTTTTATTGTTTTATTATTTGGATTCTGGAATATGTATGCATCTAGAACAATTTTTCTATTTTGCTAATATGTAATAAGCAACTTAAAAAAGATCTCTCTACATATATAAAGACTACAAGTTGTGAATTTTTCAATGTATTGCATCCGCATTTTCTTTGTCATTTTTTAAGTTATAAGAGTGTTTCAAGGTTGCGAACCACTGCAACATCTTTTGCATGGTTTAGAGGTAATGCCATTGTGGCTGTTAGAATAACATCAATGAAGAGTTGAGCATAAGGAGTTACTATTGTGCTTTCACAATGCATGTCCCATTTATCCTAGAAATGGGGAGGGTAAAAGCACAAACCTATGTCACCCTTTTACAAAGGAAAAGGCTAACAAAAGTATAAATATTTACCTTCAATGATGTAAAACTGGTATTATTATTTAGAATTTGAAAATGAAGTAAACTAATAAAATGTGTAGAAATGAATGAAGTTTATTCTTATAATTTTTTAAAATATATTTGGAATAAGAATTGATATATTTTTTTATTTTTTAAAGATAACTTTTTAGTTGCTAAAAAATGTTGAAAATTAGGGGTCTAGTTTCCACCACAAAACTATATGGACATAAACTTATTTCCCTTTGATCTTAGATTATGTTATAGATAACATATGTATCTAGAACAATCAAAAATAAAAATTGGCTTTAGACTTATATTTTTTCTTTTATAATGATTCAAATTTCAACTCACTTGAAATCGATAATTTTCATCTCCCACCACATATTTCAAAATAAATTTATTTCAACCAAAAGAAAATTTAGAGATTCTTGAAGAGGACTCTCTCCGCTAGAACGTCATATAATTTTTAATTTTTTTTAATATGATTTAATATTTTGTCTTTCTCAAAATTGATATCTTCTTGAGTGTTAAAATATGTACTTGTACAATTTTTTAATTATAATATACTATATCTAAGAAATCTATATTTGAATATTCTTGACTTTGAGTTTTATAAAATGGTGTTTATATGTTATTAAAATAATATCATCAAATTTAGTAAGAGTTATTGAAATGTTAGTTTTCTAAAATATTTTTATTTCTTTAGTAATTAGATACAAACTAGTATAAAACATGCATTTAATAGAAATTTTCAATTGGAAAAGTGTGAGACCATATATAACTTAGCTAAAATAAATTTATCAAGATCTTATGTTTGAACAAAATTTATTTTCAGATAGAAATACACAAATTTAGTTGTCTTGATAAGTTAGCCTAAAAGGTGACACAACTTTATACTTTTACCTGGGACCCCCTAGTATAAGTTTTTATTTTTTAGACCCCTAGCCTAGGGTCTAAGTAATTTTTAGGGCTCTACTTGGTGCCTAAGTCTAGTTTGGCCCTCTGCCAAAAAAACCCATTTTGTCAAAAGTTGGAAATTTAAAGTGAAAAATGAATTTTTAATATAGAAAGGGGTACACTAGCACACTTAGGGCACCTAGTGCACCCCTCAAGGTGTGCTAGTGTGCTAAGTCCACTAGTGGGGAGGGAAGTGCACTCATGTGTAGGTGCACATCTCCAAAGGTGCACTCCATCCTGGGTCTGTAAAGCCCAAGACCCCACCCCCCTTCTTTACTTCATTTTCTTCTTCTACACTCTAGCGAATACACCTCCACACTTTGTGAGGTGTGATAATCTTCATCTCCTACACAAAACACAAAAAATAAATAAAGTAAAAAGGTGTGCACCTTGCATACCTTGGAAGGTGTGCAAGGTGCACACCTTTTTGGTTGCACAAACATTTAACAAAACTTAAAAACAAACTAAGCATTCACCCTCGTGAAAGGTGCACACATGCAAACCTATCAAAGGTATGCATATGTGCACATATCATAGACAAACCTTTCCCCACATGCAAAGTAAGCATGTGTGCATAGCACACCCCAAAAGGTGCACTATGTCTGCACCCTTTTATTTCACACTTGGCCTACTCTCACATTATAAGGGTGCACACTTAGCACACCCCTCAAGGTACGCTAGGTGTGCACCCTTAGTTTTGAAGGGATTTTACTAAAGGGAAAGGCACACCCAATGCACCCTTAAGGTGCACAAGGTGCAACCAAATTTGTCTTCTAGAGGTGTAAAATAGGTATTTTAGGTGTTTTGTGAACAATTTTCAAAATTTAGGGTTTCTTGGTCTTCTTTTAAGTAAGTATAGTTTGTCTAAATTATTTTTTTCAACATTCCAGACTAATGGATGTCTACTTTGGGCAAATAAAATAACTTCCTCCTCATCCTCCCTCACTACAAAGATGGCTCCAAAACTTGGTGGTCTTTAAATTTCAAGGTGTTTAATTGAAATCACATTTCCAAGATGCTCATTTGGAGATCCAAGACACTGAGCTAGGCCATATTGATTGGAACACATTCATGGTCCTATGCAACAAACCAAATGAGAGGCCCCCTATGGTGTTTGCATTGATATATTGCTAGAGATTGTATGGAAAATCTCATCTCATATCATTAGAGATTTTCTTTTACAAACACTTGGTTAATTTAGGAATGAAAAATATAAATAGAAAAATACAAAAATATATATATATATATATATATATATATATATATATATATATATATATATATATATATATATATATATATATATATATATATTTGTGTGATTATTCTTTTGAGATAGCAAGAAAATTCAACATCTTATCTAAAATTGTTCAGAACCAGCAAAGGCCTCCTCGTGAACACTGACATTTATCTTCTACTGAGTTGATTCCAATAGGTTGCAAGATCGTTCAGAACCTTGGAGTTGATCCCAGAATCATCTTTTCAAGAGAGAAATTCAAAAGGATTCCTATCATTGAGCATCATGCAAAATGATAGCTCAACTGAAGTAGTGCTAGAAGGAGGGCCCTAACCATTCAGAATAGAAGAAAACAACTTGCAATTTCAAAATTTTGTACTTTTTTAAGTTCAATTTTTTTTCTAAACTATCATTGTTCCAACATGCACAAGGTGTTCAAGGGTCCAAGGTGTGCAAGATTCTAAGGTGCACAAGGTTCCAAGGTGCACAATATTTTTGAGAAAGTGTGCTTCTATAGAGGTTTTTCTAGAATTGATGCAAACTAGATCCTGATCCATCATCTCCATTTCAATGAGATTTGAGATATTCACTTAGTGCTCATGAATTCCTTGAACTTAGCCAGTTTTGCAAGCTTCACAGTGACAAAGGATTCCCTCAAATTCAACCACTTCCATTTAACATTTCATCATCTTCCTCAGTTCTGCCTCCACAACAACCGCTCGTTATTCCACCAAATCCTCCAATGGCCTTTTTCACAAATGTTGTAGACTCACCAATCAACTTGACAAGTGTACTAAAAAAAGTTCTTTAGAATCCTGAATTTTTTTTCCCAAGGTTCATCTGTGGAGAGACAAGAACTGTTGAAGATCACATCAAGGTATTCAATGAGATTTGTAACTGAAAGTAGATTGCTAATGAGAATGTGTTTCTTTTCTTATTCCCCTACTCTTTGGGAGAAGTTGTCTTTAATTGTTATGTTAATTTACTGCCTAGATGTGTTGGAAACTGGGGCACTTTCAAAAAATAATTCTTCGAACAATTCAAAATTTTCATTAATCTAGTTGTGATACATCATCAATTCATATCAATCAAAAGGAACCTAGCCAAGATGGTCTTACACTTCAACCACCACTTTCATATGGCATACGACAAGCTAGAAACATCATACACTATATGAGTTGAAGCCACAATTCAGATTTATCTAAATTCTATGGACCATCTCACTATTATTTTCTTGAAAAGACTTCTTGTAATAGATATCGACACATTGGATAAAGTCTTCTCAGAAGCAATTACCTTTGAAAAGTAGGCCAATCCTAATGGAGGAGGATTGATGCTTCTAGCTCAAGCTATTACAATGATGCCAGCCCTGGCCAATTCATACCAATGAATCTAGTCCCATTATAGTAGGAACTCGCTCACAAACCCTAGCTATAACGTATCTAGGATATGAACCTCCAAAAGTTGCTTTCTTTGAGCAAAAGGTAGCAACATCCACTAAAGGAAACAATAGTTTGGCCTTTGAGTTTGGTCAAATGAAGAAGACCATATCCAAAATGAATAATGAGCTAACCCACTTCAATTTGTTGCAAGGATAGAATAACCACTTTTAGAGAAATAATGCTAGTCCTTACTACAAAAATAATTATGGTCAGAACTACAATAGGAATTTTAGCATGGAAATAACAATGCTAGAAACAATAATGGAAGAAAAAATTTCAATCCTCCTAATCACAAAAATGGTTTCCAAAGATAGAATTGACAATAAACACTCATCCAAACAATGGAAGCATTCCTACAAATAATAATAACAATAATGCTTAGTATGTGGACATTAATCAATATGAAAATAGTCAAAACACACCTAACCATGATGGTTCATATTACAATGGAAATCAAGAAATGAATCATAATTCACAAACAAATAATAATGGGCCTCCCATGCAATTTAATGATATGCTACTAGAATCCTATGATTCTACACACAACATGGAAACAGAATAACTAGAAAACCAAAAATTCTTTTTTCCACTCAGTCAGGAACCAAATAATCAACCTGAAGAGATGTTTGTTTTTTGAAATGATAGTCATAATACTTACAATCTAAGAAGTCAAAAAGAATGTATGATAGATGGGATTCCTCCAGAATTACAACCAACTCCGCTTGGTCTAGGAGCAAGTAATAATCTAGTACCAATAAGACTGACATATGGAGGACAACAAAATTAGAATCAAGCAAATGTACCTACAATCTTGAAAACTCCTACTTGGTCTGCTAAAAAGTAAAGTGTAATGGAAGATTTAAAATGAACAAAGGCCAACATGTCCATGTTTGACATGCTGCAAAACTATCCTCATCAATGAGAAGTACTAATGAAAACTCTTGATCATACAAAGATACCCCATAATATGAATATTTTTCGTCAAAAGATAGTATCTCAATAGGTCAATGCTTTGGAGGCCATGCCAACTATGTTTAAAGATAAGGTTGAGGTGCCTCCTTTTTTTCTTAGCATCAAAATATATGGGAAGAATCTTCACAATTTCCTAATTGATTTAGGAGCTTCTTGTAATATTATGCCACTTTAAATAGCACAAAGATTGGGAGTCACTCCTCAACCCTCTAATTGAATAGTGATACAATTGGATACAATGGAAGTAAAAGTCATTAGTGTGTTGAAAGATGTTTAGATACAATTGAAAATTGACCCCTAAATTCAAGACATCATTAACATACATGTGGTTAAGATTCCTAAAACATACAGATTGCTACTAAGTAGAGAATGGAAAAAATGCCTTAGAGGATGGTTTTCTATAGATTTTACCCAATTGTGGTTACTAGGGAAAGGGTTGAATAATCAAATCAAGATAGATGTGGAGCCAAAGTTTAAAAAACAATGTACCAAATGAGGTTGTATTCTTACAATTAGATTTGGGCTCTTATAAAGTAATGGCTTTCATACAACTTTAACTAAAATATCAGATGACAAGATGGAAGATCCATGATTCCAATCCCAAAGAAAGAGACCATAACACAATTCATAGATAACATGGTGGAAAAATTACAATGCTTAAAAGAAGAAGATGACCCCAATATTATGCTTCTCCCAGGATTTTGTAGATTGCATAAATTTAGTCATTTAGAGTTGCAATGTTCACATTGCCAAGAAGCAGTTGCTAAGGTATTAATGCAGATAATGGAAATAAAGACTGGTAACACTCCAAAATATGATCCCATAGAAATTCAAAATTCTAAAAACATATCTAAATCTATGAAAAAAGTTGAAGAGGAAATTGAAGATCTAAATGCATCATACAGTGATACCTCTTCAGATGGTGGAGGTTTGTCTTCTCCTCCACCAGGAACAATCAAAGTCCAAAAAAGGAGACATTACATAAAAGGTCAAGGATAGACTTTAGTAGTCATTCATCCCAAACCTAAAGTGGATGAAATTACATAATTGATAGGGGAAATTTGGGTTAAACAAGAAAAACATACGTTTCCTATATCAAGGAGTAACAACAAAAAATCAAGTCCACCTCGCAAGAGATTGCAATGGGTTCCAAAGAGACAATCTTTTAAATTCCAAGTAAAAGAAAAGCTATGGACTAATAATCACAAGGTTAGGAATCCCAAAGAAGATTTGATCTAGACACTCTACTTTGATGGTTCCAAATGTAAATTGGGAGTTGGTGTACCTATTGAGTTAATCAATTGAAAAGGTAGGTCTTTCTATGCAACTTATTGATCATAGTTTAGATGAACTAATAATGTTGCAAAATATGAAGCTTTGATTTGAGGACTTCTCTTTACATTAGAGAAGGGGGTCACAACTCTCATAATTTAAGGAGAATCCCAGTTGGTGATAAGACAAATGAAATCAATATACTCTTGTAATGATAGGAGGTTGCTTGCTTATAGAAAAAGAGTATGGGATCTAATGGATGATTTTAAAACCATTCTAAGGAGTAAAAACATGGTAGCAGATGCCCTTGCAAATTTAGCTTGTACATTAGAGCCAGTTGAGAGAACAAAATTGAAAAGATTTCTAGTTAAATTGGTTGTTGCTCTATCTATACCAGACAATATTATGAACTTCTAAGTTTTTCAAGATGATCAAAATATACTCAATTTTATCATGTGCAATGGCCACTTTAAAGGGAAGATGGGATCCTAAACTTGAAGACCAACACTGTCCCTAAGGATTTGGAATGCATTTTTGATCATGATGAATCAATGCTTAACAAAGGAATGGTCAAAGAAAAGGGGATCGAGGAATATTATTCATATAATTTGGGTACCGATGAAGATCCTATAATTTTAAGGGTTGGAAAGGTGTGAAACTCTTAGTAAAGGGGAGATATGCTCAAATTGCTTACAGAATACAAGGATGTCATTGGTTGGAGCTATGAAGAGCTCAAAACATATGATCTTGAAATCATCATGCATGACATTCCATTGAAACTAGATGCCAAACCCTTTTGTCAAAGGAAATGACCTATTAATCCCATTATTGAACCCTTGATAATGAAGGAAGCCAAGAAACTAATCAATGCTAAGATTATCTTCCCCATTCACCATTCTACATGGGTGGCTAACTTGGTTCTTGCTTGGAAAAACACTGGAGAGATTTTTCTTTGTGTAGATTTTTGTGATTTGAACCTAGCATCTCAAAAGGATAACTACCCTTTTCCCTCACTGGATGAAGTACCACAAATTGTCAATGGATCCAAGAAGATGTCTTTCTTGGATGGATATTTGGGATATAACTAGGCAATGGTTGAGGAAGGAGTTAGGCTAAAGACTACTTTCAAAACTAAATGGGGCACTGTTTCTTATAAAAGGATGTCAATTGAACTGATTAATGTAGGGGCTACATTTCAATGAGCCATGGATGAGGATTTTAAGGAATTAATGAAAAAGTTTATAGTCATCTACATGGATGACTTAACTATCTTTTCAAAGGATCAAAGTACTCACATTGCTGATTTAAGATAGGTATTCAATAGATGTCATAAATATGGCATATCACTTAATCCCAAGAAATGTTCATTTAGGGTTGCTAAAGGAAAGCTCCTAGGTCACATTATCTCTAAAGTTGGAATCTCTATTGGTCCTAAGAGGATTGAAGCCATTCTAAAATTTTCACCTCCATATAGTCAGAAGGAACTTAAGTCTTTCTTTGGGAAGATAAATTTTGTGCAAAATTTTATAAGTGGATTTGTAGAGATAGTTTGCCCCCTTAATGGTTTACTCAAAAAGGGAGAAAAAAAATAATGGGTTCTAGAGATTAAGAAATCATTTGAGGATATCAAAGTGGCCATTTCCATGGCCCTAGTACTGGTGAGTCTGGATTGTGGATTGCCTTTCAAAATATACTCTTTTGCTTCAGAACATTCATGTGCTGGGATTCTTACAAAAAAGAGGGATAAAGAAGATGAAGGACCCATTGCTTTTATGAGTTTCCCTCTAAAAAATGCTGAGTTAAACTATTCTAACCTTGATAAATAATCCTTTTCTTTGATCAATGTGGTAAAGAAGTTTCGCCATTATATACTAAGGAGTAAGGTACATGTGATTGTGCCTAATCCCGTGGTTAAGACACTACTGATGCAAAATAAATTGGGTGAAAGGTGAGGAAAATGGATGGTTGTCCTTCAAGAATTTAATTTAGAGATTAACCCCATGAAGTTGGTAAGAGGACAAGAATTTTCAAAAGTGATAGCTGATAACTAGATTGAGGATGAAAATAAATTTCTATTTGATGGTGACATAGAGGTGGAAGATTAGAAGAAGATTATAGTGTCTCAAGTTGATATTGACCAAGGTATAATAATGAATATCTTGTACTAGGATATTGTTTACTATCTTATATAGAATTAGTATCCTAATTGGATGAATAGTTCATAGCATAGCGGACTCAAAATTAAGTGCGAATCCTACATGTTACATGATAGTAAATTATACAAAAGGAACTATGAAGGGATTTATCTAAAGTGCCTATGATGAAAAGAAGTAAAAGAAGTTTGGGAACAATTTCATGATAGGTCTGGTACATGACATGGTTTAGTAGAGGCTATGACTCATATGATTTTAAGATCAGGTTATTTTTGGCCTATGATCTTCAAATATATTTTTGGACATCTAAATACTTACCACATTTGTTAGACTAGTGTTAATAGAGAAAGACATCCTAAAATGTCATTACAACTAGTTTTTGAGGTATGTGCTTTTGCAAAGTGGGGGATGGATTTTATTGGTCTAGTAAACCCACCATCATTAACTGGACACACTTTTGTTCTTATAGCTACCGATTATTGTACAGGTTGGACAAAAGCTGAGACTTTCAAAAATTGCATGGCAAAGTTGGTTATAGAGTGCTTGGAAGAACACATTGTTACCAAATTTGAGATGCCACTCTTTCTAGTGTGCGATAATGGATCATCTTTTCCATCAATATTCCTTACTCAATAGGTACTAGAAAATTAGGTTACAATCAAGTTCTATTCAAATTATTATCCACAAGGAAATCATGTGGCCAAATCTACAAATATGAACTTGATCACAGTAATAAGATGTTTTTTGAAGGAAAATTCTAAAGATTGGCATACTCATCTCAAATATGTGCTATGGACAGATTGAGATGGGTCAAGAATGCTTTGGGAACATCTCCATATCTTCTCGTCTATGAACAAGAGCCATTATTCCCGCCTAACCTCAAGATCCATGTTTTGAAATCCATAAGTGGGTATGCTGAAGATCCTAACAAGGTTTAGATTAGACTGATGAATCTCTTGGATATGGATGAGAAACAGACAACTACTTTAGAGCATATGGTGAAACATCAGGCTATCATTAAAAGAGGGTTCGACAAGAAGGCCACGATAAAATGTTTTAGAATATCTGACCTTGTTCTTCTGTGGGATAAAGAAAATGAAAAGCTAGGTAGCCACACTAAGTTTCAACACTTGTGGATTGGTCCTTATTAGATTGCAGAAATTCTTGATGAAAACACTTTTAGGCTGAGTTCCTTACAAGGGGAATTAGTTTCATTGCTAGTCAATGGGTAGTTCCTGAAACATTACTTTGAGGCCTAAAATTAAAAATATATACATACATACACATACATACATACATACATACATACATACATACATACATACATACATACATACATACATACATACATACATACATACATACATACATACATACATACATACATATATATATATATATATATATATATATATCCCTTTATGCAAGTGTGTTTATTTTTGCAACTGGGTTTACATTCAATTGTGTGTTTGCTTTCAATTGTCTGTTTACTTTCAAAATTGTGTTAGTTCGGGGGTTAGGGAGACTCAAGATTTTATCTTGACTTATCTCATTTAAACCATTTTTTGCTTTCAAATTTTGGGAAGAGGTATTTCTTTGTTAATACATTTTAATGATGTTGTTTCTTATACCAATTAAGAAACATATGTTACTTGTAATAATAGAGGACTTTCAGTTTTTAATTTAGAATTGCAAATCAAGAAGTTTTCAACACTTTGCAAATTTAAAGATTGATTATCTTAGGTTTTTTTGAACCAAGGTTGATGGCAACAAGGGATAGTCCAAACCCTACCAATTATAACAAAAGGGTCTTCTCAAAGGAATTGTAAAGATCATTGTTTGACATGAGAGTTCTCATAAATTTCTTAAAAGAGGAATGTAAGTGATATTAACTAAAGTTTGAATACTCAAAATGACACCAATGTCTTGGCCACATGGTCTAAGCATGGTTAGGGTATAAAGAGAAAATAAAAAAGGGAAAAATGGTGTTAAGAATGAAATATTCTACAAAGTTTGAGAAAGGTAATCTAACTATAGGGATACACACTCCAAATAGGCTATCCAGTATCAAAATAATTGCTTCTTCAAAGAATCAAATGGTGACATGTCAACTACATGAAACAAATATTTAGAGGATTACCCAAGACTTCAAATAAAAAATGATAACCCATTAAGAGCCCTCAAGATTGATTCTCTCATCTGTTCAGATAAGCAATTGATAAATAGCTTTCATGAAGATTCCTAATGAATTAACTGGTGGGGTAGAAGATTGTTTCCAAGTTGCTAGAAGCTTTTGATAGATTGAATTTTGAGTTGAATAAAATAGATACACTAAACATATATTGAAATTAGAGATTTGAGATTTTGAGGTTTCAACCATGAAGTGACTCAAAATATGCTTGGAGTATTAAGGATTTAGTTGGTATTTGACACATAGTAGAGGAATATTTTCTAGTGAAGAAATTTCTCTATCATTTCTTCCCTTTTTGTCAAGGCTATTCGTTGTGGTTTCAAAATGCATGCCCTATTTCTCCTAGAAATGGGGACCCCCTAGGATAATTTTTTGTTTTCTAGACCCCTAGTCTAGGGTCTAAGTCTTTTTTAGGGCTCTACTTGGTGTCTAAGTCTAGTTTGACCCTTTGCCATAAAAACCCATTTTGCTATAAGTTGGAAATTTAAAGTAAAAAATGAATTTTGTATATAGAAAGGGGCACACTAGTGCACTTAACCCACCTTGTGCATCCCTCAAGGTGTGCTAGTGTGCTAATTCCACTAGTGGAGACTACTTCCCTTTAGAAGTGCACACCTCTGCACATGTGCAGGTGCACACCTCCAAAGGTGTGTTCCATCCTAGGCCTATAAAGCCTGGGACCCCACCCCCTTTCTTCACTTCATTTTCTTCTTCTGCACTTAGTGAGTACACCACCACACTTTGTGAGGTGCACTAATCTTCATCTCCCACACACAACACAAACAAAATGTTAAGTATAATGATACACACCTTGCACACCTTAGAAGGTGGATGGGGCATGCACCTTTTTTTTTGTACAAAAATTTAACGAAACTTAAAAACAAACTAAGCATTCACCCCAGTGAAAGGTGTGCATGTGAACACATATCAAAGGTCTGCACATGCACACCTTTTATAGAAAAACTTTTTCCCCACACGTAAAGTAAGGGTGTGTACATAGTGCACCCCACAAGGTGCACTACGTGTGCACCCTATTATTTCAACTTGACCCACTCTCACATTATAAGGGTGCACACTTAGCAAACCCCTCAAGGTGCACTAGGTGTGCACCCTTAGTATTGAAGCATTTTTACTAAAGGGAAAGGTGCACCTAGTGCACCCAAATTTTACTTCTAGAGGTGTAAAATAGGGTTTTTAGGTGTTTTGTGAATAATTTTCAAGATTTAGGGTTTTTTTAAATTATTTTTTTCAACCTTTTAGACTAATGGATGCCTATTTTGGGTAGATAAAATGACTTCCTCCTCATCCTCCCTTGCTGCAAAGATGGCTCCAAAATTGGTGGTCTTCAAATTTTAAGGTGTTCAATCAAAATCATGCTTCCAAGATGCTCATTTGGAGATCCAAGACACTAAGCTAGGCCATATTGACTACAACACAGTCATGGTCCTATGCAGAAAACCAAATGAGAGGCCCCTTATGGTGTCTGCACCCCAAGGTTAGTAAATGCAACTTCACACCCAATTTCAATACAATCTTCTGAGTTGGTTATGGCATTGGTGGAGAATTATGTTTTGAAGGAAAGGGTGGTAAAAAGCATAACTAGAGAGATTGTTCTAGATATGAGGCCTAAGAATATAGAGAAATTTGTCCATCTTCTAAAGGGAGATCAGTACATTAGGGTGACATACCATCAAACAGAAAGGTGGTATACAGAGAATGAACCAAAAGTCACAAAAATCATTCAATACTCATATCTCATTGATAAGATTGCTCCTGGGAGAAAAGTAGGGAAAGTAGATATGAAAAGAGGTTATATGATGGATGATATCACACATTACATAGTGCTCCTAAGTAGAATCATGGGATTACCAGCACTGGGACACTTGAACATATGGATGGTACATTTCATTGAAACCATTAGAATGACAAAGATGCCAATTAACTGGGCCTCAATTCTTAGTGATAATTTAGATGAATAGCTGGTAGGGGTCAAAAATGACCTAAGGTTCTATATGACATCTTATTTCGTGTATCTATTAGCAGCAAGAGCAATATATTTTCCAATGTTGTTTAAAAGGGCCAACTTGCAAGATGTTGATGCATGGCCTTATGTGGCATACCCCTAGTTGGTGAGGAAAAAAAATTTGGATCATAGCAAGGAATACAAAATAGTGAATGATGCTTTCATCTAGTTCATTAAGGGAGACTATACAAAAAGGATATCAGAAGAGGCAACAACAAAGATTACATAAATAGGCACCTACTACATCCAATTCAAGACATTCATCTATTTAAGGGTAGCAGGTACAAGTATAAATCCAAAGAAGCTCCCTAGGTATCCATGTGATAGACTCATATTACTAGAGATTACATGACAACTCTCATCTCCATATGCAAGAGTAAGGAAGTAGCATAAGAAAAATTAGGTATGGACCATCACTATAGGTTTGTTTGATATTAAAGAAAAGTAGGATATCAATTTTTTTTAGTTAGAATGGCATCAATATCCCTTGGAGGATTATAACTCCCATCGTTCATGTTTTTATAACATTGGTAGAGTTTAATATTTGGTAGGGAAATAGTTCAAACATGAAGATGCCATAGAGGATCATTGGATGAATGCAGTGGATAACTACGAAATTTGAATAAGGGATTATTGTAGGATGACTCTCTATTTGGTAGGAAGTGCCTTGAAAATGAAGGTCACATTAAAGATTGTGTAGCAAGATATTGAAGAGGTCTTAGATCCCTTGTATAATCAAAATAAGATAAATGATCAGCCTATCATGAATGCAAAGATTGATAGAGTAGAAAATGAAGATATTAATCATAGGGCAAGGCATATCTTCTAGTTAACCAAGGAATAGATTAAGAGACCATTCAAGCTAGATTTGATCCCATAGATAGTAGTTTTCCAAGCTATAACCTTCCTAGTGAAAGGTAAAAAAGAGAAGGTGATAGTGCCAACATTCATGGCTCCTTCTCCAATAAGACAAAAAATGGTGCATCAAGTTTATAGAGAAGTTGGATACTTTGGGAAACATAAGGCTAAGAAAAAAAGGAAAAGAGCTTCCCCTCAACAAGCTTAGCCTTAAGAAGAGGCAACTCAAGCACTTAGGAGCCAAGGGGAAAAAAATGTAGAAGCCATCCAGACTTAGGATAATCTACTAGTGCCACCACCAGAACAAGGGCAAGAAGCTAAAGTAGAAGCACATGAAGTGTCTCTACCTATACAAGAGGAAGAAGCCTCTCCATCGACTCCCTAGAAAAGAATGATGAAAAATCTAGTTAAAAGGACAACGAGACAAAAGTGATAAGAAAGGTTGTTCCTTTCCCATCAGTCCCAAAAGTTATCCCAAAGGAAGAAGAACAAGATGATGAAGACAAAGAGGATAACATTCCTTTGAGTCAAAGGACTCATCTTGCTAGGGCTACTAAGGTATAATGGAGAAGGAGCTCCACTATAACACCACCATCCATTCCTACACAACCTATTCAAGTTACAACTTCAAAGGATGAGTTATAGCGATGGATTGATGAGAAAGAGGACCAAGGGGTTGATGTCTTTAAGATGTTAGATTTTTATTTCATTCCTGTAGGCACTCATTTTGTAGGAGATTAGATAAGGGATACACTGAAAAATCAACCTCCATAGGAGGATTGGAGTCAATTTCCACCTCAGACACAAGAAATTTTAATTGCTCCATCATCACCAAGTCAAGATTTTTCTTGCTCAGATAAATTTTCAGTTACTCCTCTCCCTCCAAGTAATGAAGAACAAGCACAAGCTGAATAGATAGAAGAGCCACAATAAAGAATCATTGATGAAGTGTTGGAGGAGGGGCAAATAAATGATGAACCTCAACAGACTTCCTAAGTTAGATAGGTGAGGACTATGGAATCAAGAGACATAGAGATGCCTGATATAGATCTCTCACAAAAGAAGAAGACTCTAGAGAGGAGTGATAAAGAAAAGGGCCTAGTAGTACAAGCTCCCTCTTCATCTAAGGATAAGTCTATGATGGAAGATATTCCAAGATAGTTGAGAAAAGAGGTGATCATTAGAAACAAAAGGTAGTTGTATTGTAGTGAGGAAGAGGGAATGATATAATTAATTGAAGCTCTCAAGAAACCTAAGCCACGTGTGGGTGATGCACAGACATTGGGCTTCATTATGAAAGATCAAAATGAAGACCTATTTTCCCATGTTTCTATCCCTCCTCTACATGAAAATATTGAGGATTTGACCCCAAAAGATTATCAAATCAAAGAGGTCTTGCTTGGAAAACCCACTGTGGATACTGCCAAATTGATGGTCAATACGAGAATTGAGGAAGTGTTTAGGCACGTAGAACAAGATGAGTTTGAATTGTTAAGCCTTTAGAACTAGAATGAACTCCTAAGGGGTTATTTGCACAAAGTAGTTGGTTTGCTAGATCTTGAAAATTTTAAGAATACTTTATGTATGGCATTCAATAGGAGGCATATGGCGAATGTAAAATTAGATCCATTTTTGAAGGCTTGTTAGCAATGGTAGGAAAGTTTTGAATAAAAAGGTGTACAGATCATACAAGAAAATCTTAAATTGTTGCACCACATACAAGATAATGTAGACAAGTTGGTTGCTATATTGAACCAAGATTTTGGGTTGATAGATGAGATACATATCTAGGGTAAAGACCTACAAATGGTATAATCAATAAAGGCTTAGAGGTATCACATGTTGATGGATGTGTATATTGCAGATGAGTTAGATAAGATAGATGCCTAGATTAAGAAGATTGAAAATGATAATAAATTAATGGAAATATTACATATGGATATTCATAAGCTCAAGGATCAAGCCTAGGAGCAAATTTTGGAAGCAAAGATACATTATAGCATTGCATGCCTTGACATTTTTGAAGATGATTTAAGGGATAAACTCATGATTGTGCAAGTAGTTTTTGAACAATTTTGGAACACTTTTGAAGAAGGTTCCATTGATGAGGATATTAGATAGGCATTTAAGACCGAAGTGGCATCACTAGAATTGGTTGTGAAATTGGGAGATTTTACACAGACTCACATAGAGGTGGGAAACTATCAACAAAATGTAAAGGATAAATATTGTGCTTTAGATATATTATATGTAACCCAAATGATGGATATTATAGAGAAATTCAAGAACAAATACCCAGACATAGCTGTGGTATGTGTACACACCTAAAAACCTTTAGAAAATAAAGTATTTTTATTTTCTAAAAAATTCCTGATGACATCATCATTTATAAATTAATTTATTTATTTTTATGCCATTAAATCCCTTTATCTTAATTAAAAATATTTAATTAAGGAATCCCTCCCAAAAATGTTTAAATCTTATTTAAACATTATTTCCTTATTTATTAATTATTTAATTAATAAATTGACCAAAAAACCCAAAATAAATAAAAAATTTATTTTTTGCCCAAAACTTGGCCAATTTCCTTAAGACCACTAACCTCTTCCAAAATCTTCTAATCCTTCTTTAATTTTTATTAAAAGCTAATCCCATCATTTCCTACCCCTAATCCCAACTCAAAATATTTAATTAAGATTAAATATTAATCCTCATGTTTATTAAAAAAGTTTTAATAAATATCTCCTCAACCCAAACCCTTGAAATAAATAAAACTTTATTTATTTCCTAAAAATCTAATTTATCCTCATCCTAAGAAGTTCTAGACTCTTCTAGAAAGTCTTCATCCTCATCCTAGGAAGTTCTAGACTATTCTAGAAAGTCTTTATCCTCATCCAAAGTCTAGACTCTTCTAGAAGATGTCTTTAAACCTAATCCTAATCCCCTCTTAACCTTGTCACATTCCCTAAACATGGGTTAAAACTTACTAACCCAAGCCAAAGTTAACAAATATCTCCTCCTTCACCCACCCTCATTAAATGCCATCCACTTTCCTATCCATAAGCTAATCCTAAACCATCCTAATCAATCCTCTAATCATTTGCCCAAGCCTAAGCAAGCTTAAAACCTTCCTAATCAAGCCCAAGTCAAAATTGCTCTCATCTCCCTCAAAATATCTCAACCATAAAACTTTATGAAGCCCACTAGGCCATAAATGACTCTTCCAAGCCCTTTTATTGCTCTTACAAGCTATTATGAGGGTCTTTATGAAGATTTTATCCCATTGAGCCTCCTTTGTTGACTCATCCTTACTCTTTCCTCCATCCTCTCACCCTGTGACATGTGTCACTCCCTAATTGGCTGTAAGGAAGCACAATCCATGTGCTCTCTTCTCATGCAATCTGAGCCCTCCAGGAGCTTTTTCCCATCCTTGCATCTTAGCCCTCAATCCCTCAAGCCTCTTGCCTATAAATTGGATCCTTCCCCTTTGCAAAATAACACAATCCATGAACTAAATTCATAATGCCATTTTAAGAAACCATTTTACATCAAAACCATACACTCACACCCAAATTCCAATTCCATTTGAAGCCATTTTTGAAGCATAAGCTTGAGCATACATCCTATCTATTTAGACAAAGCCACTCAACAAGAGAGCTTCTCATTGAGAGAGCCCATTAATGGCTCATATTCTCAATTGAGAGCTCATCTTACTCTATCTTGAATTTTATGAATTTTGTTTAGTTTGTAGAAGCTTTATTTAAATTTGGTTTCTATTAGCATACTAACATTGCTCATATACATTTTGACACGCCCGGTGGGAGCCCGCATGGGTCATCTTCATTAGCTTTTTAAGCTAAGTTTTGTATGTCATTTGCTAATTTTGGCTAATTTTGCTTGTTTTTGTGATTGGTAGGATTGTATAAATTGGTTTTGTAGGTCCACATGAGCATGAAGAAGACAAAGGAACTCATAGTCTATCTCATAGTGTTTGCATATTTTTCAAGCTTATAGGTGGACAAAGAACTTGGAATTCTTCTTCCTCTTCTTGTCTATATTATTCTTATTCCATCAACTTCTTCTTCTTCTTCTTATGGGAGATCTTGGCCTTTTTTTTTAAGGAAGCAAAATCATACACACTTCTTTTTAGTGCTTAAAATGAACCCCCAAATCATACTTAAATCCATTAAAAAATTAAAAATTTGCAAAAAAGAAAAAATATTTTAACAAGTGAAACTAAACCAATCCAATCATTTGCATCTTTGAAACATCAAAGTTTTAGATGCATTCATGCAAAGTTAGGAACACTTCATTTTTGGGAATTTAAAAAGAACTTCAAGTTTCCATTTCAAAAGGTTCAAAATCAACACTAACTACACACTAAAATCTAAATCAAACTCAAAGCATCAATCAAGGATAAAATGAACCTCATTTGCAAATATTTTAAAGTTTTTTTTAAAATCTCATGAAAACTAAGAGTCCTAAATGCTTGCCAAAAATTGTCCTAAAAGCTTTGTTATTTGTTCCAAACAAATGTCTTGTTGCAAAATCTTGAATGTTTCTTAGGTTTTTCATGCATCAAAACAATCTAGGAATATCATTTTTGGGCTTAAAATATGCAAACTAGAACACAAAATCTTGAATGAAAACCAAAGTCCAAAGAGTCATTTTCACTTTTGAGTCCAAAACAATCTTGAATGATCTAAGGTTAAAATAAAACACTTCAAAGTTCTTAAAATAACACACAAAATCTCAATCTTGAATGCTCAAAGGAAAAAACTTGAATGTTTAATCACTTGTCTTTGAATGCATGTTGCTAAAATCACTCTTGAGTGCCATGGATTAAAATCAAGTTTTTTTTTTTTATGAATGCATGATTAAAACAAAAAATCCAATCTTGAATGCCATAGATCAAATAATCATCTTTTGGGGCATAAAAAGAATCCACATTTTTGAAATCTTCTAAGTTATAAAAACTAATAAAGACGCTTTGAGTAAGTTTTTAGTTGGACTCACCCTCTTTAATCACCCATCAATTTAACCATTTGTTTCAATCTTAGCACCATCTATGGGGATGGGTCTACCTAAGAGGGTGTTAAGTGCTCCACAAAGATCAAACTCCACTCACTTGGGTCTTTAGTGGTTTTTCTAAGTTAGAAAATTCTTTGAATGCGCATTAATCTCACTCACACTTCATTTGAGCATAAAAATTGGACAAATCTTGACATGGAGGGCCTCCGGGTGCGCACTTGACAAATCGAGTTTCACATATCTTTGTTTTAAGCTTAAAACAAACTCACACTCAATCTTGAATGCCTAACAATCAATGAACATCGCATGGTTTTGATGTATTTTCAATGACGCTCTCATTTCTTATGTTGAAGATCTCTTGACTTCCATTATGCTAATAATGCTATCAAATTGGAATGAACATTGTATGTCATAATCACAAGTGTCTTCAATCATAGCTTACAAAATCTAAATCATCAATTGGAATGAATGCATGTCTTTTAAAGCCCAAGATCATGTATGTGGTCTTGTTTTACACTTTTTAGGAGGCATACTTGGGGATTTCATCACCCCTTGGGATGACCTCAACTCCAGTGTTCTGACGGAGTATAAAAATCGGGAGGTGAATCCAAAGACACCTCTCTTGGAATCAAGATTTTGTCACTCGGGCTAAGCCTCAAGGAACTTTATACCCTTGAGAAGTGAAACAGGAGAAGTGGGTTATCGCTCCTCTTAGCTGTGTGACATCTTTTTGGTTTCATCTATGGATTTGGGCTTCATGTACCTTGCATATATCGAGGACTCCCTAGCTATAACAAATTTCATCCTTGTAGAAAGCTTCCTAGGATGATTGGTGTGTTTGACGTGCTTGCCCCAAAATTTTGTCTGCTTGTTTGTTCATAGATTTTGAATGGATGTTTGCCAACTTTGGTCAAAATCCCAAAAAAGAAGAAATCTCCCAGCTCAAGGCATACTTAGCGTAGTCACTGTCTCATCAGAAAATCATCCAAGCTCCCTCGCTGCAACCAAATATATCCAGTTCCTTGCTTTAGAACAATCCCAAATCCAAAGTCCATCCAAATCATCCCCCCAGCTAGCTAGCAACCCAATCCAAAATCACACCCAAGCCTTTAGAGAGTTGTTGTCATTCTGCTAGAATTTGCTATCCAATCAATTCGACCAATCCACCAGCCTAACCAAGGTTATACCTTTGACAGAGCTTTGTCTAGGGTAATCTAGCCTTGTCACTTGTCATCCCTCATCACCTTAAGCTAAAGGTTGGGATCCACAAGTGGTCAATCTTGTGTCATGCCCATAGGATCATTAGTCTATCCTCAAGTTGACACAACCACCAGCAAATCCAGTGCATAGGAAAGAAAAACTCTCACTTTTTGATAGCATATCCTTTAAGTCTTCCATCCACAGGAAAGCCAAAAATCTCGAGCCAATCCTCCTTAGGTATATCATGCAACTTTGACTCTCCCTAGGAAATCTTTCATCAGCCAATCCAAAATCTAAGCTTAATCCAAATCCAACCATGAGCTTCCATGTTCATCCATATGCAAGACCCCATCCCCATCCGACTCATCATCAAAACATGAAATCCCAAACCTATCATGATGTGTTCGGTCATATTGTCCTTGCTCCTGCCACCTCCTATTCCAATGATGATGAAAATCTTGTTGACTATGACGGGTATCTTGAGAGCCTTAGAGGCCTTCCACCAACCATCCCCCAAAATCCAAGAGTTATTCCAAACTATCTAGTCATGCCATCTGATATCCTAGCTTCTCCTCCATCACCCAATCAACCAAGCTTCCAATCTTCCACCCTCATCACACCAGCTATTCCTATCAATCCACCACCTCCACCTTCGACACATGAGTCTCCAAGGAATCTCTTAGAGGAAATACAAGAAAAGCAGCCTCCAACAGTCGATTAGCCATGTCATCTAATCCAACCATGTGAAGTAGTCAGTGATGAAGCTTCCCCATCTATAATATCACCTCCATCTCCCATAGCTACCATCCCCATACAATCCATCAAATTGCTTAAAATCCTTCCACTTCCCACAAGCGTCAAAATCCCACCACCCATCGAATTGCTCCAAATCCCATCCACATCTCCTCCTCCAAGCATTATCCAAATCCCATATAATGAACCTCATGCATCCACTCCCATCCATTCCTATCAAGATCTTGTCCAAAAGCATGTTGAAATATCCTCCGACAAAACAGCAGATCCTGCCATCCCACTTATTCCCCTACATGATCCACTTTTACTATCCCCTCCATATTTAAATCCTACCATCTTACTTACTCCATCTCAAGATCCCTTTTCCTCATCCCACCCAACTCAGGATCCTATCCTCCCATCTCCTCTACTTCATGATCATACATCTCCCATAATCCATGATGATAGATCCATCAAAAAAGAACTAATTATCATATCCGAAGCTCTAACTCCTTCAGCTAGTAATGGACTCACATCTTGTGTTACAAATAATGAACATCATATTGAAAAAAGAAATGAAAATGTATTTCTAGATGTTGGTATCCTTTCTATTCCTACATGGTCCCAAGTCCTTCCATCTCCACCCCAAAGTTCCCATCCATCTTATTCCACATCTATTTTGGGCCCTCATCCTACTCCTTATCTCCAACCCTCCATTTTGGGTCCATATATCCCTTATCTAAATCCCACACCCTTTCCATCCATTTTGGTTCCTTACATACCTAATATGAATCCTTTATCCCCTCCATCTATTTTGGGACCTACACCTTCCCCGTTTCCATCTATTTTGGGCCCATATCCTTCCTTCCCTCCATCCATTTTGGAAAATTATATCCATCCATATCCTATGTTCCAATCTATCCTTCCATCCCCTCAAATCCACCAGCTAGATTATAAAAGGCACTCACCCTTGAATCCCTTCCAACCTTTAAACCCTATCACTCCATCAATTATCCCTCCATCTCCCCATGCTCTTGTTCCCATCCCATGGCTAATAGAAGCATATTGGATGCCAAAATACAAAAGCATAAATCCAAAAATCCACAAAAATCCAAGTCTCAACATGTCCCTTCTAAAATACATGTTCAAAACAAGAAACATTTAATCCCAATCAAAGAAAAAGTCAAGAGGCCACAAAAGCCCAAGATAAAAAAGTCAAAAATCATGTGGATACCCAAGATGCTCATAAAAGAAATGCATCTCAAAGAAAAATCTCAATTGGCATCCATTCATGCTACTCAAAAAGCCTCATCCATCCATCCTTCACCCAAATCCCCATATAAGCATCCTTCATCCACCCAATCCACTTTTAGTCCATATGCTTCTTATCCTAAATTTCCCATCCTCCATCTTCCAACTCTACTTTTAGTCCTTATCTTTCTCTTCCTCCATTTTCTCCTCAACCTCGCTCAAAACCATCTTTCCCACTACTTTATCACCTCTCAAGGTGTGTGCCAATGATGATCTTTCCATTTTCCTCATCCATTTACCCACAAGCCTTATGTCTTTGCATCTATTATCTGTCAAACTCCCACCCACCATTCCACTTGTTCAATCCAATCCTTTTTCATCCATCCTACCAACATCTATGCGTCAAAAATAGTTGAAGAAAGCAAAAATCATTCCATCTAAGTTGAAAGTCAAAAAGTCAAAAAATAATAAAGAAAAATAAAGTGTCCACTCGTGAAAACTTGGAAATTCAAGCGCCTTGGACAAGTACCATGATAAAACTTGGCAAACAAGCGTCATACATAATCCCGCCATCCCCAGCTTAGCCTATCACCCTCATGCTTTTGGTCAACTCTTGACATCCAACTCCATCTTCCAATCTATCCACCTATCCTCCACCCTCCATCTTCCATCTCACACCATCCACTTATCTCATACAGCTTCAGCCAACCATCCCAGCTATCATCCATCTCCCTAGCCCCTTCAACTTTTTCCATCCTAGCTTCAATCCTATCACATCCATCATAAGACCTCCTTCCGCATGTTATCTTCTGATTGGGGGCACTATATTCCTTGGAGATCTTGTCTTGTCCATCCTCCCTTGTCATTGGTATCTAGCTCTTGGCTATCCTCATGCAAACCCAATGTCATATCTTTATATCCATCATAATCCTAGCTATCTACCATCTTATCTAGCCATCTCATCCTGCTCCTTTAGCTATCCTTGGTCACAAAATCTATCATCATCATTGGATGCATCCTGCCAAATCCATATCTTTCACTATCACTCCACCCTTAGCTTTCACATCTTGCACAACATCGAACCATCTCGCTATCCTATCATCCTAAGCTTTTTCCTGCTTGTAACTATCTTGGTCAGCTTCAGCTTGTAAATATCTTGGTCCATCAGTTTGTACATCCTCTTTAGCTTAGTACCATTGTATCTATGTAGCTTTTGTGTCAGTTCCTCCTTGATCAACATCTTGCACACATCACACAACCCTTGGTTAGCTATCCCAATGCATCCTTTAGCTAGATCTCCTGTCACCAAAGTGTTATCATTCTTAGTTCAGCTTGCCATATGCATCACTCATCCAGATCCACCAGCTTAGGTGCTCTCTGATAGATCCTTGTAGGATATAGCTTTCCTCATGTTTGATCTTGATCTGGTAGTACCTCGTCCTACCCATCTCATTGGCAAATGTTTCTCTTTTGGATTTTCACTTTCTTTTGATTTGGAATCTTCCCTTTTGGGTCTTGAAGTATCTTTTCCAAGCAATCTTTTTGTTCCCTCCTCAAAGTTGCCACAATCTTCCATATCATGGTATACTGCGAATGGGTCAATTTGAGCATAAGATCTTGATTAAGTCTTTTGTTTGTTTTTCTTTTCTGCTTGTGGGTTACCCACTGTCGGTTCCACTCCGATTCTTTCGAGATTCATGTGTGATATTGGGGCAATCCTTGCATGTTTGTTTTGAGTCAGTTCGTCAGTCCTCTAGATAGTTGGTGAAAAGGCCTTGATGTTCTTGGTAACCTTGGCAATTAACCAACAGTCCTATAGCAAATCTAGTGCTCAACTACATGGTGGTACTTCTCTTTGAAGTATCCCCCTGCTCAAAAAGCTTCAATGGTTTTCTATCATCTCCATTATCCCCCATCCATATCCAACATCTGTCTCTCCTACCCCAGCTTATGCATCAGTATCTCTTTGAATCACTCCTCCCCTTTAGCTTTAGGGATCCACAATCCTAGTCTTACGGATCCACCAATCCAAATCAATCCACCAAGCCTCATCTTTCGAGATCCACAATCCTAGTCCTAGGTATCTCTGAAACCCATCTTCCACCAATCTGACTCTTTGAAATCCTATTGCATTAGCTTTTTAATACCCTCATCCATCTCCCTATCCTAGATTCCTTTTTATAGCGCTCCGCTCCTTCATCCTCCACCTTCCCTAAAGTCTTAAGCTTGCTTCCTCTTGTGCATATGATTCTCCTTTATCATTCTCCCATAGTGAGAGTTTCAGCTAATTCAGCCCCTTCTCTTTGCCAATCTGAGTCTTCTTGCTCATCTCAATGTTTTGTACTTTTCAAGAAGTCGTCGAGCCTTGCTTTCTCTTCCCGTTGCCTTCTTGAGGGGGCATCTTGCAGTCCATTCTCTCCTCTTCTGCTCTAGCCTTGGGCATCTTATTTTCTTATCTTTGATGCCATGCCACTTGCGGCATCACATCAAAGAGGGGCAAAATGTAGACACCTAAAATTTTTTAGAAAATAAAGTATTTTTATTTTCTGAAAAATTTCTAATGAAATCATCATTAATTAATTAATTAATTAATTTATTTATTTATTTTTATGCCATTAAATCCATTTATCTTAATTAAAAATATTTAATTAAGGAATCCCTCCCAAAAATTTTTAAATCTTATTTAAACATTATTTCCTTATTTATTAATTATTTAATTAATAAATTGACCAAAAAACCCAAAATAAATAAAAAATTTATTTTTTTCCCAAAACTTGGCCAATTTCCTTAAGACTACTAACCTCTTCCAAAATCTTCTAATCCTTCTTTAATTTTTATTAAAAGCTAATCCCATCATTTCCTACCCCTAATCCCAACTTAAAATATTTAATTAAGATTAAATATTAATCCTCATGTTTATTAAAAAAGTTTTAATAGATATCTCCTCAACCCAAACCCTTGAAATAAATAAAACTTTATTTATTTCCTAAAAATCTAATTTATCCTCATCCTAAGAAGTTCTAGACTCTTCTAGAAAGTCTTCATCCTCATCCTAGGAAGTTCTAGACTATTCTAGAAAGTCTTTATCCTCATCCAAAGTCTAGACTCTTCTAGAAGATGTCTTTAAACCTAATCCTAATCCCCTCCTAACCTTGTCACATTCCCTAAACATGGGTTAAAACTTACTAACCTAAGCCAAAGTTAACAAATATCTCCTCCTTCACCCACCCTCATTAAATGCCATCCACTTGTCTATCCCTAAGCTAATCCTAAACCATCCTAATCCATCCTCTAATCATTTGCACAAGCCTAAGCAAGCTTAAAACCTTCCTAATCAAGCCCAAGTCAAAATTGCTCTCATCTCCCTCAAAATATCTCAACCATAAAACTTTATGAAGCCCACTAGGCCATAAATGACTCTTCCAAGCCCTTTTATTGCTCTTACAAGCCATTATGAGGGTCTTTATGAAGATTTGATCCCATTGAGCCTCCTTTGTTGACTCATCCTTCCCCTTTCCTCCATCCTCTCACCCATTGACATGTGTCACTCCCTGATTGGCTGTAAGGAAGCACAATCCATGTGCTCTCTTCTCATGCAATCTGAGCCCTCCATGAGCTTTTTCCCATCCTTGCATCTTAGCCCTCAATCCCTCAAGCCTCTTGCTTATAAATTGGATCCTTCCCCTTTGCAAAATAACATAATCCATGAAGTAAAGTCATAATGCCATTTTACATCAAAACCATACACTCACACCCAAATTCCTACTCCATTTGAAGCCATTTTTGAAGCATAAGCTTGAGCATACATCCTATCTATTTATACAAAGCCACTCAACAAGAGAGCTTCTCATTGAGAGAGCCCATTAATGGCTCATATTCTCAATTGAGAGCTCATCTTACTCTATCTTGAAGTTTATGAATTTTGTTTAGTTTGTAGAAGGTTTATTTAAATTTGGTTTCTATTAGCATACTAACATTGCTTATATACAGTATGAAGGAGAACAAAATCCAAAAGTTAGAATTTTAGTTTTGACACTTGGTAACATTTTGTATTTTTTGGACTTGTCTCCCAAGGTGCACTTCTGCCAAGGTGTGCAACGTGCAGAAGGTGTGCTTCTCCCAAATAATGCTTTAATGTAGAGCCTCACCTTGGAAAACTTAGGATGAAATAAATCACTCAACTAAGTTGCTCCAAGGGGCACATACACCTTCTAGGATCAATTCTAACTTATCACAGATTGTCATTCAACAACCTTTCTTTTTAATAATTCCTACCCATGATAGGTGATAGGAGCTTTCTTAACCTCCTATAGAAACATTCATTTTCTACCTCAATTAACCTAGGTTGACCTATCTCTTTCACCAAATAATCACAAGACATGGTTAAACTTGTCACCTTCAAAAATAAATCAAAATATCAAAATGAACACAAACTGCCTTCTAATCAACATTAACAATGTCCAAATCTTCTTTGCATGTCTGCATGCAAAATTGGAATTTGAATCCAAGTTAGCTGATGTAGGTGACTTCTTTAACATAAATTAGAATTGCAAATTCATACCTTAGTTTGACACTCCTCACACTTACATACAATCATACTATTAAATATATTGGTGAATAGACGAACACATTCACCTGATTAGAATCTAGATTTTGCATGGGTATGAGACAAAACAAATGGAATAAGGAAAACATTAAAAAACATAGAAAATCTATAATACATAACTCCACAATCTTGGAAACCAGATCATCGAAATTTTTTTAAAAACTCCGTCTCTTGCTATGACCCCCAAAATAGTAGATATTTACATATAAGGAAACTAGAAATCATATTTCCTAAAATTGTTTCCAAGCAACAAAATTTGGTTTTGATTCAAAAGTGATTAATATAATACTATCCTAAAACAAAACCAATTATGTAATCTAGTAGTTCAAAATATCAATTCAGGAAAAGGAAACAAAGTAAATCACCATCCAAACTAAAGACTCATCAAAAATCCAAAAAAACACCAAAACTTTCTATATTCTTATCCTCTAGTTTCAATAACCTCTATTACATTCCAAAAGTTTTCTTTTTAAATTTTTTTCTCCCTTCTGATGTGGGAAGATGAAATGTCATCCACCATCAAGAACAGGGAGTCATTTTACAAACTATGAGGAATCCAAAACTATCATAAACTTTCTATCACTTTCCAATATTTGATTTGTTTAATTATTAATCACTCAAAAACTCTAATTGAAAGAAAGCTAACTTAGCTAAAAACAAAAACACATTGTCCTAAGTGGCTATACCTGGAGAGTTCATCAAATTACTACTTTAGTTATGCCACCACACATAGGACTTTATTAAAATATTTAAAATTGAAAATACACATAAGACATTTTATTTAACTTCCTATCACATTTTTTTGTTAGAATTCTTTAGAATAACTGAAGGGGGGGAGAATCAGTTATCCAAGGTCTAAATACCCTAATAATACTTTTTCTCAAATTATAGTGAGCCCATAAAATATTCATCCATCCAAAATTAAATCAATCATCTTAGCAAATTATAGTAAATCAACATGCAAAGATAAAATAGGCAAGATCAACACATGACACATTGATTTACGTGGAAACTCAATCTGGAAAAAACCACCAATAACATGCTACTTAATTTTCACTCTTCTAAAGTGATGCCTTGTTAAAAGCCTACCCTATTAAAGGCTTACAACACACTATTAAATGTGACCTTGTTAGAGGATTTCACCATACTGTTAGGAATGGGCCTGGTCAAAGGACTTTAGAACATTCACTTGGAATGTCACCCTATTAAAAGATTTACAACATGGCTATTAAACCAACCTAAGTCTATAGGTTTTAAACTAACTATTATAATTGCTAGAGAGTAATAATAGTGGCTTGTTGATTTGATACAACTTACAACATATCTTGCAAATTTTAGATCACACTTTAGTTCAGTCTTTTGCTTAGCTTTAATCACTTCAGTTCTAATAGCTTGTCATCTCAAGCTTCATCTCCTTGAGTCTTCTTACTTATCATACCAATGCAACCATATCTGTTGTCATCTGTTGAAGTAGAGTAACTATGCTGTCTTACTCCTTAGCACCTCCTTCAACATTTTATGCTTTCATTCTTTTCCTCTTCTCTCCTACTTCATGACCTTATGACTCCTTAAATAGAAATCTGGATTGCCTTTGCCACTCAATTCTCCCTCTTCAACTTTAGGGTTACAAATGGATTAGGTAGGATACAATGTATCTACCCCATATCTTGCTCTTATATCGAAACTTTTTCTAGAGTCCAATTGTGTTCTCCAAAAATGTTCTACATGGTGTTCTGTGCCACCAGCTCATCACTCTTATCTTCTATTTAATTCACAGAATTCTAGATAACAACCTTGTCAGCTTAGATCTAGTGAATCTTCGATCTTTGAAATAATGTAGCAACTCGACACTATTGGTTTACTAATGCTTGACATCTTTGTATTAATCGGCACTTGTATCCTACTCAGCACCTATATCTACTTGGCACTTGATTCTTGCTTAGCACTTGTATCTGCTCGGCACTTGATTCTTGCTCGGCACTTGTATCTACTCAGCATTTGTATCTACTCAGCACTTGATTCTTGCTCGGTACTTGAAGATCACTCGACATTTGAAGATGAACTTACTCAGCTTCAACTAGGAATCTATTCGGCACTAACTAGCTTGCTCGGCTCTCTCTCTCTAATGAACTTAGTTAGGCTTTACAAATAACTTAGCTAAAACCTTACATCTTTGATATGTTTTAGTGTGCCCATTCTCTGTGTCTTAGAGTATGTCATCAATGCACTTTTTCATGAGTGGCTTAGCTGATCCTTGTACTTCATTACAACATCATAACTTCAACCTTTCTTTAGGTGTTCTAGTTACATCTTATTGATTGCCTCCTCCTTGTTAATCAACCAATTGATAGTATTTAGATCACTAAAGCAATTGTCATTCTTGCAAGTAGTAAGTTTGACATCAATGACAAAATAATGATTGAGAACATTCTTTACTAGTTCCATTACTTTTTATGTATGATCTCTTCAATCATTTCCAACAATCTTCCTCTTTGGCACTGATGACAAACCAAACTGATCAATTGATCAACTTAGTTACCACCAAAATTTATATACATTTTTCTGCTTCTTTCTATTTCTTCCTCTTGACTGCTACATCCTTACTACTGATCTCATATATCTCCCTCTTTCATATATATATATATATATATATATCTCCCTCTTTCATATATATCTCCTTCTTACTTTATATTTATCAGTTTTCTGCATATTTCTCCCTCTTTGACATAAATGCCAAAGATGTATCCAAAATATAAGCTTTGCATCTCATGTTTTCTCCCTTTTTCATCATGCTTGTGACTGATTTGGAGTTTTTGCTTCTGCTATCATCTTGTGCACATTCTTATGATATTTCAATGATTTGTTCCTGTTGATGCAAGGATGCTTCGTTGTTGCTTTAGACTACTTGAGTTAGGGGCAATACCCCCAACTTGCCTCTAAGATATTCATAAGTATCCTTGGGCAATGGTTTGGTGAAGATATCTACAATTTTTTCCTTTGTATTAATGTACTCCAACTTCACTTATTTGTCTTCTACCAATTCTCTAACATAGTGATACTTGATTGCAATATGCTTGGTTTTAACATGCATTACTGGATTTTTGGATATGTTTATAGCACTTGTATTATCACAATACAATATCACAGGTTTAGTTACCTCTTCTTTCATTCCTTTCAGTAGATGTGTGAGCCACACAATGTTTGTGCAATTGACTGCTGCTGCCACATATTCTGATTCTGTAGTGGACTGGGATGTGCATGTTTGTTTCTTGCTAGTCCAAGTAACTAGCCTTTTACCTAAAAATAATGCACCTCTACTTGTACTTTTTTTGTCATCAATGTTGCCTCCCCAATCTACATCTGTATATGCATTGAGCTCAAACTTCTCATTCTTTTTGTAATATAGACCAAATTTATCAGTTCCTTGAGATACCTCATTATTCTTTTTTCTTCTATGAGATGATTTTCTTTGGGATTAGCAAAGAATCTAGCCACTATTCCAACTGCTAATGCTATGTCTAGTATGCTATGTACAACATATTGTAGTTTTCCAGTCATGGATCTGTACATTGTTTGATTGACTTCAGCTGATACATCATTTTTGGATAACTTATTTCTTGTTTCCATTGGTGTGCTGACTAGTTTAGACTCCTCCAATCCAAACATTTTAAGTATCTCTTTGATGTACTTTGATTGTGTCACAAATATACCATGTTTTAATCCAACAAAAAATTTGATTTCTCCAAACATAGACATCTTAAACTCATGTTTCATTTTGTCAGAAATGCCTTTGCAAAACACTTCCTTTCCTCCAAAAACTATGTCATCCACAAAGATTTTAGATACAATAATATCCTTACCTTCTTTTGATTTGATGTACATGTTGCTATTATCATTAGTTCTTTCAAATCCTATTTGCACTAGATATTTGTGAAGTCTCTCATACCATGCTCTGGGTGCTTGTTTCAGACCACAGAGTGCTTTATGTAATTTACAAACCATATCCCTATTGTTCTCATCAACAAATCCCTCTGATTGTTCAATATAGACTTCCTCTTCTAATATACCATTTTAAAAAGTAGACTTTACATCCATCTCATAGACTTTAAAACTTTTATATGCAGTATATGCAAGTAAAGTTCTTACTCCTTCCATTCTAGCAACAGGGGTGAATGTTTCCCCATAGTCTAATCCTTCTTCTTGAGCATAACCCTTGCATACTAGTCTAGCTTTGTTTGTAGTAATCTCGCCATTCTCATCTAGCTTGTTTTTGAATACCCACTTGGTGCCAATCACATTTTTGTTAACTAGTCTGGGAATCAAACTCCAGGTTTTGTTCTTCTTTATTTGATCAATCTCTTCTTCCATAGCTTTATACCAGTCATCATCTTGTAATGCACCATATACTATCTTAGGTTCAAGTTTGCTAATCAGACATGATTCATGTCTTAGTCTATTCCTTGTCTGATGGGGACACAACAGAAAAGGGAAATTGTATTAACTAAAAAATAAGCTAGTACATTCAGTACAGAGAAAATAAACTTTAAAACATGCCCTAAGGGCATACAATAGCATAAATCGAGAGATAATTTCTCCTTTTAGTACCTCCTCTCAAACTCCACGTCATTGGTCTTGCATCTTTGTCACCAATTATCTGTTCAGCAGGGTGATGTCTTTTTACATATTTGGATAATCTTGGTTTTGTCCTTGTTTCCATGTTTGATCTTCCAGATTCAGGGTCACTATGCACTTCATTGTCAGGTTGTTCTTCATCTCTTTCATGTGTACTGACTTCAGGATCAGATTGTGCATTTCCTTCATTCTGCAACTAAGCTTCTAAATGTAACTCAACATTCACTGGTTGTGACTCGGCTGAAATTGAAATTTGTTGTTGAGTTTCAATTTGATTGACAAGATCCTCATCAACAGGCATTCCTTCATAAGAATACACAAAGGTTCTGTATTCATCCATTCTCTTTGGTTCTTCAGCTTGGACTTTTGTATGCTCATCAAAGTTTACAATTGCACTTTCCACAATTTTGTTAGTGTTAGTATTCAAACACTTATATGCTTTACTTCTAGTGGAGTAACCAAAGAATATTCCTTCATCACTTTTTGCATCAAATTATCCATTTCTAGCATCTTTAAGGATAAAGCATTTGCAACCAAATACTTTGAAATGTTTTACATTAGGTGAGTGACCATACCATAATTTAAAAGGTGTTGCACTAGTACCTTTCTTAACTTGCACTCGGTTTAGTGTATGAATAGCTACACTTATGATTTCTCTCCAGTATTTTAGAGCAACAGTCTTTTCTATCATTAATGTTTTGGCACAACCAATCATAGATCTATTTCTTCTCTCAGCAATTCCATTTTGTGGGGGAGTTCTATGAGCTGATGTTTGTCTTTTGATTCCTTTGTCATTACAAAATATCTCGAATTCATTTGATATGAATTCACCACCTCTGTCTGATCTTAAGCATTTCAAACTCTTTCTAGTTTCCTTTTCCACTCTAGCCACATACCACTTACACATTTGAAAAGAATCAAATTTTTTCTTTAAGAACATAATAGTCATCATCTTGGAATAGTCATCAACAAACAACATTATATATTTATCTCTTTTGTATCTTTGTACTTCCATTGGACCACATAAGTCAGTATGCACAAACTCAAGTACTTCTTTAGATGTATAGTTTTTACTTTTGAAACTTGACTTTGTCATCTTTTCTACCTGACATTGTTTGCCCATGATATTATCAGACTTCTTCAATTTTGGTAAACCTTCGACTTTCTTCATTTTACTGATATTGACCAGATTGTCAAAGTTGACATGACATAGCCTTCTATGCCATAACCATTCATAATCAAATTTTGTAAAAAATAAAAAATATCATCCATATCAAGGTAAAATAGATTACTTCTTGTTTGATCTCCTTTTCCTATCAATTTACAATCAGTACCGTAGATTTTTGCAATTTTGTTTTCAAATTCTACTTTGCATCCTACATTGCCTAACTGTGAGAAATTCAACAAATTGTAGTTTAATCCTTCAACATAGTATGCATTATCACATGAAATTTTTTCTGTAAGCTTAATGGAGCCTTTTTCTTTTATTTGACATGGAGCATCATTACCAAATCTAACACTATTTCCATCATACTAAGTAAGGTTAACAAACTTGCTTTTTTCTCTTGTCATGTGATGTGAGCATCCACTATCTATAATCCATTTGTCATTTTTGTTCATACATGTTACTAGTGCTATAGGCTCTTCTTCATCATACTGGTCCTTCATGGCTACATAAACAACTTCATCATCATTATCATCAGAATTCTCTTTAATGTAATGCCCCACCAAGAGATCCAAAAGAATTAACCTAAAGTTTTACTAAGTTTTCTAAACATTTTTTTTTTTTAATAAGAAAGTATAACATACACATAAAACACATAGTAGCGGAAGCAATAACATGTAATCATCAACAAACATACATCACAAGTTACACCTTAAGGATCCCAAGATGTTGAGTCACATTTAAATTTAATTAACTCTAAGTCTAACAACTACCACATACATATGAAAGAATACTCAAAAACTCCAATGTCCATAATATACATTTGTTCTGAATGCTTCTTGGCAAATTAATTCGGAATGCTCAATCATCCATTGTACATGTCATAGGGTATGAAAGGCTTAAAAGAATATACATATGTAAAGATAAAGATACATCATCCTCAAATCCATGATACAAAGTACAGTAAAATAAATGAAATCATCCACCATACATGATACATCAATACATCCATAATGATAAAACATCCATGTACAGAATGAAGGTGAATGCCAACCAAGAAAACTCTAGTCATGGTGACCACAGAATGGATCTCAATGGTAAGAGTAATAGCACTACCACCCGACCGTGTGGAACCTAAATGGTCCACTCCCACCACGCTGAGGAGATAGTCTCAAGTCTCAAACAAGGTATCAAAACACAAAACAAAAGTACTCTCTAAGTCTGGGAAATACTAAAAGTATACTAACTCAAAGGTTTCAACATAGATAGAAATCTAGACCGAAAGGCACCACAAAGACACGTAGGAAACCTGCTATGCAAGCGGGAAAGTGTCATCACAAAAGTCACGTAGAAGTTACCCGAACAATCCCTTAGGAAACTCGAGTCCTTAGTGATCCTTGCGGCCACTAGTATCCTCTCGTACTGACAAGGCATACTACAGAATGCAAGGTCGTAACCAAGCATTCTCTCTACCCCATCCTAGCCTGTACTAGCACTCAAGGCATGGGAGAGAACATACAATTATCTTATTAGGTTCATTTAAGTTAGTATTTAGGTGAGATATTTTCACTTCTTAAAACAACTTACAATGGGTTACTCCAGGCAGCCTCTTAGGGCCCCGATCCCCATTGCAAGCCACTTCCCGACACTACACATAGATAACCTACCCTAGGCTCATGAAATCTCAATCAAAGAATCATAAAAAAATCACCTCAGTCCTATACAAGCGACTGAAAAACATCATAAAAGATAAGCCACAATAATTACATCAGTTCTTCATGAGCAAATGATAAGCATCAAATAATAATCATATGATCACAACAGTTCTATATCAGCAACTGAAGGCATCAATGATAAATTACAATATCCATCAGTTCTCCAATAAACAACTGAAAAAGGATCCCAATAATAGAACACAAAACCGATCGAAGACTCCAGAATGGCTAAGTTAGGTAACTCAAATACATACACCTCAGTCGCACACAAGGAAACTGAAAAGCAATAACAAACAGTAAAACATCCATCATAGAGCACTCCATCACATTACCATGGTTGGGTTAAGAAAGATCGAGACCAAATCATCATAACATCACATTCCCAACACCGAGCCTCTGGTAACAACCTAAACTGGTCAATACTAGAACAAACCCCGAAACTTCAAAACATAGACAACAAAATAATCTCATAGAAAAACAAAGTCATCACATAGTTGGATCTGAATGATAATATACTATTGAATTAAGGTAAGGTTTAAGTTCCAGTTTAACGTCTATTTCAAGTAACTAAGTTTTCGCAATTACCCCTTACGATTAACCCATTTCTATAATAACTTCCATTAAATCAATAATCTAAATCTACAATTTAATCAAATAATATCTATTAATAATAACTTTAATTCAACTAATTCTAATTAAGTTAATTATTAAATATTAAACGATATCAATAATATTTAATTAATTATTAATATATATTAATAAAATTTATTAACAATATTAACAATATTAATAATTAATAATTTTAATTCATTATAAACTAACTTTAATAGCATTACTAATTAATTACTAAAAATAAAATACAATTTATTAATAATACTATTTTTAATAAATTGTATTAATTATAATCTATTTTTAATAAATTAAAAATTAAAAATCATATTTAAAAAAAACTAACCCCTAAATGGTTTAAAAAAAAAAAAAAAAAAACGTATTATATAAAAAATATGTTTTAGGCCCACCAGCCTGTAGACTGCGGTTTGCCACAGCAAGGTAGTGCTGTGTCAGCAGTACCTGCTGCCACAACAATACTGTTGTCACAGTAGTACTTGCTGCGACGTGGTACATAGGAAGGGATGGTGGGGGGGTGGTGGCCCCGCCTCCCTAAAAAAATAATAATTTTTTTTTATTATAAATTTTTAAATTTAAACTTTAAAATATATATATTTTGCTTGAACGGTTTGTTTTTATATATAAATTTTTTTGCTTAAAGATTAAAATAAAATAAAATTATATATATAATTTTTTTTAATTTATTATTTTTTTTTTTTAAACATTAACAATTGTAATCTAATAGAGAAAATAATTCCAACCCTACGAATTTTCTTTTTAATCTCAAAATTCTCCCCAAATCAATTCTCTCTTTTCTCCATTTTAATACAATCCTAAATCCCGATTTAATTTTGTTGAAGGATGTTCCTAAACAATTTTTCAATCTAGATTTACAAATGAAAACAAATAGCAAAAGATCCAGAACGAAGAAATGATACACTCAAGAAGACAAGATTCTTACAATCACGAAGTAGACAGAACATATTAAATTTCTTAAATCAATTAGGGGTCAAAATACCAGACCCTACCTGAACCTGATGCTAATACGCAACCCCCAAAACTGTAAGAGAACTCACTCCTCTTCAATAACTTTCTTCTGAAAATCTTTCCTAGAATTCTCCTTCTGAAATTTGCTTCCCAAAAACTCTCCCAAAAATTCTCGTCTCCCAAAATTCACGGTCCAAATTCGTGTCCCCCAAAAATGAACCCCAAAGTTGTGTTAAGGAGTTTTCTCCTCAAATCGGGGCACTAATTGTGTGTTCACCCGAGAGGACTCTTTGCTCAACTGAGTTAACTCCCAATTAACTTTTATTATCTTTCCTTTTATTTTGCATTCATCTTTTCATGCACATTAAGTTGAATTATTAAATAACTTTATTCAATATTCCACTTGACTTCTATTTTAAATTAATCTATTACTTTAATCTCATGTGCACTTTATGAAATTAAAATAACATTATTATTTCTATTATATTATCTTTTAATTTATTTCTTTTATTTTCAACTCAAGCTCACATCATGCGATCTAGAAACTTTAATAATTTAATATCTTTTCCACTTTTAATTTATTTTAGAAACTTAGTTGATAAAATATTTAATTAATTTAAATAACAATACTATTTAGCATTTATTTAAAAATGAACTCTAAATATATTATTATTAAATTAAATAAATATTATCACGTTCTAAATTTATCCTTAACTTTAATCTCCAAATTTAATTCTTTTTATTTAATTAATTTCTCAATTAATTAAATACAATCAAATATTAAAATATCATAATAATCTTCTATTAAATTAAATCATTAATTAATCTTTTTAATTAGACTTAATTAATAGAAAATACACCAAGGACTCATAAAGAAACATACGGAAACCCATCATAGAAAAATTCATACTAAATCAAACAAAAAGGGTTATAATCATGAAATAACATCATTTGATGTATTCGGAGGGTACTTAATTCAGATACTTGCCCTAATTATCAATTAGGACAATTGGCTAAAGGGTTTAGGAATTGGACTTAAGAGTTTATCTCCCCTTTCTTACCATTGAGACAATGCGATAGGGTACGCTCATCCTGGCAATTCAGGGAAGTTGATACCCAGTACCTGTAACCTACATAAAATCCACACATGTACAAACACAATATTCTAAGCTAAGCAGACAATGGCAGGAAGTGGTGCATCATGTAGATCCCGACTAGCAAGTGACTACGACTCCCTTCCTTAACCACATCAGAAACATCATACATAAAGAAAACAAACACACACACCATACACATGCAGTATGGGGTAAGTATCCATAAGAAAGCACATGTGATAATAAACCATCTATCTAATCATCATTGATAACTAAAAACACTAAATAATCATCATACATGCATGAAATATAGAGTACCAAGTAATCTCATCATATAATAAACTGAATGTAAAACAATATCTGATAATCTCAAGATAATGCTACTAATTATCAAACATAAAACTGGCCTAAAAGAGTTTGGCAAGATAACTGAAAATACGACTTAGGGGCAGGCACTACATTCAACAATATAACACTTCTTGCCTTTGTCTTTGTAATCTCTCTTATCATCTTCTCTTCTGTATTTGTATTTTTTTCCTTCCTTGTAGTCCTTTTTTTGTGTACACCTTGCAACAATATGTCCTACTTCATTGCAATTGAAACAAATGATAGGCATCTTACCTTTAAATTTTCCTTTGCCTCTGTGAAATCTTCTAGCTAGCAATGCTTCCAATTGGTCCACATCTTCCTCATCAGTGCTACTATCACTAGATACATATTTCATTTTTCTTCCTTTCTTTGACTTCACCTATTCAGCATCTTTCAGTGATAGCTTGGCCTTGAAAGAAGATTCAACATTCTCAGGTCTATAGTTATCAAAGTTAGATAACTCAAATGCAATCAATCTACCCACTATACTTTCAAAACTTAGATTGTTTCCTACCACACATCTTAGTTCTTGTATTGCTGATATTCTAATAGCATAGATAGGGAGCAAGGTTCTTAAGAACTTACTATTAATAGTATCTTCATCCAATTGACCACCAAAGCATCTTATTGCACTTACCACTTCCTTTATTCTAGCGCCATACTGAGCACCATTCTCACTTTTCTCCATTTTCATATCATCAAACTTTCCTCTGAGGCTTTCTCTTTTTTCTCTTTAGACATTCTAATCTCCTCCATAGATGTTTGATTGGGCTTTCCACATTTTGAATGCAGTTTCACATCCTTTGACATCATCGAATTCAACATAGTTGAGTGTAGAAGCAATCTCCAGCATTGTCTGATTGTGTTCCTATTTGTTTTTCAAATCTTCTGCAGTAAGAGTACCAGTTGGATCAACATGTTTGGTAACAATTAAATTTTGGGCATAATCTCCTATGGATCCAAGATGTATCTTCATCAAACTTTGCCATGCAACAAAGTTGTCTTTGTTGAGCTTGGGAACTTCTCTCTTTAGCATTGTGATCTTTTATGCTTCTAGTCCCTTTAAACTAAATCAGTAGTAAAGCTCTGATACCAATTGTTAGAATTCTTTAGAATAACTAAGAGGGGGGGTGAATCAGTTATCCAAGGTCTAAATGCCCTAATAATACTTTTTCTCAAATTATAGTAAGCCCATAAACTTTTCATCCATCCAAACTTAAATCAATCATCTTAGCAAATTACAGTAAATCAACATGCAAAGATAAAACATGCAAGATCAACACATGACACATTGATTTACGTGAAAACCCAATTTGGGAAAAACCACCAGTAACATGCTACTTAATTTTCACTCTTTTAAAGTGATGCCCTGTTAAAAGCCTGCCCTATTAAAGGCTTACAACACACTGTTAAATGTGACCTTGTTAGAGGATTTCACCATACTGTTAGGAATGGGCCTGGTCAAAGGACTTTAGAACATTCACTTGGAATGTCACCCTGTTAAAGGATTTACAACATGGCTATTAAACCAACCTAAGTCCATAGGTTTTAAAATAACTATTACAATTTCTAGAGAGTAACAATAATGGCTTGTTGATTTGATACAAATTACAACATATCTTGCAGATTTCAGATCACACTTCAGTTTAGTCTTTTTGCTTGGCTTTAATCACTTCAATTCTGACAGCTTGTCATCTCAAGTTTCATCTCCTTGAGTCTTCTTACTCATCATACCAATGCAACCATATCTATGGTCATCTGTTGAAGCAAAGTAACTATGCTTTCTTACTCCTTAGCACCTCCTTCAACATTTTATGCTTTCATGCTTTTCCTCTTCTCTCTTACTTTGTGACCTTATGACTCCTTAAACAAAAATTTGGATTGCCTTTGTCGCTCGATTCTCCCTCTTCAACTTTAGGGTTACAAATGGATTAGGTGGGATATAATGCATCTACCCCATATCTTGCTCTTATCTAAAAACTTCGTCTAGAGTCCAATTTTATTCTCCAAAAATGTTTTACATGGTGTTCTGTGCCACCAGCTCATCACTCTTATCGTCTATTTAATTCACAGAATTCTAGATAACAACCTTGTCTTCTTAGATTTGGCAAATCTTTGATCTTTGAAATAATGCAGCAACTCGACACTATTGGTTTACTGATGCTTGACATCTTTGTATTACTCAACACTTGTATCCTGCTCAGCACCTATATCTGCTTGGCACTTGATTCTTGCTCGGCACTTGTATCTACTCGCCACTTGATTCTTGCTCAGCACTTGTATCTGCTTGGCTCTTGTTTCTTGCTCGGTACTTGAAGATCACTCGACATCTAAAGATGAACTTGCTCAGCTTCAATTAGGAATCTATTCAACACTAACTAGCTTGCTCAACTCTCTCTCTCTCTAATGAACTTAGTTAGGCTCTACAAATGACTTAGCTAAAACTTTACATCTTTGATATGTTTTAGTGTGCCCATTCTCTATGTCTTAGAGTATGTCATCAATACACTTTTTCATCAATGGCTTAGCTGATCCTTGTACTTCATTACAATATCATAACTTCAACCTTTCTTTAGGTGTTCTAGTTGCATCTTATTGATTGCCTCCTCCTTTTAATCAACCAATTGATAGTATTTAGATCACTAAAGTAATTTTCATTCCTATAAGTAGCACGTTTGACATCAATGACAAAAAAATGATTGAGAACATTCTTTACCAGTTCCATTACTTTTTATGTATGATCTCTTCGATCATTTCCAACAATCTCCCTTGTGATATTTTCAATCATTTCCAACATTTTTACCATGTTAGTTCCTGTAGCATTTGTTTGATATGCCACTACAACATACTCCCCTATAGAATGAATCTCACGTCCAACTGAGATGAGATGTTCTAATGATGAACCATGTTTGTTGATTTGTTTTTCATCCATCCAAATAGCTTCTATCAATGGTTTGTTCTTCCATTTGACTAAATATCGAGTGAATTGTCTTCTTTGAGTATTCTTTATCTTTGTATCTTGTATCTTCTCCAATAGAGGTGGTGCTATTTTAGATATTTGTTGTAAACCTATTTTTACTAAAGTTTCATGTGCTAGTTGTTTTTCTAGACCTTTTTATGGTGTGAGATCACAAACATTAAATATGGGTGAAATACCAATATCTATAGGTAATTGAATTTTTTATGCATTGTGTCCATATTTTTCTAGAATTTGACAAGGACCAACATTCTTAGGTAATAACTTTGTATACTTTTTTTGAGTTAATCTTTCTTTCTTTAGATATGCCCATACTAAATCACCAACCTTGAACTATACTTCTCTTCTTTTCTGATTAGTAACTTCTCTATATTTCTGATGTGAATTCTATAGCTGCAATTTGACTTGATCTTGAACCTCTTTAATAGCTTCAAAAAATTCTTCCCCATGTGAACTACTCAAAAAAGTGTTTGGAAATTCTCTTAGCTTGAGAATTCCTCTTGGATGTGTACCATACAAAATCTGAAATGGAGATTTCCCCATACTTCTTTTCACTATATCATTGTAGGAGAATTCAGCTTGAGCAAGTATAGAATCCCATTTTTCTCCATGCTATTTTGTAAGACATCTTAACAATTTTTTCAAAGATCTATTGACAACTTCTACCTACTGATCGGTTTGTGGGTGAAATGCAAATAAAGAAGATAAATTTGTGCCTAGTTTCTTCCAAAGTGTCCTCCAAAAATGACCTACAAATCTGCCATCTCTATCTGAAACAATATTCAACGGTAATCCTCTCTTTGAAGAATAATTTTGCAATGTATGATGCATCTTTGGTAGATTTACATGGTAAGAAATGTGCCATTTTACTAACCTATCCACAACAACAAAAATTCTATCATAGTGTTTTTGAGTTTTGGGTAATCCCATAACAAAATCCATACTAATACTTTCCCATGGTCTTGAAGGAATAGGTAGGGGATGATATAATCCTATGTTAGTACTTTTACCTTTTCTTTTTTGACAAATGGTGCATTCTTCCACAAACTTCCTCACATCTTTTCGTAACTTTGGCCAAAAATAATTTCTATGAAGCAACTCCTAAATCTTATCTAGGCCAAAATGACCGGATAATGCTCCACTATGTTTCTCTTGTATTATATTATCTCTCATTGAACATTTTTCTATACAAAGTTTTCCTCCTTTGAACAATAATCCTTTTTGAATCAGGAAATCAGCATACTCATGATTGTATCTATCATCTAGATTAGTACATGATTGATAAATCTCTTTAAAATCAACATCTTTAACATACATATCTTTTAGATTTGAAATTCATGTAGTTTCCAACTAAATTTGTGATGTAGATAAAGTTCTTCTACTTAACACATCAACTACCTTATTTGCAACTCCCTTCTTGTGCTTAATAGAAAATGCAAATGCTTGCAATGTCTCTACCCATTTTATATGCCTATGATTCAATTTCTCTTGATTTTTTATGAAACTAAGGGCCTAGTTATTTGTGTATACAATGAATTCCTTGGGCAACAAATAGTGTCTCCATTTCTTAAGGGATCAGACAAGGGCATACATTTCCAAATCATATGAAGAATATTTCTATTTAGCTTCATTGAGTTTCTCACTTAAAAAGGCTATAGGTCTTCCCTCTTAACTAAGTACACCTCCTATTGCTATGTTTCTTGCATCACATTTTATTTGGAAGGCTTTATTAAAATCAATAAATGCAAGGATTGGTTGTTGGGCTACTTTCTTCTTAAGAAGTTCAAAGGCTTCACTAGCTTCTGCTATCTAAACAAATTTACATTTTTGCCTTCCTTTTATGGTATTCAAAATAGGTGCACAAATCAAACTAAAATTTCTATACAAAGTGGCTAAACCATGAAAACTTCTAATTGTTGCAATAGTTTTAGGAATTGGCCATGAAAGAATTACACTTACCTTATCTTGATCCATCTTGAGTGTTCCCTTTGAGATTACAAATCTAAGGTACGTCAGCTCCTCTTGCATAAAACTACATTTCTCCAAATTAATCATCAATTTTTCTTCTTGTAGCCTCCTCAACACCAAACCTAAATGTTTCAAATGCTCCTCTTTTGTATCACTAAAAACTAAAATGTCATCTAGATACACTAGCACAAACTTTCCTATAAAATCTTTGAGAACTTCATTTATAAGTCTCATAAATGTACTAGGTGCATTAGACAATCTAAATGGAATTACCTTCCATTCATATAATCCTTCATTTGTCTTGAATGTTGTTTTCCATTCATATCTTTGCCTAATTCTTATTTGATGATATCCACTTTTTAAATCAATTTTTTAAAAATATCTTGCCTTCCTCAAACAATCAAGTAAATTTTCTATTCTAGGCATTGGAAATCTATACCTTATAGTGATCTTGTTCAATGCTCATGAATCTATGCATAGTATCCATGTCCCTTCTTTCTTTGGTGCTAGGATTGTAGGTACTGCACATAGGCTTAGACATTTTCCAATCAAACTAGTTTCTAGTAACTCTTCAATTCGCCTTGCCATTTCTTCATTTTTTTGTGGTGTTAGCTTGTATGCAGCCTTGTTGGATAATGGTGAACTTGGTATGAGATCAATACAATGACTGATTTCTCGCATAGGTGGGAGACTTCTTGGTATTCCATCAACTATTATTTCCTTGTACTTTTCTAGAATTGGTTTATTTTCTTAAACTACCTTTTTTTTCTTCTTTTCTATCACTTCCACCTTCAAGTTTGAATGTTCCATTTCTAATTTTTCTTCCTCAATCTGATTTTTAGCATCATTCTATAATTTATCATGAGTATAGGAATTAATGCAAAGAGTGGAGACTTCATTCCTTTCACTTCTTTTAGAAATTCTTTCATACCCATTACCATGATCTTAGCTTCAGTAGCTTTTAATTCTTCTTGACTTGGTTCAGCTATAGGTATCAATTCAATAACCTTTACATTCTTTGTAGTGGTGTATGTATTCTTCACCCCATCATGTTGTGCCTTGAGATTGTATTGCCAAATAGTAAATGGCATGCATCCATATTAACAATATCAAACAATAATTTATCTTTGTATGCTCCAATCTAAAATTCCACCTGAGCTTGCTCTTCTACTATAGTTTGATGTCCTTTATTTAGCCAAGACACTTTGCAAGGATACAGATGTGGTATTCTTGGTAACTTTAACTTTTCCAGCATTTCAAGAGCTACAAATTTTTTTGTAGAACTATAATCTACCAATACCTTGCAAACCTTTCCTCCAGACTTATATTTAGTTCTGAAAATAGACTTCCCTTATGGTGGTTCTACTTTTATAGGCATCTTCAATGCCGTTCTTCTCATCATAAGTGCTTCTCCCTTTTCTGGATAACCATAAGTATCTGAATCATCTTGTAAATCAGCTTCTTTTGTCAGGTGTATTCTCCTTTCTCCATGAGTACTAGAGCTTTCCTTTTCTGGGCATTTGTGTGCCATATGACCTTCTTGATTACAATTGTAACATCTTATTGCTCCATTCATTCTTCTTGGTGATCTTCCTCTAAAATTTGGCCTTCTACCTCTCAAACTTCCTCTAAAATTATCAAAAATGTTCACTTCATTATGTGTCTCTATTTGTGGCTGAAAATTTTGGCTTCTTCCTCTAAATGTGCCTCTTCCTCTGCCTCTATTGTTATTTTCTTGTCTCCTCTTGATTTTCTCCTTCACTTTCAAAGCTAGTTGATAACACTTAGCTACTATGTTAGGACTCAATAATTGCAACTCTTCTTGTGTGTTCATTCTTAAACCATTTAGGTATCTTGCTATCTTGATACTCTCAAGTTCTACCAATTTTGATCTTAGACTCAACTTTTGAAATTCCTTTGTATAAGTGCAGATATCCCTATCTCTTTGTCTAAGATTCTATCTTTTTTGATGTAACTATACTTCATAGTCTTTGGGGAGACATGTCTCTCTTATCATAGATACCATCTTCTTCCATGAACAAATTTTCCTCTTCTCTACCTTTAATCTTTCTTACACAAAATTCCACCATGTAAGGGTTGCTCCCTTCATTCTAGACTTGGCCAACTTGACTTGTTGTGATTCTGAAATCTTCTCACATTCAAAGTGATTCTCTTAAGCTTCAATCCATTCCAACACTAATTCAACATCCATCTTTCCTATAAACATAGGAAACTCAATGGGTTTCCCTCCCAAAGCCTTCAAAGCTTTAAAAAATGATTTCTTAGTCTTAGATACTTCATCTTCATCATCATCTAGTACTTCTTCCTCCTACTTTTGCTTTCATTTCTTTCTTCTCAACCACATTCTTCATGTGTTGCAACTTACTAGCTAATTTTGCCAATATCCACTTCATTTCTCTATTTTCTTTCTGAAGAAGTTCCTCTTGGTCCTCAACCTTCTTAGCTAACTCTACATTGATCACCATCTTGCTTGACTTTATTGAAGAATCTTGATTAGGAATGTACAATATGTAACTTCACACAATCTACAAACTTCTTAAGCTCTGGTACCAAAGATGATGCAAAGCATCACCTTGGAAAACTTAGGAGTAAATCAATCACTCAACTAAGTTGCTTCAAGGGGTACATACACTTTCTAGGATCAATTCTAACCTATCATAGATTGTCATTCAACTACCTTTCTTTTTAACAATTCCTAACCCTAACAGGTGATAGGAACTTTCTTAACCTCCTATAGCAACATTTTTTTTTGCCTCAATTAACTTAGCTCGACTCGACTCTTTCACTAAATAATTACAAGACATGGTTAAACTTATCACCTTCAAAAATAAATTAGAATATCAAAATGAAAACAAACTACCTTCTAATCAATATTAATAATGTCCAAATCTTCTCCACATGTCTACATGTGAAATTGGAATTCAAATCCAAGTTGGATGATGCAAGTGACTTCTTTAACATAAATCAAAACTACAAATTCATACCTTAGTTTGACACTCTTCACACTCACATACAATCATACTATTAAATGTATCATACTGTTAAATGTATCAGTGAATAGATGAACACATTCACTCGATTAGAATCTGGATTCTGTGTGGGTATGAGATAGAACAAAAGGAATAAGGAAAACATAAAAAACATAGAAAAACTATAATACATAACTCCTCCATGATCCTAGAAACTAATCATGGAGAGTTTTAAAAAAACTCCATCTCTTGAAGTGACCCTCAAAATAGTAGATATCTACAGGCAAGGAAACTAGAAATCATATTTCCTAAGATTGTTTCCAAACAATACAATTTTATTTCAATTCAAAATTGATTAATATAATACTATTCTAAAACAAAACCATTGATGTAATCCAATATCAATTCTAGAAAAGGGAACAAGGAAAATCACCATCCAAACTAAAGACTCACCAAGAATCTGTAAAAACACCAAAACTTTTTATATTCTTTTGCTCTACTTTCAATAACCTGTATTATATTCCAAAAAGTTTCCTTTTCAATGTTTTTCTCCCTTTTGATGTGGGAAGATGAAACGTCATCCACCATAAAGACCAAGGAGTTTTTTTTAAAATTATGAGGAATCCAAAATTGCCACCAACTTTCTATCACTTTCTAGTACTTGATTTATTTAATTATTAATCACTCAAAAAATTTGACTTAAAGAAAACTAACTTAGCTAAAAACAAACACACATTGTCCTAAGTGGCTATACATAAAGAGTTCATCAAATTAATACTTTAGTTATGCCACCATACATAGGACTTTATTAAAACATTTAAAATTGCAAACACACATAAAACATTTTGTTTAACTTCTTGTCACAATTTCAACCATGTTAGTTCCTATTACAGTTGTTTGATCTGCCACTGCAGCATGCTTCTCGAAAGGTGTGCTAGAAGTTTTTGAAGAAGTTAGAGGTGTGCTGATAGTTAACTACTAGTTTCAAATTTAGAGCTTTCCGTGCACTAGAGATGTATTTTGATGACAATTCAACTCCTACAAACATCTAGAGAAGGTTGAGCTTCTATTTTTGGCATCTCCAGAGACTCCTACATCATCTAATGGCTTTCTTCTTCTTATTTCTCATGCTTCCTTTATTTTAAGATATGTAAAGGCTCATGCAACCATTAAATGATATAAATAAGGGTGGAGGCCTACTTAGCACTAGTTAGAGAGTTAGTTTGTACATAAATAGATTTGTTTTATTACTTTAGAAGCATATATTTACACGAAGAGATCTCTCACTCTCAACACAAATCGAGGAGAAGTTTTCCTATAAATTGAGGAATTAAACATGTATTTTGGGTCATTATTTTGATGTAATAATATATATACTATTGGTGCTCTCATTCAAAGTGTAGTTATTCTTGCCTAAGTGTGTTATATTTTGTGAATAAGTGTAATGGAGCCAATAGTTTTGTTGTGTTATTTTGATTAAGTGATCTTTTAATTCTAGTGTTTTCCATGTGTTTACAAATTCTGTTGACATACTTAGTTGAAGAAGAGATCACCTTATTGTTCCTATAAAGATTTTTGTCTCACATGAGCGCACTTTCTATGGCCTTGCAATTTGATGAAAAGTGAAACATCTTACAGTTACTGAATTCCCATCAACGATTGCATCAATTGAATTAAAGAAGCACCACTCCTATTTTCATTGGTTACCTACTAATCTTTTCAAAGGATTAACTCGTATATGTGTTATTTTTGTGTCTTATGTCCATTAGGGATTTATTTTCTAAGTCATTTTCTTAAACTTCTTGTTACCCTATCTTCATTATTTTCTTTTTAAAACACCTGGTTAATTTAGGAATTCATATAGTTGCATAGTTGAATTGAGTTCATTATAAATAGAAAAATAGAAAAATATATTTCTTTTTGTGTGGTTATTCTTTTGAGATAGCAAGCAAATTCAACAACTTATCCAAAATTGCTCAAAATTAGCAAAGGCCTCCTTGTGAACACTCACATTTATCTTCTACCGAGCAGATTCTAGTAGGTCACAAGATTACATGAAATCTTGGAGTTGATCCCAAAATCAGCTTTTCAAGAGAGGAATTTGGAAGGATTCTTGTTGTTAAGCATCATGCAAAATGACAACTCAATAGTTACTACCTTGAAATTTCAAGAAACATTCAATAACATGTGAAATAAGATATTTAAACATGCCTCAACCAATTATGATTTAATTTTGGATCACCTACCTGATTAGTTTGGTTTTTTGTTCTCACCAAAATCATAAAATGTAAGAATAACTATGCCAAAAAAAATGTAAAAAGATGATTATCATGCACAATAATTTTTTAAAGATCTTTTGGCACAATCATTCTTATAGTTTTTTGTCTCAATTTCGAACTGGTCGGTATGTGTTTTGAAAAAATTATTCTTGGACTATGAGTCAAGAAAATGTTGTGCATAAATGCAATTAATTTTTAAACTTCAAATTTATGCACAATTAATTTCCCAATCTAACAATCTCCCACTTGGGGACTGATCAGGCTCCACACTAAACAACAATCTCCCACTTGGAGACTGATACTATAGCAATACAACTACCACATGGGGCTCCCACTGGATCAAACCATCTTGGACTCTACTATTCTTTTATTCATGTTTAGTCTAAAAGACCAACCAAAGTTGAAGAGGAGTTCAGCTTCTCCCTTGTTACAACCTTTGTCAACATATCTGCTGGATTGTCATTGGTATGTATCTTCTCCAACTTTAACTGTCCATCCTCCAAAACTGACCGAATGAAATGGTACCGCAACTGTATGTGTTTGGTCTTAGAATGCAAAGCTGAATTCTTAGCAAGATGAATGGCACTCTGACTATTTGTGAACAAATAATTATCTTTCTGAGGATGTCCCAATTCTTTCAAGAAGAACTGAAGCCATATCATCTCCTTGGCTGCCTCTGTAGCAGCAACATACTCTGCCTTTGTAATGGAGAGAGCATTAATCTTCTGTAATCTAGAAACCCAGCTCACGGCTACCCCACCAACAGTAAAGACATAACCTGTAGTACTCCGCCTGGTATCAATATCCCCAGCCAAATTTGAGTCAACATAGCCCTGTAAATCAGTAGTAGAGCCCCCAAAGTGTAAACACTTATTGGATGTTCCTCTCAAATATCTGAGAATCCACTTGACAGCATTCCAATGCTCAAATCCTGGATGACTCATATACCTGCTAACAACTCCCACTACATGTACAATATCTGGCCTAGTGCATACCATAGCATACATCAAACTTCCTACAGCTGAAGCATAGGGTACCTTGGACATCTTATCCTCCTCTTCCTATGTCGGGGGACACATCTCCTTAGTCAATTTCAAATGACCAGGTAAAGGTGTGCTGACAGCTTTAGCATTCTCCATAGAGAAACGTTGCAACACCTCCTCAACATAATCAGCTTGAGATAGCGTCAATGTTCTATTCTTCCTATCTCTGCAAATCTTCATACCAAGGATTTGTTTTGCTGCCCCCAAATCCTTCATAGCAAATACATGTGCTAACTGGCATTTTAGCCCCTTAATATGATGCATGTTAGACCCAGCTATAAACATATCATCGACATATAGACATAAAATAATGTAGCTATCATCATCCAACCTCTTAAAATAAACACAATAATCTGAATGACACCTGTTATATCCATGCTCATGCATAAAACTGTCAAATTTCAGATACCATTGCCGAGGTGCTTGCTTCAGGCCATATAAACTTTTCTTCAATTTGCACACTAATTTCTCCTTACCTTTGACCTCAAAACCCTATGGCTGAGCCATATATATTTCTTCATCCAAATCACCATGAAGAAAGGCTATTTTAACATCCATCTGATCTGAATGCAAATCTTCAGTAGCCACAAGACTTAAAATAGTATGAATAGAAGTCATTTTAACAATAGGAGAAAATATCTCATCAAAATCAATTCCCTTTTTCTGTGCAAATCCTTTTACAACTAACCTAGCCTTAAATCTTTTCTTACCTCCTTCCTCTTCTTTCAACCTGTAAATCCATTTATTCTATAAAGCCTTTTTACCTATAGGCAACTTGCACAAATCCCATGTCTTATTTTTCAGCAAAGAGTCCATTTCATCTTTCATTGCAGACTCCCACTGAATCTTAGTATCCACCTGCATAGCTTCATCATAACTTTCAGGTTCACCAGCATCAGTAAGTAAAATAGAATACAAAGAGGGAGAAAACCTTTGTGGAGGTCTAATTGGCCTTGTTGACCATCTAACATTCACTGGTGTGTGTGGTATTTTTTGTTGCAGTTGTTGCACATCATGAGGAATGGCTGGAACATCAACTTTTGGAGTATCATCCAGCGCTACATAATCATCTTCTTTCTTCTCATGTTGCTGCAATAGATCTTTGTACAACACTTTCTCATTGAATATGACATCTCGGCTTCTAATAATTTTAAGATTTTCAAAATCCCAAAGCCTATAACCAAATTCATTAATGCCATATCCAACAAAGACACATTTCTTTGATTTAGCTTCTAGCTTGGTTCTATGTTCAGAGTCTATATGAGAAAAAGCTTCATAACCGAAGGTCTTGAGAAAAGAATAACTCACCTTCTTACCAGTCCATGCTTCCTCTGGAATACCATAGCCCAAAGGAGTAGAGGGACCTCTATTAATCAAATATACTGCAGTATTGACAGCCTCTGCCCACATGTGTAAGGGCAACCCAGCATGCAACCTCATGCTCCTTGTGCGCTCCATTATAGTCCTGTTCATGCGTTCAGCCACTCCATTTTCTTCTGGAGTCTTTGGAATAGTTTTTTGTCTACGAATACCATTAGTGGAGCAATAATCTTCAAATTCATGACTGCAATACTCACCACCATTATTAGATCTGAGACATTTTAATTTCTTACCAGTCTCATTTTCAACCAAGCATTTCCATTTCTTAAAAGTTTGGAATACATCAGATTTCTATCTAAGGAAATAAACCCATACTTTTCTAGTTGCATCATCAATAAATGTAACATAATAATGAGAGCCACCAAGGGAAGATACCTGAGCCAGTCCCCATACATCTGTATGCACAAGCTCTAATTTCTCCTTTTTGTTTTCCTTCCCTGTCTTTACAAAACTCACTCTCTTTTGTTTTCCATACACACAACTTTCACAGAAATCCATATTCACACATTTTAGACCTGGTAAAACTTTCCTTGAATGAAGTACTTTCATACCTTTCTCACTCATGTGCCCAAGTCTATTGTGCCACAGCGCTGTATCAGAATCTACAGCAGCTATTTGTTCTCCCTGCTCAACTGCAGTAATTGTTCCTGAATATTCATTTTTCTCTGAAACAATCAAAGTAGAAGGAACAATATGACCTGTACAAAGATATAAGGTGCCTACTTTCACACCTTTTGCTACTACTAGGGAACCTTTTGAAACCTTCCAATTTTTATCATTAAAAGTAACTACACAACCCTCATCACCGAGTTGCCCTACTGAAATTAAATTCTTACTCAGCTTTGGAACATGTCTTACCTCATGTAGTAGCCAATGATTCCCATTCTGCAACTTAATCTTAATTTTTCCCTTTCCAACAATCTGACAGGGTTCATTATCCCCCAAATAAACAAGCCCAAAATCCCCTTGGACATAATCAATGAAATAACCTCTATGAGGTGTAGCATGAAAAGAAGCACCAGAATCTAAAACCCATGAATCATCAACACTCTCTAAAGACAGAAGCAAAGCATCCTCTTCGGATTTGTTACTTACCACATTTGCCTCTTTGTCTCCATCTGATTTATCTCCTTCATTTTTCTTTCGAGTCCAGCAATCTTTCTTTTTGTGCCCTAGTTTCCCACAGTACCAGCAATCATTTGGTCCTCTCGATTGAGACCTCCTCCCCTTTGACTTTTCTCTTGATTTCCCACGATTTCCAGAGTTACTTCCTCTTTCAGTCGTTCTGCCCCTGCTTTGTGTATTTAAAGCACTTCCTGATGTAGATCCACTTGAGGATTTTCTACGAGTTTCCTCACTTAAAATAACACCGATCACATCATCATATTTTAGGGTACTTGATCCAGGAACAGAATTACTCACCGCCATTACCAAGCCATTCCTGCTTTCAGGCAAAGAACACAAAATCAAGAGAGCCCTAATTTCTTCATCAAAATTGATACCCACAGAAGATAATTGACTAGTAATAGTATTAAACTCATTTAAATGATCTGCAATAGATCCACCTTCTGCCATTTTCATATTAAATAAACGCTTCATGAGAAATACCTTATTTGAAGCGGAGGGCTTTTCATACAGTGTCGCTAGGGTTTTCATCAAATCTTCTGTCGTCTTTGCTTTTGTAATATTAAATGCCACCGATGGTGCCAAGCATAACCGAATGCTTCCGAGTGCCTTTCTGTGCAAAATATCCCATTCAACCTCTAACATAGTTCCCTGATTCTTTGCTTTTCCTTCCAACGACTTCCATAAATCCTGCTGATATAAATAGTCTTCCATTTGCATCTTCTATAACTGGAAGTTCTACCCATTAAACCTATCAACCCTCAGCTTACCCTCATCTGCCATTGGTCCCACTCAACCGTGAGACTCCCACTTAACCGTGAGACTTTCCTGCAGAGGATAACTGAAAAACAACTAGGCTCTGATACCACTTGTTAGGATAAACCACGGATAGAAATAAAAACTACATGCAACTATAACCAATAATAGAAAATAATAGAACACACAGAAATGAACACAAGGCACCAAGATTTAACGTGGTTCACCCAATCCCTGGGCTACGTCCACCAAACAACAAGTTCGATCTTATTACAATCCAGTGATTACAACCTGATTACAATCCGTAATCCCTTACAGCTCAATACCGCCGCAAGAACCAATTTCGTATCACCACATATGAAAAATACCCAACCCTAAGCCCTTTTTATACAAGTATTAAACCGCTTTAGGGTTATAACTTTCCTGATCAGTCACCACAATCTAACACCCCCCCCCCCACCACAATGCGAATGGCATTGTTAAGTAAAGAATAGTTACATATATACATGCATACATGGTTAAGTGCTACCTAACTATGTCCAAGGCATCTGCACACTAGAGGCATACTATGCCTACCAAGTTACCTACATACCCGTATACATAGGATGAAGACCCTTGAACTATTCACTCTAACAAATATGTAGTTCTGGTTTCTAATTGTTTTGATGTAGTTGTATTCTTATAACCACTAGTGAGCTTTACTCAACTAATACAACTCTTTGCAACCATACACCCACTCAGGTGAATTAGGCAATTTCCTATAATTACAATCTTGTAATACCCTAGTGAAACCTTTGTGTTGTAGTTTACAATTAATGTAAGGTTAACCTATATACATCCTAACTCACTCATTCTATAGTTATGTTTAAAAGCTTGTGAGAATAATCAATGGGTCTAAATAGACCAGTCAAGCTAATGCTAGCTGGGAACAGCTGGTTGTTCATTTTATTATACCTAATCTAATGATAGTTCTATGGGAATTTGTAATCAACCCAGCTAATCAGCAACTACACCAATTGAATTAGGTTATATTTCGTCACTTAGCATGAGTTGAGTGAGTTTTTTTTTTTTTTTTTGGATTCTTGAATATATGTGCAGTTGGAACAATCTTTCTGTTGTGCTAATATGTAATAAGAAACTTAAAAAAGATCTCTCTCTCTATATATAAAGACTAAAAACTGTGCATTTTATCATGTATTACATCTACATTTACTTTGTTATTTCGTAATTTATAAGAGTTTGTCAAGGTTGGGAACCACTTCATCATCCTTTGCATGGTTTAGAGGTAATTTATTCTTGGACTAAGTTAGGGAAAAGAGAAATATCAAACTTGAAAAAGATGTACATGGCTTGTCACTTAGCATGGGTTGAGTGAGTTTTATTGTTTTATTATTTGGAACCACTCCAGCATCCTTTGCATGGTTTAGAGGTAATGTCATTGTTTTATTATTTGGAACCACTTCAAACACCTATGCTAGAGTTACAAGACAATGTGAATTTTATTTTAGATATAAACAAATAAAAAGAAAATATGACATAAATCATTCCCAATTTTATGTTGACAACTCAAATGCTCTTCCATGGCCTGATATCTTTGTTGTGTTAAGATCTCTTTATTTATATACATATGTACATACATATACATATACATATACATATACACACACACATATATATACATATGTATATATATGTAAATACATACATACATACTTATACAACAAACACAAGGGCATGGCAACAAAATCCTAGATCTCCACTGATCTCCACAATCCACAAGATCTCTCTATCTATATATATATATATACATACATACACTTATATATACATATATAAATACACATAAACATATATATATATATATATATATATATATATATATATATATATATATATATATATATATATATATATATATATATATATATATATATACATACATACATATATACATATATATATATACATACATACATATATATACACACACATATACACACACACACACACATACATATACACACATACATACATACATACATTTGCATATGCAATTTTATCACCTTGGAAGGCATTGGAAGGCATTTGATTAGAAATATGGAAAAGTTGCAAAAATTGATAAAAAGTTTTCATGCAACAAATATTGTTGGTAAGCAACTTTTTTTGCAAATTTTGAAGGTCAGCAATTATAGTTTTGTTTTGATTGAACAAGTAGGAATGAATATGTAAGGTCAATAGATATAGCCTATAAATGAATGTTCTTCAACCTAGGAAAGGGTTGGAGTTGATATGTACATATTTGAATCAATAAGAAAGCAATTTTGATGGGAAAATATGTGCAAATAGCAAGTACAATTTTAAGATCTCCTTGCAATTTTACAATAGGTATATGCTTATATTATGAAAAAATGTGGTTTTTCTTCCTAGAAAAGGTGTTAATTAGTTTGAGGCATGTAGGTTAAGTTTGAAGTAATATTGATTTTTTTGTGTCTGTTTGTTACCCTAATATGTGCTTAGGGTTTTAATTGAAATGGAGTCTACTTCCTAATCCCTATGGTGGAAAATCCTAATTTTTGTTGTGTAGAAGGGGTATAGGATGGAGATGAATGTTTTAATTTTTATTTTTAGAACACCCACCTTCTTGGAGTGCCTAGTTTGAGGGCAATTAAGTAGAGATAGTGCAAGAGATGAAGCCATGTAAGATGTTTTAAGATGCCATCTTGTGAATGTATATGAGCAATGTTAGTATGCTAATAGAAACCAAATTTAAACAAAGCTTCTACATACTAAAAAAAATTCATAAACTTCAAGATAGACTAAGATGAACTCTCAATTAAGAATATGAGCCATTAATGGGCTCTCTCAATGAGAAGCTCTCTTGTTGAGTAGCTTTGTCTAAATAGATAGGATGTATGCTCAAGCTTTATGCTTCAAAAAGGGCTTCAAATGGAGTTGGAATTTGGGTGTGAGTGTATGCTTTTGATGTAAAATGGCTTCTTAAAATGGCATTATTACTTTACTTCATGGATTGTGTTATTTTGCAAAGGGGAAAGATCCAATTTATAGGCAAGAGGCTTGAGGAATTGAGGGCTAAGATGCAAGGATGGGGAAAAACTCATGGAGGGCTTAGATTGCATGAGAGGAGAGCACATAGATTGTGCTTCCTTACAACCAATCAGGGAGTGACACATGTCACAGGGTGAGAGGATGGAGGAAAGGGCAAGGATGAGTCAACAAAAGAGGCTCAAGGGATAAAATCTTCATAAAGACCCTCATAATGACTTGTAAGAGCAATAAAAGGGCTTGGAAGAGTCATTTATGGCCTAGTGGGCTTCATAAAGTTTTATGGTTGAGATATTTTGAGGGTGATGAGAGAAATTTCGACTTGGACTTGATTAGGAGGGTTTTAAGCTTGCTTAGGCTTGTGCAAATGATTAGAGGATGGATTAGGATGGTTTAGGATTAGCTTAGGGATAGGCAAGTGGATGACATTTAATGAGGGTGGGTGAAGGAGGAGATATTTGTTAACTTTGGCTTGGGTTAGTAATTCTTAACCCATGTTTAGGGAATGTGACAAGGTTAGGAGGGGATTAGGATTAGGTTTAAAGACATCTTCTAGAAGAGTCTAGACTTTGGATAGGATAAAGACTTTCTAGAATAGTCTAGAATTTCCTAGGATGAGGATGAAGACTTTCTAGAAGAGTCTAGAACTTCTTAGGCTAAGGATAAATTAGATTTTTAGGAAATAAATAAAGTTTTATTTATTTCAAGGGTTTGGGTTGAGGAGATATTTATTAAAACTTTTTTAATAAACATGAGGATTAATATTTAATCTTAATTAAATATTTTGAGTTGAGATTAGGGGTAGGAAATGATGGGATTAGCCTTTAATCAAAATTAAAGAAGGATTAGAAGATTTTGGAAGAGGTTATTGTTCTCAAGAAGATTGGCCAAGTTTTGGGCAAAAAATAAATTTTTTATTTATTTTAGGATTTTTGGTCAATTTATTAATTAAATAATTAATAAATAAAGAAATAATGTTTAAATAAGATTTAAACATTTTTGGGAGGGATTCCTTAATTAAATATTTTTAATTAAGATAAAGGGATTTAATGGCATAAAAATTAATTAATTAATTAAATAATTAATTAATTAATAAATGATGATGTCATCAAAAATTTTCCAAAAAATAAAAATACTTTATTTTCTAAAGGTTTTTAGGTGTCTACATTTTGCCCCTCTTTGATGTGATGCCGCAAGTGGCATGGCATCAAAGATAAGAAAATAAGATGCCCAAAGCTAGAGTAGAAGAGGAGAGAATGGACTGTGAGATGCCCCCTCAAGAAGGTAGCGGGGAGAGAAAGCGAGGCTCGATGGCTTCTTGAAAAGTACAAGAATTTGAGATGAGCAAGAAGACTCAGATTGGCTTAAGAGAAGAGGTTTAGTTAGCTCAAACTCTCACTATGGGAGAATGATAAAGGGAAAATTAGAGGCACAAGAGGAAGCAAGCTTAAGATCTCAGGAATTGCAGAGGATGAAGGAGCGGAGCGCTATAAAAGGAATCCAGGATGGGGAGATGGATGAGGGGATTAAAAAGCTGATGCAACAGGATTTCAAAGAGTCAGATTGGCGAAAGATGGGTTTCGGAGATCCCTAGGACTAGGATTGTGGATCTCGAAAGATGAGGCTTGGTGGATTGATTTGGATTAGTGGATCCCTAAGACTAGGATTGTGGATCCCTAAAGCTAAAGGTGAGGAGTGATTCAAAGAGATACTGATGCATAAGCTAGGGTAGGAGAGATGGATGTTGGATATGGATGGGGGATAATGGAGATGAAGGAAAACCATTGAAGCTTTTTGAGCAAAGGGGATACTTCAAAGAGAAGTACCACCACGTAGTTGAGCACTAGATTTGCTATAGGACTATTGGTTAATTGCCAAGGTTACCAAGAACATCAAGGCCTTTTCACCAACTATCCAGAGGACTGACGGACTGACTCAAAACAAACATGCAAGGATTTCCCCAGCATCACACATGAGTCCAAGAGGAAGCAGTGTGGAACCGACATTGGGTAACCCACAAGCAGAAAAGAAAAATAAATAAAAGACTTGATCAAGAACTTACGCTCAGATTGCCCCATTCATAGCATACCATGATATGGAAGATCGTGGCAACCTTGAGGAGGAAATAAAAAGATTTCTTGGAAAAGATATTTCAAGAACCAAAAGGGAAGATTCCAAATAAAAAAAAAGAAAAAATCCAAAGGAGAACCGTTTGCTAACGAGATGGGTAGGACGAGGTACTAAAGAACCAAGATCAGACATGAGGAAAGCTATATCCTACAAGGATCTATCAGAGAGCACCTAAGCTGATGGATCTGGATGGGTGATGCGTCTGGCAAGCTTAACTAAGAAGGATAACACTTTGGTGATAGGAGATTTAGCTAAAGGATGCATTGGAATAGCTAACCAAGGGTTGTGCGATGTATGCAAGATGCTAATCAAGGAGGAACGAACACAAAATTTGGATAGATACAACGGTACTAAGCTAAAGAGGATGTACAAGCTGACAAACCAAGATATTTACAAGCAGGCTAATCAAGATATGGTACAAGCTAATAGACCAATGATAGGTATGATAAAAAGCTCAGGATGAGAGGATAGCAGGATGGTTCGATGTTGTGCAAGATGCAAAAGCTAAGGGTGGGGTGATAGCGAAAGATATGGATTTGGCAGGATGCATCCAATGATGAGGAGAGATTTTGTGACTAAGGATAGCTAGAGGAGCAGAATGAGATGGATGGATAGGATGGTAGATAGCTAGGATTATGATGGATATAAAGAGATGACATTGGGTTTGCATGAGGATAGCCTAGAGCTAGATACCAATGACAAGGGAGGATGGACAAGACAAGATCTCCAAGGAATATAGTGCCCCCAATCAGAAGATAACATGCAGAAGGAGGCCTTATGATGGATGTGATAGGATTGAAGCTAGGATGGAAAAAGCTGAAGGGGCTAGGGAGATGGATGATAGCTGGGATGATTGGTTGAAGTTGCAAGAGATTAGTGGACAATGTGAGATGGAAGATGGAGGGTGGAGGATAGGTCGATAGATTGGAAGATGGAGTTGGATGTCAAGAGATGACCAAAAGCATGAGTGTGATAGGCTAAGCAAGGGATGGCGGGATTACGCATGACGCTTGTTTGCCAAGTTTTCATCATGGTACTTATCCAAGGCGCTTGAATTTCCAAGTTTTCACCAGTGGACGCTTTATTTTTCTTTACTTTTTTTTGACTTTTTGACTTTGGACTTAGCTGGAATGATTTTGGCTTTCTTCAGCTATTTTGGCTTTTTTGGGATTTTTCACTAGCTGTTGGAATGTTCAATTTTGTTGCTAGTTGTTGGTACACCGGATGTGTGATTGATGCAATAGATTGCATTAGATGGGATTGATGGTAAGAGATGGAGGGATGAAAAGGTTGGAAAGGAGCATGAGATGGGGACGCTTGCAAGAGCAACATTGGCACATGTTGGGACGGGTGTGAAAAGAGCATATGGGGGATAGATGGTAGATGCGGGCGTGATGGAGGATTTGTGGAAGCATGCTTGGGGATATAGGCACCCAAGATGGAGTTAGGAGATGGGGGACATGATTCACTAGATGGGGGATTAGCAATGGTGGATGCCATTATGTATTGGGTTTCAAATTTTTTCTTGGGGATCCACATGGTTTTGGATTTTCTTTTCATAGGTTGTTGCATTGTTTTGCATTCTTTGATTGGATTTTGCCTTTTTGGAGTATGTCTTTTAGAATAGACATATGATTGCCTAGGATGTGGATTTTTAGCTTTATGCATTTTGAAGTTGGCATTCATATTGCTCTGGTAAGCTTTGGGAAGATGGTTAGGAGAAGCTTTGTGAGATGGAGAGGATATGAAAGAGCATGTAGGGGGATGATGATGGATGATGTGCCCTGATATGTGCCTTTGTTGATCTTGCATAGGAATGGATGGAATAGGATTTTTATGATGGCTGATAGGAGGATGGAGGATGGTAGATTTTGGGACATAGGGACCCAAAATGGATTTAGCGGATGAAGGGGGGATATGGTAGGTTGTTTTGGGTTGCAAAGATGGTGGAGGGGGGATGACATAAGATTTTTTGAAGGAGTGATGGGAGGCTGGCATGGTGGGCTTGGAGATAGGCTTGGTTTGGGGGTGTGGTGTACCAACACCTTTAGATGGTGAGCCTTTGGATACATATCCAAGACCATGAAATCTTAGATTTTTTTGTGCAATAATAGGCTCTCTGATTCCTTGCTCTTGCGGTCCTAAACCTTGACCTTGATAATGCCATCGATTGAGCATTTGAACAAGTTGAGGAAACTTTTTGCTTGCAAAAAATGGTAGAAGTGATTTATTAGGTGTATTGAAATGGGGAGATACTGTTCTTAATTCTTTTGCTGAGAGAGGGCCACCATAGATGAATGCAAGTGAACCAAGAGGGTAGATTATAGATGGTGGAATAGCTTGGATAGGTGGTAAGATGGAAGCATGGAGCGGGGGAGATGGAAGGATAGGATCTTGATGTAGCTGGTGGGATAACAAGATATCTTGTAGTGGAGGAGATATGGCTTGAGGTTTTGGAGATGGAGGAGATGGTGACTGCACTATGGATGGAAGACATGGTATGATGATATCTTCATTTATGCTTTGGGGGATGTCAACATGCTTTTGGGCAGGATCTTGATAGGATTGGTTTGGAGTGGATGGTGCGATAGGAGGTGAAGGGATGGATTCTTCAAAGGCAGCGAATGGATAGATGGGGGATTCAGTAGTGGAGATGGGTGAGTAGAAGATGGATGCATAAGGGTCATTACGAGAGATTTGGGAAATGCTTGGAGGTGATGTGGATAGGATTTGGAGGGATTTGATAGGTGGTGGGATTTTGATGCTTGCGGGAAGTGGAAGGATTTTAAGCAATTTGATGGATGGTATGGGGATGATAGCTATGGGAGATGGAGGTGATATTATAGATGGGGAAGCTTCATCACTGACTACTTCACATGGTTGGATTAGATGACATGGCTTATCGACTGTTGGAGGCAACTTTTCTTGTATTTCCTCTAGGAGATTCCTTGGAGACTCGTGTGTCGAAGGTGGAGGTGGATTGACAGGAATAGCTAGTGTGATGGGGGTGGAAGATTGGAAGCTTGGTTGATGGGGTGATGGAGGGGAAGTTGGAATATCAGATGGCATGACTAGATAGTTTGGAATAACTCTTGGATTTTGGGGGATGCTTGGGGGAATGTTTCTAAGGCTTTCAATAGACCCGTCATAGTCAACAAGATTTTCATCATCATTGGAATAGGAGGTGGTGGGAGCAAGGACAATGCGACCAAACACATCATGATAGGATTGGTACTTCATGCTTTGATGATGAGTTTGATGGGGATGGGGTCTTGCGTATGGATGAACACGGAAGCTCATGGTTGGATTTGGGTTAAGCACAAATTTTGGATTGGCTGATGAAAGATTTCCTAGGGAGAGTCAAAGTTGCATGACAGACCTAAGGAGGATTGGCTAGAGATTTTTGGCTATCTTGTGGGTAGAAGACTTCAAGGGTATGCTATCAAAAAGTGAGAGTTTTGCTTTCCCATGTGCTAGATTTGGTGGTGGCTGTGTCAACTTGAGGATAGACTAATGATCCTATGGGAATGACACAAGATTGACCACTTGTGGATCCCAACCTTTAGCTCAAGGTGATGAGGGATGCAAGTGACAAAGCTAGATTACCCTAGACAATGCTTTGTCAGAGGGATAACCTTGGTGAGATTGGTTGATTGTTAGGATTGATTGGATAGCAAACTCTGGCAGAGTAACAAAAACTCTTTAAAGGCTTGGGTGATTTTGGATTGGGTTGCTAGCTAGCTGGGGGGATGATTTGGATGGACTTTGGATTTGGGATTGTTCTAAGGCAAAGAACTAGATAGATTTGGTTGCAGTGGAGGAGCTTGGATGATTTTTTGATAAGGCAGTGACTACGCTAAGTATGCCTTGAGCTGGGAGATTTTTGCTTTTCTGGGATTTTGACCAAATTTGGCAAACATTCATTCAAAAGCTATGAACAAACAAGCAGAAATTTTTTTGGAGCAAGCACGTCAAACACACCAACATCCTAGGAAGCTTTCTACAAGGATGAAATTTGGTTTAGCTAGGGAGTCCTCGATATACGCAAGGTACGTGAGGCCCAAATCCGTAGATGAAACCAAAAAGATGTCACACAGCCGAGAGGAGCGGTAACCCACTTCTCCTCTTTCACTTCTCAAGGGTATGAAGTTCCTTGAGGCTTAGCCCGAGTGACAAAATTTTGATCCTAAGAGAGGTGTCTTTGGATTCACCTCCCGATCTTTATACTCCGCCGAAACGCTGGAGTTGAGGTCATCCCAAGGGGTGATGAAATCCCCAAGCAGGCCTCCTAAAAAGCTAAGACAAGATTTTGGATCCTAATCTTATGCACCCAAGATGGCCTCGAAAGATGACCAGGGGAGAGAAGACTTGGATGACCTTGGGCTAAAAAACACGCTTGTTCTTTTACCAACTGACTCTTATGTGTGCTAATCTAGACTTTGCAAGCACTCATGTTTAAGAGACAATGTTCAATTCCAACTTGAAGTGCCAACAAAAGTAAATCGATTGAAGAATGCAAACAATAAGAAGAGTTAGGGTCAACAAAAGCAAACTCGCGTGCCCAGTGGCCCTCCACGTCAAGTATCGATTAATTTTCTTTAAGGCATTCAAGATTGAGTGTGAGTTTTTTTTAAGCCCAAAACAAAAGTGTGTGAGATTTGATTTCAAGTGCATGCCCGGAGGCTCTCCACGTCAGTTGTTGTTCAATTTTAGTGCCCAAACTTGAAGTGTGATTGATTTAATCTAGAGTTTTGATCATTTAAGAATTTTGATAAAGTTAAAGCAAACATTCAAAGACCAAGTGAGTGAGTTAGATTGTGGAACATTTAACACCTTTTTCAAGTAGACCCATCCCCATAAACGGCACTGAGATTGCAACCAATGGTTAATATTTGATGGGTGATTAGAAAAGAGGTGAGTCCAAGGAACTACTCAAATTGATTTTTGCAAATTTGTATTTTAACTTAACAAAGTTTCTTAAATGTCCAAAAATCAAACTTTACCTAGATTGCATGTGGAAAAGAGATTTGTTTTGTTCAATTTTTAGAAGCTCCAAATGAAGTGTTTGATATTGCAATGGTTAATTGATCCATGACATTCAAGATTGGATTTTTTGTTTTAATCATGCATTCAAAGAAAATTTGATTTTAATCCATGGCATTCAAGAGTGATTTTAGCAACATGCATTCAAAGACAAGTGGTTAAACATTCAAGTTTTTTCCTTTGACCATTCAAGATTGAGATTTTGTGTGTTGTTTTAAGAACTTTGAAGTGCTTTGTTTTAACCTTAGATCATTCAAGATTTTTTTGGACTCAAAAGTGAAAATGACTCTTTGGACTTTGGTTTTCATTCAAGATTTTGTGTTATAATTTGCATATTTTAAGCTCCAAAAATGATATTCCTAGATTGTTTTGATGCATGAAAAACCTAAGAAACATTCAAGATTTTTCAACAAGACATTTGTTTGGAACAAATAACAAAGCTTTTTAGGACAATTTTTGCAACCATTTAGGACTCTTAGTTTTCATGAGATTTTTAAAAGAACTTTAAAATATTTGCAAATGAGGTTCATTTTATCCTTGATTGATGCTTTGAGTTTGATTTAGATTTTAGTGTGCACTTAGTGTTGATTTTGAACCTTTTGAAATGGAAACTTGAAGTTCTTTTTAAATTCCCAAAAATGAAGTGTTCCTAACTTTGCATGAATGCATCTAAAACCTTGATGTTGCAAGGATGCAAATGATTGGATTGGTTTAGTTTCACTTGTTAAAAGATTTTTTTTTTTGGCAAATTTTTAGTTTTTAATGGATTTAAGTATGATTTGGGGGTTCATTTTAAGCACTAAAAAGAAGTGTGTATGATTTTGCTTCCTTAAAAAAAATGGCCAAGATCTCCCACAAGAAGAAGAAGAAGAAGTAGATGGAATAAGAAGAATATAGACAAGAAGAGGAAGAAGAATTCCAAGTTCTTTGTCCACCTATAAGCTTGAAAAATCTGCAAACACTATGAGATATACTATGAGTTCCTTTGTCTTCTTCATGCTCATGTGGACCTACAAAACCAATTTATACAATCCTACCAATCACAAAAAAAAGAAAAATTAGCCAAAATCAGCAAATGACATACAAAACTTGACTAAAAATGCTAATGAATATGACCCATGCGGGGTCCCACCGGGTGTGCCAAAATGTATATGAGCAATGTTTGTATGCTAATAGAAACCAAATTTAAATAAAGCTTCTACAAACTAAAAAAAAATCATAAACTTCAAGATAGACTAAGATGAACTCTCAATTGAGAATATGAGCCATTAATGGTCTCTCTCAATGAGAAGCTCTCTTGTTGAGTAGCTTTGTCTAAATAGATAGGATGTATGCTCAAGCTTTATGCTTCAAAAAGGGCTTCAAATGGAGTTGGAATTTGGGTGTGAGTGTATGCTTTTGATGTAAAATGGCTTCTTAAAATGGCATTATGACTTTACTTCATGGATTGTGTTATTTTGCAAAGGGGAAGGATCCAATTTATAGGCAAGAGGCTTGAGGAATTGAGGGCTAAGATGCAAGGATGGGGAAAAACTCATGGAGGGCTTAGATTGCATGAGAGGAGAGCACATGGATTGTGTTTTCTTATAACCAATCAAGGAGTGACACATGTCACAGGGTGAGAGGATGGAGGAAAGGGCAAGGATGAGTCAACAAAAGAGGCTCAAGGGATAAAATCTTCATAAAGACCCTCATAATGACTTGTAAGAGCAATAAAAGGGCTTGGAAGAGTCATTTATGGCCTAGTGGGCTTCATAAAGTTTTATGGTTGAGATATTTTGAGGGTGATGAGAGCAATTTCGACTTGGACTTGATTAGGAGGGTTTTAAGCTTGCTTAGGCTTGTGCAAATGATTAGAGGATGGATTAGGATGGTTTAGGATTAGCTTAGGGATAGGCAAGTGGATGGCATTTAATGAGGGTGGGTGAAGGAGGAGATATTTGTTAACTTTGGCTTGGGTTAGTAATTTTTAACCCATGTTTAGGGAATGTGACAAGGTTAGGAGGGGATTAGGATTAGGTTTAAAGACATCTTCTAGAAGAGTCTAGACTTTGGATGAGGATAAAGACTTTGTAGAATAGTCTAGAATTTCCTAGGATGAGGATGAAGACTTTCTAGAAGAGTCTAGAACTTCTTAGGATGAGGATAAATTAGATTTTTAGGAAATAAATAAAGTTTTATTTATTTCAAGGGTTTGGGTTGAGGAGATATTTATTAAAACTTTTTTAATAAACATGAGGATTAATATTTAATCTTAATTAAATATTTTGAGTTGAGATTAGGGGTAGGAAATGATGGGATTAGCCTTTAATCAAAATTAAAGAAGGATTAGAAGATTTTGGAAGAGGTTATTGGTCTCAAGAAGATTGGCCAGGCTTTGGGAAAAAAATAATTTTTTTATTTATTTTAAGATTTTTTGTCAATTTATTAATTAAATAATTAATAAATAAGGAAATAATGTTTAATTAAGATTTAAACATTTTTGGGAGGGATTCCTTAATTAAATATTTTTAATTAAGATAAAGGGATTTAATGGCATAAAAATTAATTAATTAATAAATGATGATGTCATCTGGAATTTTCCAGAAAATAAAAATACTTTATTTTTTAAAGGTTTTTAGGTGTCTACAGTGAAGACATATAATTCTCTATATTCAAAATTCTTATGAAACGATGATTTTCAAGACCCATTAGATACAATGATAGATTCCTTATATAACAATTAGAAATGAAAACATGTAAAATTGGCCTTCTTAGATCTCTTGTAAGTGTTGTCTTGCTTGGGAAATAAATAGTTTGGCCTTCTCAGCTTTTTGTGACCACCCATACACATATCTTGTGCCCTTTTAACATCTTCGATAGTGATGAAAAAAACCATGACCTTTATGCCTCGAGTCATAATACATATCTCATCTACACCACTATCAACTTGACTATGAACATAGGAAGACTCAAAAATGTTATTGAGTTCATGTGAAATGGATGCTACCTAATGATCAAAACTATTTTTACAAAAATTAGAATAAATTGCATACCTTGGATACATGTTTTCAACATCTGTAATGCGCTAGGCCATGATTGTAATTTGATCCATTTTGTGATCAACATGAAGTCTCAATGGTGTACTATGAACCTCCTCTTGATCCAAGGGTTTTTTTCTTTTGTAGGGATACCATATGATGATTGATTTTTACATTGATTTTTATGAGTTGGAGTTCACAATTTATGAATGATTATGATAAATTAAAGATTTATTTAATGCAACAATGTTTGTTTCCAAATAGCTAGTCAAGGTAACAATATTTAAGAAGTAAAATAGTCAACATATAGATTTAAAATAAATCTTTTCCCTCTATTCTAACAAGATGTCATTTTGTGTAAAGGAAATGAATGCTTCTTCAAACTTAAATAAGACAAAGATTATGACAAATATATTACGTAGTGAACATGAAGCTAAAGCGATGACAACACTAAATGACATATAAATGCGACTATTTGGGAGTCAAAATTTTAAAAAAACACATATGTATGACATATATACATAGTTTGAATAACCTCTCAATCATAATCCAATACATGGATATCCATGTTGGTGTTCAAAATGATTAGAAGAGTAAACATTTATAGTCAAGATTGGGATAATGATATTCAATAATATTGTCGATGCTCCAAGACAATGATATAAAGATAAAGATAAGATTTTGAATGAACAATTCATATATAATATAAGAAAATGGAATAATATTGCCACATTATGCTAGCAAGACAATTGAAAATTTAATAAAAATCTTGATTATCCAAAAGACAGAGCCATAACAAGGGCAGAAGAAATGATCATGATTCCAGTGATACATCTAAAGGAGGTTTGAATATTCAAAAAATAGAATAGTGACTTATTGGTTAGCTAAGAACTGAGACACTAGTGTTTGTGCTCAATGATAAGATAAAAAAAAAAGTTATGTAGTGACAACCAATACATGGAGATGAAGATTTATGATAGTGCCCAGTTTAATAGATAAACAAAAAATATATAATAACAATTCAATTTTTTGATGATTAAGAAGAAGGAATCCAAATTATCAAGTGAATATGAAGCATTGGCAATTCTATAGATAATTTTTGTTATGAATTATTATCAATTTATGGATATAATATTAACTATTATACATTCGAGAAGATAGAAGCATAGAAATCTTAGAAATACCTTATTATCTAGTAATTGTCCTAGTAATAAACTTTTGTAAAGTGTGAGCTAGGGATAATGAGAGCCTCTGGTAATGGCAGAAGGGTATGGACATCAGTCTCTTCACCCACACTTTTATTAACTTTCCTACTAAGTACATTCCAAAGGTTTTTAACATGTATTAAAAATCTATCTAGCTCTATGAAAAAATCTAGTAGAGAATGAACACCCGTGTCATCTCTTGCCTATCCAAAATACTTGTTGAGAAAATTAGAGAGGGGCTTTTTTGGTATGGGTTGAGGGAAGGCTAAGAAAACTTGTGTAGTGATAGACAAAGTATAGCAAAGAGGCAAATTAACATAGAGCTTTGGGTCAAAACAAGAGGAGCCTAATGTTTGTAATAAAGATTGGTGCAATTGTTGAAAAAAAGACAACAGAGTAGAGGAATTTGGCACTGGGTAATTTTTAGCTAAGAAACTACCCTTTCCTCCTATCCGACTAAAAGAAAGTGCCAAAACAAAGATTATGTAATGTATCTAGTGGAAATGAAAGTTAAACCATGAACCCTTACCTTGAAAGCAAGTTCCAAATAGAAGAGGACAAGAATGAAAGTTAATCCATGGAACCTTACCTTGAAAGAAAGTTCCAAATAGAAGAGGATGAGAATGAAAGTTAATCTATGAACCCTTACATTAATGATACTCAAAAGATCTTTATCATGCCTCTGAAGCCTCTTGCCTGATCTTCACCATGTGAATAAATTAAGTTTCACTTTTGTTTTTTTGTTTATATCCCTGACAACATCAAAATTTTGATGATAAACTTAACATTGGTTGAAATTTTAACAATATACTTAATTGTCATCAAAATTTCAAAGTTATTAGGATCATATTTCTTTTTAAATGAATTTGAAAAGCCAAATTGGCCTGCCGTTGAAAATTTAGGTCGAAAATAACCCCCAAATGTACTAGTGAGAGTATATATACAATATGTAAGATTCAATAACAAAGCTAATTAACATATACAATAAAAGTATAAGACATGAATTATTATTTTATAATTTACAATCTTCAATTCTTTATATATTTAATAATTATAACTTTGAATATAGATTTATTGACTAAATTTTATGCTTTTAGTTTATTTTTGTTTGCCACATAATATTTAGATTGAAATCATTTTAGCTTGAGAACTTTCTAGATTTGATTGCTTAAATTTTTATTATCTATGTGTTGTAGTATTCCATGATCCATCACAAGGATGAAACTGGAACTTTGTTTTAAAATGGTCAAAATATGATTCAAATTTACCCTAACATGAAGTATATCATGAGTATGCCAGTATTGGAAAGATTTTTTTTTAATAAAATTATATCATGTCCCTATTAACTATATAAATGGATGGTTTGTAGAGTTGTATACAAGACAACCTTAATAATAGGTTTGTGTTCCATACTTAGGGAAGAGAACTCATATTTGGTTATCTTATTTTTGTAGTTCTCAAAATTATACAAAATAAATTAAAATAATATTCTAAAATTAAATATAAAAATAAATTGGAATATATTGTCATGGAATGAGATTTGAACTATTATTCAATAGCTCTACCAATTTATATATTTAGTAATACTAAATATCCATTCTTGATTAATTTTTTATGTTTCTAGTTTTCTTTGGTTTGTTATGTTTTGCATGCAATTGTATAAAATATTAGCATTGATTTAGCTTACCAATATTTCTTGATGTGATCGCTTAGATTTGTGTCATCAATGTTTTGGGTTATCTCATTATCTATCATTTGGGTGAAATTATATTTTTTGGTTTAAAAAATTAATAATATGCCAAAATTAACTAACACAAAGCCTATGAATATTTTATTATTATTATTTAAGGATACTAGAAAGGGGGTTGACCCTTGCACCACCACAATCCAAGGGTTGTTGAGAATAACTATTTAAATCAAAGTTATGAAAGACTATTAATAGTAGAGTAGCAACTCAACTTCTAATCTACATCAAGAATGGGTAGACAACTCACCCACCACTTTGAGAGGAGAGTGAATTTATAGAGTGGTTTTTTTTTTCACAAACAACCATCCAATTGATACTTGAGTGGGGTTCCAACTACAAAGGGAAGATGGTAGATCCCTCTACAAGAGAGAATCAACAAAAAGAAAAGAGTGCTAATAACATTCTACCTCAATAGCCAAGGGTTGTCATGGATTAGGATCAACAACAATCAGAGAAGGGTCCACTTTGTCAAAGGGGATTGCATCAATAGCTAGAGGAGAGATCAAATCCACTAGGTTAGAGGATGTCATCCCAATAGAAGCATTACCAAATGGGGAGTCATCATCAACCAATGAAGATCATCAAGGGAAGATTTAGATGCATAGATAGTCAAATGACCATGACTTGTCTCCCTACACTAAGTGGCAACACCTCTCATTGGTTTTCTTTTTAGTTTTTACATCATTTTGAAATATTTCATTCTCTAATCTTAGATTCATGATTTCTTCATTTGCATTAGTAAGCTAGTTAATGAAATTTTCCTATTGAAGGAATAGATATTGAATTTTATTATTCTTTCCTTCTAACTTTTCTTTTATCTTGTTTTTCTCTTCCATGACTTCACACAATCTAACTGACTGAATTTCTTGTTCTCTTTTTAGATTTCTTACTTCTTCTTTAAGGTTACAATTCTTTTTTAATAGTTCTTTGATTTCTTCATTGGCTTCATCTAAATTGCTTTATGAATGGATGTCTTCAATTCTTTCTTCAATGTAGAGTTTTTCATTCATCTGTACTACAAGATCTTTTCTTCTTTTTAAGGATTGAGAGAATTTCTCCTTTTCTTCTTAAGTTTCCTAATAGTCAATTCCAAATCTATCTTTTCATTATCAATAGCCTTATCAAGTTTGAATACCTCCATTGCTTCTGATCTTTGCTCAAGTTGTTAAACTTCTTCTTTTAGAACCACAAAGTTCTGATACCACTTGTTGGAAATATAAGATAGACTAAGTTACTGAGAGGGGAGGGGTGAATCAACAACCAATAAAACTTAATCTTAATTCACCAATTAATCCTTCATATGTATTCTAACCTAATTGCATGCATGAAAAATTGAAAGCATTAAAACATTCATTACACTTTGACACTCAATATGGTGACCTAGAAACCTTCCAAATAGAAAGTAAAGCTAGGGTGGGGATGATACCCACAAGTTTTAGTATTGCATTATAAATTTGGTTTGTTAAGGCTTACAATGATCACTTCTGATGGTCTACCTTGTTAGGAGCAATAAGGACTGGTAGGTCCACCTTGCAAAAGGATTTACAAATATACAATGAAGTGTGCACTTGATAAAGGGATTTAAAAAAGACTATTAAGTCTACCTTATGAAAGGATTCAACTATTCCACCTATTAGGATGAAATAGTGGTTGATCTCTGATCTACAACTTGATTTACTAAATGATATTCCTTTGAGTGTAACGATAACCTTGTTGTGATAGATAAATCTTTGTTGCTCCTTATACTATTGTAGCCTTTTATTTTTCACTTATACTCTTTTCTATCTTCTTACCATTCTTCCAATATGTCTTTGGATGTACTACAATACATTACATATATACCAATCCAATTTAGAATTCATCAAAGTCGGCTACAATACAAGTTTTACCAAAATACACAAAGTCGACCCAACTACATGTACTTAGGTTTTGAAGACAAAATCGATGAGGTTCTAATACTTAGCAACCATTATCAATGCTCATCATCATCATGCACTCAGTAGACATAGAAGCTCAGTCCATACTAATCACTTCCAAGTAGTCTACACTGGTGACTCGATGAACACTGCAAAAATTGACATATAAACTGAATCACTTGGTTGACACTACATAGCTTGGTCAATACTATCACTGCAAGCTTGGTATAAATAGAATCACTTGGTTGACACTATATAGCTCAGTCAACACTAGATTCACATTGCTGAAGTTGAAAACTTGGTAAGCACTAAAAAATTGGTTTGCACTAAGAAACTCAATAAACATTATGAAGCTTGGTTTACATTGATAATCACCAACTTGGTAGATGTTGCTCTGTGTGAACAGAATATTGTTCTTGGAACTCAATAGAAAATATAGAACTTAGTGAAGCCTAAATTACTTGGTTAACACTTTTAACTATAAAATAAGCTTGGTAGATACTAACCATCTAAATAAGTGTGTGTCACTAGTAAACAAACTTGATTGAAATGTCAACAATCTTCCCCTTTGGCATTAGTGACAAAAACAATTATCGATTAAAACTAAATTCTCAAAAAGTTCCAAAACAATCTTTAGTCTCCATCATGTGCCTTCAACTTAGTTATGTACTCTATTTTAAAAAAATTTCAAAATTTCTTTTGTAAGAGTTATTCTATTTGAATATTTTTACATGTATATGTATAATATCATGATGCTCCCCCATACATATACAATATACTTTACATATTATATACATCTTCTCATCTTCTCCTCTTTATTGAATCTTTTCATATTCTCCCCTTTTATATCACATCTTCTCCCCTTTACAATATAATTTTTATGTTATATACATCTTCTCCCCCTTTTTGACATAAATGCCAAAGTTGTATTTTACATGGTAATACCAAAATGTGACAAAAAGTTAGAATGTACCTTTAAAATCAGTGACATTGTCTTGTCCCAATTTTCTTACAACACCTTGCTTGTGTGCAATGCAATTTGAACTTCTACTAATAATTCCATCATATGATCAGCTATGGAGAAGTTTTTATCATAGATGATATTTTTAGCATGTACAATATGTTTCTGCAATGTATCCATGTTTGGAAGAATCATGCTTTGTATGTTCAAAAGTTTAGCCCTTATCTTGGCTTGTTCCCTTAGTAATTCTACTTGATGCATTCTTTCACCTCTTTATCATTAAGAATCAGCATGATTTACCTTAGAGTCTACTCATATATGTCCTTAACAATCTTCTTGGAATGTTCCCATCTTGGCTTGATTTTCTCCATCAATTCACTGGGAATCTATTGTCCAAGTTGGTCTGGTGAATATGTCCATTTACCTAGTTTAGATACAACTATGTCTTCAACTTGCATCTTTTCTTCTTCATTTCTAGTTTCATATCTTAATGAATTTAAATTTTCCATGTCAGCTCTAGAATCAATCTCTTTTAGTTTCTCTTGAAAGGTGGGTGGAGGCTTTTTGAAAATCACATCCTCTACTTCTTCACCCAGTTTCAGTTTCTTTCTAGAAATTCTTCTTGTAAACATTGTAGTAAATGACTTTGTAGGTTTGGTTATAATAACCTTACCTTTATTCTTGAATAGTTCTTCTTCTTCTAATTTTGTTTCATCTTCTATATCATCTCCTTTACCTTCTATTAATAGGAGAGGAGAACCATTTTGTTTAAGTTTAGATATTTTTTTTTGTCCTTTGTTGACAACCTAAGGAAGTTTTATCTCTAGTTCTATTTTGGCCTTAGCTTCATCATATGTTCCAAAATATGTGGCCTTTGGATCCACAGGTTCATTTAACAATGCCTCAATAATATCTCTAGTGTCATCAATATTGACCTCATAACCTAGAGGCTTGACCCATACAATTCTAGGTTTGACTACTTGTATATAAAATTTTTCACAATGAACCATAAAAAAAATATCATCCTTGTAGTCTTCTACAAGTTTCTTTGGAATCTTGAATGTGTTATTCATCTTATCCTTGAATGCATCAAAATAGTTATCCATTATAGTGACATAATTTTTGCCCATTTCCATTATGTACTCATTGATTTGATAAAGAATAGGTACATCTTTTCTCCATACAAATGTTCCTTTTGAGGGAAAAAACTTTTGTACAAAGAAAAATAAATAGGTTTAAAGTGATTTGAATTATGTGGATTATTCTTTTACGTCCTTATACTCTCCATGTTTTTGTTGAATTGGTTCAACATCAACTCAGCAAGGTCAAAGGACATGTTGTTCTTCACTACCTTGTAAGTGAGATCCACTTCCTCACATGATACACTATTGAGTTGACTGGAGTTATATATCTTATGTGCAATTACATGAATTCTAAACTTCAGCTCCATATCAGTAACACAACTAATCTTCATACCCCTTCCATCCCATTCAACAAGGGTTTTCTTATCTAGTTCTACTAGACATAAGGTTTTGGTGGTTTTTTCCTTGGTCAACATTGGGAGCCCTGTGATCTGATGAATCATTTTCTTCATTATCAAGATAGGTTGCTCCAACCATATCTACCTATTATGCACACGATTGAGGATAAACCTTATCCATTTTATTTGAAAGTCTTAGGGCATGTGAGGAATGTGGGTTAAATCTTTGGTTTCCATGTGTTGATGCTCAAGTTTTAACACACCACTCACACACAACTTTTGCAAAGTTTCATCCATATCTAGGGTTCCTATATCTTAAATTGTACAACAAAAATGTGAGTAGATATCATTAACTAGAAGTACCTTAGATGGAATCTATGATTCTACTCTGGTAGGACCAAGAGTTTCTACAATAGTTAGACTTAATTTGAAATTGGGTGCATTCCATTCAACTCCTCAAACTAACATCTCAGACCCTTTCTTTGTCTTGCTACTGGAGGATGCCATTGCTCGGTATGGTTTCTAAAAATGCAACAAATTTCAACAATAATTTTTGCACAGACTACTTGGATGCACTAAAATCACTCTTCATAAATAGCTCTAGAAATTCATGGTGACAAATGAATTTGATTTCACCTTTTTAAATTTTTTTTTCCTTTTAATCACCATAAATGCTTGGTATGTTCACTTGGTTGATGACAGATTGTCTTCCACTCGGCTTGAATTGATTGCTCGATATGAACATTAATGAATCAAAGTCCACACAACAAATTAGTTAGTCCCAACCTTTCTCAATAGGGTTTTGCAACTTGACCTAGCTTGGTAAGATCTAGAATTTTCTTTGATACTCGATGATCCCTTTGCATCTTGAATGCTGATATGGATCTTTCCTTTTAGTTGACTAGAATTGATGTAAGATATCTGCTTCAAAATCTTAGTTGCAGTTACCCTTGAGAGAGATCAAGTAGAAATTCTTGAGTCACCCAATTCTTGAGTTACATGTGCTTCATTGATCGGACTTGCATTCTCAAAATATTTTAGAATCCATTGCTATCTCATCTACTTTATGATGTTGTTAGCCTTGGCCTTCTTTTCATCTTCAATTCTTCTAGTTTTCATACAATTCTTGGTGAGGTGTCCAAGATCTATATAAATAAAATATCTTAGTGGTGTCTCTTGTCCTCATGTGATGTTTTACACAATTCATTCCAATGTGTTTGAATTATCCATAGTAGTGACATCTATACCAAGTGTTGTAGTTCCAACCAAATATAGCTTTAAGAACTTGTTCCACTGAATTCAATATTTTGGTTTTGTATTCAAAAGATTTGTGCCCATGCTTCTTCCATTTGTGGCATTTGTCTTCAAATTTAGGTTTCTCTTTGCATTCATTAGCTCTATGACCATGTTGATTACAATTGTAGTATTTTCCATTGAATTTAACTTTACCATTACTCCAACATTTTTTTGATGTATGACCTATCCTACCACAATGAATGCAAGTAGATCTTTGATTCTTTTGAGCTCCTTGCTTGGATGATTCACCTTCTTTTGTGTATCCAATTCCTTCTTTTCCTTTCTTTCTATATTGGCTTTTCTCATTCAATTGATTCATGTTTGCTTGAGATTTTCTCATCCTCTCTTTGGTTTATTTTTTAGTGTTTAGATCATTCCACAATCTTTCATTCTCTAATCTTAGATTCATGATTTCTTCATTTGCATTAGCAAGTTAATTAATGAAGTCTTCCTATTGAAGGGATAGATGTTGAATTTCATTTTTCTTTCCTTCTAACTCATCTTTTATCTTGTTTTTCTTTTCCACAACTTTACACAACCTTATTTACTGAATTTCTTGTTCTCTTTTCAGCTTTCTTACTTCTTCTCGAAGGTTACCATTCTTTTCTAATAGTTCTCTGATTGCTTCATTGGATTTATCTAAATTACTTTCTGAATGGATGTCTTCAATTCTTTCTTCAATGTAGAGTTTGTCATTCATTTGTACTACAAGATCTTTTATTCTTGTCAAGGATTGAGATAGTTTATCCCTTTCTTTCTGAAGTTTCCCAATAGCCAATTCCAAATTTAGCTTTTCATTTTTAATAGTCGTATCAAGTCTTAATACCTCCATTGCCTCTAATCTTTTCTCAAGTTGTTAAACTTCTTCTCTGAGAACCACAAAGCTATGATACCAATTGTTGGAAATATAAGATAGGCTAAGTTACTAAGAGGGGAGGGGTGAATCAATAACCAATAAAACCTAATCTTAATTCACCAATTAATCCTTCATGTGTATTATGATCTAATTGCATGCATGAAAAATTGAAAGCATTCAAACATTGATATCACTTTGACACACAGTTTGGTGAAGTAGAAACCTTCCAAATAGAAAGTAAAACTAGGGTGGGGATGATACGCACAAAATTTAGTAATATAGTATAAATTTGGCTTGTTAAGGCTTACAATGGTCACTTTTGATGATCTACCTTGTTAGGAGCAATAAGGACTACTATGTCCACCTTGCAAAAGGATTTACAAACATATAATGAAGTATGCACTTGGTAAAGAGGTTTACAAAAGATTGTTAAGTCTACATTATGAAAGGATTTAAATGTTGCACCTATTACGATGAACTAGTAGATTATCTCTGATCTACAACTTGATTTGCTGAATGAGATTCCTTTGAGTGTAATGATCAGCTTGATGTGATAGATAAACCTTTGTTGCTTCTTATACTATTTTAGCCTTTTACTTTGCACTTCTTCTCTTTTCTATCTTCTTACCATTCTTCTCATATGTCTTTGGATGTAGTACAATAAATTACATATATACCAATCTAATTTACAATTCATCAAAGTCAACTACAATACAAGTTTGACCAAAATATACAAATTTGGTCCTATTGGATACAATTGATTAATTGTGTCTTGTCTTTGATGTTACACAAATGTCATAGTAGCTAACATTTAGTGCATTTTGAGCTCACTTGGTCAATGAAGACATTTTTTCTAGTCTACCAAGCATTCCTAAGTTAAGCAGAAAAGAATGTTAACTAAGCTCACTTGGTTAACAATGGAAAAGTTGAGTAGAGTCAATGTTAATCAAGCTCACTTAGTTACCAAAGGAATTTTGTAAGTTCATAGTGTTAACCAAGCTTCTATTGGTTAATAGAGGAAATCATTTCAGAATCATTTTCTACCAAGCTAGGTCAGCTACCAAAGGATTTTCTTATTTTGGCATGTAAAAGCTTAATTATATTACCTATTGATTCTAGCCCACTAAGGTGATGAATATAGGTTATTCTAAGTTGTATTTGAGCTGACTTGACAATTTGGAAGTTATAAATAAAAGGTCAAGTTGTGATTTCAAAGTGTGTGAGATGCAAGTTGAATGAGTTAAAAAGAGATCTGAAGAGGAAACAAACTTGAAGGATGTGCAAATATCCTTGTGGAGTAGAAAAATATTATTCAATCAAGAAGGATTAAGAATGAATAAGAATACATATATATAATCATCAATTTAGTTGCATCACAATTGGGTCATTTCATTGTTACTTTCTAATCATTGTAGTAGTGATCTAAAATCTCTTAACAGAGTTGGTTTAATATCCATTTGTGAATGCTCTAGCAAGGTAGCAATTCCATTGAATTGTCTCAAGACCTTTTGCAAGGCCACTCCTAATAGGATGATTAAATCCTCTAATAGGGTCACACCTAACAGTGTATTTTTTAACCTTTAAAATGGTTGGCTCCTAACAGGGCTCACTTCAGAAGAGTGAAAAACAATAACTAGTTACATTGATGGTTTTTCCCAAATTGGGTTTCCACATCAAATCTTGGTGTCTCATGTGTTCATTTTATTTCTTTCATGCTTGAAAATTATTATTGATAACATCTTAAGATCATCTAAAGTAATTCACACTTTGCATTTACTAAGTTACGACAATTTTTATGTGTTTACCAAATATCAATAGTAGTCAGTTTTATTTTTATAATTGACATCTAAGGGATCTAGGATTTATTTTAGTAGTAACTGATTCACCCCCTGTCTTAGTTACTCCTCTTATATTTCCAACAAACCCAACTATAGGTACTAGGGTTCTAAAGACAAAGTCGGTGAGGTTTTGATACTCAGAAACCATTGTCAACAGTCAACATCATCATGCACTCAATATACGTAGAAGCTCATTCTATACTAATCACTTCAAAGTAGTCTAAACTTCATTTGCATTGGTGACTCAATGAACACTGTGAAATTAAACATATAGACTAAATCACTTGGTTGAGACAACATAGCTCAATCAACACTATCATTGCAAGCTCAGTATAAACTGAATCACTTAGTTGACATTGTATATCTTGGTCAATACTAGATTCACATTGTTGAAGCTATGAACTTAGTAAGCACTGGAGAACCTAGTTTGCACTAAGAAACTCAGTAAACACTATGAAGCTTTGTTTACACTAATAATCACCAACTTGGTAGATGCTTCTCGGTGTGAACTAAATATTGTTCCTAGAACTCAGTAGCAACTATAGACCTTAGTAGAGCCTAAATTACTTGGTTAACATTATTAACTATACAATAAGCTTGGTAGACACTAACCATTTGAATAAGTGTGTGTCATTAATAAACAAACTTGACTTAAATGTCAATAGAAGGGGCTGAGAAGCAATGTCACCCAATATAAAAACTCTTGCACCAAGTAGAACCTAAGTAGAAGGAGATCAAGGAGCATCTATGGTAGAAGCAATCTTTGGGAGGCAATAAATGTAGAGGTAAGAGCAGGAATTTTGAATTTTTCATATATGAGATTGGTGGATAGTAAATATATGCATTAAAATATCTTGAACCTTGGTTACTAAGCTTTAAAAGCAAAGCCCAACAATTTCACCAAGGATCAAGATAAGAGACTCTCTGTTGAGATCCATGGTACTGAGTGACCCCATAGGGACTTGAGCCTTATTTTTATAGAATTTGGGTACATTAATGTAGATCTGATTTTTTATTTTTTTATTTTACTTTTATTTGTGATATTAATAATTTTTCATAGTAATTAACTTACTTTATAAAAAAACCAAATAACATAATTAATAGTTATAGTTACTTTTACATTTAAAGCTCTAAATTTTGACTAGTAATAATTATGAGAAAGAGTAAAATAATTCAACAAAAATTTCTATAACTAAATAAAATGCAACCGTTAGATTTAGAAAACTACAAATTACAAAATGTCACATTGGTACACACACAAAAAAAAAAGATGGGCTTCCAACACTAATTTTGGTACCTTACATATAACTATTGGTTGAACCTTTTTTTTTATGTCATAATACCTCAATGAAATCATATATATGCTATAAATGTTACAAATCAAGTGAAACAAACATTTAAATTGTCAAAATTATTGGCTACTTGTAGTGTTTTTTTTAATGGTAGTGTGAGATAGTAATTTGTATAATGTGTAATTTCACATCACATGAGTTTCCCCTTAGATAATTGAAAACCTTAGGCCTTAATCCTAACCTACAAACCATTTTTTCTACTAATAATGCCTTATTCCCTAACTCTTAGATTTAGATTATGCTTGGATATGTATGCACCATGCTAATATTTTGTAAATATCCATGGCTACATTTATGCATTAAGAACATTAAACTTTCTATTTTTGGTAGTGTAACACTCCTCTATTATTTCATGAACATTGGGAGAATTGTCAATCCCTTAAAAATTGCCTTCTTAGGCTTCATTTCCATCTCTTTTATCATTTTGGAAACTCTCTATTGGATATTCTTTCATTTTATGTACTTCTTGAGCAACCCCATTGCATACCAAGTCATATTGTTGCACTTTTGCTACTCACAATTTTGCCACCTTACCATCTACCATTATTTTCTATTGAATCTCTATTGACTTGGAGGCTCTTTTTGTTTTGCATTATATTAAATTACATTGCTTCTAGTTTTGAAGGAGAAAAAATCTCTAGGTTTTGTGTTCGACTAATGAATTTACATTAGCATGTTTTTCACATTAACTCTTACTTATATCTATTTATATTTTCATATACAATAATATCTATTGGTTAATAATGAAGGCAGAAACATCAAACTAGATGCTTGACTATGGAAACCTCTAATTATAATAGTCCCAAAAAAAAATCATGTCTTCTATGTACATGTTCCACTAAAGAAGATCATGTTCATTATTGGAGCTTCCTTTCGTAGATTTTGGTGACGTCAATTGTCATTCTTAAAATATATTACACATTCAAGGATTAAATCTTAGACTCTTAGTTGAAGATGAGCAAGATAAACTTTAGTAAGTGTCGAGTGATCTTCAAGTGCCAAGTGAAGATCAAGTGCCAAGTGAAGATCAAGTGCCAAGTGAAGATCAAGTGCTAAGTAAAGATAAAGTGCCAAGTGAAAATCAAGTGCCGAGTAAAGATTAGGTGTTGAGCATGATTCAAGTGTGTCAAGTAACACAGAAGGAGTCGAGTATTAGTAAATCAATAATGTCGAGTTGCTGCATTATTTTGAAGATTGAAGTTTCGCCAAATCTGAGCCGACATGGTTGTTATCTAGAATTTTGTGAACTAGATAGAAGATAAGAGTGATGAGCTGGTGGCACAGAACACTATGTAAAATGTTTTTGGAAAATACAATTGGATTCTAGATGAAGTTTCTAGATAAGAGAAAGATATGGGGTAGATAAATTGTATCCTACCTAATCTATTGAAACCCTAAAGTTGGAGAGGGAGAATCGAGTGGAAAAGGTATTCCAGATTTCTATTTAAGGAGTCATAAGGTCATGAAGCAAGTAATGTAGTCAAGCATGAAAGCATGAAGTGTTGAGGAAAGTGCTAAGGAGAAAGAGAGCATAGATACTCTATTTCAATAGATGACCACAGATATGATTGCATTGGTATGATGATCAAGAAGAATCAAGGAGACGAAGCTTGAGATGACAAGCTGTCAGAGCTAAAGTGATTAAAGCCAAGCAAAGGATTGAACTGAAGTGTGATCTGTAATCTGTAAGATATGTTGTAAGTTGTATCAGATCAAAAGCCATTATTTTTACTCTCTAGCAATTTTAATAGTTAGTATAAATCCTATTTACATAGGTTGGTTTAATGGCCATGTTGTAAATCCTTTAACAGGGTGACATTCCAAGTGAATGTTCCAAAGTCCTTTGACCAGGCCCATTCCTAATAGTATAGTGAAATCCTCTAACAAGGTCACATTTAATAGTGTGTTGTAAGCCTTTAACAGGGTAGGCTTTTAATAGGGCATCACTTTAGAAGAGTGAGAATTGAGTAGCATGTTACTGGTGGTTTTTCCCAAATTGGGTTCCACGTAAATCACTGTGTCATGTGTTGATCTTGCATGTTGATTTGCTGTAACTTGCTAAGATGAGTGATTTAAGCTTGGATGGATGAATAGTTTAATGTGCTCACCATAATTGGTGAAAAAGTATTATTAGGGCATTTAGACCTTGCATAACTGATCCCCCCCCTTAGTTATTCTAAAAAATTCTAACACCAATAACAAAAAATAATAGATCACACAGAAATGAACACAAGGCACCAAGATTTAAGGTGGTTCACCCAATCCCTGGGCTATGTCCACCAAACATAAAGTCCAATATTATTACAATCCAATGATTACAACCTAATTACAATCTGTAATCCCTTATAGCTCACTACTGCCGCAAGAAGCAATTTTGCATCACAACATAATATCATAATAATAAAAAATACCTAACCCTAAGTCCTTTTATACAAGTATTTTATGTTGTTTTAGGGTTGCAACATGTCAACCATATGTCAGCCACACGTCGACCATGGCCCAAAATTTTTTTCCCAAAGAATTTATGAAGTACGTACAGTACTTTCCTGATCAGTCACCACAAACTATCATTCCACCATGTCATAAGCCTTAGATAGATCAAGTTTTAGCAAGAAGCACTCCTATTTACCAACTTCTAGGGAGTGAATAACTTCATGAACCTTAATGATGGAATCTAGAATTTGCCTGCCAGGAAAAAAATCTAGATTTTTGAGGTGCTATAATCTTTGGAAGTAAAATAATCACTCTATTGGTTAGGATTTTCACAAAAATCTTATAGAAGGATTTGCAAAGACTAATATGCCTAAAAGAGCCAAAAGAATCAACCCCAGTGACTTTAGGGATCAAAACCAAAAAAGTAGCATTAATTTCTTTCAATAGATTCCTTGCACCGAAGAATTCCTTAAGAGCTTTGACTAGGTCAAATTGAATAATTTCCTAGTACATTTGGAAGAAAAAAGTGGGGAACCCATCAAGGCTAGGGAATTTTTCATTTAGAAAAGAAAAAATTGCCTCTTTGATTTCTTCTAGCTTAGGAATAGCTAGTAAGGCCCTATTTTGAGCTTCATTGATAATAGAAGTGATGGTATCAATGTTAGAGTTTTGGTCCTCTTCAACCAGGTTAAGATCTTTAGAAAGGATATAGGAAAAGTACCTGATGGTCTCCTCAACAATCTCATTATCTTCCCTAATCATGTCATCTCCCTTCTTAATCTCACTAATTCTATTGGCCACCCTATGTTTCATTGTGGACAGGTGGAAGAATCTCAAGTTTTTATCCCCTTCCTTGAGCCAGATTGACCTAGACTTATGTCTCCAAAATATTTCCTCATTTCCAAAAATATTGTGTAGATCAGAAAGGATTTCCTTCTTTGTATTCATATTTATTTCATCATAACCCCATGTTTAGATCTCTTCATGTACCTGCACAAGTTCTACAACAATCCTTTCTTTGGTTTGGAAGATATTACCAAAGTCCCTTTTGTTCCATTTTTTGATTTTAGACTTGATAGATCTAAATTTTTAGCAACCTTGTACATAGCTATGCCTTCAACCTCCATCTCCCAACACCCCTTGATTTTATTGAAGAGACCAGGGTGTTCCCACCATATCTTCTCAAATGTAAAAGGGAAAGCCTTCTTTCTATTAATTATGTCAATATTAAGAAAGATAAGGGAGTTGTCTAAACCAAGATGAAATATAGATGAGAGCTTGCACTAAAATTGGCACATCCAATCCATATTTAAAAGGGATCTATCCAATCTCACTTGGATGTAATCTTGACCTATTCTCATGTTAGACCATGTGAATGTGCATCCACCAAGTTCCACATCCATAAGGGCTAAATCCCTAATCATGTCAGCTAAATGTTGTTTGCTATCAACATTAGGTAGAAGAACTCCTAACTTCTTAGTAGCTAAGAGGGGGGTGTTGAAATCTCCCATAACAATACCCTTTGGATCTCCAATCTAAGAAACTAAATCCAATTTTTTTTTCTAAAAGATTATTCTTCTACTCTTTGTATTGGAAGCATAAATCTTCAAAAGAAACCATCTATCCAAAGACTTAGGCTCAAAAAAGTTCATGAGAAAAATATTATCTTCATCAAAGATGATATTGGCATCCAAGGAGTCATTTCATATTGTTAGAAATCCACCAAAATCCCCATCTGAGTTAGGGACCACATTCCTCAAACCTTTACCAAAGGAAATATTTTTAACTTTTTCCTTAGTCATTTTAGTTTCTTGAGTTAAAAAAGATCCTGCCTATGATGCCTAATCATGTTCCTAACAATTTCTTATTTTTGGATTCCATTGAGTCCATGGATGTTCCAAGAAATGATCTTTGTATTTTAAATTTGTGACATGCTTCCTAGATGGTCTTTTGAGTCCCATCCAGAATATTCCTCCTTGCTTCTTCCTTTCTAATTTGCTTCATCCTCTCCTACCCTAGGGTGCTAGATGTGCCTCTAGTATCAGCTTTGGCCTTGCTCCTCATTATTGTAGGTGATGTTGGTGAAGGATCCCTATTTTTTTTCTTTTTCTTATGGGTTATGAGAGACCAAGGGTTCTTGTTAGAGTCCTTGCAACTATCAAATAGAACTTCCAACCGGGACATGTGCTCAAGAGAGGTGGCAGAGACCATATCAAGGAATCTATTAACCATCGAAGGGGAGATCCCTTTGTTGGTTTCCTAAGAAGGTTGATTAGTCCCCTCTAGAGGAAGCCCATTTTGAGGGTTGGGATGATAGGATGGTTTAGTTTCCACCACTTTCGATTCCAAAGAGATTCGAACCTCTATAATACTAGCCACATCTTTTCCATTGAAATCTATATGTTCATTGTCCTCCATAATGCTATTAGGCTTTGGTGCTAGGTCTGTCAAATCCTTATACTTTTCCACCAAGGGGACATTATGTTGTGATTTCTTCATAGATTCAACATTTCCTGCCTTTTCATTTCTAGCCAAAGTGTTACATTCTTGAGGGAGAGGCACCTTTTCCTTTCCCCCCTTAACCTTTTCTTAAGAATTTTTCTCCTTCCACACCTTTCTGGGTGCCTCACCTAGAATCTTGTGGTTGTCATTGTTTTTCCCCTATTTGAGTTTTGATTTTTAGGCCTTTTCATTATCTTTGATAATTGGACAAACCTTCACTTTATGGCCAGCCTTTTTGCAATGGAAACATGCAAAAGGAACATTCTCAAAGTCAATTTGCTACACTCATCTACCTAGTTGAGACTAAAACTCAATCACCTAAGACATATCCTATCCTTCAACCACTCCCACACATATCCTAGCATACAAAAGTCTCTTCTTTTTTGTAGTGATAGGGTCAATGGAAATTAGTTCCCCAAAAGAGTTAGCAATGCCAACGAGAACATCCATATGCCAATATTCGAAGGGGAGTTTTGGAAGCCTAATCCATATGAGAGCCTGGGTAAGGAAATCATGATCAAATCTAAGTTGGAAGTCCACTTTTGAAGGATAAGAGTATATTTACCCATCGTCCAGTTCCCCACACAGAGAATCCTAGAGTAGTCCTCGACGCATGTGAACTCAAAAGACATAAATCCTTTTGCTAGTGTAGTTAGTTCAACTTGCCCTTTTAGCTCCCATTTGTTTCTAGCATAGATCCTAACTAGATCAATATTAGGCCTAAGGCCAATAAATCTTCCCAGTAGAGTAGCCACCATACCCAAAATGTTATGGTCAATGATTTTAGAGGGAACCTCTAAGGAAAAAACCCCCTTATGCTTGTCAAATTTATCAATGATGTTAGGAAAATATGACTTACCTATGGGTTTAAAACAAAAAAGGTTATTCCATCTACCCCAGGCTCTAGGGGCCCCTCCTCCAGATGTTGTATGTACCAAAACATGAGCAAGAATATCTCCTAGGTATGGTTGGATAGCACGTGGGTCCCCATTGTTTGCAATCTCACCCTTCTTGTCATCCTTGTCCTACTTGATTCCCACAAACTGGAAGCCCTAATCCACTTTGGAATTGTTCTGGCTTAAAACACCATTCAAACTTCCCACCCATTCCTACTCCACTCTCCCATAGATCCAATCAAAGTTGTGTTGAGGTAAGTTAATTGTGTTGATTAATTTGTATTTTCTTTGAGCAAAGTAATAATAATTTATTATTTATATGTATATTTATTTGAAATTAACATATAAATATTATTGAAAGTTTGAATATGATAGCTATATATATATATATATATGATTATTTAAAATCAAATTTCTAATGTTCTTATAGTTAAAATATAATAATATTATTATTGAGAATAATTATTAATGGTTATTTTTACTATAAGAACTACTTTCCTTGATTTTCTTCCTCTGAGAATGTTATTGCAAGAAAAATGAAGATTCAGATTTAGAGGGAGCCTGACATGTTATTAGAGGCAACCTTGAAAGAGAGGAAGAAGACTAAGGATGTTATTCAATCAATCTTTAGTGATCTTAGTCTTATTGAATAAGAGGGAGAAAACTATTTTGAGATGGATACTCCAATAAATTGGAGCAATTAAGAGGATTGTAATTCATGGATATATCTTGTGACTATGTGGTTTAATGGGCCTGCTCCTTTTTTACATCATACAAAAGTGATGGCTTCCAAATTATGTCACTTGTATTTGCAGAAGTTATTATATGTGTGAATCTTACAATAGCTTGTATCATGAGATTAAACCATTTGAGTACTTGGTGAATATCAATGATATTCTAAGAGGCCAATAATCTTGATATCATATGTGATATAAAAACCTTTTAAGTTCTTGGTGGATATCAAATGTCGATATTTTGGGAGACCAAAACTTGTGATATCAATATGATGGATATCTTCTTATTAAAGAGATCCTTAAAACCTTGTCATTCCTAATATTACCAATAGTGTAATTATGTCTTGTGTTTATCCTACCTAGTTATGAGGGAGTGTTGATGCGTGGAAACTTTGGTTGGCTAAATTCTATGTTATACATTAGATACATTAAGAAGATTTGGAATGATGGAAAGCATACCTATGAAGACACCCATGGAAACAAATCTTCTAAAACTAAAAGAAGAAACTAAAGACTCTAAAGATGTTGACCCCACTCTTTACCCTCAAATTGTTGGATCTTTATTTTGACATTAAGGTCAATTTTTCTACTAGTGACTCAACACTTAGTTGGTTACATTGCTACCAAGCTCTATAGTTGCTATCAGGCTTATCATTTATCCAGTAGTGTTAACCAAGTGTTTCATTTGCTACTAAGCTAAATAGTAAATTATAGTTCATGTTAAGCTACATAGTGTTTACTGAGTAGTTGAGACAATTTATAGTATAGCCTGAGTGTAGTAGTGTCTACCAAGCTATCTAGAAGAAGTGGTGAAGATCCTAGTGTTAACCAAGCTCTGTAGTGTTTATTGAGCTTGTGATGTTAACAAAGAGAATCCAGTGTTGACTAAGTCATGCAGTGTCAATCAAGTGATTCAATATCTATCGAGTTTCTTAGTGTTCACCAAGTTTGAGCTACTTGAAGTGAAGTGATTAGTATGGACCATGCTTCAACATCAACTAAGTGCCAAAGTTTTTCAAGAATTGATAGTGTTTTTTAAGTATCAAAACATCACCGAGTTTGTCTTCAGAACTTGAGTTATAGTAGTTGGCTGATTTTGTAAATTATGATAAATTTGGTATTGTAGCTAACTCCAGTAAGTAATTATTTGGATTGATATATATGTAACTCATTATATCATATCCAAGTGTGTCAATAAGAAGTAATATGAATTGTACGAGTGTGAATTGAAGAAGGCTAAAAGCTATATAATGGATAACAGAGATTTATCTATCACAAGAAGGTGATTATTTCAATTCAAAGAATCTCATATAGAAAATCAAAGTTGTAAATTAGAGATTAGCCACTTCATCATTTTAATAGGTGTATCAGTTAAATCCTTTAACTAGGTGGACTTAACAATCTTTTGCTAAATCTCCTAAACAAGTGCATACTTCATTGTATGTTTATAAATTCTTTAACAAGGTGGACCTCATAGTCATTATTGCTTCTAACAGGACAAATCATCAAAAGTGATCAATTGTAAGCCTTAATAAGTTAAATTTATACTATAGTACTAAAGCTTGTGGGTATCATCCCCACCCCAGTTTTACTTTCTAATTGGAAGGTTTCTAGGTCACCATATCTTATGTCAAAGTGTTATGAATGTTTTATTGCTTTCACTCTTTCATGCATGCAATTAGATCAAAATAATATATGAAGGATTAACTAGTGAAGTGAGTTAAAGTTTTATAGGTTCCTGATTCAACCCTCCCCTCTCAATAACTTGGCCTACCTTATATTTCCAACACTTTAATGTATTTAGTAAATACTAGACCTAATATATGTTATGCAATAAATATTCTAAGTCAATACATAAGTAAACCAAAGAAGCAATATGGTTAAGAAATCTTATCTTTGATCTATTCAAGAAACCTCTAAAACCTACTATAATCTATTGTGATAACCAAAGTTGTATTAAACTCTCTCTAAATCTAGTGTTTTATAATAGGTCTAAACACATTGAGTTATCATATCACTATGTGTGAGATATGGTTGAAATAAATGTAATTGAGCTTAATTACATTAGTACACTATATTGAGTTATTGATATCCTTACCAAGTCCCTTGCCAAAACCAAAGTGGAAACATTTAAAGAAGTTCTTGGTATGATAATGTATCTTGAGTATGAATCTCAATAAATTGATATTCATATTATTTTTTGTATAAAAAATTGTTGTAATTTTGTGAACCTTATTGAAAGAAATGTCTTTCATACGACATTTTTGTGAAATTTATTGTAATGAGATAATCTTATTGATAACTATGTTACTTATTTTCAATAAGTGTTGTACTTAAATCATGAGAATATGTATCTTGTGAGACTTACAATTCAGTGTGTAGATGTCATTAAATTGACTATCATTGAGTTGTTTGTATAGATGCATATTGGGTATGAGGTGAATATGCATTTGTTGAGACTAACAACTAAGAGCTTAGATATCATTAGTTTCAGTATCTTTTGGTTGTTTGTATAAATGCATACTAGTTATTTTAATAACTAAGAGCTTAGATGTCACATTATTGATCATCATTAGGTTATTGAAAATATTGATTGTCCTTTACCTTTGATTATAAAAATGAAGTTATCCTTGTTGACTAAGAGGGAGTGTTAGAGTTTTAGTCAATTTGGATGTCTTTATCCTTTATATATGTGTGTTCATCACATATATTAAATATAATTTATATATGTAAGTTTATTATTATTTGAGAGAAAATAATATAATAAACTTACATATTATGTGTGTGTGTGTGTGTGTGTGTGTACATGAATATTAATGTGAGAGGAATTTGCACTTGAAAAGTACATACTAATTACATGGAACTACTATTACATTTGCAGCAGATCTGGGAAGTTAAAAAAAACCCTTGTTATGTTGTCATTGATGTCAAATCTATTGATAAGATAGTTTTCTATCAATCTAAGTGTCATATCTATTTGATTGATGAAGAGTATTTGAGAATTTGATCATAACAAAAGAATCTATATGATAGGTTGATTTATAATGAGGAAGCTAAAAATGGACACTTGATTAGTTGGACTTTGACAAGATAAAGTGATTGTTTAAATCATGTTGCAAGATGAGAAGACAATAATGTTCAAGTTTTGAAAGTGTGAACAAAGATAGATCAAATTCATAGGCTTGACCAAGCAATAGAATAGAATACTATAAGAATTTTTTTGTACATATCAAGTGATGCTATTATCAACTGAGCCATAGTAAGTGTTGAGAAAAGTTAGTGTTCACCGAGCATCAATATCGATTGAGTGAGAGTGTATGCATTGAGCAAGAAGTTTAACAATGACTGAGTAACCTAGTAATGACCAAGTGTTAGAAATTAGTGTTGGCCAAGGAACATCATTTTAACTATTTATGAAGAAATATAATTTCCAACTAACTAAATTGATTTCTTGGAATATGAAAGCATGTTGAATATAAGGATTGATGATTTGGATCATTTAATTCCAAGAGAGTATTAGGTAAAGAACCTAAGAGATGGATTCCAAGAGAAGTTTCTAGAAAAGAAGAGATAAACGAAATGGTGAATAGATACAATGTATTTGATGGATCTAATCATAAACCCTAAGATCTATGGTGGTGTTTAAGTAGCAAAAGATCAAAATTACCTATTTAAGAAGGTACATAGGAAAACTTACAAGAATGTATGTGTGTGTGCCTATAAGTAGATGCCTATAATGTTGGAGCTATTAATAATGTTATTGACTTCCAAATCTAAGTAGAAGGTTGAATTGAGTTGAGAAGAAGTGAAGTATAATTTCTTGAAGGGTTGCCAAGCGAATCAGAAATCAAGAAGACAATGCAAACTAGATAGTGATACATAGATAATTAATAGTGGTTGTTCTAATCACATGACTAGTAATAGAAGTAAATTTAAGGGCATTAAACAATACAAGGGTGGTTTTGTTAAATTTGGTAATGATGTTTCATGCCTTGTGAAAGGTATAGGATCAATTCAACTAATTGACAAGATCAAATGTGACAATGTTTATTGGGTTGAAGGACTTAACTATAATATATAGAGTGTTTCATAATTAACCAAATTTGTTTACAAAGTTGAATTCTATCATAGAAAGGCCAAAATATTTGATGTTGATGGTAAACTAATTAGAAGTGATGATCAAATAAGAGGTAACATGTTCTATCTAGATTTATATGATGAGACATGTATGTTTGCACAGCATGAAGATATTTGATTATGGAACAAGAGGTTATATCATGCAAACTTTAATAATTTGGTTAACATTAGTAAAATGAGAAGATGAAGAGGTTTTCCAAAACTAAAGAAACCTAACAATGCTATGTGTAAACAAATTCAATTGGAAAAAATGATAAAGTCTAATTTCAAGAAAAAAAACATGTTCATCTAATGATATTTTGGAATTAGTTCATACTGAGTTATGTGGACCTATTGGTGTTCAGAGCTATTGTGAAGACAAGTATCTCATTCTATTTGTTGATGACTATTCTAGAATGATGATTGTAATGTTTCTTAAGGAAAATTTTGATGCTTTTTAGCTATTTAAGTGGTATTTAGCTAGAGTTGAAAAAGAGAAAGGGAAGAGTCTAAAGTGTTTGAGATCTAACAGAGGAAGTGAATTCATTTCCAATAATTTTAACATATTCTAAAATGATAAAGGAATCAAAAGATAGATGTTTGTAGCTAGAACCCCTCCTCATAATGGAATAGCTAAAAGAAGGGATAGATCAATCATGGATTTTTCTAGAAAATTGACGATGGAGAAAAATGTGTAACAAAAATACTAAAGAGAAGTTGTAAGTACAACTATTTATACTCTAAATATAGTGCAAGTCAAGAAAGGTACAAATACTGCACCTTTTGAATTATGGTATGGATATGCACCTAACATGAAATATTTCAAAGTTTTTGGAAGAAAATGTTACATACTTAAGGACAATAGAAATGGAAAACTTGATGCTAAAAGTGATGAAGGTATACTCCTAGGATATTCCACTAAAAGAAAATCTTAGAAGTGTTTGAACTCTAACACTAACAAAGTTGTGAAAATTACCAATGTGAAAGTTGATGAAAATATAGAGAAAAATGAAGTTGAATGTAAGATAAAACTTGAAGATTATAGTTCATTAATATATGTGAATGGTGGTGCTACAAGAACTCCACCTAAACAAGGAAATAAAGCTAAATCCTCAGGAGACTAGGAATGTTGAGTCCCAATAACTAGTTTTTGAGTAGCAAAATGTGAGTGTTGAGAAATAGGTAAATGATGTTGATTCATAGACAGAGAAAGTTGAACATCATGAAGGCAATGTTGAGCATGCATAACCTAGACCAAAAACCTGAACAAGAAAGAGAGAATGAGATTGAAATTAATTTTCAAGATGAACTTGTTGAAGAGAAAAGAAGAAAAGAGCCAATGTTAGAAAAATATGTGAGAAGCCACCATGCACCTAAACAAATCATTAGAGATAAAAAGTCTAGTGTTATGACAAGAAAATGACTTAGAAGTGATACATTCTTACTTTATGAGTTTGAGCCCAAATCTATGAAAGATTCTTTAGATAATGAAGATTGAATACGAGCAATGAATGAAAAAAATGAACAAATTGAAAAGAACAAAACATGGTCCCTAGTACCCAGACCTAGAGATAAAAATGTTATTGGAACAAAGTGGGTATTTAGGAACAAGTTGAATAAAAAAGGTGAAGTCACAAGGAACAAGGAAGATTGGTATGCAAAGGATATGCATAAGAGGAAGGTGTTGCCTATGGGGATACATTTACCCCTGTAGCAAGACTAGGAGTTAGAACACTGCTTGCATATTTTCCTTATAAAGAATTTAAGGTATATCAAATGGATGTCAAATCTATAATTTTGAATGGGATACTTGAAGAAGTATACATAGAAAATTCTAAAAGATTTGTAGATCCTAGCAAGAAGAATATGGTGTCCAAGCTGCACAAAGCTTTATATGGTTTGAAACAAGACCCTAGAGCATGGTATGAAAGATTGCATAAATATTTGGTAAAGATTGGTTTTGTAAGAACAAATGATAACATTAATTTGTATTTGAAGATTGGAAATAAAAATGAGGTATTGTTATCTAAAATTTTTGTTGATGATATCATATTTGGATGCAAGGAAGCATTATGCAAATCATTTGTTAATGAAATGAATGAGTTTGAAATGTCAATGTTTGGTCAGATCAAAATATTTGTTGTCTTCTAAGTGTATCAAATGAAGAAAGGTATCTTCATTACTCAATCTAAATATATCAAGGAAATACTAAAAACTTTTGGGATGGCAGATTCAAGATTAGTGAGGACATCTATGGTTATTGGACACAAACTATCTAGAATGGTGATTCTACTTATGTAAACCAGACACAATATAGATCAATGATTGGTAAATTGTAATATGTTGGTCATAGAAGACTAGATACTGCATTAGTAGGTGGGATAGTTGCTAGATTTTTAGCAAGTCCTAAGAAAAATCACATGATGGTAGTGAAAAGAATATTGAGACATTTGAAAGGAATAGTAGACTATGAATTGTACCACAAGAAGAATGATAGATTTGAACTGAAGACATTCATTGAATCTAATTGGGTAGGAAATGTTGATGACAGGAAGAGCACAAGTGGTGGTACATTATTTCAAGGAAAGAGATTAATTTCATGGACAAGTAAGAAGTAGAATTACATTTTCCAATCAATAGTTGAAGCTAAGTTTGTGGCAACAGTAGTGAATTGCTCAAATATTATATGGATGAAGCAATTGTTGAAAGGTATGAAGGAAGAAATTACTGATCTAGTGGTTATCTATTGTGATAACACAAGTTCTATTAACATATCAAAGAACCATGTTATGCACACAAAGACAAAGCATGTTACTATTGACTATCATTACTTGAGAGAGCTAGTTCAAGACAAAGAAGCGAAATTGAAGAATGTAAATACAAAAGAGAAAATAGTTGGTATATTCACTAAAGCTTTACCTAAGGATGCTCATGAATATTGATGTAGGAGTATCTTGGGTGTAAGAGCAATCTTGCATCACCCAAAAATACATTTATTTTCAGTATTTTCTATTTTAAGAAGGAATAGTAGATAGGGTGGTTACTATTTATGGAAACTTGCTATTTCTAGTAAGTTTTTCATGTGAGCTTGGAATGTTCTCATTTTCTACATGAAGGTTCATTTTAGACTTATAAGCCTACCATAAAAATATCATTGCTCTAGCTTAAGTATCAAAGAAGTTATGGGGGATTGTTGGAGGAAACATTTGTAGAATTTTTTTTAGGCTCACTGTTGGAGGCCTTAAAGTGCCCATATGAGGTCTAAAAATTTGGAAAAAGGGCGCTTGTACAATTTTGAGGATGTAGATTAGGAGCTGGCATTTCCAAAAAGTGGTTATAATAGCTAATCAAAGCAATGGTTCAAGAGTTATGACCTATCAAAGTTGGGCTACCTGAAATATCTAAAATAATTATCAAAGATGTATTTGACCAATGTTATATGTATTGTTAGTATTGTTAGAGTCTATCAGCACTAGGTGTTAAGTTTCAATGTCTAGAACCTTCTCGAGTAGCATAAAATTGCCTATTTAAGAAAAGCCTAAACATTTTCTAGGCTAGGTCTAGGTGGTAGTTTGTAGCTTAGTCTTGTAGATTACTATAATGAAGGTGCCCATGTGGGTTAGCATATTGTACTTGTGAATTCTATAATTCTTCATTTGTAGTGCAAATAAGAAGTCCATATTTTTTTCTCACATTTTTTGTTGTTTTTTTATTTTTGTTATTTTTTTATGGGATTAAGGGGACCACCCTTCATCAAATATCTTATAGATAAACTGGGGGCAATTCCCCTAGATAAAGCTACTTAAGAAAAAAGTAAAGCATTGCATCAAATGTGTTGATTAGATAATTTTATACATTGATGTAGAGAGTTCTACTTTAGGAATTTCCTAAGGTAGTAATGAGGAAGAAGGAAAGAATGATGCAAAAATCATATGAAGATGATATATGAAGAATTTAGAATTGACATGAAGGTATCTACATAATCAAGATGTATGAGATAGAGATAGTGTCTTTGGCATTGTTTTCAAAGAGGGAGATAATATCTAAGGCACCAAGAGGAAGAGATTATTAGAGAGTTCCAGATAAAGAAGATCATAATAAAAGAGGGAGATAGTGAAAGATGGTAGAGATATCTAATTAAGAGGGAGTGATTACTTGGAGCGAGTTCATAAGATTTACTTGGGGTGTTGCCAAATAAGAAATATGAATTAGAATGAAACTAAGGATATTAATGAATATCTAATACATTGAGAGTGTTTCTTGAGTCAGTATAAAATATTTGGATTGTATGGCAAGTTGACTATTGAAACTACAATTGAAACAATTGTTATGTTGTCATTGATGTCAAATCTATTGATAAGATAATTCACTATATAATCTAAATGTTATATCTATTTTATTGATAAAGAGGACTTGAGGAGTTGTTCATAAAAAAATAATCTAGAGAATAGGTTAAGTTATGGTGAGGAAACTACAAATGGACAGCTAATTAATTAGACTTTGACAAGATAAAGAGATTGTTTAAATCATGATGCAAGAAGAAAAGACAATAATATTCAAGTCTTGAATGTGTGAACAAAAATAGATCAAATGCATAGGATTGACTAAGCAATAGAGTAGAAGACTAAATAATTTTGATGTACATGTTGAGTGATGCTAGTATCAACCAAGCCAAAGTAAGTGTCGAGAAAAGTTAGTGTTGATTGAGCATTAGTATCGACTGAGTGAAAATGTATGTTATTGATTGGTGAATCTAAGAAGAAGGATGAATCAAGTTTAGAAGAAGTGAAGGGTGATTTCTTGAAGGGTTGCCAAGAAAATCAAAAATTGAGATGACAATGAAGGCCAAATAGTGAATCAATACATGAGAACTGAATATAGATTTGTACATGCAAAGTGAGTTGTACTTAATAGATGAAACCTATTGTTTCTAACCATTTTGAATATTATTTGAAATCATTTAATCAAGGTTGACCTAATAGCCATAGTGACCTAACAGTCATATGTAAATCCTTTAATAGGGTGACATTCTAATGGAATGTTATAAAGTCCTCTAACAAGGCAACTCCTAATAGGGTGATTAAATCCTTTAACAAGGTCACATTTAATAGTGTGTATTGTAACATTAAATAGGGTTAGATCCTAACAAAGCTCACTTCAAAAAAGTGAAAATTGGTGACATGTTGTTGGTGGTTTTTTCCAAATTGGGTTTTTATGTTAAATCCTAGTATCAAACTTGTGTGGATTTTTTTATGATGTTTTACTGATTAATGTGTACATTATGAAAGTCTATTATTTTAGAATAGTGGAGAACTAGCTAATTTTACTAAAAGTATACAGTAGAGACCAAGCAATAGAATGATAAGATCTGAAGTTTTTTAAGTGTTTGTTTGTTCAATAAATACATCTAGAACTTGGATAACTAATTCACCATGCCCCCCATGACCCCCCTCAGCCTCCTCTTTATTCTAAATATTCTAAAATTTTCCATCTTTCTCTAAAGTGTATATATTATGTCTCCAATCATGTATAGCCTCTCTACCATATTATCAAGGTTTTTCAAGTAGAATTTAATAAACATCCTTGAACATAACATTAAACACTTCTTGTTCTTTGTAAGTTCTTGTTTCAAAATCCACTATGAGATTTTGGGGTTCCCCACTAGTGAACCTAAGAGGGCAACATGAAATCACTATAAGCATGGCATAAATGTTTTTGTGAACATTAACTATATATTTAAATTAACATTACATTAAAATGAAAATACCTTACAATATCCACAGTAAGTCCTCTTAGGTTCCTCAACATCACTACTTATCATCCATAAACAAATAACACTTTAGAACATAAAATGGAAAAATTAGATTAATAATGATACACTCATTTTCTAAGCCCCAAAATCCACATAAAATTAATCTTTTATGTAATAATGATCATCAAATACACAATAAATCTATTTCCTACTAACTATTTCATCTTAGTGATCAATCATATATAAAAATAGAAATTTTATAATTATTTACATGAGTATACATTTACAATTCCAAAATCTAGTTTACATCATATATTAAAAATCATAATAATGATCATCTGTCAAGAATTTGGTATAAAATTATAATTAAGACGCAAGAATTTTGTAGAAACTATTTGATCCAATGAATGGAAACCATGAGTGTATCTTGTGCAAATGAAACTAATTAAAAAGAACAAAGTTTTTGTCTTTGATCCTCGATGAATTTTATTATGTTTTGATCACACCATCTATCTAGTTATCTATTGTGGCTGCCATTGACTTTCGCTTTTGTAGTTGGTTCAGAAGCCTTTTACTACTGAAGGAATTTTGATCAAAATTTTCCAGTGCTTGAACTAATGGTAATAATCCATAACCACGGAGAGGGTCAATATATTTGACCATGGCATCTATTATCTATTTGATTTCACTCTTCTCCTTGGAATCTTTATTTTATTATATGAGAACATGTTGAGTTCATTAAATCCTTCTTTAGGTTTATAAAGAGAAACTTCTACTATAACTTCTCCTATTTTTGAGCCTGTGAAAATCCTTGTTGCATTCTTTTCTCTTTTTGCCTTAGGGGTCCTTGTGGGGTATTTACTTACCATGTCATGAACTGGTATCAATACAAGGACCGTGATATACTTTTTTCTTACTGAACTAGTAGGCCAATTTGGTATTGTTGATGAATATTATTTCTTTTCTACATATTTTACCTAGGTCACCATTGTGTCTATCACTTGGACAACATTTTTGTTAACCCTTGAACCTATTGTTCATTTTCCATAAAAGCAACACTTTGTTCCTTATATTTATTTAAGTCAACCCTAATAGGTTCTTAAGTTTCCATCTTTTTCTGCTTTTGAGATTAGTTCTAGATCTAGTCCTTTGTAGTATGGATTGGCTTTCAACTAGTCCAAAAATTAGTTCCTTCAAATGTTTTTTATTACTTGCACAGTCAATTGAAAGAACTGTGTTAGCAATAGGTAAAAATTATGGACCTTTATTCATAACTTTGGGTTGGTTCATTAGTGTTTTCTCCTTTCTTTTCTATTCTAACCAAGCCTTAGTATGATCCACAATAGCTTTATTTCTTTGGACAATATCATCCTCTTCATCCCAACTCCAATCAATAATAGGAAAAGTTATTCTATCTACGTTTACATAACCTGGTTCAACAATGTTTAAATCATAATCTTGTTCTCCATTTACTTTACCTTCGTCTAAAATGAGGTTACCTAGGACAATAAGAACCTAGAGTGACCCCTATTACAAACTTCTCTTTTATTAGGTAAATCTTCCCAATAATCTTCAAGGTCAAGGGATGGCATAATTTGACCTTCCAGCTCCAACACACTCCTTGTAAACCCCTTGTTATCAAAATCTCTCCTTTCTTGGTAGAATTTTAAATCAAACTAAATAGGTTATAGCCAATATTAATAGTGTTCTCCATCATTCTAAAGGAAATATTACCAAGTTTAAAAAGAAATAGGGTATCCCACCATCTCATCTAGGATAAATCTTCTGACTAAAAAAACCAATTATTTGCACACCTTAGCTACCACAAAATGATCCAAGATGATCCTAGGAAACTTCGTGGGTTCTTCTTCAAAGCCTCCCACCCTAATATAGGTGAATTTAGTGAATTGAATAAACACACTACCATAGGTTAGAGCTAGTTGATGAGCTTCGAGTGAGATTCTATGTTTAGGCACACCAACTAGTTCAAAAAAAATATGCCCATAAATACATCATGAGAGGCAATAGTCATAAATAAGGTTACTCTCATTCCATTGGTCATGTGGATTAGTTGTGAAATTTAGTGTGCAGACCAAACAATACATCAAATATGAGGACATAATGAAATCATTTATAATTATTCATGTTAACTTCAATTTCTCCCTACGTGAACTTGTAATCAATTCCCCTCAATTTAAGTATTGTTTCCCTTCTAATATAATATCTATGTATAATTATATCCACTCCTCAAAAATGTAGGCATTAGGAGAGCCTCTCACCCTGTGCAGAATGACCATCAAAACATATATGTAAGGATTCATATAACCCTTTTTCAAACTCATAGGTAGATGTGAATATCCTCTATAGAATTTTTGAGTCCACTATCTAGCTATTTAACTAAGGAATTTTTCAGGGCTTCATTAAATTTGACAAGAGACTGTGTGGGGGTAAAGTTCACAAAAGACTATCTAGGTATTTTGAAGACATACATTATAGTTTCATGATTAACGGTGATTAATACCCCCTCATAACTTTTCATTATACACTTAGACTTGACATCATAGTAGTTTACACATTCTTGTATTAGCTTATGATGTATAGCCATAGGAGGGAAGGACACAACCACTATTAGACCACTATCAAGAATTTTTTTGACAAAGGGTTTCCCTAAATGCTCATACAATTTATTATCTATATTCCATACATTCAGTCTACTCAAGTCTATATCAAATATTATTGGCCTTCTACAACTCATGCTGGTAGTATTAACCAAAAAAATGAAGAGTTGGTCCTACATGATTCTTTAGCAAAAGTGCAACCACAACCTAGTATTTATGTAAAGGAAAAACTATAGGAAAAATAAACTGGAAAAAGTTGTATAAGATTACCTTGATCTTGTTGAAACTAGCCAAAAGAAACCTTTTTGAAGCTCTTGTACTTTACCTTCACAGTGGATACTTGAGAAAGACAACTAACTTACCACCTTGGGAGTCTAACTTTTAAAATAGTGAAGTAATTAAATTAAATCTCAAGAGTTGGAACTAAAATATTTACATGTTATGAATATTTATTGATTTTATGTTTTACAAAAGGTTTAATTAATTAATGGTCTTTTGACTCATTTATCTCTATTGTCTCATGATTAACTTGAATGAGATAATCCTTTTAATGCTCTCGACACCTGTTGCATACTTTATTCCTTAACCTCAGCTTTAAATTATTATTTTACAAGGATGCTATGATGAGATATCTATTTCATTTTATAGACACATCATCCTTGTTGTACTTCCCATTTGGAATACATTTCCGAATAATATGTTAGTTTTTCAAGTAGGAAAAACACTTGACTCCAACTATTGAGCATTGGGACCCACCACCATCGGTATATGAGATACATTAGCAGTTTCAAACTAGTATAAACTAGCTTGAACCAAGTTCAAAGTGGTTCAAAAGGTTCAAATGAGTTCAAAATTTCAAACAGGTTCAAATTTTCAAAAAGGTTCAAAAGATAAAAAAAGGTTTGAAAGTTCAGGGACTTTCACGTGGAAACATTTGCATAGACATAACCCAAATTAGAATTGTTTGACTCTCATGACTTCTTAAAGAACATGTTAAAATGAGAAGTGACTAGAAGATATTAAGAACTTGATTTTGGGTTGATGGTTTGAAATTGACAGTTCAACTAGACAATTAAAATGAAAATAAGGTGACTCAAAAATACTAAAACTAACAGACATCTTAAGAGATTTAATTTAACAAAGAGAACATGAATATTTCCATAAAACCAATAATACAACAACCAAAATTAGCTCAGAATATTTCAATATCTTTGGTGATCATAAAAGAAATTCTTAAATTTAATACCTATAGACCATCACATGACCATGAGATCATATCAAAGATAAGTAAAATAACCACAACATGCACAAGAAAAGTAGCATAAGGCCACTACTTCTTAAAGAATTACAATAATATTATGCTACTTCTACCCATATTATATTTATTTCTTAACTTAACAAAGAAAGGAAATAAAATGTTTCCCCATAAGAGGACTCATGCACAAGAAACACACAAAGATTACTTAAAGAATTAGTGTGAGTGATACAAAAAAAATTATAATATTACAATAAGATTATATCTAATTGAATCCACAAATATCAAAGGAGTTAAATTATGTCATACAAAAATATCATTAATCATACTTTTTATTTATGAACTAGTTCATAAATCTATTTTGATTTGTTGATAATTATCTATTGAAGACTAGGCAACCCTAATTCAATCTATATTTATTCTCTTAGAGAAAATTATCATTTAATAATAATAAAATACCAACAGAGAGAGACTATATGGTTTAAAGGAACCTAAACTTTTTCAATACCAACAATAATTTATACAACTATAATACATCATTTTTAACTATAATAATAACTTAACAATCTATAAATCATTACAATTGTAGACTATGCAAAATAATAACAAAACAAAAAATCATGATAATTCAATCATGACATAAAATTATATTATAACAAGGAATGTAGAAATGGCCATTGAAGAAATCCAGTTAGATGTCAATCGATCAATAGTTATGGAAAAAAAGTATGCAAAACACAAAAATTAAGTTTTCAATGTATCACAATACTTTAAGTATACACTTAAGATAGGAATATTTCTTAAACAGTAGTGCAAGGCAATATAGATAATGTCTAAGATAGATAGAAACACTTAAAAATGCAATCAACAAAAAAAATTACATGCCTTATAATCTAATGTGTAAGGAATAAGTGTTGGAATTTAATGTCCCAATAGTTGGAGAGTTGGAAAATGAATCAACTAAGATTGTAGATGTGTTTGAGTTAGTTGTCAATAAGTTCTAGTTAGTTGCCAGTCACATATAGTTTGTTGTCAATTGTATTAATTTGTTGTCATTTGTATTAGCATAATTATAGGATCTTATTGAAGTGATATAAGTCTATATATTTTCAATTTCTAATGATGAATAACAAGTTGTAAATTTGTTTCTCTTTTTAAAAATCTATTGTTATATTTTACTAATATGGTATCAGAGACATCTTCATATTATATTTTGTGTGTTTAAGAAGACCTTTTGTGTTGCTAGACTAAGTTAGAGAAGAAGTTATCAAGGAGATGAGACCTAGTGAAAAACCACCAAATCTTGATGGTGATGATTCTTTCTTTGAAGATGAAGGTCTTATCATGTTTTGAAGAAGTCAATGATTTGAAAAAGGAAAGGATGTAGTAGAGTCTAGATGGATGATCAATAGTTTGAGGTGCTAATGGATGGGAGAAACTATAGCTCATCAGTGTTATGAGACACACATGTAGGGATTAGCATCCAATAGTTTAGGGAGATCTAAATATATTGCAGCTTAGAATCATACCTATACAAGGGTTATGAGGAATTTTATGTGCAAATGGTGTCCAATGGTGTTGGAAGATTAGATGATGGTTTCATGACTACACCAATAGCTAGGAGTGACTTGAAGAAGCCTTACTAGTCTAGGAACTTTCTTCAAAGAAAAGAATATGCAAAATATTTTTCTATTGTACATCAATTAAATGGTGTATCATTAAGAGAGGATGTTGGAATTTAATGCTTTGATAGTTAGAGAGTTAGAAAAGGAATCAACTAAGATTGTAGATGTGTTTGAGTTAGTTGTCAATAAGTTCTACGTAGTTGTAAGTCACAGATATTTTTTGTCAATTGTATTAGTTTGTTTTAATTTTTATTAGCATAATTATAAGATCTTTGATGAAGTAATATAATTCTACATATTTGTAATTTCTAATAATGAATAACAAGTTGCAAGTTTAATTTCTTTGTTTTTGAATTTTTTATTCTATTTTTCTAATAATTATAAGGTCCAAAATAATTATCAAAGGATTACACAAAACATTGGGAAGTAATTGACCATAATTGTAGACCATGACTTTCTTTAAATCATCATGAAGATGTTTGGAAAAGAAAACACCAAAGAGGGAAAATATACATTATGAGTAATGCTTAAAGAAAGAGAAGATCAAATGACATATCCATTGGATTAATACCTTGTGCCTAAGCTATATTTCATATAAAAAGACCATAAACATCACCTAATAAAGAATGGACAGTAACCATAGAACATATGCATTCATTTATTGGGAAAGACATCATCCAAGGAAGATGTATTATATCCCAAACATAGATGAAATAAGAAATCAAATGAAGATGTGAGATTTTTATATATTAGCATATTATAAAGTTTATAATTTGCTAGTAACAAGCTGAATCAAATCACAAAAGATATTAATTTAAGTCTATATCTCAACTTGAAAAAGGAATAATTTGAGAAGGAGATCAAAATTTAGATCATAAAATATAATCCAAAGGTTTTCCCACATTGATTTAACAAAACTCACTATCATATTCATTGAATATCAAAGGAGAAACTCTTCTTATCCCTTTCGAAGGCCAATGAAAAGTCATGCAAACTTAACCATTCAAATACCAAGAAACCATAAAATAGCTAATTCTCCTTTTATAATTATTAAGGTTAAGAATTAATATATGAGTACTTATTTAATAATTATTATAACCAAAAAGAATTTATTAGTGCAATAAAAATCATTAATGATACCTTAACAATAGCTATTAGTAAACTCTCATTGAGTCAATACTTAAATCATGTAATTTAACATTAATAATAAATTAATATAATTATCTTAAGTATGTTAATTATATTTTATTACCTATCAATTTAAATAATTAGTTTAAATATAATTAATTTCTTATCATAATATAAGAAGAGGACAAAAAGCATGAAAAACTTGGAAATCCACTATAGTTGTTCATTAACAAAGAGTTGATGTCCCTTTTGTAACCATGCTACCTTGTAACCAATGAGATGTATTATCTATCTCAAGCCTAGTTTCTCCACCCTCTCTATTGAAAAAATATTTTTAGTTCTTGGAGCTATATATGATTCACCAAATTTAGGTGCATCCTTATAAGCCTTAGGTTCCTACATGTCCCCATCTTCACCTTCAAAAATATATTCACTTCTCTAACTTTTGGTAATAATGTTTGGATTCTTGTAAGACCTATGACCATATTTATTGCATTTAACACATTTTCCAAAAAATCCTCCACCTCTATCTCTTAAATGGGGTCTTCTTTCCCTAAAAGAATGATTATTGTAGGAATATTATTCCTATTGATGTAAGCTATTGGCCTCGTCATTTTTATCTTTTTATTTTCCTCTTACCACTTTTTGATCCTCTTCCTCTAAAACTTCAAATTTTCCCTATTGTGATCTACTTCCTAGAAAAATTTTCTTCCATTTTAAAGACACATCAATATGCTTTTTCTTTTGTTCTTAGACACAAAATATTAATTTCATCTATAAATATTGCATCTCAATCCATTGAGATATCTAACCACTTATTTCAAGATCATCTTTGATATAACTAGTTCTAATGATCAACCTTCATAATTATTCAATATAATATTTAGCTATCATGTGTTTTTATCTAATATTTTGTAACTCCTTGAAAAGATTAAGTTGGTAATCTTTGGGAAATAATTTATCTTTATTGCAGCCAACATTTTTAATCAATTGTTGATTTTGGACTATCCTTTTTATCTCCTTTATTAATATTCTCATCCCACAAAAGGGATGCCTAACCCTTCAATCTATTCATATAAAACTTCACTTTCTTGTCATAAGAAACATTCTTATTCTTAAAATATTTCTTCATTGGACTAATCCAATTGATTTTTTTCCATATCTACACTACCCTCATGAATAGGTGCTCCAATATTGGTCTAAGGTTGCTCCAAGAATCACTCTAATGATTCTTGTTTTAACTCCTACTATCTCATACTTTATCTCTTCTTCTAATGGCTCTTCCTCTCTATCACTAACAACTCGTACATTAATTCCTCTCCTTCAAAAAATTATATGACTTGTAGTCATGCTACTATATGTCACACCTCTTCTAGAATCTCTACATTTGTAATTGTTCTTCCTCTACTTTGAACTTTGACTATGATTTATTGGAAAAGAAGGTATGGCCTCACACTCATTATGACTTCTTCATTTTTAGATACTAGTAAAGATAAAGGATTAAAAAATAATCTTCTTCTTGTACCCATGGTCTAATTATTATGTAAGAACCTTATGTTGAAATGGACTTTAAACAATATTGAATACATAAAAGAAATATTAAATACCTCACATTGTCTTTATTTTTCTTTATAGTAACACCCTTGAATTTTTACTTAAATATTCCATATTTTGATGAACTTATTATAATGGAAAGAATACATACAAATTAACAACCATAATAACATGCATGTCTAAACCATAAAAGCTTCATGGTCTCTCCTAGTTCCTAACTTTGCATTTAGAAATTAGCATTTGGTTGTTTGATCTCCTTGCAAGCTAGTATCCTAGAAGGCTTTACTTCAAATTCTCAACATTGCAACAACTAGGGAATGAGTATATATGATCATAACTTAGAATAGAAAACAAAACTAACAAGCTCTAGCCTTGGATTTTTTTCCATAGACTACTAGTCCACACTCAAAGAAAAAAGCTATATGACCAAGCGTTCCTGAGAAAATATCAAGGCCACTTCCAAGATTAGTTTTAGGGTATGATGTATGAATAGAAATGGATCCATATAAAATCCTATGGTTACAACAATAATTTTTCAATGACAAATCAATTACATTCATAGTCAATATTCATTGGAAATCTTAATGGGAAACAAGATACGAAGAGGGGGGGTGAATCAAGATCTATAATAATTTTACTGATAAAAAAGTTCACACTTAATCCAATTCGTAAATTAAATATTATACCATATGATGGAACTTAATTTTGCATTCCTCATTTTCAGTACCATTCCAAATTTTGAAGTCATTTTGAGCCCTAATTGCACTTTTTCTTGCTTGTGTACTTGGTTGTCATATTAAGGCCAAAGAGGTGTTTTATGTTTCTAACACCTTACATTTAGCCTATCTATGTGTTCTATAATGATAAATTAATGTCCTGAACCATTATGCGAAGTTCCATTTTGAGTAATGTTTAGTTCTACATTTTTGCTTTAGTGTCAAACAATGATCAGAGGCCCAATTTTCCTTTGAATATCTTTTACCTGGTTAAAATTCATGAATTTTCACTTTGAGGATGTTTATTATGCATACCAAAGAACATATGTTCCAAGTTTCAAGTTCTTTTTATGTGTTTTGACTAGATTTTGAATCTCTCAAAGTTGGTCAATTGCCTCTGTTGTAAATCTGCATATTGTTCATTTTTCCAAGTAGCCCTATTTGACAAGTTATAACTTTTGACTAGTTGATCCAAATAAGAAAATTCCTTTTGCATCATATTCTACAGGTTAAAGACTTGCTATGATCTAGATTTGAGCTTATGATGAATCCATTTGATCAGTTTTCAAAGGCGGTTCTAAATGCAATTTATAAGCTTTTACTAGTATCATGAAATGTAGAATGGTTAGGAGCCCTATTCGGGATGTCATATCTTTGAGTCTGTGATTGAAGGGACCAAATGGATTATGCCACTATGTTCTATACTAAAAATAATACAATTATGCCATTTTTCAAGTCTTGAAAAATCTATTTGCACACTTTCTAAGGTCCTTTCCATTTGTAAAAATTGTTATCATGTCAATATCCCTAGTCCTAGAAATCTAGGTAGCCAACTTTAGACCTTCACCAAATTTTCCCAGTCATTTTTCATGAGCCCAAATTTGAGGTTTATACTCTCTATGTTAGTGTCTACCAATGCCCTAGTTTCTAAAACCTTAAGTACCCATTTGCCCAGTTTTCAAAGCCAAAACCAAACGCATTTTCCATTTTTCTGACATGTTTATTTGCAAGTGATTTTAAGTAAGAAACTTTGGAGGATGGAGAGGAAGTTTTTATGGTCAACGCAATGAATGCTAGTTGTATAGTCAAGAGATCTAATACAGAGTGCTCTGATATTATGCCTGAATGATGCTACAACTACTTTGGGAGATCGTAGAGAGATTTTTAGGCATTTGTGGTGCTCCAAAATGAGAAGTTGTCAAGAGATCGGAGGGAGAAGTTATGGATGATATGATTTCATGAAATAAGCATGAATCATAGGGTCAAAGGGCCAAAATTGAAAATGTAAGATGCTATGGGAGGTGAAAATTTAGTATTTCAAATGGTTTAAATGTGGGGCCCACCTAGGCAGTTAGCCAATGGGAATATGACACTTGGCACAAGAGCATCAGAATGAAAAGGATAAAATAAAGTTTTAAGTTTTTTTTTTTTTTTTCTAATTTGAATGCTAGTCAATCTCAAATGATGAAAAATTTAAATTAAATTTAAGATTTTATATAGTTCAACTTTATGAACTTTTAAATTTTTCATTTTAATGCTTTGTTCATAGCTTGGGAGCTAGAATTTTGAATCGATCTCAAGGGCACAATTTTTGTCCAAAATATATAGTGTAATATACTAATGCAACCAGGAAGAAATGAACTTTCCATTTTTGCAATCAATTTTTGCACGTGTTAACTAGAAGTAGCTATAGGAGGTTTTGTGATTCTGAGGCAATCTCAGTGAGCACATTTATTATTTCTAGTTTGAATTGATATCAGATATAGCCAAAATTTCATCAAATTTAATTTCATCAGAAACTTTCAAGATGATTTGATTGTTTTAAGTGTTGTTGGAAGTAATTAAGTGTTTTTGTCAATAGTACATTTAAATGTCAAGGCAAAAGTAGAAGTGACAGGCCAAGATTGGATTTCAAGCTTTAGCATAGTTTATGATGATTTCTTAATATTTCTCTATAGGATATTTTTTTTATTACTATAAAGGGGTATACATCAAATATTTATGCATCATTTATGGTTTTAATTCTAGGCAGATGAAGATTAGTTCCAACAACAATCAAATTGAAGACGTTTCAATGGGACACATGTCAGTTTTGGATTCCAGATCCTGAAATATCTTATCTTTTATATATCTTTCTTCTCTACTCTTTCAGGGGTTTTGATTTTTAAATTTTCTCACTATTGTGAGACTAGATAGGTTCCAAAGTTGGAGAATTTCTTGACTATTGTGATACCATTCTTAGTGTTCCTCTGTTATGAATAGCAATATTGTATTTCTTTTGAAGCATTTCATATTACACAGTCATTCCTTGGTATTATTTTCTGAATTTTGACATATAGATGATGTATTATTTCCAATGAGATTAATACGAGAGCTTCATTTCTCTTAGTTTCATTTTGATTCACATCTCCTACTTTTTTTATTCTCATGTTTTGTGTTTGAGAACAAAGAGCTTAAACTCATTTGCAATCCTTTAAGGTTGTATGTCTAGATAAATTTGCTAGTGGAACAAAGATCCATGTAAATGCTTGTTTACATTGACAGGGTCGTAGGTTACACCAGGAGGATATTACCATAATTATGAGAGCTTTTATGAAGATTCATGTCCATTTGCAAGTCGAATAGATAGATTAGATGCTTGGATATACAAGTATATTTTAGGTGTCCATGTGTATGTTAAGGTTTAGTTGATGTCAAATGGATAAGGAACTAGTCAACTTAGAGATTGCATGTTCTCTGCTATTGCATACTCGGGTTATTTTGAGATCCAAATCTTTCATTGAATATCTTTTCCCTTTATGTTTAAGGAATTGAAAGAGTTTCCCTCACTTGGTTTATTAGGTTCATGTGCTCTATTATTAGCTATTTCATGACCATGAATGCTTGCATAAACATAGAAGATTAAGGTGTTTTATTTGTTATAGAGATTCAATTATATGCCTTTACACTAGTACCATATAAAGAATCTAAGGTCCACTCACTTAGGCCTTGTAGAGCTTGAAGACAAAGAAGGAATTATGCCTTATAGTTGGCCCAAGATTAGCATGACATGCATCTATATGAGATTTATATAGATATTTTGCAGACTTCAAGAAGCCCATGAAATAGAGGTTAAGAATTATTATTTTCCTAGTGAAGCAATATTACAATGATATTTGTTTCCTTGTAGACATTGACTACACTTTCATCTAGGCTATTGTACCTAGAGTTAGATGGTTAAGACCTCTAGGATATGAAATTAATATTGATGAAACCTCAGCTACTAATAATGCATACCTACACATACTTTTTTAATATCGAACAATCCACATCCAATAATTGTAATTGTAACATGGACTAACATACTTGAACAATTTGACAACTTTTTTGTAACATGCCTTTATCCCATCCATGGAAAATAGGCCCAAACCATGTAATGAGGATGGAGAAATGTGATATATCCTCTCATTAACAAATTTTTTTGTGTTAATTGGAGGTAGCTTATTGGGTACCCATTCTTTCTCAATGTGTGTGTACCAAAAGGGCACCTTGATGTTGCCTTTGGTCTCATCATCATAAGAACATGACCTCCCATTAGCAAGGAAAAATTGCATGCGTTTATCAATTTTTTTTCTAATCTTTTGACCTCTAGTTGATCTCCCTATTTTAGCCATACTACATGTAGAGCTTTCATCTACCATTTCCTCATTTCCCTCATTCAATGTAGATAGATCTAACAAGTACCTATTTGGTGGGTCCTACAATCCATCAAATGAAAAGTGAAAGTGAAAAATATAAAATGTAGTAATTTGAAAGTGATTATACAATTATATTTTTATACGGACCTTCTTTGTCTATATATACATTATATGATTGTATAATATGTCTATTTATAACATACATGCTCAATGATAAACAAGAAGAATATAAGAAAATTATGTCTATTTATTGACTTATACCTATTGATCCATGTCACTATGCATGATCCATACCAAATGGGTCAAATTTCCTACATGTGTTAATCATTTATCTTAAGTTAGCTAAAAATTACATGATATGCGTAAACATGAACAAATTTGCCTTATATATCGAATGCAAGATCGTCAATAGAAGGGGTGACAATGTACCTATAGTCAATTGACTATTTGCAAAAATGGTGACAATTAGACACAATATAAGCATTGGTAATTATAAATAACATATTTTGTAATCATTAGAAGTGAACATAATAAATATGTAATCAAATTTCCTGCATATGTTAATCATTTACCTTAAGTTAGCTAAAAATTACATGATACACATTTGCTACAAATAACTTAGAAGACAACATGAACAATAGGAAACATCATAAATATGAACAAATTTCCATTATATCTAGAATCCTCATATAGATGCATGACATCATCCTGATGATGCATACCAGTGCACATGTTCATATGAGAAACCAAGTTCAAGTTATGAAGGAAATACCAATGCAATAATCTCATATTGCAGAACAGAGCATGTTAGAAAATTGACTTGTACGACTTGTAAAATTGTTTTGATTACCAAATCTTGATGAGCCAACTCTAAGGATGATATGTGAGTTGACTAAGGAAGAATTTATTAATATATTTTATATAAGTAAAGAACTTCAATTACAAAGTTAAGCGTGAATGAAATGAGATACTATGTGATGCAAAGTAATGTTATGAGGTGTGAGATATGATGCAAATTAATATATGTGCAGTTACCTCTTGTATGAAGAACTGACAATCAAAGAAATTGCAAAGTTCAACATGTGATCTAGTATTGTATGTATATCTATTCTTTTGAAGAACTCAATTGTTAATTTTATGTTAGGGAAATGGGCTCTTCTTGTACATAGTTATATATGATCTACCAACTCTTAACATGGTTGAAGCAACTCCTAATAGGGTCAATATCCTTAACTAGATCCTTTATATAGTGAATTACCTTGTGGGTTTCATCCCCACGAAGTTTTCCCTTGGCTAGGGTTTGCCTAGTTAACAAAATATCATATTATGATCTCTCTCTATGTATGGTTGTTTTTACTATTCAACGTTATTGGTTTATTTTCTTATGGATGTTGCAAAGTAATTAATAATATTTAGTTGTGGGTAGAAAGATTGAAAATAATGATTCACCCCCCCTTAGTATTATCTATTTCTAACATATCTCATAAAGTGGAGAAAGAGAGAAAACCTCATGGGAAAGACCCTCCCCCAAAAAGAGAGATGAAAAAACAAGATGCATGGATGGATGGAGTAACTAAGACCCCCCCATTACAACATACATCATGTATATACAATAGAGAATTATGAGAAGGACAAAACCCCATAAGAGGAAAAGGTTGCCCCCCCCATAACAGAAAAGAAGTAGAAGAAGAAGAAAGGACAAAAGGTAGTCCCCTCTTAATGTAGAATTCCCATTAGTGATAGCTGCTCCAAGATGAATGTAGAAGTTGATCCATGACTCCTAAATAATATTCCTCCCCTTAGGAAGAAACAATGTCATAGGTACATAAGAGATGCTTCCCCAATATGTAGAAAGCATCTTGAAGATGAGTGGTGTCTTTGAAAATTGCTCAACTATCCCTATGTCAATATTGATGGTTGTCTCTTTCAACACTATTGAAAAGAAAAAGTTTGGATCTAGCAAGAATGGATGTAGAACATATCCCAAAGAACCGTCTCATTGAATAATAAAGAGACCTCTTGTAACTATTGTACATAAGGATCCACAATCATATCAACCTTGTAAGACTGATCATGTAGAGAATGGAAAAGAGGGTTATAGTGTTCCCTCACAACAACTGAAGAAGGATCATATTCATCAAAGAGAAGATGTATATCATCAATAATGTCTCCTAGATCTACTATGTAGGACTCTACAAACAAACCTAAAATATCTATCATGTAGTCATCCTCTATTGCTAGAACTAGAAGGTAGGTGTACTCAATTGTACTAAATTACATGGACTTATCACCATAGCAATGTATGCATGTGGAATTTTTTGATGTTGTGACCTCATTCTGCATCTATCAAAAGGATCCTCCAGAAATGAGCCTTTTGAATCACTATCACTATTGTCACTCTCAGTTTCCACAATGTATAAGTATAGAGAGGATTAGAGAATAAACTTGGTGAACTTTCCTCAATGTGAACATTCCTCTCTATAAATATCTCATGAGTCTCAAGATCCATAAGTCTATATGCATTAACACTTTCTTCATATCTAATGAAAGTACACGGCCTTGGTGGTGGAGCCTTGCATTCCCTTAAAGATATGTGTGCCCATGTTGGACAACTAGAAACTTCAAAGTGTTTCACAACTAGTTTTCTTCCACACCATGCCTCAAAAGGAGTCATTCCATCTAAGATGTTATGAGGAGACCTATTAAGGATGTGATTGGCATTACTTATAGCTTCTACCTCAAGTGATGATCAAGAGACTTACTTGAATCATGCAACTTGCCATCGACTTAAGAGTTATAATCCTCATTGTTGTAACACTTGTCTTTGTGGACTAAATGCTAACGGATTCAGAAGATCAATACCCTCAAGTTCACAAAAGTCTCTAAGTCTTGAGTTCACATATATACTTTCATTGTCCATACAAAGAACCTTGATGGATTTACTTGATTTCTTCTCAACATGACTCTTGAAGGCTAGAAACTTATCAAACACTTCATTCTTGTGATCAAGAAAGTAGACCCATGTGTAGCGTGAAAAGTCATCAATGTGTAGTGCCTGCTCTAGTTTGCCTTTTGCTATTGTTGTCAAACTCTTTCTTGGTGTATTTTCTATTAATTAAGTCTAATTAAAAGATTTAATTAATGATGTAATTAAATGGAAAATTAATATGATATTTTAATATTTATTTTTATTTATTTAATTGGAAAATTAATTAAATAAAAATAATTAAATTTGAAGATAAAAGTTATAAGTTTAAATTTGGAACTTGATAATATTTATTTAATTTAATAATAATATATTTGGAGTTCATTTTTAAATAAATGCTAAATAATATTATTATTTAAGTTAGTAAATATTTTATCAATTAAGTTTCAAAAATAAATTTAAAAGTGGAAAAGATATTAAAATTATTAAAAGATTTTAGATCGCATGATGCATGTGTGTGATTAAAATATATTAAGATAAAACAAGTGGATTTAATAAAGTGAGTGGATGAGATTTGAAATTAATAAATTAATTTAAAAAGGAGTCAAGTGAATATTAAATAAATTTTTTTAATTAAATAAAGTATTGTGTATTATTTTAATATTTATTCACATAGGAGTATGGGAGCTCTCATGAGTTGTCATGTTGACAACATAGGAGTTTGCACTCTAATCATGCATGTCTTGTCTACACTTAGGAGTTAGCACATTATTTGAACACATGGTGTCTACAACATTCTAGAAACCTCATCATGTTTATCTTCTTATTGTGGAAGATATGTGCTTAGTTGTCATGCTTATTCCTAGTTCTTTCTAAAAATATTCTAGATGCATCTTAGAGGCCTTTATATAGAGGCTCTCCTAGTATGCTTCTACATCCTCTTATGCTTCTACAAGCACTCCTAGAAACTTGGGGGAAGGTTTTGGTTCTTGGAGGAATTGCGAACATTGGAGAAGGAAGGAGTTTTCAGAAAGGAGAAGGTTCTAAGAGGAGGAGCTTATCTACAATTTTTTGAGACATAGTGAATTAGCATCAGTGTCCAGGTAGGCACTCATGATTATTTTGCATATTTTACTATGCTCTTTCTCTTCCTGTCTTCATCGTGTCTTTTATGTGTGTCTAAATAATTCTCTATGAATGAATCTTTAATTTTGGAATTTGGAATTTGGGCATGCATATTGCTTCATTCAGTTATAGGAATTAAAAATATTATTGCAATCTCCCCTAGTAGAATGAAGATTTAGAAATTGATTCGGGTTTGGGTTCGAATTAAAATAGAATCTTATTATTATGCATTAGTTTTATATGATTTATTAACTAATCTAATTAAACTAAATTTAATTAAGATTAGTTAATAGTAGAAGTGTAATTAATTATTAGTCAATTTAATTAAATGGATTTTTAAATGAGGGCAAAGTAATAGAAAAGAGATATTAATAAGTGTTTAGTGGAATTAAATAATTGAATTATTAATGAGATTGATTTTACTTAAAATCAATGAAGATTATTTTAAATAAATGATTGCCTTGGAGTGTTTTAAGGAATTTGCAAGTTAATTATTTAAAAGAAGATAAGTATTATTCTAGAGATTTGAATAATGTGAGATGCTCTTTGAATTAAGGGAGTTTCATTTAATTATTAGTAACATTGATTTTAGTAAAATAATGCAATGATTTTATTAAAAGTCAATGGGAATTAGTTTAATGATTTAAATAAGTAAATAATTATCTTTTGACTATTTTAGACAATTGTTTAAAATAATGGAGGGATAAGTCTATGTTCTATTTGAAAAGATAAATGGGTTGACTTGGAGATTAAACAGAGAATCTTATACGCTTGAAATATACTTGAAATAAAATCTGAAAACCTCATGTTTGGCTTAACCATGTAATTGCAAAAGCAAACTAAAACATGTGTTTGTTCCTCTATGATGTTTGTTATTTGAATATCCAGATGAGTTTAATTATTGGGGTGAATGAAGAATACTTTTACCTAAAATATACTTTGAAATGAAAATTGAAACCTCTTACTTGGCATAACCATGTATTTGCATCTTGATTATCTTTGGAAATTGAATGGGGTAATTTTGTATTCTATTTGAGCAATTGAATGAGTTAAACCATATCGAGTAAGATGTACCTCTTTAAATTTGAAAGCTCACACTGAAGTGAAAATTGAAACTTTACTGTAAATTGACATTGTGTGTTCAGAGCTAAACCCAAACATGAAACTTACATTGTGGTATGTATATTGTTTGTGTTTTGGGATTTTGGGGTTGACTAGATTGTTGACCAGTCTTAGGTTGTTACCAAAGGCTCGAGGGTTAAATGTTTGTGATGGCATGTTGATGTTATTTGATCTCAATCTTTCTAAACCCAACCATGGTAATGTGATGGTGTGCTCTATGAGATGTTTGTATTTACTGATTGTTATTTCTTTCTAGTCTTCTTGTGTGAAGCTAAGGTGTATGTATTTGAGATACATGACTTAACCATTTTTGAGTCATCGAACAGTTGTACTTGGATTACTTTTCGATCGCCTTGATGGGACTAAAGTGTTTATTTTTTATCTTGATGATGTCATGTTGTGACATGTTTGACTTGACCATTTTGGAGTCTTTGATCAATATTATTTTGAGATATTTTCTGGTTGCTTGTGGAGAACCGATGAATATTATGAATTATCATTTAATGCCTTTTAGTTGTTTGTAAAGAACTGTTGTGAGTATTATGATTGTCCTTTGTCACATTTTAGTTACTCATGGAGAGCTGATGATGTTTTCTAGTCATTTGTTTAGAACTAAGATGATTTTATATGGCTCTTTGATTTGTGATTTTCATGAAACTTGGCCAAACAAGGGTATACACCTGAGGTTTTGTGAGATATCCTTTATACTATCTATGTGGCTGGATGTCATGATATGTCTTGTGATTCAAATTGGAAATTATATTTACGAGGCTTACTTTGTGGAACATTTATGTGTACTTGGGTGGAAGTACCAACTTATTTTCAAGTTGCCTATTAAATCACGGAGTTTGATTATTGTGAATGTTGTGGTATGGGACACAACTGTGTTTTATGTTCTTAAAAGAGGTTGTCTAGGTACATGTCTTTGGGAATGGCTTGTAGTAGGGGTCCGAGGCCCAAAGTGGTTAGTACCAGGGTAACCTATTGCAAGTTATGTAATAAGTGATAATCTAGTAATTAATAATTTTGGGGAAACACAATAAAAAGATAAGTTAGAGATATTTGACCTGCTCATGCCTTAAGTGCTTGTATAGACTAAGGATGGGAATGGGATGATTGCCTCATCTTCATGAGAGGGCTTTCTGGTTCCACATGTGCCACATTGAGGGTCTAGGGTTCAAAGTAACTAGTCCAAGGTAACTCAATGCTTGAGGGTCCGGGATCTAATGAGAGACCAGTCTAGGGTAACTCAAGCAACGATGACACTCCCTAGAATGTAGCTTGAGTCTCCTTTGTAGATTTTGTGTGTACCTCTGATGGTGTACTTATTGTTGAATGTGTTTATTATGGTTATTTACTTTTATTGATGATGATTGGTGATTTTTGGTGGTTGTACTCTTGACATGTGGATTTTGACTTGAGCCTATCTCCTCCAACACATTCTTTTTTGGTTTTCTTTACCTTCCTTCTGTTCTTGGATCATTATGTTGGATGTTATTTGCTAACATGATTCTTCATATTGATGATTAGCATGTGATAGATTATGCTATTTACTTATAGAATCATCCTATGCTTTATTTTGCATGGTTAGATTTCTTATGTATATGTTGTAGCATGTTAGATTTCTTTCTGTATATGATGTAGTATGTTTTAGGAGTGACATTCCTACTATGATAATATCAATGATCTATTCGATGAATTGGGATGTTGCGTGTGGGAGATGGCTTGGGCCCACATGGTCTAATGATGCTATTGATGGTTGGGAGGAACCACGCACTTAGTTGTGTTTTATGATGGATGGTTATCTTTTACGATGGTTGTTATATCTTTATTGATGGATGGATGTATCATGTATGTTAATAGTTTCATTTACCTTATTGCACTTGTATCATGGATTTGATGAGGATGATGTATCTTTATTTTTACATATGTTTAATATTTTAAGCTTTTCATATCCTGTGACATGTATAGTGGATGATTGAGTATTCCAAATTTAATTGCTAAGAGGCATTTGGAACAAATGTATAATATGGACATTGGACTTTCTATTATTCTTTCATGTGGATGTGGTAGTTGTTAGACTTAGTATTAATTAGATTAAATGTGACTTAACATCTTGTGATTTTTAAGCAATGTAACCTGTTGTGTATGCTTACAGTTGATTCTATGTTATTGCTTCTGCTACTATGTGTATGATGATGTCTTTCTTGTTTAAAAAAAAAAATTTGGTTGGTAAATTTAGTAAAACTTTAGGTTAACTCCTTTGGATCCCTTGGCAGGGCATTACACAATGTCAGTGAGGACATAGTGACCCTTGCTAATTGATGTCACTAAAAAAGGGCCTGCTAGAACCATGTGAACCAACTCAAGAATAACTAATGCTCTCCAAGACATCCCTTTGTCAAACTTCTCTTCTAGATGCATATCCATTGAACAAGTTGAACATTCACACTTAGAAAAGTTGATTGTAGGTAGACCTTTGACCATATTTTTTGAGCTAAGTTGATGAAGATAGAAAAAGGCAAGATGTCCATACAGCTCACACCATAATTTACTTTTTGATTATGAATGTGTCAATTAGGAATGCAAAGGAGATTTAGGCATAGAGTGGGAGAAAGAATAAAGCCTTGTGTCATGATTAACTTTACCCACTACAACCAATGAATCATCCTTAAGATTTTGTACCATTACTAAATCAAGAAGAGACTCAACTTTATTTCCACCTCCATAGTGAGTGATTTGGAAAATTGAAAGGAGATTAGTGCTTAGGTTAGGAACATAGAGAACATCTTTGAACTCTCCATTTTCCATATCAACTTGTCATTTCCCTTCAACTTCCACTTGTGTATCATTTCCTATAAAGATGTGAGGTGCCTTAGATTTCTCCAATGAAGAAAAGCGTCCTTTTGAAGAACCCATATAATGTGAGGCACCTGAGTCAAGAATCCATTCCCTTGAAGAACTTGAACTTGCCATTAGTGAATTTCCTTTTTCCCTTTGAAGTGGATGGATTTGAATCCTTGGAAGCATTTAGCACATTGATTTTGTTCTTCCTAAGTAATTTTTCTAACTCATTTATTCTCTTAGTCTTGCAATGATTCTCATCATGATTTGGTTTCTTGCAATATACACAAAAAATTTTAGCCTTCTTCTTGTTGTTTCCCTTCTTGTTGGAAGAAGAATTGCCTTGTTGTGAGGAGGAATATTGTTGTGTCTCTAATTGCGATTTTGGCTTGGACACTGCTTTTTCTTGTTGTTGGTAAAACTTTTGTTGCCTTGATTTTTTTGGTTCTCATTACTAGCCACCAATGCCTTAGACTTTGATGACTTGAGAATTCCCATATCTATCAACTTGGATTGTTCCAACATGAACCTTTCTAAAAATGCATCAAATGAAGGCTTAGTGAAGGCACTTCCCATAATCAACTTGTGAGTTTTATAACTTGAAAAAAAAGATGCATATTTTGAAGGTAGCCTCTTTAGGATGTGATGAATCTATCTATCATCCTTCATGGGATTACCATAATCCTTAAGTAGTGCTCCCAACTCATTGGCTTTGTTGACATAGTCTTGAATTATGTCAAAATTATTAGGATCCAAGAGAAGTAGATCATCCTCAATTTGGAATCCATTTTCCTCATCCACCTTAACACACAACTCCTAATAATTCCTAAAGCCTAGTTGCCATTAATTTTCCAATCAACTTGTGCATTAGCATCAGCGGGCTTTACAATTGCAATCAACATATAGATTTAAACCTTTTTCCATTAGTTTACTCCATACAATATCTTTCCATGTAGTATAATTGTGTGAAGTTAAAAGTGGAGTTTTAGGTGAACCCATGATGCAAAAAATTAAAAAGAGAACAAGAGAGAAAGAGAGACACAAGAACACAAGACACCCCCTAGATTACTCAATGAAAGAATCCCCCAAAAAGTGATTCTTTTGGCACTTTATATGTAGTGCGAACTTACAATTTCCACTTGCCAAAATAGACCAAAGTGGACTTATGATTTTGATGGTTACAAAAGAAAAGATGAAGCTATAGTAGACTCAAGTATAGGAGACACTAGATCTATCAAGTATCTAAACAAATACAAGTGGTAAAATAGGTCACAAATGACCTAATGCTAAAAGTACAATATCTACTTATAGTTACTCCATTGTGATACCAAATCTGGAAAGTAGACAAAAAAATGCCCTTTCAAAAAAAATGGCACCTGAAAATATCTTCGTATGAGCCCAAATGAAGCCTCTAAAGTTGTAAAAAGGAGGATCACTCAACAATAGTCACCAAAATCTATGAATTCTTCTCAATCCATGCATCAAAAGAAAAAAAAAATTGCACAGCTAAAATATTTAGGAATTTTACCCAAAATTAAAAAAATTGTGCCTAATTTGGAGTCAGAATGACCAAGATATGGCTCTTTGAATTTAGATGGTCAAATAAAAAATGCATATGAAGAGGGGTTTCAACTGCTTTCTAACATCAAAAAAATAAAAAGCTGCACCTAGTGACACTAATACACTTATCAATTTTTAACTTCACAAATATTTGTGAAAATGCAAAATAAATTTACCAGATTTGCTCATAGATCAAAGGTCTACTTGGAATAGATCAAGGTGCAATGACAATATTAGATTAGGAATCTAACTTTGTCATTTATTAGGGCCAATGTCAAACTTGAGACAAGATCAAATGATCAATGTTTCGATTTAGATGATGTGTCACCAATGCGAGAACCCTCAAATGCCACCATATATCGAGTCTAGATTGAATCAAATCACCAAATAAAAATCTCTTTAGTATTTGTAAGTCACAAGATATTAACTAGATCTTGCTATGAGTTGGGTTGAGAGCTCCTGTGTTCAATATCTCATCTTGCATTTGATGGATAGAACCAGAATGACCATTCAATGTCATTCAAGGAGTCACAATGATCAATGCAGAACTATCAATACACCAACTTGAATGAATGCTTAGATCATTGAATGTTTGTGCAGTGACTTTAATATCAAAGATGAGCTCAAGTTCAATGTCCTTTGATGTGCTTGGATGTCCCATAGGTTTGATAATGAATATTGACAAGGCTTGTGGATTTCAAATTGTTGATCTTATCCAATACTTATGAAAAAAATTGATGCAATCGTCCAATGTCAATGATGTGAGATGGTCTGAACAATAGTAGCTCCACATTGGAAGGATGAGACAAAATCGAACTTGAGGAAAATTGTATGGGCAATAGCCAATTTGGTAGGTGTGCAATTTGCATGGATCAGATCGACCAGTGCTCAATGTTGACTGTTTATGTTTAAATGGAGGTGCTTGAGCGAAGGTGTCCTCAATGTCTAACACAATTGGCAATGATAGAGAACATAATTTGGTCTATTTTCAAACTTCATCAACACTTGTGAGCTTTGGCTGCAACATAGAATAATGGATCAAATGAATGCTAGATCGATGATGCTAGTATTGTAGGTCGCGTGTCACCTCTACATGATGCTGGATTCTACAATGGGAATATGCAATGGAGGGATCTAAGCAAAATTACTGGTTTCCAAAATTGAAAATTAGTTGTCTTTAGTGGATGGGTTACCATAATCCTCCAAATGGGAAAATTGAGCCTCCAAGTCCAATTTGCAAAAAAAAATTGCCTCAAATTTGACTTTTCCCCAACATAGGCAAATTTATAGTCAAAATTTATTGGAATAGCCACCCAGATGCAATGGTGAGGTCAGATCTTGCTCAAAACACTCCCAATAATTATGGATATGTATATTTGAATCTTGGTCCTCCAAAATGAAGTAAAATGAAAATCTACAATGGCTATACAATGAAGCTCTCATGACTCTGATACCATGTAAGAATTTTCTTAAGGCAATAATTCAATGCCAATATTAAGAAGCTCAATAGATAGCATAAGAGAGACAAATAGTAATCAAATGAGAATCTCAATAATGATCAAAATGATGATGCATACCAGATGATTGGATATTAGACTATAGAAGTGCCTTGTATATAAAGGCAACTGATATGACTAGGAGTCAACAAAGAGATAAGGATAACAACTAAGCACATGCCCACCAAGAGTGGATTATCCTCCATTGTGCATGAATGTACATGCATCAATGAGAGGATAAGAATACAAAGGTGTATCTTCTAAAGAGAAGTAGTAGACAACATGTGCTCAATTGGAGTGTAAACTATTGTGTTTTCAACATGACAACTCATATGAATCTACAAACTCTTAGGTGTCTACATGAAAACTAATATGCTAATGCATTAACCTAAGTAAAATTAGGTAAAGTCTAACTAGTAAATACTTAATTAAAAGAAAAAATAATGAATGTGACTATTTATTTTATATATATGGCTTTTGTTTATGAATTTAGATAATAGACAAAAGCATTTTAAAATTTTCTACTCAACTTCCATCACTTTGTATGGTAGTTTATGTATTCCCTACTTGGTTTAGTTGTTAGATATAACTACATTAGATAATTCATATGCCCATCTCATGTTGTGATATAAGTATGGTACAAAATTCCAATGCTTTGTACTTCATGTCACCTGTCACCAAATGTATTACTTTTTCATTTTCCAAAAAATTATAATGAAAAACATTCTCCTCACATGTTCACTTTCATACTAATATATTTTTTATTTTTCCCTACCCTTTTTCAAAGGATTAGCAAAATGAATATTATATTTTAACATTTTTTTGACAACTTAAAGTTTTTTTATTTATTTTTCCATATTAAATCATTTGTTAATTAGTTATTTTTACTTATTAAAATATAATATAAAAATATTATAATATCTTTTTTTTAAAACTACAATTTGAATTTTATTTATGTATATCATTTTAATATATTTATTTTTAAAATATCAATATAAATATATATCTAATATTGATTTTTTTTATAGATCTTTGTAATGTTGATTAAATTGTTAATAAAATTATAATCTTAATGTTAATTTATGACAATAAGGTCTTTCATTTTTTAGATAAAAAATAAAAAATAACATTGTTCTTATGTTGTCCCTCATTTTCAATATTTAAGGGCCTAATGCGAGCTTGGGGTCAAGCACAATTCATGCCTCCCATGTGTTGATGGAGGACAAAGAAAAATACATGGAATCAAATGTGAAGATCTCTACTTGGGGAAAAAATACTCACTTAAAAGCTCATGCTTCATGGATGCAAATCCCTTCCTTGTTGTTATTTTCCCTAGACTTTCTTAAATTATTAGGAGGCATTTCTATTTCATGAAAGAATGTGGAGAACTCCCCCAAATTCTTCCATCATCTAGATTGCCTAATCCCAACATCAAGGATTTCAAAGATTATTTTGATTTATAGTTCAAGGAGAAAACCTAATGGCTACACTTAGATAGATTGCTTGATTTCTCTATTATTTCAGTCTACAATGTAGGGAGAAAACCTAATGGCTACAGTTGGACAGATTTCTTGATTTCTCCATTGTTTAAATTCTTGCTATGAATAAGAACATGATCCAAATTGGGCTTGATATTGGGGGCAAAAGTGTTACATTAGTAGTCCATATGCATTAGAATATCATCATCATTGTCATAAATTTTATGAATTTCAATGGCCCTTTCAATAATTTTATTGATTCTATATAACTATTGTGCCAGTGTACATCACTATTAATTATCGATCACACTTCAGTGATAACACCTTGGACATTGTTCATTCCATGCATATTCTAAGAAACTGGATTCCTACTGAGTTGCTAGAAATTGTAATGTATGACATTTATAAGGTTTTGAGGCTAGGGGGGTTGTTTGAGTAGGTCATTTCTTCTATCTTGATCATCACTTCGAGACTTATGTTTTCATGATCTAACATTTGGCGTTCAATAAGCTGAAGTGGGTTGTTGGGTGGAAGATGGATAGATTTGATGATAAGAAGGAAATTATATTTATGTTGTCCTAGAGAAACTAGTTATGGGGCATTGTGATCTGATTTAAGATCTATTAGTTTAATGACTTAATCCTACTAATTAGATTTAAATTCTTGATCCAAGTAGTAAATGTGTGGCTATGTATCTTAAACTGTTGAAGTTACAAGAAGATTTATGCATTAAACACTTAAATTTAATAATGTGTTTAATAACATAAAATAAAGAACATAATTTTAAAAAATTAGAGAAATAAGAAAGAGATAGAAGAGACGCAAACAATTTGATAATGGAGTTCATCTGGTTAGGACTACATCTCCAAGTCTGCTTCTCAATTTGGGGACCGCTTTATTAATATCGCCAAGCAAAACACACCTTCTTAAAACATCCAAGCTTTAGCCTTTCACAATCTCTCTCTTTCACACTTGAAGATAATAATTTCATGCCTAGAATAATCTCTCACCTACAAGCTCTCTCAAGAATTACAAAACTTTTCCAAATTCTCCCAAGAGCAAATTTTTCCTTCCAAGCTAATTGTCCATCTCTTCTAAATTTCCCTCCTTTTATACATAAAATTTCCCTTATTTGGTCTAAAACCAAATTACAAAATTTACAACCATATCCCCATTTTAAAATAACAAGTAACTTCATTTTTGGCTTTTATAATTATGAGCCTTACAAAAAAAATGATAATAAGGCTAACACCTCCATAATTTTAGGGACATAATGACAAAATATTTTAAGAGGGAGTTTGTATAAAACAACTTCCCATGAAAATTCTAAATTATATTTGGACTTGTTTCCCTAATATAATTTAAAATTCCTCCAAAATTTCTAATGACATAATGATGACATCATCAATACTTGTTTTTTTTTTTTTTTTTTCCAAACTTTGAACGATGATAACTTTCACATACATACTCTGATTTTGATGAAACAAAGACCATTGGAAAGCTCTCATCGGGCTCTTCATTTTGAAATCCATTGTTGACCACTTTTGAGATGGTCTAATTTTGCCCCTTATCTAGCCCTCTAATTTTCTTGTTGACCTCAACTTTGACCAAGCGTAACTTTTGCATATGAGCTCCTTTTTAACCCATTCAAGTTGCATCGAGTTCCATTCTCTGAGCTCTTTGTAGTGATGCTGAATTTGAGAGATTATGAGACTATTGAATTTTTGGTCTTCTGGGTCCACCTGGATCACATTGATTATTATTTGTAGGGCATCTGCATAGAGATTTTAGTTTGTGGGGCACTTAGGAAAATGAATTAGTGAGTTCTATGTTAGACATTTGTTATCTAAGTTATGTAACAACCTAGCTTTCCATTGAAAAATATAACTAGGTAATTTTACATTATCCAAGAATAAGTTTGATTTTGAATAGAACAACATAATTATAATTATGTAACAACATAAAAGATAACAAAATATGACTTTTAAGCTTGGCACTATGGTCATTTCTTTCTATATTATGTAATCTATGGATTCCACTTTTTTTAAGGATTGAAACTATCACCAACATTCATTTTAATCACCTTAGTGAGACTTCAATGTGCATTTTTCATGTATGTTGATAGTTAGAGTTGTGTTCTGGACAATATTCTATGTTTTTAATCATTTTTATTTTCTATTATCCTACAAAAAAAGAAAAAGGTCCATACATCTCAAGACAATGTTTTGTATTATTAATCATTTTCATGTTATGCTATTCTACAAAAAAAGAAGAAGGCTTGTAAAGTTTTCTGTCTACCTTCTATAAAGAAAAGGTTGTGTTTTAGTTTGGATCCGACACACTTATTATGGAATTAGATGAAACTTGTTTGGATTTTTCCATGCATTTGACTATCATATGATATGGTACATCACTATAGTTCATTTTTGAAGTCCATAGTTTAGAATAGAGAGAACTTTGCCAAACTTATATTCTTATTCTTCTAATAAAAATTTCTATAATTTTATAGATATCTGAAGATGTGGAAGAGGTAAATACAAGCTATTTATCACTAGTAACCAAATTGTCTAAAGGAATTTTAATATTTACTACCTTTAATTTCAAATGTTCTTTTAATAGTATAAACCCTCCTTCCTATTTTTTTGAGAGTAGCATGATATCTTGGGTCCCTCACTCATGAAATAAAAATTTACATGTACACACATCAATTAACTAACAATAGAGCTGCAATTTCATGTCTTAATCCATATAAATCAAAAGACTATCAATAAAACATCTAGCATACAAAACCCACAAGGGACACAATAACTACTAAAAACCAGATAGCTACACTCCAACATGAAACTTGTCTAAAAATAACATTTGTACAAAAAGAAGGTGGAACAATTAGGCCAATAGAAATATATACAATTATTATATGATTATTTTCATCTAAAATGATTTAATTTTATAAACTATATATATATATAGTTTCTTCTTCATATATTTATTATCTTTAAAAAAAAAAAATTAGCTCTTACTTCAAAAAAAGTATTATATTTGACAAATTAATATACTAAGGAGATTACTATATTTATTTTAAATAGAGATGTCCAGGCTCTTTAATGTCTATGAAACTTATATCATTATTAGACTCATTTTAATTTATTTTTAAGATTTATTAAAATATAATTAGTCCATGTATTAGATAGCTTGATGATTGTGCAACTTTTCAATTCATAGATATTACACATGGTCAATTAAATCTTCGTTTGACTATTTTCTTATAGAAAATGGGAGGAAGACCAATATTGATCATCCTATAAGAATACAAACTATGTAACAATTAACTTACCAATACAATTTTACATTATAATTTTTAGTTATAAAATAAAATATGATTCATATTAGATTTATTAAAAACTATAACAACTAAACATTTAATATATTTAATTCATTGACATGCATCTTCATAGTATGGGCTTGATTTGGCCATGTTATTTCTACTCTTCATAACGAGTGATGGGGTCAATCATAAAATAATTACCACTCACCATTGTGTTTTTATAATATAATATTTCAAGAAATGAGCAATTAAATGCACACTGTAAATACTAGCACTTGCATCACACTGATAGAATATCATTAGATATATTTTGAAAAAAAAGAAGTTATATGGACATGTTTTATACAATATTAGTAAAGATTAATTTCAATAGATAAAAAAAGAGTACATAGTTCAATCTTTGATAAATATATAAAGATATATTTTTTAATGTTTTTTATTTAAAATTTCTTTTATAACACAATCACATTGAGAGATATTTTTGATAAAGTTAAAGCCTATTTAAAAAAATTTAAATTGTTTCAATATAATATTTTTATAGTAATTAAATTTTTAATAAATGTGGTTTCTCTTTCTTAAATTTTCCAACCATGAATTTAAAACAAAAAAAGCTTGCAACGAATTGCAATGAGAGTTCAGTTCAAACCAAAAAAGATAGTAACATAAATCATTGTTGCTAGATCTATGGTAGATCACTGTAATAGATCATAAAATCCTCAATTGTAATAGATACCCATTTAATTCTTTATTTTTTCCCTTCTACAACTCTCAATGCTACATGGTGTAAGGCTTCCATCAATTGATTTTTACTTTTTTTGTAAGGCTTCCTTCGATTGTTATCTTCAATTTAAATCAAGAAAAACAAACTCAACTGAATAAAACTAAAATCAGATATCATGAAGAATTTTTTATCTTTCTTTGACTACTCTCTTATGTATTCAAATAAGCACAATAAAACTTCCTTCCTATTACCCATTTTTTTAGATATCTTTCCCTTTAGGTTTACTAATGTGGGAATTTCTTCAAACACTAAAAGATTATTATATAATGCCTATTGATGCATAATTTTTAAAAGTAAAATGGCATTCATATCATTTAATATCTTTTGAGAGTTGCTAGATTTTTAATATATCTTCAATAACTAGTTTGAGTTTCTCAAATCCAATTTAGATTCTTGTATACACTAAAAGTATTTTATAGTGCCTTGGGATGAGCTAATACCCATTGGCTTAGTATATGGTCTTATTTATTATCAAAAGAATATAAAGTATGACCCAATATAGGCTACCTAGAACTTTAGAGTTGAGAAAATTTAGATAAATAAGAAATTATCTATATGTGCCCATATACAGAAGCATGGTTCAAGTTGCCCCGACATATTTTCTTAAGGAATTTGATGCTCTTTCTCACCAATTTCTTTGGAGTGGCAATTTGAAAAATACTAAATAGAGCCTCATCAATTGGGATACCATTTGTAAGCCAAAAAAGAAAGGAGGCCTCAACCTTCATTCTGGTATCTTGTGCAGTCAAGGTCTTACTACCAAGCTCTATTGGCATTAGACTCCTACCTAGGCTAGAGTTCTTAAAATTAACACTGATGGCTCTTCTTGGGGAAATCCTGGATCGATTGACATTGGGGGAGTTGGGCATGATAGCTCTAGTGATTTTTAGTTTCTATTTTCTATTTACAAGGTTTATGATACAAATAACCTCATGGAAGCCCTTACTATCTTGGTTGTAGTGGAATAGTGCTGTCAATGTCACTAGAGAAGAATTACCTATGCAATTGACTCAAAGGTGGTTGTGAATTTATTGAATAGATGGAACCTTGTGGATATGGATTGGCATTTGGCTCTAGTTATTCAATAGATCACTCAATTATGTAATTCTCTAGATTCTCTATCTTTTATGCATATCCCTCATGAGTGGAATCATGTGGTTGATCACTTGGCTAAATGGGCCTTTGAGCATGTGCTAGATTGGAACATTATTGATTATAGGATGCTTCCCCCTAATTTATCTCAAACGTTAGCTCAACTTGTGGACCAAGATAAAGCTCTTTAGTGCTCTTTGTTTATTCTTTTGTTCTATTATGTTTGGTATTCAATAAAATTTGTACCCCTCTTTTAGTAACATGTGTTGTTTATAAGATAGACACATTGTAATTCCAAAAAAGACTTACATCTAAGATACATGAATTTTTAAAATAATTAGAGATATGATTAAGTTTGTCTAGCATTGATTCAAATTAGATTAAGTCCTCATGAATTCATAAAGTGGTGTTTAATTGTAACCAATTTTCTTATTTACTCTTACATAAATATTTGTTTGTAACATGTCTATTATAGACATTAGAGACCCATTAGAAACAAGCATCTTCCAAAATCAATCGACCCACTTGCAAATATCAATTTACCATACTTAGCTTCAAAATATACAAAATTGGGAAGTACCAAATAATAATGTCCCTCACCTCTCCATACCGATTCCACTCTTTGTGAAGAATAGGTTTTCAAGATTTATGAGATGGAATATTTCTAACTCTATAAAGGGGTAAGATTTATGCTACTGAAGCCCCTAACCAATGGTGTTGGCACTAGATTTATAGGCAATATAAATTATATCGATAATAGTAATTGGCCAATTTTTTTGTCACAAGTAGCATCATGAGATTTATTTGGTGGACTTCACACTGATGTAAAAGCCTATTAGCTATTAAATTAGGGCATATGCATTTGGTAGAAAGAATTTATCCTAAATTCATCATAATTCCTTTTAAATTGACCTCACTTGTTCACAAAGAATTCAGATTGATGAAATCATACTTACCATGGCCAAGTGCTACTTTAAAAGAAATTTTAAATATTTACTTGAAAGGTTAAATACAAAAGACTCTAGGCCTTTGGAAGCATCAAAACTTTAACTATCAACTATCAAAAGATAATATCTTTGATCCAACTTTTGAAAGGTATAGCTAGGTCTTTGATATGAAAGGAAGAAAAGGTGTGTAGGAATATTTCTTATGTTAATTTGGATAAGAATGATATGCAAATTTCAATTTAACTTTTGAAAACAATTTGAAAAAATACTTAGAATTTTAAAATAACAATAAAATTTAATGCTATAGATTACATGTGGAGAACCCGTTCAAGAGAAATACACTACACTTCAAAACCTACACAACTAGGATAATGCATTAACAAACTTTGAAATGGATTACAAAAAAATTATAGTGCAAGTTCTTACTACATTCTTTACCTCACTTGAATCCAAGAAGAATTTTGATAGCATACTAACCTTCAATTTGAACCAACCTAAAAAGTGACTATCTAAAAGAAATGGAATATATAAAATTATAGTGCATATAAGAACCTTCTAGAAGTGAAGTTCTAGATCTGATAAAAATACTAATTAAATTATAAACCTGCATATATTTCATCATGTAGTACATATTTCATAGTCACACTATGTGATAACAAAAATTTGGAAGTATATTGATAAAATGCTATTAGGATGTAGTATAGACCAATATGACCATTTGGTATGATAAAGGAGAACATTTTTATTTAGGCTAAATGCCACATAAATGTCCAACCTATGCTAAGAGCTATATTATTTTAAAAATTTGAAAAATATAATATAGTATTCTATTAGGGGTTTTAAGAAATATGAAATAGAAATATAATAAATATTGATGATTTTAACAATTGGTTTAAATAAGATCATGTAAACATAAATAAACAAAAAGATAAAAAATTGCATCAAGAGAAAAATGTTTGCTCCTATTTTTCCAATGATCGAATCATGATTTCTTTTTTTTGAGTGATGGAATACATTTTGTATTTGTATAACAATGAAGAGTCTTTTTTTCATATCATCATCCTTACAAAATCTCATGATTGCTATTGATCAAATTTATGAATGTTGTTTAAGTGTTTGTCTATTATTTCACCAAGATTATAACCATTTGGAGATGACATGGAAGCATTTAAAAATGGATTTTTAATTACTTTTAAGTCATGGTTCTATAAAATAAGAAGCATTGTATTTGTATTTGTATCTTTAAGAAATTATTTGGAAGAATATGACCACCATAATAAGGCTAGGCTAACATATAGCTGACTAGTATTTAGGGAAGAAGGCAATGCCATGAAGATCATTTACATAAACACATAATAATTTATTAAATATCTATTTGACAATCTGGGTAGTGCTACTATTGGTTATGACATAAATTGGTTGGTTTTTAACACTTGACTACTACTATTAAGGTCTTTATTTTTTTGTTCTACAAATTTATTATAATAAGGAGAACAAGTCACATGTAATGAGTTTGACAATAAAAATATTCTCTTGATCTTTATATTACAAATTTAGCAACATCACTATTTTCGAAAGAGTGTTAGCTCAATGGAAGAGCGCCTACTTTACAAGTAGGAGGATGGTGGTTCTTTTCCATCAAGCCCTAATATGATTAAATAAACTAGCAAATAAAATACTAAATAAACTACCAAATATACTATGAAATAAGCTACCAAATAAAATATCAAATGTACTATCAAATTTATTAACAAATTTACTACCAAATAAACTTCCAAATAAACTACCAGATATACTACCAAATATACTATCAAAATTACCAAATAAACTACCAAATAAACTACTAGGTAACAATAATAAATGACTAAATTAATGACGAAATCAATGATTAAAATAGTTTTAGTCATAAATTTGGCTGGGAGATAAATGTCTGGCAATAAACTACCATTGGTCACATGATCAAAATTAGTCATATATCTATGGATTTTTGTAGTTTATTTAATATTATATTGTTGTTTTTGTACTAGTAGTGGAAGAGAGGAGTGGTTCTCCTCTCGACTTTGCCTGATATGGGCTGTCATTTTATTCATTCTCTTTTCCATGTTCTCTAACTTTTTTTGTGTGTCTCATAAAATCTAGATCAATAGATCCATTGAGTTATAAGGTTTGGTACCATTGGTCACCTCATCTACAATGTTTCTATCACTAGCCATTTTTTCTTAATTTTTAAAGTTTTCCAAATTACACAAATGTTTCTTAATCAATATCATGCTTGCATACAGGAGTATATGATTTCGTGGGAAGATTAAATGCCACAAAACAAGTATTGATAATTACTCATTTTATAATTACACATTACATGTAATAACACTATCCATCATGTACTTTTTTGTTAATATTGTGTTAGATGGCAATGGAATTTTCATATAGGAGAGCTTGTGCACCCTCACTTCTCTTGAAAGTATATGCCTCTCTTTCATTGGATTAATAGGTGTTATTCTTGACTACCTAGGTAAACTCTCTTTTCTCATAGAACTAGATTTATCCATGATTTTTTTGAGTGGGAGCATCCCATTGTCCTTCGGAGACATGTAATCTTCCCTCACAAAACTAGATTTATCTAGTAATTGTTTCAATGAGAATATTCCATTGTCCTTTGGAAACATGTCTTCTCTCATAGAGCTATATCTTTCTTCTAATCAACTCACATGAAATATTCCCTCTCTCTCTCTCTCTCTCTCTCTCTCTCTCTCTCTCTCTCTCTCTCTCTCTCTCTCTCTCTCTCTATTCTCTTTTCTTTAAACCACTTACATCTTTCATGGAATCAGTTGAGTGGTTATATTTCTAAGTCCTTAGGAGATCTATCTTTACTGTGTTGCTTGGATATTTTTTTACAACCAACTAAATGAAACTCTTCCATTAACATTTTCAAAGTTGTTTGCCTATAGAAGACTTGATGTTCTGAGGAACACACTAAATTTGAGAAAATCTTTTCTAGAGCTCTCTCTCTCTCTCTCTCTCTCTCTCTCTCTCTCTCTCTCTCTCTCTCTCTCTCTCTCTCTCTCTCTCTCTCTCTCTCTCTCCTCTCTCTCTCTCACACACACACACAATGGTGGTTAGATTATTTTAGAGGTTTTCTTTCACAACCTTAGAAAATTGGAGTCTTTGAGTTTGTACAATTGTTTATTTAATTCCATTCCCTCTTGGATTCCCTTGTTTCATTTTAAGTACTTATTTATGACATCATGTAAGGTGGATGGTCAATTTTTTTCATGGATATGTACCTAGTTCTCACTTGCAAAGCTGGAATTAGTTGACAACAATCTTGTTGGAGAAATCCCAACTTGGCTATTCACTACAAGACTTCACTATATCAATTCCATAATATCATCTCCAAGGTCACCTTTTGTTAAATACTTCAACTTGGAATGACTTGTGGGTCTTGGATGTGTTGAACACTGCCTTTTATAGGCATATGCCATCAACTTGGCCATCTAGTATGTGCACTTTATTTCTCAATAATAATTAAATGATGGGAAATATTCCTTCATTGTAGGGTGGTGTCATGCCCAAACTATGAGGGCAAAACACACACAATTTTTTTATATATTTTTTAGAATTAATAATTAAGCATGTCCTAAGTTTGAAATGATTGATAATAGTTTTGTCCAGGTTCTATACTTTACGTCTTAGGGTTATAAACATGAGGGTGATTACATCGTTAAGATTTTGAAACTTTGTTCTAAGATTTATAATGGTAACTTATGTTCTTGCATGTCTTATACAACATCATAGTTAAAAAAATTTTAAATTAAAAGTGTGGAGGACTACGAGATTGTTGGGCTAAATATCTAAGCAATTAAAATCTACTTAAAAACTTGTTTTAATTCACCAATGACCCTTAAATTAAGCTACTTTACTAAACAGATTTAAAACTTAATCGATTAACACTTAGCTATATAACCATTTAATTACGGATGCATATATAAAAAGAAACACTACCAAACTAACATAATTAATGCTAATCCATATTTTAATCAACATAATATGTAGACTGATCTCAACTAATAATTATTAATCTAAAGCTAATTGAAAATTATCTAACGTTTGATAAAAACAACTAAATTAATCTAAGAACCAATCTAACTAAATCTAATACGCACTGACTAAATATAAATCACTAATACATTAAAACTAGTTAAAAGAAAAAATTAGAAAAGAATTATAGTTCTACAAGTTAAATGATGATAGAACCTATAATTTAGCATGATACACAGTTTATAACAAAATTAACTTACCCTTTTAATTCTAATAAGATCACCATTCTATTAACGCCAAATTAAAACTATATTATAGCTAAACTAGAATATACATATATCTAAAAATATCAACTAATTAAAATCTAAACTATGTTACTTTAAAACCAATATAATAGTAAGCTAACTTAATTTTCTACTAACTTTAAAATAACACAACATCTAACCTAAACTAACACAACTTATTCCTTAACAAATTAAGGTTACATTTTGAACTAACTATGAGAAAATATTAATAAAGAACTAAAATTAAATAAATAAACTTTAAACAAAACTAACTCTCAACAATACTAACCTAACTAACTAACCTACTAACTCCCTACAATCTAACCCTAGCCCAAACTACCACCCTACACTCCCATGGGCAGCACTTCCCAAGCGCTGTCCTTGGGACAGCGCTCTGCCCAACCCAACATAGCGTAGGCCTATGTCTAAGAACATGCGCAAGCCTAAGACTAAAAATCATGTGCAAGCATCACCCAAAAAGGTGGTGACCGGACCAAGGGGGGGGGGGGAAGAAAGGTCAAAGGCAAAGATTAAAACATGTTTTAAAACAAAACAAGCTCCTTCCCATCATAAGGTGAGCACTCAAAAAGATAAGGGGGTAGATGGGAGATGGGATGTGGAGACAGTATGATGTCACCCTCCCACAAGCAAAAAAACTTGACTAAACAAATTTCCATTTTAAATCCTATTCAAACTGACGTCCAAGATGGAGAGATGGTTTAAGACATAAAGTCATAAAGTTTATTAGGTGGCAAGTAGATATTTAGGATGTTAGGAATTAGCATAGTATTACTTTAGTTATTCATAATTAATTTATTGATTATTAATTAAATTTGAAATAAAGAATCAGAATGAAATATTCTCTGTTCAACAAGAGAATAAATTATTCCTCCATACAATTTCCAGCATCCTGTAGGTGGGTGTTTTGGAAATTTTCTCTTAGGGATGGTATGAAAGGTTATTTTACTCTTCTTTAAGTTGGATCAAAATTTGAAGAGCTAACATATTGCTAATATTATCCCAAGTTAATTCTTAAAATTTCTTATGGCTTACAAAACTAATAGAGCATCTCTTAAATCCATTAGATGATTAAGTTAGGATTCAATACAATTTCTATCACATCTAAAATAGGTTGATTCAAGGACTAAATTTTTCATTAATTTCCTTTTTTGGAAAATCTATAATGACTTGATACAACCATAACCTATCAAGAGTTTGAATAATTTGTTTCATTCAATAATGCAATACTTTATCATTTGGATCTAACAATCATGAAAGTGAATCTGCATGCATGATCATAGTTTTCATTTCCAACATGTATGAAAGCTTGGAATTTTGTCAAATTTAACATCATCAATTCCTTCCTATTTGGTTTTTTACTCCAATAGTCTAAGTTACTCATGATAAGATAACTAACTGATTTATGCTTTTAAAAAAATTTTAAGGAGATACATAATCTCTTAGTCCAATTGATTCGTTCATAAGGAAATTTAACAAAGAAGAGATGATTTGAGTTCTCAAGGTAGGAATCCTAATTCATCTAATACTTATACATCAACTTGGAAATTTCATTCTATCAAATTGTTCTTCCTTAACAATTTGAAAACTTAAAAATATCACAATTCATGACATTATCCATTATTCTTATTTTAATTGTGCAACCATGTTAAATTTAATACACAATTAAAACACATGCTAACCAAATATGCTCAACACCAATTTTATTGGCAAACCTGATTCAAGGCTCAGCTGGGAAAGAATCAGGAAGAAAACCCAGCTTCGTTGCCATTTACAATAGGGTTTAAAATACAATTTACAATAGGATCTAAATCCCAAATTTCAACAATTAAATCAAATTTTCTTCATGATCATAATCAAGGAATTTGTAGTGTTTTCTAAATCTCATTTCAAGAACCTTGGAGGAAACAAATATCTGATTGGGTGACAACCAAGCATAACCAGGAGAAAATCAAACATGCATAATCATACATGGTTTACACAATAAGATTCACAATGAATCGAAACTAGAGAAAGGTGGATTCTTCCAATAGGAGAAGTCAAGCACAACACCCATTCAAATTCCCAATCGGGGCTAATAACCAAGAACTTTCGTTCTTCCATTTAAACTTGACATATTCATACCAGGTTTGTGCTGACGGGTAGGGGCCCATAACACCCTACCCTTTATCCCTCTTCTCATCTCGAGAAGAGACTCTACACAGGTTGGAGTCCAACTAAACAGACCTTTCCCAAAATTGGTCACTTCTGCCCTCTCCAAGGGTGAGTAATACCAAAACACCCATGTAAGGAAAACTCAAAATTGCAACATATACAAGAAAGAAAAAAACAACCAAAATGGCATCGTTTTCAAATCTTCCCACATACCCACAACCATACAACAGTGAAACAACAACAAGGTAACATGAACATGAAACCAAACATAAAAACTGAATAAGGGAGATAAGAATTTCCTACCTTCACAAAGAGGTAATGGCAATGAACAAGTTTGAGTAGAGTATCCCTTTCCTTCCTTCCTTCAATCTTCAAGAAAACTTCTCTAAAAGTAGAGATTGGGTAACAACCAACTAGTCTAAGGAAGGCCTCTAAATAAGCCTCCAACTCAACCACCCAAAAGGAGCAATAACTATTTCCACCCACTAGAAACTCTAAAAACTCCTAACTCAACCTACACTATGGTTAAACCCTAAGTGGAGATGAGGTGAGGTAACTTAAGATAACCATGGTCAATTTTCGCACAAAGGCAAAAAGGGACTTTTTGGGTGACCTCAAAAGTCAAAAAAAGGGGCTTAGGGGTTGGAAAAGACCCCTAACCCATACCCACACCCTTTGGTTAGAATAATAACATGTTATAAAGCCTAGGAAAGAGGTTTAGAGTCAAATAAAAACTAGGAATAAAATAGGTCCATCTAACTACTCTAACTTGCAAATTAAGTACTAATCTGGATTAGGGATGACTAACCTTAATTAAGAACCTAATAGAAAACTGACGCTAACTTAAACCAAATTGGTCCAAAGGTTAAACAATTAACCCTGAATAGCACACCGAAGGGCAAACATAATTTACGAGTGTCAAGCGACACTAACAGAACATAATAATGAGACATTCACATTAACTAACATGGAAAGATACATTCACACATCTCACAATACAATACTTGAATTATGAACAACAAGGTTCCCAAAATTAGCACATAGAGATCAGTTCTGTTCCTCCGTCGATTTCCTCGGCTAAAGTATCTGCACACTCATTGCACACATCAGTAGTCCCAAAAAATCACATGTACATATATACGTATCCAAAATTCACATAAATTGAAACATGCATAAATCAGGGTTTCTTGCATCCTACTTATATCCTTGATCATAAAGATTCCAAAATCAATGTGCTAATCCTACATTTTACTTAATTCATCACATACATATACATAAAGCATTAAATGACAGACATCAACTATTTGAAAATAACATCACACAACATGAAATAAAATGATATGTTCGAGTATCCGATAATGTCTCGACATCTCGAGTCGTGAGTATCAAAATGATAAAGTAACATCTAAGGCTATGAAGGGTCGGGGCAAGGCCTCACAGGTGGTTGTGCACTAGAAATACTAAATCTAGCAAATCACCATTTTAATGGAATCATCTCGCCAAGTATAACTCATTTTCACACCTTTAAGTTTTGAAGTTGGTGGATAATAATTTGATGGGAAGGATTTCATCCAAATTAGGTAACTTAAGTTAGTTGTAGTAACTATTGATAAGGAATAACAAGGAGAGTAGATCACCCCCCCTTCCATATCAAACTATTGAGAATTTATTATCTTGGATTTTAGCAATAATTTATTGATGGGTGAGATACAAAAGTCAATAGGAAATAATTTGAAACTATGAGTGCTAACAATGATGAGGAATAACTTTGAAGGTAATAGTCATATTGGAATTGTGTAGCTAGAATACCTTCAAATTTTGAACCTTTCCTCAAATAAACATTTAGGGCTCATACCATATGGCATTTTCAATTTGAAAGCAATGATTGTAGAGCTAGACAAAGAATTTAGCTTATTTTCAATTGATGCAAACAAGATTATAGATGATATATTCCTCAATTTAATATCATATGGCTACTACACATATAAGAATGGATTGAAAATGGATTCTAAAGGTAGAAACGAGGACTATGCATATACATTTTCCAACATGGCATCTAAAGATCTCTCAAACAATCAATTGAATTAGGATATTCCTTCTTCTTGGGAAATTTGAAGGGGTTGAAAGTGCTCAACCTTTCTATGAATAATATAAATGGTACCATTCCAAATACTATTGAACAACTGAGTTGGTTGGAATCATTAGACTTTCCACAAAATAACTTTTCAGGAAACATTCTAGATCTTGGTTCTTTGAGCTTTTTGGGAGATCTCAACTTTTCTAACAATAATCTTTCAGGAAGTATACCACAAGGAGGAAATATGACAACATTCACTAATTCATCATATTTAAATAATCTAAATTTATGGGGATGTCCAATTGCAAAGAAATGCCATTGGCCAAAATTTTCTCCAACTCCTATTTCTACATTTCTAAATGAAGAAAGAAATAACAAAGAAAGTTTATGGTATGGGGTTGGAGTTGGATTCTCATATGGATCAGCTTTTGTAGTGGTGGTGGTATTTATTGTATTGAAAATGAAATAGGGGCATACATATATCTTGAAGGAGTTGAGCTTGTCTTGAAATTGTTTATCCCTTAGTTTCATAATTTAAAACTATGCAAGTTTGTAATATACATATATACATACATACATATGTGTGTTTGTGTGTGTGTGTGTGTGTTTTCTTGTTTTCTATATTTTAAAACTATTGTAAGGAAAAAAATTATGTGATGAATAATTTTTCAATTGATAATATATTTTACAACACGATCTCTAGGCTATTCTTTTTTCATTGGGTTTCCTCTGTCATCTATTTCTTTGTTATTGACTATGATGCTACCCAAAAACCTGCCAACATGTTTGGTTATAGTTGATGATAGTTTGTAATGGAACTATAGTTACTACAAAATCAATACAAATTCCTTCACTGTTACTTTTCTCATTTTTGTGAATGGTATACATAATGTTTGTTGTTGTACAAAAATGGAGATCATTATGATATACTTTATAGTTTTAGAAGTTAATTGTGTGAAATTTTTTAACATCAATGTTTTAGATCACACTCTATGATCCAAATCATTAGCTTTGACTATTTCCATATCATTGACTTTAGCAATTAAAATGTTATCACAAGTTTCATCTATTTCCATCATTGTAATTTCAGATTGAACATCAATAATAGATCTTTTTTCACCTGATATTACATCTTCTTTTAATTTATCAAATAAAAAATTACAATAAAAAATATTTCAAAAGTAATGGTTATTTCCCAATCCCTCACCTTTCATTTTAGCTGCTCTTTCTCAACATTTTGTTGATGTAGATGTCTAAGAAATTTGTTCCACCACTTCATAAATTTTTTTTGAATAGCTTTGACTAAAATAAATTATCTATTTTATTTCCTCTTGTAATTAGAAAGGGCCCTTTTGTTGCCTTCCATTTATTGGATTACAACCTGGCAGTACAATGTTAGAGAATAATTGCCTAAATGAAATATAATTATTTTAAGTTGAGGTACATACTTAACAACCCATAATGATCAACTAATTCCATTGGCTAATTTCAACAAAAACTCTCATTTTCCAATAATATTTAGAAAATTGTCATCAACAAGAAATACCTTACCAAAATTTTTGCTTCAAAAGGTTTAAAAAAATTCCCTTATCATGTGGGAGCTTGCTAATTTTAGTAATTTGATATTATGTACTCAAATTGTTCTAATATCACATGTGGAGGTTCATCTTAGACATATCATCCGATCAGTTTAGTTTTATTGCCATATCATATGTATTGGTACAGTCACTGCAAATTTTTGGTATGAATTTTGGCTATCCAAACTTTAGGTCTAGTGATGAAGGCCTAAATGACTTTTAAATGAGGAAAAACCTCATCTAATGAACATTTGAGCAATCAACTACTATTGATTTCTAGTCAAGGATTCTAGAATGGGGTTATAATAACCCATCAAGTCAACAATTTGCTAGTTATGGTCTCTAGAAGTGGATCCATCCAAAATGGAATTTGAAAATTTTCTTGACTTGATCCTATCTAATAAAGTTTAATCAAATAATATAATATGAGGTTGGTCAACCTCAAGGGTTAGGGCTTAGTGTCTAGAACCTTCCTGCATAGTTAAAAGTTCCTATATAAGGAATGCCCATAGGCTATCTAGGGCAGTTTTGCGTGATAGCTTTAGCTATGTGTTATAGACTATTGTAAGAAAGGCATCCATGTTGGTTTGCATATTATAATTCTATAATTTCACATTTGTGTTGATAATAAGATGCCTATATATGGTTCTCTCAATTTGTCTTGTTTCTTTGTTTCTATTGTGTGTTGTGGTATTAAGGGGACCACCCTTCATCATTATTTGCTCCATCCTTTCAAATAAGCTCTAATACCAATTTTAATTTTTAATTGAGAAAATAAAACAAATAAACATATCTAAAATAGTGATACAAAATGGAGACAAATTATATAACACACAATTTAACATTGTTCAACAAAACTTACCTATTTCCACTCTTGAAGTAGAGAAATCTCTTAAATTAACATTTAACCAATATAACATCCATGAAATGTACACAACCATTTTTAGAAGCATATACCACAAAAAAATGAAAAGATGAGAGAAGGTGAAAGGTCATGAACCTTATACTTCACATACCTAACAATTACATCCATTTTTCCACAAATTCCAACCCATTTTCTCATTATACCACACTTTTACAAATTTCAATCAATTTTTATTTGAAATCTTTTGTGCTTTTAGATTTTTAACATTCCATTACACACTAAAATATTATACCATTAGCCTATTTAAGTTTCAATGTTATTTATAATAATTATATAATAGAATGGAACTATTAAGTGCTCCACCTGATTCTTGAGTTAAGTGCACATTTAATTAAGGATGGTATTCTAAATTTCTCCCATTAACTTTGGATATTTTCAAAAGAAATTGAATGCGAAACCCATGTTAACTAAATTTGACCCTAAACACATTATTTCAACCATTTTGCATGAAACAAAGTATGTTAGACCATTGATATATGATAAAGAAACCACAAGTTTTGCTATGTCAAAGTTTGGTTAACATTAAAATTAAATTCAAGTTCATCCATTATAGGGGTATTCCAAAAAATGTAGTAAATGAAGTAATGCAAATAAAAAACCTTCTAAAGTGGGAACTTTTAGGTTGACCTTTAACTAGGCATCTAAAGAAAATCCAAACTTGAGAAGAGAAAATGTAGTTGTATGTCATTCTAAGATTTATTCAAAAGGTAGGATGTAACGACTGCTACTACAAAACTAATTCCACATTAGCAATCTCCATAAAATGTGATAAATTAAATTAGGGTCAAAGTCATTTGAATATTGACTAGTCAACATTAGTTGATTAACTATCATTAACTTTAAGAAAAATGATGCATACACATATATTCTCAAATCTAAAAGACACCATATTTATGTTACTAGGATATCAAGATGTAACAATTATGTCAACCATTTTGGTAGAAGCTCTAGACCCTATCTAAGAACACAAGGGCAAGAATATTGTAGGATTATTTTACCACCCTACCACAAAGTTGTTAAGCTTCCCCAAAATCTTTCCTAATATGAAAGATACCCATCCTGACATTGAGGAAGTCTAAACAAGTAAAACTCAGAGAAGTAATGGAATTGTGTACACATTTTGTATAATATAATCAAAAAATTTCATTTATAGTTTAGCAAGGAAAGTAACAAAACCTTTTAAATCCAATGCAAGTTAACACATTCAATCATTTACATAAGAAAAGATTTTTTTACTCAATAATTTCCTTCTCATATATCCATTAGGAAACATATCATAGGATCAAAAAAAACTTATTCCAATATCAAAAATTCATCAGGTAGTTCATTCAGTCTCAAAATGACTCATAGTTCAAATCAATGCAATCATGTCACAATAGACCTAAATGATGACTAGACTATCAAAAACCTTTACAAGGCTAAATTTTGTGTGTCGTATTTCTAATTATCTTATCCCAAGAAGAAAAAATCCACTATGGGTGTGAACAATAGAATCTATCAATTAGAACTATGTAAATCACATTATTATAAATTGGACCTTTACTTTACAAGAGAAAAATTAAAAGAAAATTATACTTCTCTTTAAATTCCATATTCTACATGAAATTTCCTACACAAGGAAATTTAATGAGTAATGAAGACACATATCATAATTCATAAATTACAAGAATACATACTTATAAGCACTGTCAGTATTTCCTCAAGTAGCTAATTATTTACATAAAGAAATTCTTATATCTATGAAAGAGAATCTACATCTCCTTTTAAGTCTTCTTATCTAGTTGTTTCCAATAAATACCACTATGAATCATTGCATTATATCCAAGAGTTCAATACCATTCATCTATATAGGAAAGAAAAGCCTTCAACATAGCTTAGCTTTTACTACTTTTTCACTCATGCCCATAAGTAATAAATACATTCAATTATCATTGCACAACCACTTCCAATAGAGTATATACATAAGAATTGGTCATTGTCATTCAATTAAAAGAAGAGGAAATTATTATTATTTTAATGCATTCTGGTCATATTCAAGTTCTAAATGAAAATCTTAAGGGATTCCAAGTTTTATATATATATATATAGTCATACCCACTCATAATCTTATGATTTTATTAAAAGTATATCACTCCTATGTTTCACAAGGAGATTTTCATTTCTATGTTGATGACTAGTTCTTTATTGCTATCTAATTTTTCATCATTCATTCTAATGGTCATGGTTCAACTGAGTTATTTAATCTTTCAAGGCTTATTTATTTCAAGAATTCACACACATCTTTAGCTTATTTCAATGACTTCCTATTCCCACCAATGTTATTTTAAGAGCACAAAGGCATTGTATAGTCCACCCAAATAAATAGGATAAATAATAGGATAAATGTTTCAATAAGATAGGTGATTATTTTCTAGGATTGTATAGTCCACCCAAATATTTACTAAGAGGTGGTTAAAGAAGATGTGATGGAATCACAATGTGGGAATTGATGCACACTCCACAAGTTGCATTAATGATTGTAGAGATTTGACATATAATAATTATAACAATGAATCTATAGTAAGAACACTAATCTACTGTATTTATGAACATACAATGATTATAATTTGGTATATTTATGAGCATACAACAAATATAATGGTGAATCAACAAAAAGAATGCTAATCCAATGTATTTATGTATATACAGTAAATATAGGGAATCTATGACTTCTATATAGGCTGTTGAGAACTCTGTATAGTAATATTCACTACAACCACATAACAAATACATTCTCCTTTAATATAAAAGTAACAAATACATTCTCTACAAACTATTTGATATGCACAAGCTTATCCATTGGTGAGAGAAAATACCAAGTCTATATTTAAAAAAGGTCACATTCTAGTGATGTTACGCTCTACTAGCATCTTTAAGATGATATTTTTGCCTTAACTACCATATCTAAATTGGGTAATACTAGTTATAGATGTGATTCCTCAAGTACTTTTGTCTAAAAAAGAAAAGAGTAACCTGTCTTATTCATAACCTATCTTGACCTTTTAATATTAGATTTGTAGTTGTATCTAATGTATTATAGATTTCTAATAATTACATTTGTAGAACAATGCCATTCTTTTCTTAGGTATGGAGTGCGGTTTGGCCAGAAAGTAACACAAAAAGGAAAGCATATTGGGAAACTAGCATGCATATTGAGAACTATGTTTTCAAGTGAAAATTTTGGTAATGGTCAAAGTGTTAAAGAGGTTATCACCACAAGAAATGGCATGTCACTAGTCCATAAGCCAGGATTTATTACATGAGTCAAGCCACCGACATAGCAAGGTCAAGGCATAACTATTGAAGACATAACATTTGATTGATAATACCATGTCTAATAACTGAGGGTTTCTTCTTATCATCTTTAGTTTAGACACATTCACCAAGCTATTTACAAACAATGGAACAATAGCCATCATATCATTTGCATAGTAAAAAATGAACAATTTGGTTGATGTAAATTGTTTAGCTCAACAAGTTCTTCTTAATATGCAAATGTACATATGCTTTTATAGTATCTTAAGTATTTAACCAAGCTTACAAGAAAAGAAAAGTAAACACATGGTTTTTATGTTTTTGAGTTCAAGACTTCATCTAAAAGAAAATATTGCTATGAAAATACAGGAACTTGAGAAGATGTTGTTGTTGCTAAACCTTTTCTCCACTCACCCTTCTAGAAGCTTCCTCCTTCCGACCCCCATTCTTCATCTTTCCCCCCTCTCAAGTGCGAAGACCCACAAATATAATAGTTTTAGAGTTCTTTTCAACAAAATTTGTAACTATTTTCTTTTTAAAATGCCCATCATTGCTTATAACAAATTCATTATTAATGTTGTTCCATTCTAATTTAAGAAATTAATTTCTTATTGTAATCTACACAACATTTTAACATTGGATTATTTGGTCTCATTAAGTGGCTTGTGACATACAATCTTTCTCATATCTACTTATAAGTACATTATCGTGAATCTCCTTACCCTATTGTAAATCTAATAATACAACACATGCTTTCAAAATGTTGGTGATCAAATCTTCATGTATATCCATGCACTCAATTGTTTGTGTTTGGAATGCCAAAAGCATAATATGATTACTTTTGATAAATATTATGTTTCTTTAAAACAAAACATTCACAAGTTGATGTCTCAATGTTAAAAAGCGTAGTTTTTGGATTCATTCCTTGTTGCATAGTTAATACTAGAACAAAAAGTTTTCAAGATCCTTCATAGCCGTGTGAAATAGATGACTCATGTTTGCATAATGGAATAAGCTAAATGAGTCAAAATTGGTGTTCCTTGGTGTGCAATGGTATATAAAAGAGTTCAATCAAATAAACTTTTAGTCTATTCTTTGTGTACATTAGTGTAATAGATAAGGTCAATTTCAAGTCTCTTAATATATAATAATCAACAAATTTATATTATGTTCATGCTTCTCAGTGAGATTGTGTATGAGTTCATCAGCATAAGTGTTTTAGATCATACTCAATGATCCTTCATCAAGATGAGAGAGCTAAGGATGCAAAGAAATAATATGTTAAAAGATGAATAAAAAGAAAAGAGAGGGGCATGGATAAGAAACACACAAATTAAGAGAATAATTAAAAATAAAATAATAGAAAAAAGAAAAATTAAAAAATGAGAAGAAGATAACAAAATAGTAAGGTAAAAGAAGAGGACAAAGCAATTAGTCCTAAAAATATAAAATAAATAAAAATCACAATACACCAAAACTAAAGATAACTACATATTTATATAATAAATGTATATCCAAGATCTTATATCTATCTATCTATCTATCTATCTATATATATATATATATATATATATATATATGTATGTATGTATGTATGTATGTATGTATGTATGTATGTATGTATGTATGTATGTATGTATGTATGTATGTATGTATGTATGTACAAATTTGTCAAAGAATATAAGAGAATATGTCTAATAGGTATGTGTAAGCACACCATTGAAAAATATACAAGCGATTAATAAATAGATATATAGAATAGTGTATGAATTGCTATTATATACCAACATAATATACATAATTATAAATGCAAATTTTAAAAAAAATTAGTGAACTCAGAAATATAAAAGAGTAATTTACCATATATTAAAAAATATTACACTATGTGGAAAATGTATTGACTATAAATATATAATAACAAAAGGCATTATATCTATAAGAGCAAAAACATAATTAAATATGAAAAAAAAAATCTAAGGAAAAAGGAAAAAGGAAACACAATTTAATTTTATGGATTAAACAAGAAACCTATGTCAAGAATTAAAATTAAAGAAAGAAAAAAGAAAAAGACAAAAATTAAAACAAGAAAGAAGTAATAAACATGAAGAACTAGATAAAAAATGACTGATTCAAAAGAATAAGAGGAAAATATATGTGTGTGTATACACGTGTATATATACACACACACACACACACACACACACATGTGTATACATATATACATGTATATATAAATATATACATACATATATACATGTACACACACATATATTTATATATTTATATATACACACACATAAACATATATGTATGTACACACACACACACACACACATATGTATATATATGTGTGTGTGTGTGTGTGTGTGTGTGCGCACGTGCACGTGCGCACATATGCATGTGTGTGTGTAACCCAAAACAAAAATTAATAACTCCACTTTTGATGAATCCACCAAGAAACATCATATTCTATCCAAAGAAGTCACCCCACACATCTATGGAGTCTCAAAGATCCATAAAGAAAACATCCCTCTAAGTTCTATTACTGACACAATTAACTCACCCACTTCTACTTTAGCTTCTTTCCCAATGAATCTGATCTCCCTTCTAGTGGATAAAGATGACTCTTGTATCAAGGACTCGAACCATTTTGTTGACTTCATAAAAGATGCCAAATTGGAAAGTGGTGACATATTAATTAGCTTTGATGTGGTCTCCCTTTTTACCAAGGTTCCTATTCCTGATTCCATTGAAGTCATCAATTGCAAGGTCAATGAAAAGGTTACCAAATTAGTGGGCCTATGCTTAAGATCCACCTTCATTTCCTTCCAAGGTGTTATATATTAATAGGTCTATGCTATGGCAATGGGCTCCTCTCTATCCCAAGTTATTGCTAATATTTACATGGATTATTTTAAAGAAATGGATTTTCACTCCTTCCCCCTCAAGCCTAAGTGGTGAAAGCACTAAATAGATGACACTACTGTTTGTTCGCCACATGGGATTGACAAATGGGATGATATTTATACTCACCTTAATAGTGTACTATCTTGCATTTCCTTCACTATGGAGTTGGATTTGAAGGAGTGCCTACCTATTCTTGATTGTTGCTCTCAAAGAAACCTAATGGCTCCCTAGGTCATTAGGTGTTCCGTTAAGCCACCCTCACTGACTTGTAGCTCTATTCTTCTTCCCATCATCACCCTTGCAAAAAAGTAGGGATTCTTAAAACCCTTACCCTAAGGGCCCTTCATATTTGTGATTATGATACCATTGACCAAGAGTTATCCCACCTTCACCAAGTCTTTAAGCTCAATAGGTATTCCAACAAACATATATCCAAAGCCTTTAGGAAAGCCAGGATGTTTCACTCTACTCCAAGATCTATCCCTTCCCAGCATCTGACTACCCCCACCACTATTCTTCCTTTCATTAAAGGCATCTCGCACAAAATTTCAAAACCTCTTCTAAAAATTGGAGTTTTTTGTGCCTTCAAACCCATTTCCACTATTAGCAATCAGTTGACTTCACTTAAGGACTCTAGAGACACCTTTTCACATTATGGGCTCTACAAAATATTGTGTTAATGTGGTGTACCTTACATTAGAAAAATATGTAGATCCTTTATGAAAAGAATCAAGTAACATAGTATCAACATCAAGCATGAAAGAGTGAATAGATTTTCCTTAGCTGAGCATTCATATTCCACCAAACATCACATTTGGTCAGAAAACATTCATGTACTCATAAAAGAGGATAATTATTATAATAGAAACATGAAGGAGGTGACTGAAATATTTAATCACCCTTCTAATCTCAATCATGATGAAGGTTAGGACCTTAGCCTTGCTTGGAATTTGCTATTATCCTCCATCAAGAGACCCAATCAACCCCCTAGTTGACTCTCTCTCTCTCTCTCTCTCTCTCTCTCTCTCTCTCTCACACACACACACACACACACACACACACACACACACATTCTCAGTCTTGGTTTGTTTCATATGGTTTCCTTGTTCCCTACTCTTTTCAGTTTTTCTCTCTTCGTCACCTCTAAATTTTTTTTTTTTTTCACATTCTTCCTTTGCATGTTTTGTCTTTCTTTCTTGTGGTCCCTTCCTTTCACCCTCACACCAACACCCATTTCTTATTTTGAGCTCTTCTTCATTTATTTTTCATTCTCTTGTTCTTTCTCTACCCCTTGTTTTTCTTCCTCTGAATTTTTGTTTTGGATCTTCTCTTACTTTTGTGTCTAAATTCTTCATTATATACACACACACATATGTTTATACATACATACATATGTATGTGTGTGTGTGTATATATATACATATGTATATATATATATATATACATATGTATATATATATACATATGTATATATACATATATATATATGTATATATATGTATATATATTTATATATATATATATGTATATATATATGTATATGTATATGTATATGTATATGTATATGTATATATGTATGCATGTATATGTTAATCTTATGGCAAGATATATTGTCAATTAGTACCAAAACACTTAGTCATTATGGGAAGTTAGTAGTGGCCAAGCTACCAGACAATAGTGTTAACCTAGTATAAAGGAAGTAGTGTCAACTGAGTTGAGAGTCTCTATCAAACTCTAGTGTAAACTGAGTCAATAGAGTACTCTTATTTCAAAATGATAACCAAAAAGGCAGAGCAGTGTGAACTGAGCCAACAGTGCTTGCTAAGTGATCAATATGAACTGAGCATCTAATATCAATTGAGTGCTAGAGTTAGCCAAGGTGATAGTGTTGCTCAAATGTCTTTAGTATCACCCAAATAAGCCATTGGACCCATGCTACAACACTAAGTCAACTTGGTAATTATTTTTGGAACTATTTATGTTTACTAGTATATTTCCCCTTATTTTTTGACCAAAGGCCATATTGGCCTATGATATCTTCTCTTTTTTGTTTTTATGCTCAAGTTGGTTGAAATTACAACAAAATTAGGCTTTTTATGCCCAATTTTACCAAAATTTTGACCAAATTAGGTTCATAATAAAAAAAAAGAAAATTGTATTCATTATTTTGTTATTTGGCGAGTTTTTTTGTGTTAGAATTATTTAGAATAATTGAGAGGGGGGGTGAATCAGTTATCCAAGGTCTAAATTCCCTAATAATACTTTTTTACAAATTATAGTGAATCCATAAACTTTTCATCCATCCAAGCTTAAATCAATCATCCTAGCAAGCTACAGCAAATCAACATGCAGCAATAAAATATGCAAGATCAACTCATGGCACATTGATTTACATGGAAACCCAATTTGGGAAAAACCACCAGTAACATGCTACTTAATTCTCACTCTTCCAAAGTGATGCCCTATTAAAAGCCTGCCCTATTAAAGGCTTACAACACACTGTTAAATGTGACCTTGTTAGAGGATTTCACCATATTGTTAGGAATGGGCTTGGTCAAAGGACTTTAGAACATTCTCTTGGAATGTCACCTTGTTAAAGGATTTACAACATGGCTATTAAACCAACCTAAGTCCATAGGATTTAAACTATCTGTTACAATTGCTAGAGAGTAACAATAATGGCTTTTTGATCTGATATGACTTATAACATATCATGTAGATTTTAGATCACACTTCAGTTCAATCTTTTTGCTCGGCTTTAATCACTTCAGCTCTGACAGCTTGTCATCTCAAGCTTTGTCTCCTTGAGTCTTCTTACTCATCATACCAATGCAACCATATATGTGGTCATCTATTGAAGCAGAGTAACTGTTCTCTCTTACTCCTTAGCACCTCCTTCAGCACTTTATGCTTTCATGCTTGACCTCCTTTCTCTTTTTGCTTCATGACCTTATGACTCCTTAAATAGAAATTTGGAGTGCCTTTCCCGCTCGATTCTTCCTCTTCAATTTTAGGGTTTTAGGTAGATTAGTTAGGGTACAATGTATCTACCCCATATCTTGCTCTTATCTAGAAAATTCATCTAAAGTCCAGTTGTATTCTCCAAAAATGTTTTACATGGTGTTCTGTGTCACCAGCTCATCACTCTTATCTTCTATTTAATTCACAAAATTCTAGATAACAACCTTTTCGGCTCAGATCTGGAAAATCTTTGATCTTTGAGATAATGTAGCAACTCAGCATTATTGGTTTACTGATGCTCGACACCTCTATTTTACTTAGCACTTGTATCCTACTTGGCATCTAATCTTCATTTAGCACTTTCTATGTCTATTCATCATCTGATCTTCACTCGGCACTTGTTTCTTAACTCGGCACTTGTTTCTTGCTTGGAACTTGATATTTACTCGGCACTCACTGAAGTTGAACTTTCTCAGCTTCAACTAGGAATCTGTTCGGCACTAACTAGCTTTCTTAGCTCTTTCTTTAATAGACTTAGTTAGGCTTTACAAATGACTTAGCTAAAACCTTACATCTTTGATATGTTGTAGTGTGCCCATTCTCTGTGTCTTAGAATATGTCATCAATACACTTTTTCATCAATGGCTTAGCCGATCCTTGTACTTCATTAAAACATCATAACTTCAACCTTTCTCTAGGTGTTCTAGTTACATCTTATTGATTGCCTCGTCCTTGTCAATCAACCAATTGATAGTATTTGGATCACTAAAGCAATTGTCATTCCTACAAGTAGCAAGTTTAACATCAATGATAAAACAATGATTGAGAACATTCTTTACTATTTCCATTACTTTTTATGTATGATCTTTTCAATCATTTCCAACAATCTCCCTCATGATCTTTTCAATCATTTCTAATAGTTTGGTGGGTTTGTTTGGTAGTGGGATTTTTTTGTTCGATCTGTGCTTGGACTATATAGGAACACCTCTTAGAATAACAAGACCCTGAGGTAAATTCAAGTTGTCAAAGCTTATGAATTTTTATAGGTTGGAATGATATATATGTAGCATTTTCATTTTGCAAAACTACATAATTTTTTCATAGAAAATATTTATGAAAAAATATTTAGGGTTAAAGAAATTATTTTTCCCCATGTCGAGTATCAAATTTAAATTAGAGATTGTTGTGGATTGGGATATTTAGTATAACTACTACAACCATAGGAGGCTCCATATTAGCTATGTTGTGTCTATGTAAACAATCATGTGTTTGGACTTGCTAACCTTTTTTGTAGGCTTATGCACTATAAATTGTGCTCTTTAGGTGTTTAGGGCTCATTTGTTAGTGTATTGAGTATATGCTTTTGGTAGATTCAAAATGCATGTAATGTATGATATTATAATATTTTTGAGTTTAGTAGGTATCTACTTGTAACTGTGATATCTAACATATATTCATAATTACTAAAGAGAATAAGTAAAATGCCCTCCCTCTATTCTTTTGAACATGATGAACTTAGGCATTGCATGATTAAATACTTTCATTGAAATTTTCCATAGATCTAGGCTTATGCATCATAGCTTGTGCTCTTTAGGTGTGCATGGCTCTTCTTCACTATATCATTGCATTGTGTATATGCTTTTTGGTAGATTTTGAATGCCTATAATGTATAATATTATCATGTTTTATAGTTTAGAATGTATCTACTTGTTACTATGATATTTAACACAAATTTTAGAATTGCTAAAGAGAATAAGAAAATTTCTAGCCTCTTTAGTATTCGGAGCATGGTGAACCTAGGTATGATATGATAATATACTCTCACTAAAAGTTAGCATAGATCCTTTCCCATGCTAAATATTGGTAACCTAAGCATCATGAAGGTCTAGCCTCTAGAGTCTAGACATAATGTTTATTTGAAGCATGGTGTTAACATTGAATATAAAGATTCTATTGAGAGAATGATGATGAATGAAAGGTTTCACGTAAACAAATTCTAAATTCTATGATCTATTACCACTAAATGAATGACTACACTCATCAATTGGTAGGAGAGAAGTTGAATGAATGTAATAGTTTAAATATACAATAAGATCTACTTACTCTTGTACAACTAAGAGTTGTGTTCAAGAAATATAGATAAATTCAATATTGCTAAGGATTATCTTTTATTTTGGTCGATTTAGAATCATTAGTAACCTCTAATACCTAGGTCAAATCTGTATGAACAATTTCTCTCAACACTTGAGTGAGGTCACCAAATTTTTCTTTCAAAATCATATGTGTAGATATAAACATTAAGTGAAACATGTCCAATAATTTTGCAGATATATTTCCCTATGAAGAAAGACCACACCTCGTAATATGAACCTAGAAAAAAATAACAAGACAATTTCTACATTATTGTTTTTAGTTCCAAAGAAAAGTTGATAAATATAATTGTCCTTACAAAAAATGTAAGGGCTTAACGAATCAAAAAATTCTAATCACAATAGCCCAGAGTCATTGAAGACAACATGGTTACATTGAAGGGGGTCACAATTTTTGTCAATTGGTGAATGTGTATTTTGAAGTAGAAGAACATGGAGGTGTGAAATTCTAGGAGTAGGATAACACTCCCATGGAAGAAGATGATAATGTGCCAAAGGAAATGATTGAACAAGATGGTATTGGCATAGCTGATGAATATGCTCATGATGATGGTACTAGCACATTTGATAATGATGATGAAGATGGTCTTGATATACATATACTTGAGAAGGCACATGAGCCCCTATAACAAAGGTCCCAAACAACACTTCTCTCTTCTATAGTTTTGTTGGTGAACTTGAAGGTTATGAATGGTTAATCTAATGTAGCAATGTCATATATGCTAAGCTATACCATTTTTTTCACCTTCAATGTTAGCATACCATTACTATTCATTATATTAACAATTTATATTTGTTGTTGCAGGTTGATAGGTGAGTTTTTGTTACCACCATGAAACATTCTGCCTCATTTGTACTGAGAATTATCTACCATTATGAATCAAATTGGAATGAAGTATCAAACAATATATTCATGTCCTAAAGATCACATTCTATATCATAAACAACATGAATTTACAATAGAATTCCTTAATTGTCATATTAGTAGATATTTGTTAGATCAAATAATAAAAAAGTTGTCTCACAAGGTTCTTTGATACATTCCCATTATTCCACGTCTTGAATGATTATTTAGGTGCACTAGCTTAGCACAATTTATGGATTACCATGCACACAATAGAAGTCAAGATGACATTATGTGAATGGTTGTAGATGGTTCTACATTTAAAAAGATAGAAGAAACATGGCCATACTTTAAAGAAGAACCTCATAATCTCAAGCTTGCATTGGTAGCAAATGGTGTCAATCCATTTGAAGATATGAAATCTATTTACTCAGTGTGGTTTGTTTTTATTATTAATGATAACTTTCTTCCTTAGATTTCCATAAAGAGGGAGCACACAATGTTGTCAATGATTGTACTAGGTATTTTTTCATTTAATAGTTATCTAAATTAATTTATAAATATTGCATCAAAATGGTCATAATAATTATGTAATGTTTATGTTCACTCAATTACTAGGTAAGTGCCAATTTAGAGATATGAATGTGTATATTGAGCCCCTTATTGATGAGTTGTTGAAGTTATGGAACGGGGTCACTATGTATGACATCTCTAGATCAATAAAATAGAGATAATTTTAGTTTCATGTAATGCTTGTATGGATAATACATGATGCCCCTAGGCTAACTCATTTTTGTGGTATGTTATATTGTTAAGGTCACATATTTTTGGTTTGTTATAGTGTTTACACATTATTTTTGTATGCTTAAGTTGTACATGATAATTGTACATGATCTTTTAGGTATTTAGACAAAGGGAAAATTTTCATATCCATTTTGTGGTCTGAAGATGAAATCTCATCGTTTAAGAAGTTTAGGAAAGTAGGTGTTGGATGAGTTTATTCACTTTCTCCACAATAATCATAAGTATCAAATTACTAAAAAAAACTTTTTAAAGGAAAAGAAGAGACAACATCAAGGCCATGAAGAATGACACCTCATTTATGGAACTTGGAATACAATCAATGAAATTAACAAGGTATTGTCCAGTTTATGGTCCAAAGTTTGAAATTTATATTTTGATATTATATTTTATTTAGTAATGATGTAATTGATGCTTATGAAGGTTGTGAAAGCATCAATGACAAATTTCCTATAGGAATAAAAAATTATCCTACTCAATTTAGTAGGTTAATGTACTACAAGGATATCCTAATCATGTATTTGTTTGATGATATGCATATTGGAAAGAATGTAACAAAGACACTATGAAAAATATTGGATGAAAGGCATGATAGAGAAAAAATTACCAAAATTTGTAATGACATTCATGAATCCAATCATGCACTAAAAGATTTCATTAAATCAAATAGCAACGAAGACTACATAATTATGAGTGTCATTCCTTGGTTATTAATAGAGCAACAAAGTGATGCATTAAAAGAAGTCATAAAAAAAAAATTCCCACAAGATTTGATGAAGCAGTCTTATATCAAAGAAAGGTGATTTTGGACCTCAATTGAAAACACATGATTAGCATACCTTTGACAAAGTAAGTCATGTTCTCTATTTACAATATATTTGTAAAATTGCATGTTATATCTATTGTATTATTTCATAATATATTAAAAAGATAATTTTTAAATGATTGCAATACATCCTACCTCTATCCATCCCACACTAATTTGACAATAGTATTAAAAAAGTTATATATGATCTTGGAAAATACATGAGGTTAGAAGTGTTATTTTTTAAGATTTTTTATACATATATTATATTTATGACTTGCCTTACTTTTTATGCAATCTATTGTATATTTTTATCTAAAATATCATTTATATTTTCTTGCATGTTGAATCTCTTTTAGGTGGTTGTCATCTAAAGAAATTGATAGAAAATAAATAAAATATTGGAAGAGAAAAATTTCACAACTTATGTGTGAAATGTAAAAATCTCTACCTTCAACTTTTTTCAATGCTCAAGAACACTACCTCATACATCAAGTTGAGGATATTGAATTGTGTAGACCTATACAAACTAGGTCAATGTGGATGGTTGAGAGACACTTAAAATATATGAAAAGCTTGGTGTGACAAAGAGTACATCCTAACGGTTCTATGGTGGAGGGATATATGGTATACTAGACCATGGTGTACATTAGAGAATATCTTCCAAAGTTTGCAACAAATCTCCATGTAGATCACATTTGGGATCCCAACTCTATTAACAAATTCAAAGGGGATTACCTAAAAAGGAAAGGTAGAATAAGGAGAGTGAGAGGTAATTATAAGATATTATTGTAGTTAATTATTTCTTATCAATCATTAATATAAGTTATTTCTAACTAGTCTAGTTGTTTTTTATATTTTAAGTTGTGAGTGGGATGCACTACATTTGTATATTGCAAACAATCTTGATTCGATGATATGGGTTCAACAGTCTCAAGAAAATAGTAGCTCATTAACATGGGACAATGTTGCATCGTTGGTTAAAGAAGCTCATCACAATGGAGATCCCAATGTTATGCTAATGGTACTTGATCTAGCATATGTCTTAAGAGATAGAAAAGTACACAAAATATTAGTAATTATGACCCATAAGTTTGATATTAACTTTGTTGGTCTATTTTTTCATAGTGTATAAAAAGGTCTAAAAAGTTAAGTGAAAAATTAGTTAGGTTATTGAATTTTGTAGATTAGGATTTCATTCCTCGTAATTTTCATAATTTTAGGTTACCCTAGTCATGCCTTGATTCATGTGTTGTTGAAATCTATTAAATTCTCAAGGTTTTTCTCTCAACATAGCCATTATAATACCCTAAGTGTGAAAAACCCTAGGTTTCTTTTCAAAATTTTGAAAAGATTTGAAAAGCATTTTAAATTTTTCCCTTTATAGTCTTATGGTGCAGGGTTTCACATGAAAGTGAAATGCCTTTTTCCTCTTGTTTCCATGGTCACATTTTATAGTGTAGCGTAAGAGTGTAAAGAAGTTTTGTTTTACAAGCATACACTTTTATATTTTGTAATAGCATAACAATTCTTTTAGAGTCTCCCCAATCATACATTTGGCTTTTAAGTAAAGAAATGTAATGTCTTTTTATGCTTTGAAAGTAGTTCTGTTGCTTTACAGTGAATAGTTGAGTGGGTGAGCGAAAGAAGCTTGGAAAGGTATCTCTAGTCATATGATAAAGTGTTGAGTGTATGACTGTAAAAGGGTTTGAAGGAGATGTGTCATGCTGCTTTATGAGAGTATGAGTAAGCAGTCGAACAAAAGGATGAAGAGGTGTTGAGTTGTGATTTACGCATCTACATCCTATTGAATGGTGTAAGAGTGTAATACCTTGGCACGACATAAAGGAATGGTTTGTAAGAATGTACAAAATGTTTTACAATTTTATGGATAAAGTGAATTTTTAGGAGCAAAGGAGAGATGTAGTTGTGTTTACATGCATACATTCTTTGGGCTCATAGACAACTGTAAAGCTAGATCATAATAGTGATAATTTCAATGTGGGACCTGTTGAGTTGTCAGATGGGCCCTACACAAGCAAATCAAATGGTGACACATCACAAGCATTAGATGGGCCCAACCCATGTGGTAGAAAAATTAGATTCTTAATTTTGCATGTGCTAAAGATTAACGGTGATGTTATTTTCTATCTTGTTTATGTTGTAATCTGGGTTGATGATCAGTGAAAGGTGAAATTTTATCATTACAACTTTATGCTTACAAGACAAGTGTATGAATGAAGAGCTATTGCATCCTTTCTCCATGGTTACAAGTTAATTTTAAGCATATAAGTGTAAAAGGTAAAGTGAAGGAATGAGTACAAGGCTTTATGCTTATACAAGAAAGGAAAACCGTAAGAGCAGAATGCTATCTATAAAAGCTTTTCGATATCACGAGGATAGGGTAACTCATGTGAAAATAAAGGAGGAATAAAGAAAAGATAAGAGGCATTATGGTGCCATGGGTAAAGCCTAGATCATATGACTGGAAGATGAATGGTTAAAGAGTTATGATGTCCCAAGTAATGAAGTGAGCAGAGCAACGTGAAGGAATTTTTCAAGCTTTCCACTTATACATGTGTGTATGAGTGTAAAGGGTAACGAGAAGGTAGTAGCAAGGGTTTTATGCTCATACATGAAATGTTTGATGTGTTAGAGTGAAGAAGTTAGTTGTGAAGGTTTGAGACTCTACGGTGTAAAGGATCGTGTATAGGCATAAAGGAAATTTCAATGCAATATTTAAAAGGCCCTAATGCTTCTACACTTGGGATATTTTAAAGCCTCACTGAAGGAGTGTAAAGGCTATCTAGGGGTGTCTCCGAGGTTATAAGATTGGAGATCTTGACTCAGCATAAGAATGAAAGACCAAAATTTGAAAAGAAAGCTCCAAAAGTGTCATACCTATTCAGAAAAGGACAAAATCACTATAGCCATGTAAAATAAAACATTGAAAAGGACATTAGGATTGAATTTCATGGATGATATCCCTTGCTGTTAGCCTACGATGGTGGTATTAAGTGCTCATACATGTAGAATTAATTAAAAATTTGATGGATTGAATCATTAAAACATAAATATTCGATTGAACATCTATAATATTACCACTCTGAAGAAATTGTGTTCTTGCTTTGAAATTTTTATTCAATCATTTATAGCTTCATGATTTCTATGTTGCTGTGCAAGGATTCAAAGTATAATTTGCATAAAAGATGGCTAACAAAGAAGTCAAAGAGGTTCCTGAAGAAGAGGTTGAGGTTGAAGACAAAGGAGATGATGTGGTGGAAGTCACAACAGAAGGTAAAAGAAAGAAGAGTACTACTAAGATTGAGAAGAAATCAAGGCTTAGGAAGCCAAACAAGCATGCTAAAGATTGGTTGAAACTTCTTCCAAGGTTGTCGAATGCTCTCTTAGCTAATGAACACATCTTTAGAGACCCTTATTTCATGGTTAGGGATGCAAAGTGCCCTAGAATTGATGGTTTCAACTTGTTTTTATATTTTTACTATAACAAAATAGAAAAGGTGCCAGTCTGTAACCCATGGAATAGAAACATGGTAAAATTGATATTTCTAGAGGTATTTGTTGATGTAGACCTATTGAAAGCATTGATAAATTCTTACAATCTAGTTTCTAGGATATTTCAAAGGTACAATGGGAGTTTTTTATGCACACTAGATAGAACTTCTTCTATAGAAGCTTTTGGATTGGAAGGGCAGATGGATGTGCCTATTGATCTTGAAGACCTAAAGAGGAAATTTGGGAGTAATAAGACCTACTTTGTAAATAGTTTCATGTTGCCCCACATCCCTTATAGTGTGAAAAAGGTAGGAATGATGCCAAGGAAAGTGGGGGATTTTTTGCCCTTAATTAGATTCAAGAATTATTTCAAGAACACCATATATGGGCTACACAAAGTTCTTGGGAGTGATGGTGCAGAGGATTTTATTTATGTTTCCCTATTCTTAATGATATGTGATATACAAGACCCTTTCCACCATAAGGATTATGACTATGTAGCTTTTATCATGGACATCATGCACAATTAGCTTGTCAATACAAAGAAGGGAGAATTACAAAATTTCACTTTCCACCATTACTCATTGTTGATGCACCTTATTCTGTATCACAACATTGGTTACATCAGATTGAACTTCATTGATCAAACCTCTAATTAATTTGGTGAGTTAGCTGTGCAACTATGGACTCAAATTTGGGACGAAAACTTTTATTATTCAAATGCCCTTGTGTTTTTAAATTTATTCAGTTCTTTTATCATGAGGCAATTAGACCATACTTTCTTTAGGACACCAAATATTTTGAAGACTTTTCTTAGGCCCTCATTCTTAGATGAGAAAAAAAAATTAGATCATAATTGGTGAAGCATCCTTTTATTCAAAGTGTACAAATTGATGAGAGTCTATGCATGTCCATAGCCTCCTCACCTTCTACTTAAATATTTACACCCTAGGTTGGCTATTATTGAATTCTTTTGGTAGTTTTTATTGATGAATAAAGAAATTATCCCTCCTTCTCTACACAAGCCTACTTTTGTTCATAGAACCTTTAAAGTGGGAGATTTTGAGATAGGAAAGAATGCATATAAGGAGTTGAGTGAGTACCTAGGCTAGTACAGATTTGCTACTGGGCCCTATAGGATGTATGACCCTGAAAACTATATTACCAATGAGGTCAAGGCTATTAGGGGATACATCCTACCTCCAAGAAAGCCAATCCCTATAGAGGACTTAATTTCCAACATAGTAGCAATAGGGGAGGTTGATGAGCTATTAAGGAAATATGAAGAGATAAGGAAAGTAGAGGAGGCCTTGAAAAGGACCAACCCTAACTTTAAGGGTTTTTATATAGACATTCCATACCTTGGTAACTTGAGAAAATTGGTGGATAATTTTGATTATATCATGTCACAAGTTCCACATGAGCCAGTAGGAGAGGAAGCCATTGTAAATAGAGAATCCTTTGAGCCAAATGTGTAGTTGGAGATTGAGTTGGAAGAGAAGCAACCATCAACTTCAGCTTGGGTGCCCAAGGGGAATAAAAGGTAGAAGACAATGCACATCGTGGAGAGGGTAGCAAGTAGAGCCTTACAAGTGATGACAAGAAATAGTGAATATTTTGTTGATATTAGGAAAAATTATCTACATCAAAGGGCTACAGAAGTAAGGAAAGCTTCTACTGATCTCTAGATTGGATGATAGGTTCATTCAATCTAAAAAGTTTATGGAAGCTGATGATTTTATTAAATCATCAAAGTTTAAAAGTTTTCTCTACAAAATAAAACAAAATGAGCTTAAATTGAGTCTCATGCCTAGAGAGGATCCAAAGAAGAACAAGGAGTTAGTTGAAAAACTATTAGCCTATGATCTTGAGAGTGAAACAATGACCTTTGCTAAAGCCAAGTAATTGGTACGTAGGAGTGGTATGATTCTAATACCACATTGGGATATTAAGAGGGCTTTTGTTCTAGACCAAATGAGAAGACAAGACAAGGCCATAAGTTATGAAGCCACTAGCAATGAAGGATTAAAGAGAGGATCATGATTTAATATTGACACAAAAACCCTAGTAGTATGGAGTCTGGCTCCTAACACCAAAAAGCCCAAAATGATGGATATATAGGAAATTTCATAGGGAAATATAATTGTGTGGAAATTAGAGAACACTACTAGGAAAGAGATCTCTAGCTTGGTTAAAAAATTTGCTCTCATGAATGAGGTAAAGGTGGATGAAATTGAGGATAAGCTAGCTGTAGTGTACAATGAGTGTCTTGACATTAGAAAATTATATGAAGAAGAGCTCAAAATGAGCCATGTACAAAAATAGAGGATAGAAGAGTTGGAGGAGAAAATTCAAAATTTGGAAGCAAAAATAATATTACTCAAGGAGAAACTCAAGGTAGTAGCTAAGGCAGTACATGCACCCAAGTAGATAGAAGAAGAAAGGCACACTACAGAGGTAGAGGCCCAAATAGAGGAGATGCCTATAGGGGTAACAATGCCATTACCTATAGTAAATGTGGAAACAAAGGCTCCCAAACTTGACAATATAACTAAGAAAAGTGTTATAATGAATGTGTTAAGCCATAGAATAAGCACTTTGAAAAGAATATCTCAAGATGTTTATAATGCATTCATAAGACTACAATTTGAAGAGCTGGTATGCAAGGATGCAATTGGATGGCTTGATCCAATTTTTAAACAATGGGGACCATATATGCAATTCTTTGATAGATTGATACCCTTATTAGCCAAGAAGCTAGATCTTCTAGATAAAGCTATTGTTGTAAAGGAGGGTATGGACAAGGTAAAAGACCTATTGTAAATTTTCATAGGGAATTTGGTAACCATAGAAAATAAAATGAAAGTATTAACAAGTGTTTTTTATTCTTTGATTGATTCTATTCTTGATTTTGATAACAAAGTTAAGAATTTCAACGAATGGTCTAGTTCTTTTGACCATATTGTAGACTTGCCACAAGTGGCATCCATTTTCCAAGATGGTATTGATGAATGTGTTTTTAATGAACTTATTGACACCCTATTCAAGCTTGAAACTGAAATGAATAGGTTAACTGCAAATCGAAAGGTGATTACCAATGGTAGATGGTAGAAATATGTTGATGTGAACTTATTGACACCCTATTCAAGCTTGAAACTGAAATGAATAGGTTTACTACAAAAGGAAAGGTGATTACTAATGCTAGATGGTAGAAATATATTGATGAGTTAGCAACAACCAAGACTTGTGAGTGGCCCACCAAAAGAGAAGTTATTGTCTAGGAAGCAATCACAGATATCAAGGCCCTACCAATAGGAAGTAGTTAAAGAAAAATAAAAAGTTGAAGATTTAATGCTCCACCTATCATTTGTAACTATCTTTTTTTTTTTTTTTTTCTTTTGAAAAAAGGTGTCCAAATATTTTGGAAAAGGTTGTTATATTCATTATTGTAAAAAGACACCTATCAATCACAATTTACTTTGCTTGTTGCAACTTATGTTATATAAATGAGTTTTCAAGGCATTGTGAGGGTCTAAATTTTTTTGCATGTTTCCAATTTTTAAGAAAGTACATTTGGTCCAGTCATATGTAGTTGTTTAGAGTTTATTTTTAGTCATGTACTTTTCTAATGAAAAATAGAAATGCACAATTAGTATGATTTTCTAGGTTCTTTGTTGAGTTTCTATTGGTTATTGTATTAGCTAGCAAAAGGGATAATACAAAGGGATATTTACACCAAATATGTGTCATCATTTTCTATTTCCTTTTCATCAATTTATTAGTTTTGAGATCATTTGAATAATATTCATTTGATTAAAGGCATTCTGGATGGTGTGTATATTGGTTATATTGTTGCTTATAATTCAATGGATTATGTAAATGCTTCAATAAATCAATAGAATTCATGAGATTATGAAGAGGATATCATGTAAGAATGGAAATAGGTGATTATAGCTGATAGATTCAATTACAAGTTAATTAAACAAACTCTCCTGCCCATAAGTGACTCTATTGCCCAATGGATAAGGTATTGGTCTTATAAATCATAGATGATTGAGAGTAAATTCTACCTCTACATTTTAAAACATTTATAAATTTAAAATCATTCTTATTATATTTTTGTTCAAGGTTTTAATGCTGGTCATCACTCATTTACATTTAGTTTTTTGAGTCATAAGTAGCTACTATTCCCAGAAACACTTGTAAATTTTAGGAGATTTAGGGCTAGATATACTTATAGGGGATGTATATGGACTTGAAATCATTCAAAAAATGGGCAAACTATGTATGTGCATGAGAATAAAGGATGAAAATCACATTGAAACTAAGATAGTTGTAATACATCAGTTTGCATTAGAGTTATCCCTAGGTATACTCATCTTAGTCTAGCAAAGCCTAAAGAATAGGAAACCATCCCTGGCTACATTGAAGTTGGGTCCAGATGATCTATCTGTGTAATTGATTATAGGAATTGGCTAATCTTTAGATTATTTGAGTATTATCATTATGGTATTTAGCATTTTGTTTCTTAGTAGATTCAGACACCAACAAACTCATAGATCAATGCAAATAATCTTGACATGTTTGAATAATTGCAGATCAAACACCAAAAAGATATGTACTACCATGGCTATAAATTTTGAATAAAAAGTAAGACAAAATGAAGAAAACTTGTGATTCTAGGATAAGTGTAGTCTTCAAGGTCACCAATATTTTGTCTAGAAAAGACATATCATCAACAATCTAAAAATAAATACTATGGCATTTTGGATGATATACTTGAGTGCAACTTTAATTCATTCAAATTAGTTCTATTTTTTGTCAAATGGCATAGGCTATGACTGAATCGAAATGATCTTGATAGGACTATTCTTGAACATGATAGTGGATTTACAATGATTAATACAAGGTCATTTGAGCTAGTTGGAGATGAGCCCTATGTTCTTCCAAGAAAATGTGAACAAGTGTTTTAATTTGGCATTCCACACCAAATTGATCATTTTTTGTTAGACATGATCCAAGAGGAATGTCGATAAGGTATAATGTGATGGAAGAAGAACATATTGAAGAAATAGAAGATGAAGTAAATGATGATCATGAATGATTGTTACACAATGAAGAAGAAGAATATTTGGTGATGTTGACAATGATGGTGATGATGATGATGATGATGATGAAAATCATGATTATACTAATGAAGATGGTAATGATCAAGTTGATGATAGTCATAATGATGATGGTCATGCTAATGGTGATGAAGATGTTAATGATGGCGATGAAGATTGTGGTGGTGAAAATGATGATCAAAGTGACAAGTACAATGATGGTGATGATGATGATGATGATGATGACATGGATGAAGATGATAATCAATGAATCCCTTGAGAAATATCATTTGTCTATATCCATCTACTAATCCTCTCCTACATTTGTTGCATCAGCTTCTGTTTGGGCTTCCTAGTCCCTCACCTCTTTGAAGGGCTTTGTAACAATTCTAAGTTTTCTTGTATCTTCTTCTAAGGCAGCCACCCTTTGTTCTAGGATGTAAGTCCTCTTTAGTTCTTCCTCACACTTCTTCCTAACATCAATAGATATGTTGTATGTTTGATACAACTATTCTTCTAGCATATCCATTTTGTTTTTCCCCATTAATGATGTCATGTTCTATAGATTATGGATTTGATCATAGGATATAGTAGTGACATTTAAAATTATAAAATTTCCTTGGGGGGAATCCTTTATCTCCATGAGGGTTGGTTTATTGACCTCAGGATTCATGCTCCATATATTCATTGTCTTACTATTAATGTTGAATCTAGACCCCTGCAGCTTACCAACAATATTGGTTTCTTTAAAAGAAACCAACTTATCCTATCTTCTAATCTAGTATATAATGAAAAATGAACTCAATTTTCATCTTGGAAAGAGAAGAATTCCACTTTTTGTTATAAGCTCTCTGGCTTCTTCTAAAAGGACCTTACTGCTAGAATCATATTCCTACAACCTTTGTACTAGCTCTATAGTCTTCTAAGAGGAATCTCCTTGTTTTAGTTGTAAGGTAAGCTCACTTTTCTTTACCTTGTATAAGAATGTCTTTAATTTATCCAACTTGATGAATTCATCATCCTTCATGAACTCTTGATCTCTAATGATTCACTCATTTAGTATCTGAATCTACAATTTAGTTTTATTAGGGATCTTCTCATTCTCCCCTACTTTCTTCCTTAAGAAATTGTGTCTTATGGTGTAAATTTTTTTGAATCCATTAGGAAAAATTTGAAGTGCCATTCCTTTGACCTTGTCAACTATCTCAGTCATTTTCTATTTCTTCCTCCCTTGTGCCCATGAGAAACTTTCTAGTTGATCATCATCAACCTAAATGGTTATGACATCCTCCTATTGAGGGTATTGAGGCTCTACCCTTGTTGGAAATATAGATGATAGGCTAAGTTACTAAGAGGGGAGGGGTGAACCAAGAACCAATAAAACTTAATCTTTAATCCTTCATCTAAATTTTGATCATGCATAAGAAACTAAAAGCAATAAAACATTCATAATATTTTGACACACAATACGGTGACCCATAAACCTTCCAAATAGAAAGTAAAACTAGAGTGGGCATGATACCCACAAGCTTTAGTACTGTAGTATAAAGTTGGCTTGTTAAGGCTTACAATGATCACTACTAATGATCTATGTTATTAGGAGCAAAAAGGATTGCTAGGTCCACCTTGCAAAAGGATTTACAAACATACAATGAAGTATGCACTTAGTAAAGAGATTTACAAAAGACTGCCAAGTCTACCTTATGAAAGGATTTAAGTGTTCCATGTATTAGGATGAACCAATCAATGGTTGATCTCTAATTTGAAACTATGATTTATTGAATGAGATACCTTTGAGTGTAATAATCACCTTGTTGTGATAGATAAATCTTTGCTACTCCTTATCCTATTGTAGCCTTTGTATTTCACACTTTTTCTCTTCTCTATAGTTACATTACATTCTTACTTCTTATTGGATGTGATATAATACATTACATATATACCAATCCAACTTAAAAATCAACAAATTTGGCTACAATACAAGTTTACACAAAGTTAGCTCAACTGCAGGAACTCAGGTTTTGAAGACTAGCTCAGTAAGGTTTTGATACTTGGCATCCACTATCTATGCTTGGCATCATCATGCATTTGGTAGACATAGAAGCTTAGTTCATACTGATAACTTCCAAATAGTTTGAACTCAATCTACATAGGTGGCTTAGTGAATACTATGAAACTTGACATATAAATTAAATCACTTGATTCATAATGCATAGCTCGGTCAATGCTATCACAAAAAAGGCTTGGTATAAATTAAATCACTTGGTTGATACTAAGTGGCTTAGTCAACACTAGATTTGCATCATTGTAACTGTGAACTCGAAAAGCACCACACAACTCAATTTGCACTGAGGAACTTGATAAACCTTATGAAGATTAGTTTACATTGCTGATTACTATCATGGTAGAAATTTCTCAGTACAAACTGAATATTGTTCCTTGAACTTGGTAGAAAATGTAGAATTCAGTAAAGCCTAAAATGTTTGGTTAACATTGTTAACTGTACAATAAGCTTGGTAGATACTATCTATCTAAATAAGTGTGTGTCACTAATAAAAAACATTATTGTAATGTCAACTATCTCCCCCTTTAGCATTAGTGACAAAAATGAAACACTTATTTGTCAAAATTGAATTCAAAAAGTTCAAGAACAATCTTGTGTCTCCAACTTGGTAGAGTACCCTATTTGTGGGATTTTTCAAAATTGCTTTTGTAAAAGATGTTTTTCTTAGTATCTATACATGATGTTGCTCCCCTATATATACACTTTACATCTTGTCACATCATGTCTCATCTTTATATATGATATATACGTTTTCTACTCCTTATATTATAACTTCTCCCCTTTATAATATACATCTTCTCCCCCTTTTTGAAATTAATGCCAAAGATGAATTCTATATTCTATATAGTAATGTCAAAATGTGACAAGAAATCTAAAGGTACCTTTAGCATTAGCACCATTCTATTGTCCCAATTTTCTTCCAACACCTTGCATGTGTGCAACACAATGTACACTTCTACTGATAGTTCTATCACATGGTCTACAATTGAGAAGTTTTTATCATGTATGAGCATTCTAGCATGTGCAATATGTTTCTACAATGCATCCATGTTTGGGAGAATCATGCCTTGTATATCTACTAGTGTAGCTCTTATTCTGACTTCTTCTCTTAGAAATTTTTCCTACATATCGGTTAAGAATCTTATCTTTGTATAGTAGGCAAAGTTGTAACTTGGGTCAAGTTGCATCTGTTGCGCACTTGCCTTTAGATCTTCATCATCTTTAGTATATTTTTCTTTAATTTTTTAGTGAAAATTGAAGTATCATAGAGTTTACCAAATAATGAAGTCACATTGTTGCAAGAGGTCTCCAATGAGCCTAAAATACTAGACAAGTCTACTTGATGAATAGCAATCTACTGTGCTACTAGTTCCAAAACTTTACTCCCAAACTTCTTCTTAGCTCTTTGCAATAATTTCTCCTATCCATTTAAATATTAATTTAATTTCTAGACTACCTTTGCTAATTGAGCCAAAATTGGTTGAGAAGTCTCAACCTTTATGCTGAGTTCTTCTACTAGAACATTCTTTGCATATTCAAGCACTTAAAATTCCTTATTTATTTCATCTCCAAATATATGCATTATCAGGATTAAGATTGGAGATATCCCATTTTGGAATAAAAATCTCCTCATCAGGATCAATTTCATCTTCCTTCTCTTTGCCTATACTCAAAATTTTTGTATTTGGTTGAGGCTTGGTCTCAACTATCCTTGCACTTATTATTTGCATGCTAGGAATGGAAAAAATAGTAGAAATAGTAGAACTAACTATAAAGGTAGATACTACACTTATTGATGGATTACCTTGTAGAACTAACTATAAAGGTAGATACTGCACTTATTGATGGATTACCTTGTGTAACCAAAATGAATGGAGGAGGAAATGTTGTTTTATTGGTAGATGAAATGCTTGTCACTTCTGTCAATGAAGTACTGAGATGAACATGTGCAAAAATTGATTGAGTGTTTGTACTTACAATGTTTTACACAATTAATTTTGTAGTAGTTTTCTCTAGGCTTGATGTTTTCAATGCTTCACTCAGAGAATGAGGAAGTGAGGTTATGAACACTATTGTAATCTTCTTTGTGTCAATCTCCTCGGCAGCTTTGATGTAGGAGCATCTAGAGGTATAAGGGGAATCCTATGTCACCCAAAAAAATATACCATGGAATATTTTTTGTTTCATATGTTTTCATTTCTAGATACTCATTTGGGTCAAATAAAGGTTCTAACTCTCATAGCTCCACTATTAGTGTTCTAGGTTAGAGTTTTTTAAGCACCTTGGGATACATGTAAATGCCAAAAAAATAGGACTATGTAATTGAGCCATAATTATGGTGACTTAGAAGGTGTAAATTGGTGGGATTATTATAATTATAATTTAGAACATTCTAGAAAAAGAATCAAGTTAAGGCCCCATGGTTTGAAAGTTATTGCAGTTTTTCAATTTCTAGAGACCTCCTAAGAATGCTTCAAAGTCAGGTCAGGAGCATTAAATGACTTTGTATAGGGCTGAAAAATTGGGTACAAGTGAAGCTTGTCCATAGGGCTATAGAGCACTCTGAGAGCTTTTTAGAAATGTAAACGGTTCGTCAATCAGAGCTACAGTTCAAAAGTTATGCCTTTAGAAAGTTCAGCTACCATTTTTAGATTCTTCTAATTTTGCACCAACTTCTAATGTGACTTCTAGAGCCTTCTATTTGGTTGGTGGATGCCAACTGGAACTTTCTAGAATGTATTCCTAAACCTTAACCCTTTTAGGTCTATTTAAGAAAATTTTTGGCACTGTAAAAGGTAGTTCAGAGTGGAGTTTGAGAGGAAGCACTAGGAGAAATTATCTCTAGTTCTATTCTATTGTAAGCCCAAAAGGCATGTTTTGAAGTCTATTTTCTCTGTACTGAGTGTATTAGCATATTTTCATAGTTAATAAAGTGTTCCCTTTCCTATTGTGTCCATTTTGTTATCATGCTTGACCCCATCGAGTGGTATTAGAACCTAGTTTTCCTGAGTGTGTAGACATAGCACCGACTATGAGGTAGTTTGCACTAGGACTATGTGTTTGTGGGTTTGAGTTAAGAAGATGCCTCCACAAAGAGAGTGTGGTGGAAGAGCTGAAGCTATTAATCCTAAGGAGGTTAGAGCCCTCCAAAGGCAAGTTCAAGCATTGTATGAGGAGCTCCGTAGAGAACAAATATTTCCACAAGCAACAAAAGTGAGGATGACAATGAAGAAGAAGAAATTGGACAGGAAGGGGAAGTTGAAGGGGAAGTTCTAAATGAAGAAGAAGAGAGGCTTTTTAGGGCCATTACTAAGTTTGGAAAAAGACCTACAATTGATGTGGGTGTATTTTCAAGAAATCTAAAATTGGATGAGCTGATCGATTGGATCAATGAACTAGAGGAGTACTTTGAGTATGAGGATATTAGGGACCTAGATAGGATTAAGTTTGCAAAGGCCAAACTAAAAAGCCATACCAAAATCTGGTGGCAAGAGGGTCAATTGGAAAGAAATAGAAGAGGAAAGGAGAATATCACAAGGTGGGATCACATGGTGGACATGTATATGAGCAATGTTATAATGCTAATAGAAACCAAATTTAAATAAAGCTTCTACAAACTAAACAAAATTCATAAACTTCAAGATAGACTAAGATGAACTCTCAATTGAGAATATGAGCCATTAATGGGCTCTCTCAATGAGAAGCTCTCTTGTTGAGTAGCTTTGTCTAAATAGATAGGATGTATGCTCAAGCTTATGCTTCAAAAAGGGCTTCAAATGGAGTTGGAATTTGGGTGTGAGTGTATGGTTTTGATGTAAAATGGCTTCTCAAAATGGCATTATGACTTTACTTCATGGATTGTGTTATTTTGCAAAGGGGAAGGATCCAATTTATAGGCAAGAGGCTTGAGGGATTGAGGGCTAAGATGCAAGGATGGGAAAAAGCTCATGGAGGGCTCAGATTGCATGAGAGGAGAGCACATGGATTGTGCTTCCTTACAGCCAATCAATGAGTGACACATGTCACATGGTGAGAGGATGGAGGAAAGGGGAAGGATGAGTCAAAAAAGGAGGCTCAAGGGATAAAATCTTCATAAAGACCCTCATAATGACTTGTAAGAGCAATAAAAGGGCTTGGAAGAGTCATTTATGGCCTAGTGGGCTTCATAAAGTTTTATGGTTGAGATATTTTGAGGGTGATGAGAGCAATTTTGACTTGGACTTGATTAGGAGGGTTTTAAGTTTGCTTAAGCTTGTGCAAATGATTAGAGGATGGATTAGGATGGTTTAGGATTAGCTTAGGGATAGGCAAGTGGATGGCATTTAATGAGGGTGGGTGAAGGAGGAGATATTTGTTAACTTTGGATTGGGTTAGTAATTCTTAAACCATGTTTAGGGAATGTGACAAGGTTAGGAGGGGATTAGGATTAGGTTTAAAGACATCTTCTAGAAGAGTCTAGACTTTGGATGAGGATAAAGACTTTCTAGAATAGTCTAGAATTTCTTAGGATGAGGATGAAGACTTTCTAGAAGAGTCTAGAACTTCTTAGGATTAGGATAAATTATATTTTTAGGAAATAAATAAAGTTTTATTTATTTCAAGGGTTTGGGTTGAGGAGATATTTATTAAAACTTTTTTAATAAACATGAGGATTAATATTTAATCTTAATTAAATATTTTGAGTTCGGATTAGGGGTAGGAAATGATGAGATTAGCCTTTAATTAAAATTAAAGAAGGATTAGAAGATTTTGGAAGAGGTTAGTGGTCTTAAGGAAATTGGCCAAGTTTTGGGCAAAAAATAAATTTTTTATTTATTTTGGGTTTTTTGGTCAATTTATTAATTAAATAATTAATAAATAAGGAAATAATGTTTAAATAAGATTTAAACATTTTTGGGAGGGATTCTTTAATTAAATATTTTTAATTAAGATAAAGGGATTTAATGGCATAAAATTAATTAATTAATTAATTAAATAATTAATTAATAAATGATGATGTCATCAGGACTTTTTTATAAAATAAAAATACTTTATTTTCTAAAGGTTTTTAGGTGTTTACATTTTACCCCTCTTTGATGTGATGCCGCAAATGGCATGGCATCAAAGATAAGAAAATAAGATGCCCAAGGCTAGAGCAGAAAAGGAGAGAATGGACTTTGAGATGCCCCCTCAAGAAGGTAGCGGGGAGAGAAAGCGAGGCTCGATGGCTTCTTGAAAAGTACAAGAATCTCGGATGAGCAAGGAAACTCAGATTGGCAAAGAGAAGGGGCCAAATTAGCTCAAACTCTCACTACGGGAGAATGATAAAGGAGAATCAGATGTAGAAGAGGAAGCAAGCTTAAGACTTTAGGGAAGGTGGAGGATGAAGGAGCAGAGTGCTATAAAAAGGAATCCAGGATAGGGAGATGGATGAGGGGATTATAAAGCTGATGCAATAGAATTTCAAAGAGTCAGATTGGTGGAAGATGGGTTTCGGAGATCCCTAGGACTAGGATTGTGGATCTCGAAAGATGAGGCTTGGTGGATTGATTTGGATTGGTGGATCCCTAAGACTAGGATTGTGGATCCCTAAAGCTAAGAGTGATGAGTGATTCAAAGAGATATTGATGCATAAGCTGGGGTAGGAGAGACGGGTGCTGGATATGGATGGGGGATAATGGAGATGAAGGAAAACCATTGAAGCTTTTTGAGCGAGGGGATACTTCAAAGAGAAGTACCACCATGTTGTTGAGCACTAGATTTTCTATAGGACTATTGGTTAATTGCCAAGGTTACCAAGAACATCAAGGCCTTTTCACCAACCGTCCAAAGGACTGGCAAACTAACTCAAAATAAACACGCAAGTATTGCCCCAGCATCACACATGAATCCTAGAGGAAGCAGCATGGAAACGACACTGGAGAACCCACAAGCATAAAAAAAAAAAACAAATGAAAGACCTGATCAAGACCTTATGCTCTAATTGCCCCATTTGCAGCATACCATGATATGGAAGATCATGGAAACCTTGAGGAGGGAACAAGGAGATTGCTTGGAAAAGATACTTCAAGACCCAAAAGGGAAGATCCCAAATCAAAAGAAAGTGAAAATCCAAAAGAGAGTCGTTTGCCAACGAGATGGGTAGGACAAGGTACTAACGGACCAAGATTAGACAGGAGGAAAGCTATATCCGGCAAGGACCTATCAGAGAGCACCGAAGCTGGTGGAATTGGATGAGTGATGCATCTGGCAAGCTGAACTAAGAAAGATAACACTTTGGTGACAGGAAATCTAGCTAAAAGATGCATTGGAATAGCTAACCAAGATGTGTGATGGGTGCAAGATGCTGATCAAGGACAAACTGACACGAATGTTGGATAGATACAATGATACTAAGCTAAAGAGGATGTACAAGCTGATGGACCAAGATATGTTACAAATGTACAAGTTTGTTCATATTTTGGTTTTTTTGAGATGGAAATGTTTGTGAAGGATGGGATGTCTATAATAGGTGATAGGTGGATAGGTAGATGGTTTGCGAAAAGCTTAAGTGAAAATGGGGTTTTGTGTGTGCACGTGATAGTATACAAGCTAGGATACAAGATTATTTATAGGCTGGAATATGGTACAAACCTTGGAAAAGATTCGGATAGACAAGGTATGGTACAAGATTTAGAAGGTATAATACAAGCTTTGGTACAAGATTTACAAGCTGTACAGGAGGTATTTACAAGCTTCATCAGATTTTGGATATTTGGTTGGAACACCAAGGGAACAAGCAAGTGTGTCTTATGGGATGGTGGGTGAATGGATGAGGGATAGGATAGTGATAGATAATGGATTAGTCTTTAGTACACAAGGTGCCTGAATTGCCAGGTTTTCACCAAGGTACCTATCCAAGGCGCTTGAATTGCCAAGTTTTCACCATTAGACGCTTATTTCTCTTTACTATTTTTTTTTGTATTTTTCAAAAGCTAGGTATACCAAGGATCTTCAAGCATAGAACTTCTTGAGATGAATGATGTTAGTAGGATCATTCAAGAGTTCTCCTTCCGGTATAGATAGCTGATAGGCTCTAGAACCAAAGGAAGCAGTGACAACATAAGGACCAAGCCATGTAGGTTCAAACTTGCCTTTCTTTTCTCGATCTGCTTGGACTTTCATGTTTTCTTTAAGGACCATGTCACCTAGCTGAAAGTTTCATGGAAGCACCTTCTTGTTGAAATTCCTTTTGAGATGAGTTTGATAGACTGTGAGATGATCATAGGCTTGTTGTCACTTCTCGTCTAAGAGATCTAGTTGGGTGAGCCGAGCTACTCTATATTCTTCATCTGATATTTGCCCTTGCAAAGATATGCACAAGGAGGGAAGTTCAACCTCTATAGGTAGTACCGCTTCGGCACCATAGACTAGGGAGTATGAAGTTGTGCCTGTGGATGTACGGAAGGAAGTTCGATAGGCCCATAGGGCTAGATTTATTTGTAGGTGCCAATCACGGCCGGAATCATTGACAACTTTCTTTAGGATTTTGAGGAGGGTTTTGTTAGTTGCCTCTGCCTGGTCATTACCTTGTGGAAAATATGGGCTAGAAAAGTGGTGATGGATGCAGAGGGAAGTGCATAATTCTTCCATGTTGAGATTTTCAAAGTTATCTTCGTGGTCAGTGAAGATGGTGGATGGGATGCCGAAGCGGCAAACAATGTGGTACAAGATGAACTTGGAGACCTGAACTCTTGTAGCTGAGACTAGGGGGACTGCTTCCACCTATTTAGTGAAATAGTCTGTAGCTGTTATTATCCATTTATGTCCATCAAGTGAGAGGGGTGTGATAGTTCCAACTAGATCAAGGCCCCAACAAGTGAAAGGCCAAGGTGGTGCAATAGGCTGTAGATCCTGTGCTAGAGTGTGCACAAGATTTGCATGCTACTGACATGGGACACACTTTCTGACAAAGTCACAGGAATCTTCTTCAATGGTAGGCCAATAGTAGCTTGCTCTAAGGATTTGTCATGCTAGGACAATACCACTCGTGTGGGCACCGAAAAGTCCAGAGTGTACTTCTTTTAACACCATCGCGGCCTCATTTTTGGTCTAAACATCAAGAGAGAGTATCGTGATAACCTCGACGATATAGGGTATTGGAAATGATAACATAGTGGGATGATTTTCAGATGAGGTTCTGGCATTGGGTACGTGTGAGGTGAGGGGATATGATACCATCGTTAAGGTAAGCGTGAATCTCATGGTACCAAGGGGATTGGGGACCACCAAGATACAAACACGGTTTGAATCCTCATTCACGTAGGCGGGTGTGAGGAGCTGCTCCACTAAAAACTCATACTTTGTAGCTGCTTGGGGAATTTCCAAGAGTGAGCTAATAGTAGCCATAGCATCGGCTGCTTTGTTCTGTATTCGAGGCACTTGTGTAAACTGAAGCCTTGTAAAATGTTGGGTTAGCCGATCAACTAGCTCTTTGTAGGGTAATAGCTTTTCGTCTTTGGTTTGATATTCATTTAGGGCTTGCTTGATGATGAGCTAAGAATCGCCAAAGATTTGTAGCTCAGCAATGTTCCATTCTGCAACTATCTTTAATCCTGCTATGAGGGCCTCATATTCAGCTATATTGTTGGTGCTAGGGAATTGTAGCTTGAAGGCTTTTGGAATGTAATCTCCTTGAGGTGTGACCAACAATATTCCTGCCCCTGATCCATGAGATGTGTATGAGCCATCAAAATAAAGTTTCCATGGGGGTTGTTCTTCAATTAGACAGATATGCTCATCTGAAAATTCTATGATCAATGGATAAGCATCTATTAGAGGTGCATCAGCTAGGTGATCTGCTATAGCTTGCCCTTTGATTTCCTTTCTATCCACATACTGGATGTCAAATTCACTAAGGAGCATAACCCATTTGGCCAAACGGCCTGTAAGTGCTGTTCTAGAGAGCATATACTTGAGAGGGTCAATCTTGGAGACTAGTTGGATGGTATGACTTAGCATGTAATGGCGAAGCTTTTGAGTTGAGAAAATAACTACCAAACAAGCTTTTTCCATAGGACTGTAATTGAGTTCATAACCAACTAGGGTTCTACTGATGTAGTAGATGGCTCTTGCTCTATTGTAGTCATCAAGTGTGCTAGAAGTGCCCCTAGAGCAGTAGGTTTTGCTGATATGTACAAAATCAGGGGACGACTACGAACTGGTGGAACCAAGATAGGGGGATTGATGAGATACTGCTTGAGATGGTTGAAGCTGCATTGACATAAAGGATCCCACTTGAAGTTCTCATCCTTCTTCAATAAATGTGAAAATGGTGTACACTTATCTGCAAGCTGGGAGATGAAGCGCCGAACAGATTGGAGCTATCCTTGAAGAGAGCAAAGCTGTCGCAGTGTCTAGGGAGGAGGCATGTCTAAGATAGCCTTGACCTTCTTGGGGTCGATCTCTATACCTCATTTAGAAACTATGAAGCCTAGAATCTTGCCAGATGTGACCCCAAAGACACATTTCTTGGGATTCGGCATGAGATGATATTTGGCTAACCTATCAAAGACTTTCTCCAGGTCAGCAAGATGATCCATGAAGGTATGAGACTTGACCAAGATATCATCCACATAATCCTCCAAAATGCTATGGATGAGATCATGAAAAATGGCTGTCATAGCTCCTTGATAGGTAGCCCCAGCATTCTTTAGGCCAAAAGGCATCATGTTGTAGCAAAAGGTTCCCCAAGGGGTAGTGAATGCTATCTTATGTTGATCCTCTTCTGCAATCTTGATTTGATTATATCCAGAAAATCCATCCATGAGGGACAAAATTTCATGTCTAGCTATAAGATCTACAATCATATCTATGTTGGGCAAGGGAAAATCATCTTTTGGACAAGCTTTGTTTAGATCTCTGAAATCAGTTCTTTCTAATTCAGCTTTGACCAATAATGCCACCTTGGGGTGCATTTTTCTAAGCTTTTGTCTGACGGGCTTGATCTTTGGATCGACTGCAAGATGATGAACTACAAGCTTTGGATCAAGCCCTGGCATGTCCTGATATGACCATGCAAATTGACCAATGTTTTCTCTTAAGAATTCAAAGAGGAGATCAACTTGGTCTTGTGATAGGGATGCAGCAATGTGAACAAGTCTGGGGATCTCTGAAGAACCAATGTTGACTTCTCGAGTATCCTCAATTAGAATAGAAGACACCTCTGGTCGATTATCTTGAGGAGGCAATGCTAAATCCTCATGTTCTTCTTGTGGCTCTGGATTTTCTTACTGAGGGGTTCTCTTCGTTGCCTTAGCTAGTCTCAGATTCACCTTAGTTCCAGTTTTGGGTGTATCAGAACTAGGTTGGGGATTTTCTCCAAAATACCCCTTGGGATCTAGCTTGTAGATATAGGTAGAATCTGGCTTTGTTTTCTTGTGAGGAGTTTCAACTCCCATGAATCTTAGAAGTGCCTCCATTGATGTGAACTCAACGATGTGTATGACACTTGGTTGGTCCTAATCTATGAGTTGTGGATGGGCGAGTGGTAGGTCAATGAGGTGGATGGATAGTTCTTGGAGAATAGAGTCTTCAAGGGAGATTTGGTCTAGGATATCGTCATAGGCTCTCTTTTCAACTTCCTCAAGAATGTCTTCAATTTTGACAAGGTTGTGGTGAATGTTCGAAAAACCATGACCATTCTCATTGGTGCCCCTATTTGTGGGTATGCCAAAGCCAAGACCTAACTTCGATTCCCACTTGTGTGTGTCGATGGGGCATTGCATGCCTCTTTCCTCTGGTCCTAGACCACCACCTTGATAGTTCCATTTGTCAGTGATGAGCTTATGTTCTTGGGGATACTTTTGGCTGAAGTGATCAAGGCGTGCTTGATTTCTTTGAGGTGCATCCTTATGTAACCATTTGTTGATATCTGAAGTGAGCTCCTCATGAAGAGGGATTTTCGAGGATACAAAGGTTGTTGGGCCAAACTATTTGTATTGAGGAGGTGGAATCTCCTTAGCTTTGTGATATGTCAGTCGTCCATGGGCATGTGGATCAAGTGGGAGTGCCCCGACAGCAAATGCATCCGACAGACTATACTCTCCACAACCTTTGTTATTGATATTCACGATAGACAGGGTAGAGGCGAGGATGCTTTTTGGGTCATTATACGTGTGGGATGAGCTGGTGATGGATGTGTCAATATCAATTCCAGGGCAATGGTTTGTATATGAAGCTTCAACCGCATTGCAGTAAGCAAAGGGTTCTAGATCGGCATGGATTGTTACCTCAGTTCCTTGATGCGAAAATTTCACGCACTGATGTTAAGTGGATGGAACGGCTTGCATGGAATAAATCCATGGGCGACCGAGGAGGATGTTAAATGGTAGGTTTAGATCAATAACATGGTAGAGTGTCTCTTGGATGACTGGCCCAACCTTGATTGGCAGCAAAATAGTTCCTTCTATGGTTCTTTCCAAGTTGTCATAAGCTTTGATGGTGATAACCTCACTGATGATATCTGCCTCAGTATACCCAGCTTGTTTTATGAATTTTAGGGTGCAAATATTCAAGGCTGATCCATTATCTATCATTACTCTTTTCACAACAAAGTTGGATACCATGATGGCTATGCAAAGTGGAAGGGTGTGATCTGGCTCGACCACGGGTATGTCAGTGGGTTTGAATGATAGGGCACATGAGGATGAGAGGTGTCCAACAAGATTACGAAAATTAGTAGCATTGATATCAGAAGGGACACGAGATTCTATGAGAGCACTATCAAGGATGTTCTTGTACACAGGACTAGTGCGAAGAAGGTCTAAAATGGAGATTTGGGCTGGCATGTTCCCAAGGTGTTCCAAGATATTGTACTAGCTTTTTGATGGAGTTGATGGTGTTGGTGTAACGGGAGGGCCTACGATGTTAAATCATGCTCTTCGAGTGGTGACTACACACTCATTTTTTGGTCCTTGGATATTGATAACATTGACAAAAGGCTCTTTCTTGGATATACAACCTACAAGGCTACCATAGTCTATATAGGATGAAGTGTGGTCATTGTTCTTCCCATGCTGTTGGTTTGGCTGACGGTTGTTGGTGTTGTTTTTGTTGGTTTGGATAGGGGCTTTTCCAAGATTTTGATTGTTGTGAGGAGGAAAAGCATTTTGATAGATCTGTAAGCCTACATTCGGAGAGGTTTGGGCACCAACAGTGATTTCCTTTCGATCAATGAGGTCCTGCACATAGTCTTTCAGTTTCATGCATCTGAGGGTAGTGTGACCTTTTACCCTATGAAATTTGCAGTACTCATTGTCCTTGTACCATGCAACTTTGGATTGGCTTGGGTCAATTTGCAGGGTAGGAGGAAATTTGATGAGGTTTTCCTTGACTAATTTCTCAAAAATGACATCCAATGGCTCACCAAGGTGTGTATAATTTCTAGCTGTAGGTTGGAATTTGGGCTTTTTTCGTGCAGCTACATTGATGGCATTAGCTTGATTGTTAGACCCTTGAAAGTTGGGTCTTGGATTGTGGCCTTGATAGCTTTGGTGATTCTGCTGTTGGTAGTTGATAGCTTGTTGAATATATGGTTGATATGGTGGGTTGGACTGGTTGTGAGAAGGACCAACAATATTTACATGTCTGATGTTAGTGATGCCATCTATTGCAACATGCCTATTTTTGTTCCAATACCTAGACTTGTCATTGGAATGTGATTGATTTTGGTTGGCCTCTTTGTAAATTTTGACCACACCATCTTTAATGAGTCCTTGCTCAAGGATCATTCCTTTCTCTTTGATATCTTTGTAGGTCTGCAAACAGTTCATGGTCATGTGGTGAGCCAAGCTAGGATGGGCATTATCAATAAAAATTTTCACCACATGGCATTCTGGCAAGGTGTAGGATATGCGGGTGGTAAGGGTTTGCCATCTTTGTAGGTATTTGACAAGGCTTTCTCCACCTTTTTGCTTGGTGTGGACAAGATCAACTATTGATAGCTCTGTTTCAAAAAGATGGGCATATTGGGCTACAAATGCTTCAGATAATTCAGCAAAGCTTTTAATTGTGCCATAGGGGATTCTATAAAACCATTCAAGAGCTGGTCTAGCCAAGCTTTTGGGAAAAAGGTACAAGAGGAAGACATCATTGTATGCCACGTCCTAGCAGTGCATGTAAAATTCTTTGATATTTGTGACAGGGTCTCCTTTTCCTCTGAATTTGTCAAATTTGGGTACCTCAAAGTGTTTGGGAAATGGTGTCATGGTAATGGCTCTGTCAAATGGGTAAGGACACACATTCTCAAACTTGAATGTCTTTGGATCATTCCCTTCTTGGATGGCTTTCAGAGCTGTCTTCATTTGCTCACATTCTGAATTGATAGGTGATGGCTCGGGTGCCCCTAATGTAGGAGTGCCTTGAGGTAGGTATGTGCTGGATGGGGCCACTGAATATGGATGGCTATGAGGGATTTTCTAATAGGGATTGTACATTGTTTGGGTAGCCGCATGGTGGATGATAGCTTGTTGAGGGGGAGGTGGTGCATATTGCTGCATGTGCTACGAGGCTTGCTGTTGATATGGGATTTGAGGTTGGGATTGAGGAACATAAGCTGGCTAAGGGATACATGGATTGATTTGTGGAGGTAAGGTATAAGATGGTTGTGAGGCTTGGGGAAAAGATCGGGGGGCTTGTGGGGTTTGACCAATATATGTGGGTTGTGCCCCCATTTGGGATGGTATCTGCAAATAATTGGTGGTTGGCTGGGGTGGTGGATTACCTCCTAGAAGTGGCATTGAAAAGTAGTTGGTAATTGGAGGTAATGGATTAGTTGGTGGTGGAGGTGGTGGGAATTGAAAGCTTGGGAATGGAACTGATGGGGTTTGATAGCTTTGTGGTTGGATTTGGAAGCTTGGTAGAGTGGTGGCAGGGGCTAGGGTCACTTGGGAGCTTGGTAGAAAATTGGTAGTAGCTTGTGGGATTTGATAGCTTTGTAGAGTGAGGGTAGTAGCTTGTAGATTTATGGCTAATGGTATTGAGCTCCCAAGACCTAATGGAAATGATGGGATTGTGCTTTGGGCTACGGTGAACAAGCTGGGGGTAATGAAAGACTGATTACTTGGCCCCATGGGTGGCATCCCTATTGTATATTGCTGAGGTTGGCCAAAGATGCTAGCACTGATTTGGGAGATGGGTGGATTTAGAAGGCTGGGTTGAGGAGCAACAGCAGCAATAGTGAAGGGGGTGAACGGTGAGTTGTTTTGGGTAAAGGGGGTTTGGAGTGGAGAGGTATGAACCAAGGATGGAGTGGTGGTGGCTGGGTTGTCTTGCGGCATGGAGATTTCAACTTGGGTGGGTGATGGTATGTTTGGGTCTATTGGATCATATGGATTTCCTGGAGGTTCTTCTTTTGGCATATATTGAGGATAATTTGGATCATAACGGCCTATGGGTGGTGGCAGCTACCCAAACAATGGGTGAGATGGATCTGATAATGGAGGGGGTCTTCCAAAGTCAAAGGTTCCTACATTGTCCCTTCGAAAATTAGCCATGATTGTCTCTTTGTTCTTGTCTATAATGGCATTTACCAATACTACATTTCCTGGTTGGTTCATGAAAGCTTCAATGTCAGTAGGTGATGGCATAGCTTTCTCTGGGCTAAAGGATGGCTAAGTGCTCAAGGGGGGTGAGGCTGTTCGATCCAAATGATAGGGCTCCATTGTTTCTTTCTTCTTGGCTAAGCCAGTGACAGGTGGCATGAAAAATGCTCCTAGGGATGGGATGCAACAAATGCTGGTGGATGCAAAAAAGGGGGGAAGGATTTTCTATGCAAATGATTTCTTAGGTTAAGGCAAAGCTATATGAAAAAACCTAAGGAGTATTGGGTTGGAGATTCTAACTTCAAAGATATGTTGCCAAAGCATGAAAGGTCTGCTTTCCTATGTGTAAGCTTGGTGGTGATTGTGTCAACTTAAGGATAGACTGATGATCCTTTAGGAAGAACACAAGATTGACCACTTGTGGATCCCAACCTTTAGCTCAAGGTGATGAGGGATAACAAGTGACAAAGCTAGATTACCCTAGAAAAAGCTCTGTCAAAGGGATAACCTTGGTGAGATTGATGGATTTGGAAGATTTTAGGAGTGGCAAACTTTTGGCAAAAGTGACAACAATTTTGAAGGCTTGGATGTGAGGTTTTGATTGCTGGCTAGATGGTTTGATTCTAAATGAGATGGATGAGCTAATAATGCTTAAGGGGATAACCTAAGATGGCTGGCTATTCTACAAAGATGACTCTAAAGTGAAGCTTATCCAAGAAGATGTGGAGAAAAAAGGGTGTCTAATCATAGAAATCATTCCTAGTTTGTAAGGCATAAGCAGGATTAACTCCTGGATGTTGGCTAAATTTGATGTTGTGCTCTAACTAGGCCTCTTGAGGTGCTTCATCGGTAGCTTTGTCCTCTGCTTTGTGGAGTTTGGCAATTCGTGGGCTTGGTGTTATTTATTTTCTCTTAGCTGAAAGTTCTTGGTATGCTAGAGATGGTTTTAACTTTGTGGAACTTCTGTTTGGGTTTGGGTTGCTCTGACATCAATTCCTGAATCTTCTTGGCTTTGAGAGATCTTGGTTGTTTTGCTTCAACTCGTTCAACTTCTGGAATAGGCAGTGACTACGCTAAGTATGCCCTAACCTAGGATTGACCAAGTTTGGCAAACATTCATTCAACAAATAAAAGATCAAGCAATAGATAGAAACAACCAGATAGAAGTTTTTGATTCTCAGAAAGTGATACTTGCGCCAAGGAGTGTGTATGTTCTACAAATGTTTCGATCAGTCACCTCAAACACATTAACATCCTAGATGGTTATCTACAAGGCTGTCAGTTGGTTTAGCTAAGGAGTCCTCAATATACCCAAGGTGCGTGAGGCCCAAATCCATAGATGAGACTAAAAAGATGTCACACAGCCGAGAGGAGCAGTAACCCACTTCTCCTCTTTCACTTTTCAAGGGTATAAAGTTCCTTGAGGCTTAGCCCGAGTGACAAAATCTTGATCCCAAGAGAGGTTTCTTTCGATTCACCTCCCGATTCTTATACTCTGCCAAAATGCTGGAGTTGAGGTCATCCAAGGGGTGATGAAATCCCCAAGCAGGCCTCCTAAAAAGAAACAAGGTTTTGGATCCTAATCTTATGCACCCAAGATGGCCTTGAAAGATGACAAGGGGCGAGAAGACTTGGATGACCTTGGGCTAAAAAAAACGCTTTTTCTTTTACCAACTGACTCTTATGTGTGCTAATCTAGACTTTGCAAGCAATCATGTTTAAGAGACAATGTTCAATTCCAACTTGAAGTGCCAACAAAAGTAAATCGATCGAAGAATGCAAACAATAAGAAGAGTTAGGGTCAACAAAAGAAAACTCGCGTGCCCAGAGGCCCTCCACGTCAAGTATCGATTAATTTTCTTTAAGGCATTCAAGATTGAGTGTGAGTTTGTTTTAAGCCCAAAACAAAAGTGTGTGAGATTCGATTTCAAGCGCACGCCCGGAAGCTCTCCACGTCAGTTGTTGTTCAATTTTAGTGCCCAAACTTGTAGTGTGATCGATTTAATCTAGAGTTTTGATTATTTTAGAATTTCAATAAAGTTAAAGCAAACATTCAAAGACCAAGTGAGTAAGTTAGATTGTGGAACATTTAACACCTTTTTCAAGTAGACCCATCCCCATAAATGGCACTAAGATTGCAACCAATGGTTAATATTTGATGGGTGATTAGAAAAGAGGTGAGTCCAAGGAACTACTCAAATTGATTTTTGAAAATTTGTATTTTAACTTAACAAAGTTTCTTAAATGTCCAAAAATCAAACTTTACCTAGATTGCATGTGGAAAAGAGATTTGTTTTGTTCAATTTTAGAAGCTCCAAATGAAGTGTTTGATATTGCAATGGTTAATTGATCCTTGGCATTCAAGATTGGATTTGTTGTTTTAATCATGCATTCAAGGAAAATTTGATTTTAATCCATGGCATTCAAGAGTGATTTTAGCAACATGCATTCAAAGACAAGTGGTTAAACATTCAAGTTTTTTCCTTTGAGCATTCAAGATTGAGATTTTGTGTGTTGTTTTAAGAACTTTTAAGTGCTTTGTTTTAACCTTAGACCATTCAAGATTGTTTTGGACTCAAAAGTGAAAATGACTCTTTGGACTTTGGTTTTCATTCAATATTTTGTGTTATAGTTTGCATATTTTAAGCCCCAAAAATGATATTCCTAGATTGTTTTGATGCATGAAAAACCTAAGAAACATTCAAGATTTTGCAACAAGACATTTGTTTGGAACAAATAACAAAGATTTTTAGGACAATTTTGTCAACCATTTAGGACTCTTAGTTTTCATGAAATTTTTAAAAGAACTTTAAAATATTTGCAAATGAGGTTCATTTTATCCTTGATTGATGCTTTGAGTTTGATTTAGATTTTAGTGTGCACTTAGTGTTGATTTTGAACCTTTTGAAATGGAAACTTGAAGTTCTTTTTAAATTCCAAAAAATGAAGTGTTCCTAACTTTGCATGAATGCATCTAAAACTTTGATGTTGCAAGGATGTAAATGATTGAATTGGTTTAGTTTCACTTGTTAAAAGGCTTTTTATTTTTTGCGAATTTTTAGTTTTTAAATGGATTTAAGTATGATTTGGGGCTTCATTTTAAGCACTAAAAAGAAGTGTGTATGATTTTGCTTCCTTAAAAAACAAATGGCCAAGATCTCCCACAAGAAGAAGAAGAAGTAGATGGAATAAGAAGAATATAGACAAGAAGAGGAAGAAGAATTCCAATTTCTTTGTCCACTTATAAGCTTGAAAAATCTGCAAACACTATGAGATATACTATGAGTTCCTTTATCTTCTTCATGCTCATGTCGACCTATAAAACCAATTTATACAATCCTACCAATCACAAAAACAAGAAAAATTAGCCAAAATTAGCAAATGACATACAAAAATTGACTAAAAAAGCTAATGAAGATGACCCATGCAGGGTCCCACCGGGCATGCCAAAATGTATATGGGCAATGTTAGTATGCTAATAGAAACCAAATTTAAATAAAGCTTCTACAAACTAAACAAAATTCATAAACTTCAAGATAGACTAAGATGAACTCTCAATTGAGAATATGAGCCATTAATGGGCTATCTCAATGAGAAACTCTCTTGTTGAGTAGCTTTGTCTAAATAGATAGGATGTATGTTCAAGCTTATCCTTCAAAAAGGGCTTCAAATGGAGTTGGAATTTGGGTGTGAGTGTATGATTTTGATGTAAAATGGCTTCTCAAAATGGAATTATGACTTTACTTCATGGATTGTGTTATTTTGAAAAGGGGAAGGATCCAATTTATAGGCAAGAGGCTTGAGGGATTGAGGGCTAAGATGCAAGGATGGGAAAAAGCTCATGGAGGGCTCAGATTGCATGAGAGGAGAGCACATGGATTGTGCTTCCTTACAGCTAATCAAGGAGTGACACATGTCACATGGTGAGAGGATGGAGGAAAGGGGAAGGATGAGTCAACAAAGACGGATCAAGGGATAAAATCTTCATAAAGACCCTCATAATGACTTGTAAGAGCAATAAAAGGTCTTGGAAGAGTCATTTATGGCCTAGTGGGCTTCATAAAGTTTTATGGTTGAGATATTTTGAGGGTGATGAGAGCAATTTTGACTTGGACTTTATTAGGAGAGTTTTAAGTTTTCTTAGGCTTGTGCAAATGATTAGAGGATGGATTAGGATGGTTTAGGATTAGCTTAGGGATAGGCAAGTGGAAGGCATTTAATGAGAGTGGGTGAAGGAGGAGATATTTGTTAACTTTGGCTTGGGTTAGTAATTATTAACCCATGTTTAGGGAATGTGACAAGGTTAGGAGGGGATTAGGATTAGGTTTAAAGACATCTTCTAGAAGAGTCTAGAATTTGGATGAGGATAAAGACTTTCTAGAATAGTCTAGAATTTCCTAGGATGAGGATGAAGACTTTCTAGAAGAGTCTAGAACTTCTTAGGATGAGGATAAATTAGATTTTTAGAAAATAAATAAAGTTTTATTTATTTCAAGGGTTTGGGTTGAGGAGATATTTATTAAAACTTTTTTAATAAACATGAGGATTAATATTTAATCTTAATTAAATATTTTGAGTTCGGATTAGGGGTAGGAAATGATGGGATTAGCCTTTAATTAAAATTAAAGAAGGATTAGAAGATTTTGAAAAAGGTTAGTGGTCTTAAGGAAATTGGCCAAGTTTTGGGCAAAAAATAAATTTTTTATTTATTTTGGATTTTTTGGTCAATTTATTAATTAAATAATTAATAAATAAGGAAATAATGTTTAAATAAGATTTAAACATTTTTGGGAGGGATTCCTTAATTAAATATTTTTAATTAAGATAAAGGGATTTAATGGCATAAAAATTAATTAATTAATTAATTAAATAATTAATTAATAAATGATGATGTCATCAGGACTTTTTAAAAAAATAAAAATACTTTATTTTCTAAAAGTTTTTAGGTATCTACAGGACAAACTAAAGAAGCAATTCATTCTTGTTGACTATGAGCTTGATTTGTTTAAGAAGATGCATGGGTTAAAGCAAGCAGGAAAATCAGTCTAGGAATATAAGGAGGAGTTTTATCAACTTCTAATTAGAGCAGAGCATGCAAGATCAAATAAGGAGAAGGTTGCTTGTTATATCAGTGGGTTGCGACCTAGCATCCAGGAGGAATTAAGTCTAGTTAGAATGACCAACATTGAGGAGGCATACCAATTTTCCTTGTCAGTTGAAGAGAAGCTAAATAAAAGGTTTGAAGGGAGACAAAGGGGGCATGGTCAAGGAGGAAAGGGTAGTGGTAGGTCATCTGGAGGCTGAAATGAGACCCAAAAGAAAAATAAAGATGTGGGTACTAGCAAGAACTAGAGGAACGAGGATTTCAACTGCTTTCATGATCAAAACTTTAGAGGAAGAGGTAGAGGACATGGACAAGGAAGAGGAGGATTTCGTGGTACCTATTTCCATTGCAATGAAGAAGGTCATTGTGCCTTTGAATGCCCTCAATGATAAGGAATGATAGATAGGAGAGCTAAGGGTCAAGCTAATGTTGCTCATGTGGCTGAAGATGCACAGTCATTACATTTAGAGGATGTAGAAAGAGGAGAGACCTTAGTAAATGAAAGGGTCCTACTAAGTGGTGAGATTGAACCAGGAAAAAGGAGGAGTCTATTTTGTACCAAGTGCAAGTGTGAGGATAAATGTTGTGATGTGATCATTGATGGTGGTAGCATAGAAAATGTGGTGTCAGAGGAGATGGTCTCTAAGCTGAAGCTCAAGAGGGAGAAACACCCCCAGCCCTATCGGATCACTTGGGTGAAGGATGATCATAAGGTCCTAGTAAGTGAACAATGTTTAGTGAACTTCAAAATTGGGAGTTACCATGATGAAGTTCTGTGTGATGTTATTCCAATGGATGTTTTCCATCTATTGTTGGGAAGAGCATGGCAGTTTGATAGGCATGTAGTACATGATGGTCATGCAAACACATACTCTCTAACAAAGGATGGAGTTTGCCACAAACTGAAGCCCATGATAAAAGAAGGTAAAAAGGTATGCAGCAGTGCTAGGATCTATCTTGTTGATGGAAGAAAGTTTTTAGATGGCATGAAACATTAGTGTATGGGTTATGTTTTGATTCCTAGAAAAGATAAGGAAGGTAGTAGTGAAATACCACTTGAAGTTTCAAATATATTAAGTGAGTTTGGAGATATCATCTCTGATAATGTTTCAGAAGGATTGCCACTAGTAAGACAAATTAGTCATTAGATAGATTTAATCCTTGGAGCTAGTTTTCCTAACAAGGCTGCTCAAAAGATGACTCCTACTAAAATTGAGGAGCTAAACAGACAAGTTTAGGAGCTACTACGGAAGCGTTTGATTCAAGAGAGCCTAAGTCCATGTGTAGTACCTATAGTACTAGCACCAAAGAAGGATGAAGAGTGGACAATGTGTACAAACTCTTGAGATATAAACAAGATAACCATCAAGTATCGGTTTCCTTTGCCAAGAATGGATGATCTTATGGAATGCTTGAGTGGGGCTCAGTACTTCACAAAGATAGATCTCAAGAGTGGCTATCGCCAGATACAGATACAAGAAGGAGATGAGTGGAAAATTGCCTTCAAGACCAAGGAGGGTCTTTATGAGTGGCTAGTCATGCCCTTTGGATTGATGAATGCCCCAAGAACCTTCATGCGGCTTATGAATGAGGTACTTAAGAAGTTATTGGGAAAATTTGTTATTGTCTATTTGGATGATATTTTAATTTTCAGCAAGACTTTGGAAGAAAATTTATTGCATATTTGTAGTGTCCTTGAAAGGTTGAGGGAAGACAAACTATTAATTAATCTGAAGAAGTGTAGCTTTTCTATAAAAGAGTTAGTCTACTTGGGATTTTTTGTATCACCTGAAGGTCTCAAAATGGATCCAAAGAAGGTAAAAGCCATCTTGGAATGGCCTACTCCAAGTTCTTCTACTGAGGTAAGATCATTCAATGGCCTAGTTAATTTTTATAGGAAGTTCATTAAGAATTTCAACGGCATATGTGCACCCCTGACTGACACAATAAGAGGGGATAGAAAAGAGTTCAAATGGACTATGAGAACTACAAGAAGCTTTGAAATGCTGAATAAGAAGGTGACAGAACAACCTGTGTTGAAACTTCCTAATTTTAGTATGGTGTTCTAGGTAGATTGTGATGCTAGTGGTAGTGCTATTGGGGCTGTATTGAGCCAAGAATGTAAGCCTATTGCATATTTTAGTGAAAAATTGAATGATGCAAAGAAGAAGTATTCTATTTATGATCAAGAGTTCTATGTAATAGTCTATGTAATAGTTTAGGCCCTAAAGAAATGGAGGCATTATTTATTGCCAAAGGAATTTGTTTTGTATACTGATCACTAGACATTATAGTACCTAAAAATCCAAGGTAAATTAACCTAGAGTCATATGAAGTGGGTAGAGTTCTTGCAAAGCTATACACTTGTGTTGAAGCATAGAAGTGGAAAGTCTAATAGGGTAGCAGATGCATTGAGTAGGAGCCAGTTGTTTCTTATAGTAATGCAGGTTGAAGTAGTTAGGTTTGATGAACTTAAGAATCTATAGTCTGAGGATGTTGATTTTGTTAAAGCATGGAAATCTTGTAAAGAGCCTATTGCTATAGATAAAACCAAATGGCTAAACTATTTGATTTAGGATGGTATTTTGTTCAAGGGCAGTCAATTGTGCATACCAAGGAGTTCCATGAGGGAAAATATGATTAAGGAGAAACATAGTGGAGGGATGGTAGGACATTTTGGTCCAGATAAGACCATTGCCATTCTTAGAGAACATTATTTTTGGCCTCAAATGTCACAAGATGTGAAGAAGTTTGTATAGAGTTGTTAGGTTTGTTAAGCAGCTAAGGGATTTAGTCACAATACTAGACTATATCAGCCATTTCTTGTTCCATTAAAGCCATGGGAGGACATAAGTATGGATTTTGTTCTTGGGTTGCCAAGGACACAAAGGGGTAATGACTCAGTATTTTTGGTGGTTGATAGGTTGTCTAAAATGGCACATTTCATCTCGTGCCACAAAAATCATGATGTTTTCCATATTGCAGACTTGTTTTTTAGAGAGGTGGTAAGACTACATGGTGTCCCAATGAGTATAGTTTTTGATAGGGATACTAAATTTGTGGGGTATTTTTGGAGAACATTGTGGAAGAAGTTGAGAATAGACTTGAAGTTCTGTTCTACACATCACCTATAGATTGACAGACTGACTGAAGTGGTAAATAGAAGTCTAGGTAATTTACTGAGATGTTTAGTTGGGGATAAGCCCAAGGGATGGGATTTGATTCTACCACAAGCGAAATTTTCTTACAATAACTGTATAAATAAGAGTACTAGTAGATCACTATTCCAAATTGTATATGGAAACAGCTAAAGGACTACACTAGAATTGAGGAAGATGGAGCAAAGGGAGAGGACAAGTGCTTAAGCAGAAGGATTTTTTGAACATATCAAGCGACTACATGAGGAGGCCTAGGCACACATTACCAAGATGAACCAATAATATAAAGCTAGGGATGATCAAAGGAGAAGACATAAGGAGTTCCAAGTAGGGGATCTAGTCATGATACACTTAAGAAAATAAAGATTTTCAGTAGGAACTTACAACAATCTAAAGATGAAGAAATTTGACCCCTACAAAATTCTAAAGAAACATGACTCAGGAAATGCATATGACATGGAGTTGCCAGATGGAATTCACATTTCTCCTATCTTCAACATTGCAAACTTAACATAGTATCATGATGATGGTGCAGATGAGGGTTTGATGTTGGAGCCATGTCCAATTCCTACTTCTAAGAAGGAGGAGATAGAAGAGATTCTAGATAGTCATGTGGGCATGAGTACTAGAAATAGGAAGTATGAAGAGTACCTGGTTAAGTGGAAAGGATGGCCGATAGAGGACTAAACTTGGAAATCAGCAGTTGAGGTTTCCCATTTGGGATTTCTTCTACCACCCATCAAGTGAAAGGGTCACTTTTCAATCTATCCTGGGTGTCTAATGTAGGAGCATCTAGAGGTATAAGGGCAATCTTGTGTCACCCAAAAAAAATACCTAGACATAGTTTTTTTTTCATATGTTTTCATTTTTGGATACCCATTTGGGTCAAATAAAGGTTCTAACTCTCAAAGTTCCACTATTAGTGATTTGAGTTAGAGTTTTTTAAGCACCTTGGGATAGGTGTAAATGCTAGAAAAATAAGACTATGTAATTGAGCCATAATTATGGTGATTTAGAAGGTGTAAATTGGTGGGGTGATTATAATTATAATTTAGAATATTCCAGAAAAAGAATCAAGTCAAAAGCCCCCACGATTTGAAAGTTATTGTAGTTTTTCAATTTTTGGAGACCTCCTAAGAATTCTTCAAAGTCAGGTTGGGGGAATTAAATGAGCTTGTATAGGACTGAAAAATGGGGGACAAGAAAAGCTCATCCATAGGGCTATAGAGCACTTTGAGAGATTTTTGGAAATGTATAGGGTTTGTCAATCGAAGCTACGGTTCATAAGTTATGCCTTCCAAAAGTTTGGCTACCATTTCTAGATTCTTCTAATTTTGCACCAACTTCTAATGTGACTTCTAGAGCCTTCTATTTGGGAGGTGGATGCCAACTAGCACTTTCTAGAATGTATTCCTAAACCTTAACCCTTTGGGGTCTATTTAAGAACATTTCTGGCATTGTAAAAGGTAGTTCAAAGTGAAGTTTGACAAGAGGTACTAGAAGGAGAAATTATCTCCAATTGTATACTATTGCTAGCCCAAAGGGCATGTTTTGAAGTCTATTTTCTCTGTACTGAGTGTATTAGCATATTTTCATAGTTAATAAACTTTTCCCTTTCTTGTTGTATCCATTTTTTATCGAGCTTGACCCCATCAAGCTTCCTATTCTTGTTCCTGTTTCTCATCATCTACATTTCAAAATGTGTTACTTCTTCATCTTCAATTTCCTCATCTTTTTCATGTTCATCGTGATCTTCATCCTTGTCACTGATGTTGACAACAAAATCACTCTTCTTGTGAAGGAAATAAATGTTCTTCCATGTATTGGTGATATTCCTTTCCACATGTTCAACATCATTCATTTATATAAGACAAGTGTTAGATCTCAAGGTAAGGTTTTCTTCATTCTTCTTTAAGGATTCTTTTACTTCCTTGTCATTCAAGCTTGGAATGAGTTGTCTTGGGGTCCACTCATATATGCCTTTAGCAATTTTCATAGCATTCTCCCACTTTGGCTTGACCTTGTCCATCAAATCATTTAGAATTTTCTCAGCAATTTGGTCTAAAGAATATTTATATTTACCCATCTTAGATATTATCATGTCTTCTATTTTTGTCTACTCCTCTATAGTCCTAGTCTTATACTTTAGTGATTTAAAGTTTTTTATGCTAGCTCCTAAATCTATTTCTTTCAATCTTTCCTCAAAGGTGGGTGGAGGCCATTTAAAGATCACATCTCCCTCTTCTTTATCAAGTTTCTTGCTAGATGTCCTCCTTGTGAACATAATAGCATATGGTTTGGCAGGTTCGGTTATAATAACCTTACCTTTTTTCTTTATGTTTTCTTCTTTTTTCAACTTCTCTTCATCTTCTACTTCATCATCTTTCTCAATATCATCACCTTTACCTTCAATCAATAGAAGAGTGGAGCTGGTTTTTAATTTTGCAATTCTCTTCTTTCCTTTGTTGAATACCTAAGGAAGTTTTATTTCAAGTTCTATTCTTGCCTTTGCTTCATCATATGTGCCAAAGTATGCAGGTTTTGGGTCAATAGGCTCATTAATTATTGCTTCAATAATGTCCTTGGTTTCATCTATGTTTACCTCATAACCTAGAGGTTTAACCCATACATTTCTTGGTCTTACTTCTTGAATATATAATTTATCACTATGAACCATGAAGAAAAAATCATCTTTATAATCATCAACTAGTTTCTTAGGTATCCTATATCTATTATTCATCTTTTCTTTAAATGCATCAAAGTAGTTATCCATAATACTCACATACTTTTCTCACATTTCAGCTATATATTAATTAATCTAGTAAAGGACAGGTACATCCTCCCTCCATATGACTATACATTTAGATGGGAATGTCTTTTGTACATAGAAAAATAGATAAGATAAGAGTGAACTAAACTTACAAGGATTGTTCTTTGAAGTTCTGATACTCTCCGTATTCTTATTGAATTAATTAAGCATCAACTCAGCAAGGTCAAGTGACAAGTTATTCTTGACCACTTTGTATGTGAGATCCATTGCTTCGCATGATACACTGTTAAGTCTACTCAAGCTATATATTTTGTGCATGATGACATGTATCTCAAACTTTAGTTCCATATCTATGACATAGTTGATCTTCATTCCCCTTCCATCCCACCAGGTAACGGTTTTCTTCTCTAGTTTGACCTAACTAAGGGTTTTGGTTGATTTTGCTTTTGCTAACATTGGAAGGCCAGTGATCCTTTGAATCATCTTCTTGGTTATCAAAATGGGTTGATCCAACCATAACTGACCATTATGCACATGATTGAGGATAAATCTTATCCATTTGATTTGAAAGTCTCATGGCATATGTGGAGTGTGAGTCAAACCCTTTGCTTCAAGGTGTTGATGCTTCGGTTTTAACTACCATTCACACACAATTTTCTCAATGATTCACCCATTTCCAGTGTTCCAATATCTTGAATAATATAATGAAAAGGTGAATGAATGCCATTAATCAATAGTACCTTTGATGAAATTTGTGATTGTGCTCCACTTAGATCTAGGGTTTCTGCCATAGTATGATAGCTTGAAGTCTGGTGCCTTCCATTCCACCCCTCAAACCAACATATTAGATCCTTTATTTGATTTTCTATTGGTGGATTCCATATTTCTCATTAGGGTTTGAGAGAACACAAAAATCTTCAATAGTAACTCATATGGATTGCTCAGATGAACATAATTTTTTTTGCACAAATAGCTCTTGATAATTCATGATGATAAATGAAATCAATTTCATCCTTTCTATAAAAATTTTCTTGTTGATCACCATAAATGCCTGGTATGATTATTCACACAAATGAAAAATTTCCATCCACTTTGCTTGCATTAAGTGCTTGGTAGATTCATCCATGATTCGATGTCCACACAAAAATTTTAGTAGCTCTGGACCTTGCTCAACAGGGTCTTGAGACTAAACCTCCATTGGTAAGGTATGCAACCTAACCTCACTTGATAATGACTGGCATTTTCCTAAGTCCTCAATGATCCCTTTGCATCTTGAATGCTGATATGGATCTTTCTTTTTGCTGACTGGAACTGATGTGAGATGTCTTCTTCATAATCCTAGTACCAGTCCTCCTTACGAGAGATCAAGTGGAAATGCTTGAGTCACCCAATTTTTGAGTGACATGTTCATCATTTCTTAGACCTGCATTTTTGGAATCCATTATTGTCTAATTTTATTTCTAATGTTATCATCTTTGGCTTTTTTTCATTTTCAATTCTTCCAATATTCATATACTTCTTGGCAAGATGACCAAGTTTTGTATAAATAAAACATCGTCTGGTGGTGTTTCTTGTCCTCATGTGATGTTTTAAACAATTCATTCCAATGTATCCAAATTCTCCATAGTAATGACATATGCACCAAGTTTTATAGTCCCAACCAAATATAGCTTTTACAATCTATTTTGCTAGGTTCAATGTCATAGTTTACATTTTGAGGGATTTTGCCCATGCTTTTTGCATTGGTTTCTCTTTGGATTCATTTTCTCTATGACCATACTAATTTCAATTGTAGCATTTTCCATTGAATTTAGCTTTCCCATTGCTTCAACATTTGTTTGATGTAAGACCTATCTCACCACAGTGGTTGCAAGTAGGTCTTTGATTCTTTTGAGCTCCCTACTTGGATGATTCACCTTCTTCTATATATCCAATACCTAATTTTCCTTTTTTTTTTGTAATGGATTTTCTCATTCAATTGATTTATGTTTTCTTGAAGTTTCATCAAACTCTCATTAGTTTTCCTTTTAGTGTTTAGATCATTCAAAAACCTTTCATTTTCTAATCTTAGATTCATGATTTCTTCATTTGTATTGGTGAGCTAATCAATGAAGTCTACTTGCTGAAGGGATAGGTACTACATTTCATTGTTCTTTCCTTCTATCTCTTCTCTTATCTTGTTTTTCTCTTCCGTGACTGAATTTCTTGCTCTCTTTTTAGTTTCCTAACTTATTCTTGAAGTGAACCATTCTTTTCCATTATTTCTTTGATTCCTTCATTAGCTTCACCTAAATTTCTTTCTAAATGAATGTCTTTAATTCTTTCTTCAACGTAGAGTTGATCATTCATCTAGATTGCAAGATCTTTTCTTCTTTTCAAGGATTGAGAGAGTTGCTTTGATACCAATTGTTGGAAATATATGATAGGATAAGTTACTAAGAGGGGAGTGGTTAACTAGTAACCAATAAAACTTAATATTTAATCCTTCATGTGAATTCTGATCATGCATAAGAAATTGAAAGCAATTAAACATTCATAACACTTTTGACACATAATATGGTGACCCAGAAACCTTCCAAATAGAAAGTAAAACTGAGGTGGGGATGATACCTACAAGCTTTAGTACTAGAATATAAAATTGGCCTATTAAGTCATACAATGATCACTTATGATGATTTTCCTTGTTAGGAGCAATAAGGACTACTAGGTCCACCTTGCAAAAGGATTTACAAACATACAATGAGGTATGCACTCAATAAAGAGATTTATAAAATATTTTTAAGTCTACCTTGTGAAAGGATTTAATTGTTCCACTTGTTAGGATGAATTAGTGGCTGATTTCTGATCTACAATTATGATTTGGTGAATGAGATACCTTTGAATATAATGATCACCTGTGATAGATAAATATTTGTTACTCCTTATATTGTTCTAGCCTTTTTATTTCACACTTCTTCTCTTCTTTGTTAGTTACATTACATTCTTACTTCTTATTGGATGTGATACAATACATTACACATATATGAATCTAATTTACAAATTAACAAATTTGGCTACAATACAAGTTTACACAAAATACACAAAGTTGGCTCAACTACAAGAACTTGAGTTCTAAAGAGTAGCTCAATGAGGTTCTGATACTCAACATCCACTGTTAATGCTCAACATCATCATGCATTCAATAGATATAGAAGACCAATTAATTTTGATCACTTCCAAGCAGTGTGAACTTGGTCTACATTGGTGACTTGGTAAATACTATGAAACTCAACATATAAACTGAATCACTTGATTCACACTACATAGCTCAGTCAATGCTATCACAATGAGCTCAGTATAAACCAAATCACTTGGTTGACACTAAGTGGCCTGGTTAACACTGGATTCACATCACTATAACTATGAACTCAATAAGAATTACACAACTTTGTTTTCACTAAAGAACTTGGTAAACCTAATGAAACTCAATTTATATTGTTGATCACCATCATGGTAGAAACTACTCAATACAAACTGAATACTATTCCTTGAACTTAGTAGTAACTATAGAACTTGGTAAAGCCTGAAATGCTTGGTTAACATTGTTAACTATACAATAAGCTACCTATCTAAATAAGTATGTGTCACTGCAAACATGACTATAATGTCAACAATGTCTCTAATTTTAGCAAGCACCTATGCCATTATTTGATCAAAAATTTTAATGCACCCATTATATCTATTTAGGTATGCTTCCTCATGGTAGAAACCCTAAAATGATAGATTAGATGTCTTCATGGCTTCTTCAATTTTCATTATCTTACTCCATCTTTGGTTTCTATCCCTACAAACCTTTGTTTCTAAATAGTTCATTATGGAGTCCTCTTCCCAATTTGGTTTGCTACTAGGGAGGTCGTACTTTCTCATCTACTTAAGAGCATGCCTCAACAAATCATTTGGATCATAGGTCCTAGGAGGGGTTGAGGGAAGCTTGAACACCCCCATGCACTAATCAATCTCTTCTATAACATCTTTTCTTGTTAGAAAATCACCTACCTTTGTGTTACTTGCTACAAAAAATCCTTTCTTAATAGTAGGACATAAATATTCATTATTCATCATCAACAATTTCCAAAAGAATTCTAATTTTTCTAACCTTTCAAGGATATATTTTGGTAATATATGAGGGGGTTGTGCACACCCAAAAGCCCTTATAATTGAATAATTTTCAAAGAGAAACAAACTAGCCCAATCATGACTTAGCATCCTATCCTCATTTGGGCAAGAAAATGTTCTTATTAGCATCCTTACCCCTCTAGGTACTCTTTCATTAATATCTATTAACATGTTTGTAATAGGAAAAACAAAATCATTATAAAAAGCAATGGGACTGGCATATGAATAGAACCTTTGCCAAAAGTAAGTCCATATCTTCATAGGAAAGTTCTCTCCATTCTCTTTAGTGGCTTCAATGAAGTCCAAATTGATATGCCTTATGTTCTTGTAGAAAATGATGTGCATCAATAACGAGCAATGGAAGAATTCAAAGTTTCCAAGTTCTCTATTCTGAGTTGCAATAATTTCATCATGCATCATATTGATGATATACTCTACAAAATCATACCCAAAATTATGATTCGGATCCGAAATATCCAAAGCAATGATATATATGTAGCCTAGGGCATTATTTGTGTCATCAATTCTTATCATCTTGTTTATCCCAAAAATGGTGTACCTAATATATTTGTAGATCAACTCAAGTGGCATTAATTCTTCTACCTTTTTTGGCATATCACCCTTCACTATCTTTGATTTGGGAATGTGCATCTTCATGACTCTTTTAGTAAAGAAACACTTAGAAATTTTGAAAGTTTCATTTATCTTGTCCTTTTTAATTTCCATTGTCATAGGTCTCCTAGGTCAAAGACCTCAATAAAAGTCTCCCTATCTAGTCTGCATAGGATACTCATATCCTTCATATGCAATGTTTTAGATATTGGATTGTACGATTTGATCAATTCCTTTATCAGATCAACATCCACTTTTACATCTAGCATTATCAATTTTTCCATATTCATAATCCATGGGCTGCAAATTGGTGACTTTGCAAACCTATTCTGATAAAAATACTAGAAAATATCATGTCCATTCATATCAAGTATAATGGCATCTATGTAGAAAGGGTATGCATCTCTAAAAACATGTGCATTCAAGGTTTGAACATGAGAAGACCCTAGAAGGAAATATACCCACTCCTCTGCATATAGGGTTGTCAACTTTAGTTTTGATTATTCAGTAGATTGAGAAGACCCTTCCATGTCAATCTAAGCTATTATCTTACCTTCTTCTTGTACCATGATTTTGCAATCAAATTCTTACAAATAAATTCTATCAATACCAAACTTCTAAAAGCTCTACAAATCTTTGCAAATTCTAGAAATCTTTAAGTGCTCATAGTTCTATCTCTAGATTGTACAAAAGGCTATAACTCAAAATACCATTAAACCAACCTATTAATAGAGAAAAAATGTAGTAGAGTGAGAATTTATTTTTATTTATGTCAACATGCATGAAAAAATCTCAATTTCTATAAAAGCACCAAAATCTACTGGTACTACCAACCTTTCCTAACTTTTTATACACTTTTGATAGGGCATCGCTTTTAAGTCATAATGAGGGTCCTTAATAGTTTTTTTTTCATTAAAAACCATCTTCACAACCCAACCTCCCTTGTTTGTCATTTCATAGTCATTTTCTTCCTTAGCACTATAAAACCGATGACTAGACAACCATAGCTTCAAACCCTTTTTGCCACTTTGCAATCTATCTAACATTTTTGGTTGTTAACTATATGAATACACCAACCATAGCTTCAAACCCTTTTTGAAACTTCACAATCTATCTAACTGTATGAATACACCTAGCAACCATAAAATCACATCTTCACACACATTTCTCACTTTTAAGTTTTTATTCCTGCAACTACGTGATCAAGATAATGTATATAGTTTAACCTTAAGACTTTGTTGGGTTGTAGTTTGCCTTATTTGATAATATTTTTTCTTTGTAACCATGTGAGAAAAGGATATTTTATGCTCTTTTAACCCAGTCATTGCTTCACAGTTTATCTTTACTGCTATTTCTTTAACATCGTGACTGTACAATCCTTTACATTTTTCTTTCAATCTAAGTGCATTGCATTGCCATGGTTTGATCATGTATTACATTTATTAAACATGCAACCATGCAAACAAGTACCTTTTAGCTGGTTTTTCCATGTACGACTTGTTTCAATCACTTTCCTCTTATCATTACAATAGTGTGATCACATGCATTTTCTCCTAAGCTGACTGCATTATTTAGTCACTAAATTAATCACTCTTATTTTCTTTGACAACATATTCTTTTTCTAAATCTATCAAATTAAAGGGCACATGATACCTAGTGATAGGGCCCAAATGGAAAAATTCCCTAATCTCTTCTGGACTAATGGTGATTAGAATATCACCATCTACTCTTCTCACTAACCTACTGGCTTGGTCATAACTCTTCACCACGGCCTCAAGGAGGTCATAATCCATAAACACACTAGTAAGAACTAACTTTCCGATGTCAAAATTCCATATATTGGCATGTGGGGTAAACAATTTCCTTTTTGCAAACCATTTCTTGAACAAATTTAAACCGGTTTGCGAGGTTTCAGCATCTTGGACCCAATTACCCTTATCATATAATCCATCTGCTATCCTTAGGCTAGGGTTTAATGAGGTCAACTTTTTTACTTGCACTATCTCTAAAGTAGACTTAGAGAGCAACTCAAGGAAATCATCATGTACATTTCTATCCAAATAATTAACCTAGCCAAAAAAATCCATTTTTTGGAGGCATCTTTGATTTTGCTTTACAAAAATGTGATACTCATAAAGATTTCAGTGGGATTACTTACTTAAATTGAGTCCTCATCTTCCTCTATATTTTTACAAACTCTTTCATGAACCAACTGCTTCACAATCTTGCCAAATTTCAACATGATTTTCTTCAGTAATTTCTTTTGCTTAGGAAAGGGTCAAAATCTTTGTTCGTGTAAGGTGAAACTGATAAAATCTTGTGTATTATACTCTAATTTTCCTCACATGCAAAGCTTTCATGTCTAATTAACACATAGAGTGGCACCACCTTCTGCATTTAAATCTACACCATCAATCTTTAAAAATACTACAATCATGGGATATGGAGAAAGACAACTAGGCATTGCACTTGACAAGTTGGCCAATTGATCCAATGAAAATTGCCCATGTACACAACTCTTTCCTTAATGGAACTTCTATTTGGACCCACTTGCAACTAAGGACATGTGTCAACAACTCACTACTTCACTATACATATCCCTTGAGAAACTCTTCATGGCGAGATAGTGATGGCTGTTGATCTGAGACTAAATCAAAGGTGGAGAAACTGCACCAAGTACCCTGAAGAGTGGTGGATCTAAGGTATTGATGATGTAGGAAGTTCTCCACTGTTGGCACCCAAAAAAGTCTTTACTTTAGTCTTAGTCCCCATCCACGTCATTTGTGGTCCCATCAGCTATATATTTCACGGTGCCTCTCCACTTTGCTAACGGCAAGATATCAAATTTTTCTGATAGCTAGGTAGCGAGCTAATAACTTGAATAAAACTCAGTGCCATGAAAATATAATAACCCATCAAATTGTGATTGCTCCTACCAACTACTTCTGACAATATCAATTATTACTTGTCTTGCCACATGGATGCACCATGGTTATCAAGAAATTTTGAGGCCACCGTGTCTTCAATTTCATAGTGCCTCGCTACTTTGCTAATGGCAAGATGCTCATTTTTTTTTATAGCGAGGTAGTGAGGCATTGAAAAGACCCTCATTCTGGTGCCAACTTCTTACTACTTCTACTAGGTCCCTTTTTCTATTTTGATAGTACTTTGCAAGGTGTACATGACTTAAAATTCGGTCAGAAAATAAGTCTCCAACCACCGTATATCCATTTTATGGTCCCATTTTATAAACTTTCTAGCACTCGCTACTTCACTATACATATAAAGTGCTCATGTTTTCATAGTGAGGTAATGACAATGGTAGATCTATGCAGATTGGATGATGAGGAATCCACAAGGAAAGGCAACTTGAGGGTGCAAAAAATAAAAAGAAAACAAGATATTCGCACGGGTTGATTTTTCAAATATTTTATGGCTGAAATTTTTTTAAAAGGAATGAGACATAGGGTTTTTAACAAAAAATTTCAAAGGCTAGAAAAAAGATGACTTAGCTAGAAACCCTATCATCCACTAATGGATACAATCTAAATTTTCTATATCTAGACAAAGGACTTCTATCATGAGAAAATTTAGACCAACAGGTGCACCTATGAAATGAAGCACACTATGAGTTTTGCCATTGAGGGACATTGTTGTGCCAAATCCAAATAGAATGTGATCTGTAAAAAATGAGATAGGTTATCTTAGGCCTCGACATCACCATATTGTAGCATTTGACATTTCATCGATATCCCTCACAAGCTCTGAGTTACAACCCTTGGAAGTTCAACCTCGAAATGCATGTAGAGAACCTTAGAGACTCCTTAGTATAGGGTGGCTCTAGATGATGGATGGACTTTGTGGCTAGAACAAGGGTGCCAAGATCATTGGTTTCAAAGTTACATTGTCGTGCACCTATGAACTAAGGCACATTACGAGTTTTGGCATCAAGTGAGATCACTATACCAAATCTAAATAGAATGTGATCTCTCAAAAATGAGATAGGTTATTTTAGGCCTTGGCATCATCATCCTCTAGCATTTGACATTTCATCGATAGCCCTCACGAGCTCTGAGTTACGACCCTTGAAAGATTGACCTCAAAACACACTTAGAGCACCTTGGAGACTCCTCAATACGGGGTGGCCGCAGATGATGGATGGTCTCCATGGCTAGAACAAGGGTGTCACTAGGGTTCACCTACCCTTCCAAAGCTAATGATACTGACAATTTGATGCCAGGATTAGTAGTTTTAAAATTACGCTATGGTGTAACTATGAACTGAGGCACACTATGAGTTTTGGCATCGAGTAAGATCACTATGTCGAATCCAAATAGAATGTAATCTCCTAAAAATGAGATAGGTTATTTTAGGCCTTGAAATCACCATCTTGTAGCATTCTATATTTCATTGATAGCCCTCACAAGCTCCAAGTTATGACCCTCGAAAGATTGGCCTCAAAATATACTTAGAGCACCTTGGAAACTCCTTGGTACGAGGTGGTTGTGGATGATGGATGGTCTCCATGGCTAGAAAAAGGGTGTCACTAGGGTTCACCCATCCATCCAGAGCTAATGTCACTAATTATTCGATGTCAAGATCAACAATTACAAAGTTATATTGTGGTGCACCTATGAACTAAAGCACACTACAAGTTTTGGTTTGAGCGAGATCGTTGTGTTGAATCCAAAAAAAATGTGATCTCTCAAAAATGAGATAGGTTATTTTAGCCCTCAACATCACCATCTCATAAGCATTCAATATTTCATCAATAGCCCTAACGAGGTTTGAGTTACAACCCTCAAAAGATTGACCTCGAAATGCACTTAGAGCACCTTGGAGACTCCTTGGTATGAAGTGGGTGTGGATGATGGATGGTCTTAGCAGCTAGAACAAGGGTGTCACTCAGGTTCATGTTACTCTTTTTTGCCCCTGCCAAAAATTCAAAGTTTAAATGCAGGCCTACCCCAACGGCTACTTCCCATCTTCTATGTTATTTTAAAGCCCACAAGAAATACAAAAAAATAAAATGAATGATTTAATCTTTATTGTATTTCCTTATTTTCCAAGTTTGTTTCTGCTAGCCCACATTCTTTCTGCACTGTTCGATCTTGCTAAGATCTATGTTTGTCGCTATCTTTCTATGGTTAGTTGCATGCATGTTACTCATGGTGACATAGTGACATGGGACCTAGTTGAAAGTAGTCGATATGGCAACAATGGTTTATCTTGTTCTTTCTTCAACCCTGAGTTTTGATAAGTTCCCGACACTTGCTATCTCGCTATCGAAAAACTCAGGTATCTTATCGTTAACAACATAGCGAGTCACTATGAAGTGAACATGATGGGGCCACAAGTGACATGGAAGAATGAATGTGTTTGAAATAAGGATGTGTTCTACTACTTGTGTATATTTTTTGATGTCATCGGTACCCTGGACCCACACCCCTTCCATAAACACATGAGGATTTTTTATCGCCTGATCAGTCTTGATATATGATCATCGCTATCTCACTATGGAGAGTTTCCTAAAGGTTATGCATAGCGAGATAGCGACTTAGTAACATGTGTTCTTGTGGAGCTAGGCTTGTTTCATAAGCCGCAGAGTGATGCAAAGGTGGGCCATCTTCCTATTGGTTCACTATGACAAAATGATCGACCTTTAACTATAGCGACATAGTGAATATGGGATCCACCACTTCTTTAGGGTACTCTGTGCAGTTTCTCATCTTTGATTTGGTCTCAAATCAATGGCCATTGCTATCACACCATGAAGAGTTGCTCAGAGTATATGTATAGAGAGATAGCAACTTAATGCCACGTGTCCTCAGAATTCTATGGGGTCCAGTTCAAAATGCCAAAAGTGAAGGAAAGGATCAAAGAAAAATCAATGACCATCACTATCTTGCTATCGAAAGGAGCTTGAAAGTTATGTATAGTGAGATAGCAGCTCAGTGACACATGTCCCAGTGGGCCCAACCAAGGTATTAATAGAAAGGTTGGCAGTTAAGGTTATGGTTTCCTAAGGTAGTCATGGTTAGGTTGGGAGGTGGCACAGTTGGTAAAGAAGATATAGTCAAATGCATGAAGACTCCATGAGGTGGCAAAACAGAATGAAATCATTCATCCATGTGGCTCATCTCAGTTCCAGAATCTAGTCAACTATTTGACCTTGCTGATTCATGAGCCAAAAATAGAGGATATCAGGTTTACTCGCACAATCTAATCTTCATGATTTATTTCAACCACTTTTGAGTGAATGCTTTGCTTGGTAAATGAAGGAGAACACTCCACCACCTTTGATCCTATCCATCTACCTGGTCAAAACTATTTAATGGCATCATTTTTGTCTTTTCAACACCCTATTCCATCAATGATCAAATTTCTTAGGTCTGTGTCTATTAATAATAAGGTGTCTCAACCTTGGATAATTCCTATTCTTATTATTTGTTTTGTAAAATGTATTTCTTGCAAATAATGTTGATGTGTCAGCATCTTAAATTGTGTATAAGGATATCATCACTAAAATGGTTATGATGGATTCCTATGAAATGTAAGAGCTATGTCAGGAAGATTCAATGACAGGTGAAGACATGTGGTAAGTGATAAATTTGAGTACTATACACTCTACCCCAATAGTGGGGTTCAGGGCATCGGCCCAAATTTTTTTTTTAGGGTTCCTATTTTCTCAGAGAATGGTAAAACCCTAATATGGTTACCTTTGAGAGTAGCCCTAAAAGTGAAGCCCATGTTATAAGAATTTTTAGGGTTGTGAAGAAGTGATGGGAAAAAGTGTATTTTTGATACTGTGAGTTGCTACTAGTGTCTTCTATTGTCACTGTTGAAATTGCATTGTAAGTGTATTGTAACCTTGTGTTGAAGATAATACATTGTGCAGGTTTTAGAGGGGTGGGGTTGTTTTACCGAAAGGTTTTTCCCCACCGAAAAATCTTTGTGTTATGTGTTTCTTTCTCTATCTATTTTCTTTATGCTTGGTTTTCTGAAATATTTTTATTTACATGATATTGAATCTATAAGTGTAAAAGATTTTAATAGAATTTGCACCATACTTCTCTTAAGAGATTAGTGTAGGAAGCTATTTCTGCACTTAAGTTTCCTTACAAGTGGTATCATGGCCTGATCAACTTTTGATCCTAGTTGTTGGGTAGGGTTTTTTGAGCTAATCTCAAGTTGAGTGGGAGTCTTGTGCAGAGAATCCTAAATCTTATTTGCAAATTTAGATGGTGAGTTCATCATATGGAAGAATGGAGGTGGAGAAATTTAATGGCACTAATTTTGAGTTGTGGAAAATCAAGATGGAAGACATCTTGGAAGATCGTGACCTATGGAAAGTGACTTCAAATGCTACAAGACCAGCAACTATAGCTGAAGTAGATTGGGATATCAAAGACTGTAAAGCTAAGGGTCTCATAAGACTCTATTTAACCGATGTAGTTCTTCTGAATGTTCTAGATGAGAAAACTGCATATAGTTTGTGGGAAAGACTTGGGGCTGTGTATGAGGCCAAATCTTTGGTGAACAAGTTCTTCCTAAGGAAGAAGTTGTACTCTCTACAAATGGAGGAAGGTGGATCCTTAACAGATCATTTAAATGCATTTAATCTACTGGCTGCACAGTTGACATCAACTGGTGTCAAGTTAGAGGAGGAGGATCGTTTCTACACACTTGTGTGTTCTTTACGAGATTCATGGGACCATCTTGTTATGGCTCTCAAAAGAATGTTAGTCACTTTAAAAATGGATGATGTGGTGTCTTCACTGCTATCAAAGGAGATGTGGAGAAAAGCTTCCATTTTAGAAAAAGAAGCCCTTGTTGTTCGTGGGAGATCCACGAAAAGAGGGAAGAAAAATGACAATAAGTTTGATAATAAGGGTAGAACCAAATCTCGTGGGAAGTCAAAGACTTCTGATAAGTCCAAGGAAAAATTTTGGAACTATGATAAACCTGGGCACTTCTGTAAAGATTGCAAAGAGCCAAAGAAGAAGAAGAAAGGTTCAGATTAAGCTTCAAAAAGATCTCCAGAAGATGGCAATGCATTCATCGTAGCTTTGGCAGCCAATGCATCTGATGATGTGTGGTTGGTTGACTCAGGTGCATCTTTTCACATGACCTCTCATTGAAACTGGTTCTCAAAATACGAGGATTTTGATGGTGGAAAGGTGTACTTGGGTGATGATTCTCACCTAAAGATAGTTGGATGTGGAAGGGTCACTATCAAATTTCTTAATGGACGAGTAAAGTGAATCAATGGAGTTATGCACATTCCAGGTTTGGCATGAAACCTATTATCTATAAGTATGCTGAATGATGTAGGTGTGCAAGTTATTTTTTCGAAAGAAGGATGCAAGATGATGAGAGGATCGATAGTGCTTGCAAGAGGTACTAGGAGAGGTGCCTTATTTCAGCTAGATGTATGTATTCCTCTATGTAATAGTTCTTCATCCTCGCCATCTAAACGAGCAATGAAGAACACTGTGGTTATTGGTTTTGATGGCAATGCAAACACTTTGGAAGGTAAGCTTCCTATAGAAAAGACAATGTTGTGGCATTTGAGATTTGGTCACATTGGTGAAAAGGGTCTTAGAACCCTGAAAAATAAAAATCTCATTGAGGGGTTAAATGATTGCAGCTCAAGTTTGAATTCTATGAACACTGTGTCCATGGTAAACAAAATCGTGTTCAATTTTACTCTAGTTCTCACAAATCTTTTGATGTTTTGGATCTTATTCATTCTGATGTATTTAGTCCTGTAAAAGTTCCTTCTATCTCCAAGTGTGTATTTTTTGTATCTTTCATAGATGATTATAGTAGGACATGGATTGATTTCCTTATAAGTAAGACACAAGTATTTAGTTGATTCAAGGAATTTAAAGCCCTTGTAGAGAATCAGACTAGTAAGAAGATTAAGTCTGTGAGAAGTGACAATGGTGCTGAGTTTTTTTCAGCAGAGTTTGAACAATTCTATAAAGAACAAGGTATCAAGAGGCATAAGACAACTCCTTATACCCCACAAGAAAATGGAGTTGCAGAGAGAATAAACCAAAAATTGATGGAGAATGCTAGGAGTATGCTTAGTGGAGCTGGTTTAGAACAAAGGTTATGGGACAAAGCTGTGGCCACTGCTTGCTATTTGGTTAATAGATCTCCTACATCAGTCCTCGTTGGTAAGACACCCATGGAGGTGTGGTCTGGTAAGAAGCCTTCAATTAGACATCCTTGTGTTTTTGGTTGTGAAGCTTATGCACATGTCCCAAAGGAGAAAAGATCTAAGTTGGAAAACAAAGTTGTTAAATGTATTCTCATCTGATACAGTGCTGGTGTGAAAGGATACAAGCTTTGGGATACTATGACTAGTAAGGTGTTGTATAGTAGAAATGCTATTTTTAGGGAGCTAACATCTTATCCTATTGTGCTACAACTAGATGAAAAAGAAAAGGAAAAAGATGTTGTTTAGTTGCCTCCTACCCCTGAGAAGACTGAACAGAGAGACCATGTTGGGTCTAATGATGAGGAGAGCTCTAGCAACTCTGATATTTTAGAAGAAGAGGAAGAACAACCTCAACCACAGCCCTTGAGGAGATCCACAAGAGAAAGAAAGCAACTAGAAAGGTTTGGTTATTCTATGTTAGATTCCAATTGTGCTTTTCCTTTGATTACTAACACTGATGAGTCTGGATCTGTGAAAGAGGCTTTGGGCATGGAAGATGTAGGTTCTTGGATTGAGGCTATGGATGATGAGATGGCTTCATTAGAGAAAAACAAAACTTGGGACCTTGTACCTTTTCCTAAAGGGAGAAAATCTGTTGGCTGTAAATGGGTGTACAAGAAGAAATTCTATGTAGATGACAGTGTTGAAAGGTACAAAGCTAGACTGGTTGCAAAGGGGTATTCATAGGTAGAGGGAATAGATTATGGTGAAATATTCTCTCCTATTGCAAAGTTGGAATCCATTAGATTTATGTTATCTCTTGCTGCATCATATGATTTAGAGATAGAACAGATGGAGGTGAAGACAACTTTCCTTCATGGTGATTTGGAGGAAGAGATTTATATGTCACAGCCTGAGTACTACATTGTTAAAGGTAAAGAATCCTTAGTTTGCAGATCAAAGAAATCTCTATATGATTTGAAGAAATCTCCTAGGATGTGGTACCTTAAGTTTGATGCCTTTGTGTTGTCAATTGGATTTGTAAGATCTAAATCAGATCATTGTGTTTATTTCAGAGTTCAAAATGATTGCCTTCTTATTGTTGCATTATATGTTGATGATATGTTGCTGCTTGGGAAGGGTAAGGGTATGATTTCTGATTTTAAATCTCAGTTGTCAGCATAGTTTGAGATAAAAGATCTTGGGGCAGCTAGGTACATCTTGGGTATGGAAATTAGTAGAGACAAGTCTAACAGAAAACTTTGGTTGAGTCAAAGTAAGTATGTGAAGTCTATGTTGGATAGGTTCAGCATGGAAAATTGTAGACCACTATGTGTTCCTATTTCTATGGGAACAAAGTTATCTATAGATGATTGTCCAAAATCTCCTAGTGAGGTGGAGGACATGAGTAGATTACCTTATGCTAGTGCAGTTTGTAGTCTTATGTATGCTATGTTCTGTACTAGACCAGACATTGCCCAAGCAATGGGAGTCCTGAGTCGATTTATGGCTAATCCTAGATGGGTACATTTGGATGCAGTTAAGCGAGTATTCAGATATTTGAAGGGCACATTAGATTACTCCATATGTTATCATGGTAACTCTTCTAGATTTCTTCATTTAGTTTGTATTTGTGGGTTTGTTGATTCAGATTGGGTAGGTGATATTGACTGTAGGAGATCCACTAGTGCTTATGTATTCACTATGTTTGGTGGTGCCATTAGTTGGATGAGCAAGCAACAACCTGTGGTTGCTTTATCCACTACAAAAGTTGAGTACATGGCTACTACCCATGCTTGTAAGGAAGCCATTTTCCTTAAGAGATTGTGTTCTAATGTTGGTGTTGATGCAAAACAGATTAATATTTGGTGTGATAGTCAGAGTGCTATTTTCCTTGCGAAGAATCCAACTTTCTATGCCAGAACGAAGAACATTGATGTGCAATTTCACTTTTTGAGAGATATGGTGGAAGATGGAAAGGTAAATTTGGAGAAGGTAGATACTATGAAGAATGTTGCAGATGCATTAACGAAACCAGTGGGCACTGAGAAGTTTAAATGGTGTTCAGAGTCTATGGGCCTTTTGGCTTATAGCGCTTAGTTCCTGTTATGTTCCTATTGCTCTTACAAGGTGTTCGACAAGTGGGAGAATGTTAGGAATAAGTTGTCTCAATCTTGGATAATTCCTATTCTTATTATTTATTTTGTAAAATGTATTTCTTGCAAATAATGATGATGTGTCATCATCTTGAATTGTGTATAAGGAGATCATCACTAAAATGGTTATGACAGATTAATATGACACGTAAGAGCTATGTTTGGAAGATTCAATGATAGATGAAGACATGTGGCAACTAATAAATTTGAGTATTGTACACTCTACCCCAATAGTGGGGTTTGGGGCATTGGCCCAAAATTTTATTTTAGGGTACCTATTTTCTCAGAGAATGGTAAAACCCTAATACAATTACCTTTGGGAGTAGCCCTAAAAGTGAAGCGCATGTTATAAGAATTTTTAGGGTTGTGAAGAAGTGATGCCAAAAAGTGTATTGTTGGTACTATGAGTTGCTACTGGTGTCTTCTATTGTTGCTATTGAACTTGCATTGCAAGTGTATTGTAACCTTGTGTTGAAGATAATATATTGTGTAGGTTCTGGAGGGGTGGGGTTTTTTTACTGAAAGGTTTTTCCCCACTAGAAAATCTTTTTGTTATGTGTTTATTTCTCTATCTATTTTCTTTATGCTTGGTTTGCTGAAATATTGTTGTTTACATGATATTGAATTTGTAAGTGTAAAAGATTTTAATAGGATTTGCACCATACTTCTCTTAAGAGATTAGTGTAGGAAGTTGTTTTCGCACCTGAGTTTCCTTATAGCACCAAGGCTAGATTTGCCCAAGATCTACATAATTATTCTCTGTAAGACTTAATGGAAATGGTTGTAGAGTAACTCCAGTAAGAGGACATCTCAGTTATGCCTGAGCTATAAAGGAAATTTTAGTAGATTTTGATCAGGTTGGCTCTTCTCTGACTTCTCTATTATTGCTCTACAATTTCACTGTAAATTCCCTTTTACTCTGAACTGTACGACATTCTACCTTATCTCTTTCAGCCATTAACGTGAAAGTGCAAGAACTATTTGCCTCTCATTGGTGTTTTGTAGAGATCTATAATTTGCATGACTGTATCTTTCTTGACCTGTAAATGATATATAAGTCAATCTTCTCTTCCTTGTGTCATGTGTTTGGGTTTTCTGATCTGCATGTGGTTGCTAAGTTAAAACAAGTCTAAATGTGTATATCCTTTGGTGTTATAATGGTTCAATATTGCATATATGGGCAGGGATTGGTTGAACACTCTATTTTGGTGCATCACCCCCTTAGGTTAGAATAGGTAGATTTTCTTTTCATGCATTTCTTCTCCCTTTTCCTCTCCAAGAATAGTTAGGTGCACCCTGATAGGAAAGGAAGCCAGCCTTCTCTGGAGACTCAACCTCACAGTTCAAGTCCCATAGCTTGCAGGTTGTTTCCATGTTTCACAAGGTTTTCCTTAGGTAAAAACTTTGGACAAGGGTGCAAACCTCTGTGACATTATTTTTTGGCACGCCCGGTGGGACTCTATTCAAAAAATTTCAAGTCTGCAGGTGTCAAAAGGAAGATCTCAAGATTAATGCCGAGAAGATAGTATTGGCTTCAGTGTTCAAGCCTTCAAGAAGCTCATTCTTCAAGTACTTAGTGACTCTAAGCTTCAAATACATCTGGTTCTAGACAAAAGTTGTAGTAATTCATGCCCAAAGTTGAAACAAGGTTATCTTCTAGAGGTAAATTTCAGTACCAAGAGCTTTCATTTTCAAATCCTAGAAGAAGTAAGACTAGATTATCTTTATCACCAGTTAGGAGTGCAATAGTAAACAAATACACCTACAAGATCTATCTCTACTCCTCCTACTATTATATCTCAGCCTAGATTCCCATCAACATATATCAATAGATCACTTATCTATATGGCATTGCCTAGAGCTCATGCTTTTGCCACCTTTAATGGTAGGAGTCATCATTTATTGGCCCAAAGACATGACATACCAATAGCTACACTCAAGAGTATACTAGAATTTACTGGTGAAACTTCTATCTCTCCCTCAAAACACATTCAAGAGGTTGCAAATGTCTATAATATCAATGGTATTATAGAAGATGATGTTGTAGTTAGGCTTTGAGCCTTATCTTTGATTGGAAAAGCACTAAAGTGGTATAGAGGTTTGGCTCATGGTTTTATAACAGATTGGGATGGATTAGGAGTAGGACTATGTAAACACTTTGAGGACAAAAGTGACCATTTATCACTTTTAGAATAGTAGACTACTATAAAAAGAGCCCCCCATGAATGTATGACTGATTTCAACTATAGATTTCAAAAGAGAAGGGATAGAATACCTACTTTAGTAAAACCTACCCCTGGTAATCCCTTCTTGCATTACCTCTGAGATTTTAATAGTGACATTGCCACTACAATCCAAACTATGGGAGGACATACCTTGCGTAATTCTTATGACATAGCAATAAAGTCAGAAAAAATCATAATACAAGGAGGCAAGCTAGCCCCAAGGCCTCTCATGCCTTTCTTTCCTGATGTTCCAAATCACCAACTAGAAATGGTTCCTCTTCCTACAACTTCAACATCACAATCCCTTGCTCTAGTCCTTCAACTTTCCACATCTTCAAATGGAATAGATGAAATCAAGGAAATGATCCAATCTATGATGCCTAACATAGATAAGAGATTGTAGGGCCAAGAAAAGAAACTGGAGGATAGTTTTTCTGTGATGCAGAAAATGAGCAATTAGGTGGTGACTTTGGAGAGACGGCAAGCTCAAGATAGTAAAGCTCATCAATTGCAGCATCAAACTATGAATAGTGGTAGGCCTCCAAATCAAAATTATGGGAACAATTCTTTTGATCAAAATAGGTAGAATAGCCATGCTTCAACCTCAAATGTAAATCAAAGGAGGGCCATAATTCCTCAAAACAACATGGCCCAAGATTAGGATTTTTGTCCCTCCTATAACTACTCCTATGCTTGTTGCATGTGTCAAAAGGCTGAATCTTATTTGGCTCTGACCATCCAAGAGCCTGTAGTAGGACAATCATACAAGAAGGACCAATTTAAGGAGGCCTCATATATGGAAGGATGGGGTGATTGCTCCTTCATGAATCATCAGGTAGAGGAACATTGTAATGTAAACCAAGATTCCATTTCTCACAACACTAGGAGCAAAAGAAGAGCTATTGAAGATGCTAACCCTCCTCCTCCCAATCAAGCCTCAACTTCAAATGCAATACCTCATGATCAATTAGCAAATGATCAATCAAACACCTTTCAACAATAGAGGCAAGATAATGGTAGAAGGAATGTAAATGATCCTCAGGTTGTTCCATCTCAATCTCCTACAAATGCAGCTCCTAAGGCTTCTACCAAAGCACCTACTATGCCATTCAGTGTGGTAGAACAAATGAAGAAGACAAATTTGAATCTTTCCATGTCGGATGTTCTTGCTACTATACCCATGCAAAAGAGGTTGTTACAGAAAGAATTGGAAAGTATTGAACCAAAGGATTAGCCACCCAACATGAAAAGTGCCACAAGCTTAGTACAACAGTCAAGGGAGGAAGAAACAAGTAAAAATATTAGATCCCATCCATTTTATGTTTCTCTAATTATAGGGGATAAACTAGTCCACAATTGCATGATTGATTCAAGGGCTAGTAGTTTAGTGATGCCTAGGTGTGTTGCTGATACCTTGGGAATGAAATATGAGCCCATTGTTAGGGATGTGTTATAGTTGGATGGTAGTACTGTCAAGACTATAGGGATCCTTAGGAATGTAGAAATGGCGCTACATTTATGCCTCGATTGTACTATAACTCAATATATATCTGTTGTTGAAGTCAAGCCACATTTTTCCATTTTCCTATCAAGAGACTTCACTACCCAAATAGGTGGTTACATATCTTTTGATTGGTCATATATGTTTTTTAGAACAATATATGGAACCAAAGCTTTGATCAAAGTAGAGCATCTAGCCCTCCATCATATTGAGCCCTACACCCCTAATCTCATCAACATGAACTACACTATCCTAAAAATGGATGAGAATGACATAATGAATGATCCTACCACTTCCCTAGCAAAGATACCTGATTTTCTCTTAGATGAATAGGCTAATGCATATCATTTTGATCCTATGCCAGAAACCCTTGAAATAGGTCTCAATACATATTGTATATTAGAGAAAGGTTCTCTAGTTCCCAATCATGTGGAGACTAAAGAAGATATAAGTGGGGCATGTAGCATGTACTTTGATAGTTCAATGAATAAGAATGGATCAGGGGCTAGTGTGATGTTGATTTCTCTTGCACAAGTAAGATACTACTTCTCCTTTAGGCTCCAATTCAGTTGCACTAATAATGTGGCCGAGTATGAATCTTTGATTCAAGGTCTCCTACTTGCTTAGAAAAGAGGAATTCATTCTTTAAGTGTATATGGAGATAGTGAGTTGGTGGTTAACCAAGTGAGAAATTTGAATATCACCAAGAATGGTTTTTTCAAGTCTTATAAACATAGCGTATGGGATCTGCTTGAAGGTTTCAATGTATTTAATATTCAAAGCATCCCAAGAAGAGAAAATAGACATGTTGATAGACTTGCAGCAATAGGTGCATCTTATGATGTGCCAGGGGATCTTGAGGAAAAGAAGAAGCAACAAATCAAGATGGTAGTAAGGCCTACCATCCCTGACAATAATATCCATTGGAAAGTGTTTGAATCTAATGAACAAATTGTAAGCTTCTTGCAGAATGAAGTAGAATTTTCATACAGGAACCAATCAAGACTACAGGATCAATATGGTGATCAAATCATTAACCTAAGTTCTAACAGACTGCCTAAGGGTCTCATTACCTTAGAGAGTGTTTTTAATCCTGATGACCAAGCAAGAGGCAAGGTCATGAACTTAGCTGCTGATCAAGATGATCACAATCCAGTCATCATTGTTGATGGAAAATCCTTAAACCTGGGGAAGGTATGTTCTAAGATTGAGCAAGAAATTTTTATTCATCTATGTCAAGAATTCAATGATACATTTGCCTAGACATATTATGACTTAAAGGGTTTTGACCCAAGGTTGTTTCAGCATACCATAGATTTAATTGATAATGTCAAACCAGTAAGGCAAAAATAGAGGCCAGTGAATCCCAAAATTGAACCCTTAATGAGAAAAGAGCTATCCAAATTGATTGAGACCAATATAATTTTCCCCATCAAGCACTCATCATGGGTAGCAAACCTTGTCCCTGTTAGAAAGAAGAATGGAGAAATTATATTGTGTGTGGACTTTAGGGATCTTAACCAAGCTTCCCTTAAAGACCACCATCCCGTCCTTTCCATGGAGTAGATTTTGTCCAAAGTTAGCAGTTCAAAGAGGTTTTCATTTCTTGATGGATTTTTTGGCTACAATTAGGTATTGGTCAAGGAGCATGATAGGTACAAGACTGCATTTACCACCAAGTGGTGTACCTATCCTTATTGTAAGATTCCATTTGGGCTAACCAATGCAGGTGCTACATTTCAAAAGGCAATGGAGATGGCCTTTAAAAAAATGATTGAAATTTTTGTATTAGTTTACCTTGATGATATCACAGTGTATTCAAAGAATGTGGAGGATCATTTTGATCATTTAAGATAAGTATTCTTAAGGTGTAGAGAGTTTGGTGTATCCCTTAACCCGAGCAAGTGTGTCTTTGCTACCAATCAAGGAAAATTATTAGGACACATTGTATCTGAGGATGGTTTAACCATTGATCTAGAAAGGAAAAAAGAAATACTTGCTCTCCCTCTTCCTAAACATAAGAAGGGGCTGCAAATTTTCCTTGGTAGGATAAATTTTGTAAGAAGATTCATCCCTAATCTTGCTACCATGGTAAAACCCCTTACAGCTTTTCTCAAGAAAAGTATGGTTTTTGCATGGACCAAGGAAGGGAAGGGAATTTTTGAAGAAATCAAGGTAGCCATAGCCTCAGCCCCTACTCTCATTAATCCAAACTTTGAAAAGGATTTCATCTTTTATACCCTAGGTGGTGAGTCAAGCATTTATGTTGTCTTGACACAAACAAATGATGAAGATAAAGAGTAGCCCATAGCCTTCTTTAGTGAAGGGCTTAAAGAGTATGAGGACAAATAAAACTATGTAGAGAAGAAAACCCTTGTAGTCATCAGAGCTTTAAAGAAATTTATACACCTCCTGTCTCATAATAAAATTCATTTGTTAGTACCCCATGCCAGTGTGAAGGATTTCCTTTTAAGCAAAGATATTAGTGAGAAAAGAGCTAGCAAGATTACTAAAGTAATGAAATATGATGTTGACATCCAGATCACCAAGCTGGTAAGAGGGAAAGGGTTGTGTAAACTAATGATATCATCTTAGGAATCCGATGAGGAAGTTTCCATGATATTAATAGAGCAACAAGAAGAGAGCGATGATGACCCAAGAAGCTGGATGGACAATATGATGAATTTCTTATTAGGCAATAGATATCCTCAAGGATTAGATAGAACTAAAAGGAGATAGTATAGATTACAGTCAATTCCTTATGTCATAGTTGATGGTATCCTTCTTAGGAAATATTTTAATGGAGCCCTATTAAGGTGCATTAGCAAGGACTAGGCTAAAAGAATGATTAGAGAACTTCATGATGGCATTGATGGTGGTCAGAACTGTAATGAAGATCATGAGAGCGAGTTACTACTAGCCATCCTTTTTCCATGATTGTCATAAGTATGTGAGGAAGTGTGAAAAATGTGCCTTCTTCTCTGGAAAGTAAAGGCTTGCGGCTCTTCCTCTTCATCCCATTCAAGTGGACCAGCATTTTTCTCAATGGGGATTGGATTTCATAGGCCCTATCAATCCTCCTTCTAGTTCTGGTCACAAATAGATTTTAGCTGCTATAGATTACTCCACCATATGGACAAAGGTAGTTGCATTGAAGGATGCCATAGAATCTTCAGTTGTTGAGTTCCTTGATGGAATTGTGACTAGGTTTGGTGCCCCTTCAACTATTATTTCAAATAATGGAAAATCTTTTGTTGGAGCTCAGATTTGTGCATGGGCAGTTGATCATAATATCTACTTAAGCGTATCCTCAAACTACTATCCTCAGGGTAATGGTTTGGCTAAGTCATCCAACAAAAACCTAATTAGGATCATGAAAAGAACTGTAGAGGATAACCAAAGGTGTTGACATCAAAAGTTAAGGACTGCATTATGGGCTGATAGAATAACACCTAAGAGGTCAATAGGAAATTCACCATTTATGTTGTATATGGTAGAGAAGCAAGGCTTTCAATTTCATTATAATTCCCATCCCTAGAACTAGCCCATTAGCTGGAGCTAATTGAAGATGATACCATGATAGTAAGAATGGAAGAGCTGATGGAGTTGGAAGAGAAAAGAAGTCAGGCCATGCAAATCCTAGAAACACATCAGCAACAGGTGAAAGGGAGCTTTGACAAGAAGGCTAGGGTCAGAACCTTCAGAGAAGGTGATTTAATTTTGAAGTGGGATGTAGATAGGGCGAAACTAGGGAGACACTTAAAATTTGATGAACTGTGGAGTGGTCCCTATCTAATTGTTAGTTGCAAGCAAGCCAATGCTTTTCAGCTAAGAAAGCCTGATGGTGAAATTTTTCCTATCCCAATTAATGGGATCTATCTCAAACCATGTTTTTGATAGGGCTTGAGGTTTCATGTACATATGTAGTGTAGTTTTCTTTCTTTTGTTTTCCAGCTTCCCAAGAAGTGCATGAGCACAAATTTCTCCTTGTGAGATAGGCAATTTTTGGAGTTTTGAAGGTTGCAAAGTTGCAGAGACAAAGTTTTTCAATGTTTTCTCCTGGAGAGGTAGGGTTAGGGTTTTGCAGTGCACTGATCCAAATATTTTGTGACTCTATATCCCAATGGATACATAAGGACACTGGTCACATGCATAGCTAGCTTGCATTCCCACTGAGTTGCCAGAAATGTTACTCATTTTTGCCCCTTGCCAAAAATTCAAAGTTTAAATGCAGGCCTACCCCAATGGCTACTTCCCATCTTCTACATTATTTTAATGCCCCCGAGAAATAAAAAAATAAATAAATGAATGATTTAATCTTTATTTTTTTTCCTTATTTTCTAATTTTTTTCCACTAACCCGCATTCTTTTTGCACCGTTGGATCTTGCTAAGATCTATGTTTGTCATTATCTCACTATGGCAAGTTGCACGGGGGTTACTCACAGTGACATAGCGACATGGGAGCCAGTTGAAAGTAGTCAATATGGTAATGGTAGTTTTTCTTGTTCTTTCTCTAGCATTGAGTTTTAATAAGTCCTCAGCCCTCACTATCTCGCTATCAAAAAACTCAGGCATCTCACCGTTAGTGACATAGAGAGGCACTATGAAGTGAACATGATGGAGCCACAGGTGATATGAAAGGATGACTGTAATTGAAATAGGGATTTGTTCTGCCAGTTGTGAAAATTTTTTGATGTCATCGGTACCCTAGATCCATGCCCCTTTTGTAAACTCATGAGGATTTCTGATCATCAGATCAGGCTTGATCTACTTTCATCACTATCTCACTATGGAGAGTTGCTCAAAGGTTATGCATAGTGAGATACCGACTCGACAACATGTGTTCTTGTGGGGCCAAGCTTGTTCCATAAGCCATCAAGTGATGCCAAGGTGGGCCATGTTCCTATTGGTCAGTACACTGGTAGATTAGGTGTACCTTTAGGGCTGTTAGATGGTGGAAAATTGACATTTCTCATTATGTCGCTATGAGGAAATGATTGACTTTTAACTATAGCAACATAGAAAATATGGGACCCACCACTTCTTAAGGGTACTCTTTGCAATTTCTCATATTTGATTTGGTCTCAGATTGATGGCCATTGCTATCTCGCCAAGAAGAGTTGCTTAGAGTATATGTACAGTGAGATAGTGACTTAGTGCCACATGTCCTCAGAATTTTGTGGGGTCCAGTTCAAAATGCCAATAGTGAAGGAAAGGATCAAAGAAAAATCAACGGCCATCACTATCTCGCTATGGAAAGGAGCTCAAAAGTTATGTATATCAAGATAGCGATTCAGTGACACATGTCCCAGCAGGCCTAGCCAAGGTATTAACAGAAAGGTTGGCAGTTAAGGTCGCAGTTTCCTGAGGCAATCATAGTTAGGTTGGGAGGTGGAACAAGTGGTAAAGAAGATATAGTCAAATGCATGAAGACTCCAAGAGGTGGAAAAATACAAAAAAATCATTGGTCCACGTGGCTCATCCCAGTGCCAAAATCTAGTTGACTATTTGACCTTGCTAATTCACAAGCCAAAAAAAGAGGATATCTAGTTTACTCACACGATCTAATCTTCATGATTGATTTCAACCACTTCTAAGTGAATACTTTGCTTGGTAAATGAAGGAGAACACTCCACCACCTTTGATCCTATCCATCTACCTGGTCAAAAATTTTTAATGGCATCATTTCTATCTTTTCAAGACCTTGTTCCATCAAAGATCAAATTTCTTAGGTCTACACCAAAGTTGGATTTTCCCTAGATCTGTATGATTATTCTCTGTAAGACTTAATGGCAGTGGTTGTAGAGTAACTTTAGTGAGAGGACATCTCAGTTATGCTTGAGCTATAAAGGCAATTTTTGCAGTTTTTGTTCAGGTCAACTCTTCTCTGACTTCTCTATTATTGCTCTACAATTTCACTGTAAATTCCTTTTGCCTCTGAACTGTATGACATTCTACCTTATCTCTTTCAGCCATTAACGTGAAAGTGCAAGAACTATTTGCCTCTCATTGGTGTTTTTTAGAGATCTGTAATCTACATGACTATATCTCTTTTGGCCTGTGAATGATATATAAGTGAATCTTCTCTTCCTTGTGTCATTCATTTGCATTTTTTGATCTACATGTGGTTGCTAGGTTAAAACAAGTTGAAATGTGTATATCCTTTGGTGTCATGATGGTTCAATAGTGTATATATGGGCAGGGATTGGTTGAACACTCTATTTTGGTGCATCACCCCCTTAGGTTAGAATAGGTAGATTTTCTTTTCATGCATTTCTTCTCCCTTTTCCTCTCTAATAGTAGTTAGGTGCACCCTGATAGGAAAGGAAGCCAGCCTTCTCCGGAGACTCAACCTCATAGTTCAAGTCCCACAGCTTGGAGGTTGTTTCCATGTTTCACAAGGTTGTCCTTAGGTAAAAACTTTAGACAAGGGTGCAAACCTCTATGACAATAGTTCACTCACCCATCTAGAGCTAATGGTGCCAAGATCAATACTTTCAAAATTACACTATGGTGCACCAATGAACTGAGGCACACTGTGAGTTTTGGCATTACATGAGATCCTGGTGCTGAACCCAAATGGAATGTGATCTATCAAAAATGAGATAGGTTATTTTAGGCCTTGGTATCACCATCATGTAGCATTTAACATTTCATCAATAGCCCTTATGAGCTCTAAGTTACGATCCTCAAAAGATTGACCTCAAAATGTACTTAGGGTAGCTTGGAGACTCCTCAATACGGGGTGAATGTAGATGATGGATTGTCTCCATGGCTGAAAGAAAGGTTTCACTAGGGTTCACCCACCGATTTGAAGCTAATGGCATTGATTATTCGATGCCAAGAATAGTGGTTTCAAAATTACACTGTGGTGCACCTATGAATTGAGGCACACTACAAGTTTTGGGATCAAGAGAGATCGTTGTACTAAATCCAAATGGAATGTGATATCTTGAAAATGAGATAGGTTATTTTGGGCCTCAACATCACTACCCTATAGCATTCAATATTACATTGATAGCCCTCACAAGCTCCAAATTATGACCCTCAAAAGATCAACCTCGAAATGTACTTAGAGCACCTTAGAGACTCCTCAGTATAGGGTGGTCGTGGATGATGGATGGTCTCCATGGCTAGAACAAGGATGTTACTAGGGTTCACCCACCAATCTAGAGCTAATGGTTCTAATGATTTGATGCCAAGATTAGTAGTTTCAAAGTAATGTTGTGGTGCAGTTATGAACTGAGGTACACTGCAAGTTTTGGCATCGAGCGAGATTGCTATGCTGAATCCAAATGGAATGTGATCTCTCAAGTTTGGTATTAATATGTATTAAAATCATCATTTTTTAGGTCTCGCCACATAAATTGCATTAAGTAAAATCATCTTTTTTTCTTACATTAAATCAACAAGTTTACATTTACAATACATCAAGTGTTTCATCATGATTACATCAATACACAACTAGAAAAAAATGTTGTGTCAAAAATAGTAGTGTAAAAAATTGTAGTATCAATAAAAGTATTGTTAAAAATCATAGTGTCAAAAATAAAATAGATTTTTCTTCATTCTACTCCTTATTTAGCTTTTTATCTTCATGCATGGCTACTCTTCATGATATACCTACATTCCAATATCATAAAAAAATTAGTAACTTATTGTATTAAACAAGATAATCATCAGTTCACTCTCTCTGTTTTGGGGTCTCCAACAGGGCTCCATGATCAACATTACTAATAGTAAAAAGTTCTTTTACTTTTGGTCTTCCTTGATGCTTCAACAACTTTGCATTTTTTGCTATAATAAGATGTGAATATATGATGATTATTTGTGCTTTTGATAGTCTTCAAATGCAAGAATTTCATTCCTTCTAAGCATGTATGTCCCCAGTCATGTTCCAGCGACAAACACTGAACTAGTAGGATATGTGAATCCATCATCATCTGTGATCAATTGTGCAAGCTTTTATTTACCTCTTAAACAACATGCTAACCAATAATCAGATTTATCATCATTCCCCTATGCTACAACCAATGGAAAGACATGTCCTGGCTTAAGAAGATATGATAGATGATTATGCTCAAGTGAACTTTCCATGTCATCATTTCTGACAGATGATATGAGAGACAATGGAATAAGATAATGTTGAGCCCATGTGTCCACCTACGTTCTCAACTCACAGTGATCCCAATCACATTGAAAACCACTAGGACAAAAGCAAGCTAGATGTTGTGTCCAAATGATCCATGTACTAGAATCAGAGCTCTGAAATGAATGCATTTTTTATGAGTCTCTCACTTTAGCACAATCTGATCTATCACCTATTGACCCTTCCTCAACCAACAAAAAGAACCTATGTACCACTGAATCAAGAGTCCCCCCTGTGATAATGCTAAACTACACCAATCAACAATGCTACGAGCATCAAGAAGCTCTGCTTCTAAAATCTTCAATTGCTCCTTAACTAGAGCTCTCTTCACACATGCCCCTACTTCATCATGTTCCCCTTTCCCATGCTCAGACTCAAAAAAGTTCCAACTATGAGGCACCCCCCTCTCTACGTGCATCCTACACAACTAATAAAACATGCAAGTGTTCTTGAATTGAATTGTATAGTTATCTAACCAAATGATATGTCTATCCATAGCAATTGCATGCTCCTATAAGAAATAAAAATAATTCTCGAAACAATGTTGCACAAACTCATGAGAGTGAGATCTATCATCACTAATATAAAAATGATACTCACTAATAATCTTCTGATTACCTTTTGTACTATCAGGGGCATGTCTATATGTTATATGGATGAAAATAGAAATCTGAATGGAGTTGTAATACTGAGATTGTGTCTCATTTTGACATTGCAATGTGTAGTTCTCAAAAAATTCAATAACTGATAGAATAATGCCAATGGAAATAGTCTCCTTACACATTCTAAATTGTTGATCCAACCATTGAGACCTATGACTATGTCTTGCATACTTGTAGAAAATATTTGTCTTGAAATCTAAAATAAAACTAGCCACACTAATTTCTTTTGCAACCAATTCACATATAGAGCCCTCACCCCCACTCTTCAATGTGTATTTCACCATTTCATATACCCTTTTTTTTTGTCTTTCCAAGATCTTATTCGGATGCCTCATGGAAACATGTGTCAAACTTGTATAAGCCACAACATTCTAAACATTTCTCATTTAAGCAAACATTTCTATAAAAGAAACAACCATCAACTCTACAAAATAAAAATTGATCTAGCAAGTCTCTTGATGATTTTGGAAGCCCACTAGCACCACAATTTTCCAACATTTCTTTACTATGCAAAGTAGAATGGATGGATCATAATAGTTCATGGCACATAGAAAACTCGACATGATATTTGCAACAACATGTATTTTGAATTTTAAGTGGCACACAATAAAATGGCTTCAAAGATTCAAAAGCTCTTTGTGATATATGAAGACTTGGATGATTCTCTCTAAATTGTTTGAACAACATAGTTTGACTTACCTCCAAATAATGTTTAGGATGTGGAATGCAGTCTCTAATGAAAATTCTCAACTTTAACACATCTTTAGCATTGGGAGATACTCTTGAGTTATGTGTAATTTCTTCCTTCACATCATCAGATAGCTTCTTATCAGAATGTGGTAGTCTCCCACCAAAAGCCCATGTTTCATTTTGAAGAGGATCATCAATTCTCTCTCGTCTACTAAGTGTTCATTTCAAACTAATACAATTTAGGTTAAGTCAATACAAGTTTCTCTCATATATGTACCCTTTCTTAAATGCTGACTTATCAAAGAGGTTGTAATAACCCTTCAAGTAGCTCTCTTATCCTTCTCCCTATTATTTTTCCTAGTGCTATTGAGAGCACTGAAAAGATTTTTCACAATAATAGCATTTATTTCCAATTTTTGATTGACACAAATCTTCAATTTGGAAAGCATAGGTCTCATCTTTTACATCTTTAATAAGTCCATAAAAAGTTGACATTGCTCCACCACTATCTTGTTATTGAAAAACATCTTATATAGTCTTAAAGCTTATAACCAAATGGTTCTTTCTAATTTTTTCCCTTCCAAAGTGGTAATAATCATTTCATGAATTTCAATTATCTATTTTGGTGTTCTAGAACCTTCATATTGATTATAATTAGGAGATATGTAAGGTTCATTTGCATTTTCATGTTTAGCATAGTCAATCATGCAATTGACATTATGACTTGGTAACATTTCATCCTCCAAATTTTCATTCTCTAAATTTTCAATCCTAGCATTATCATTATGAATTGGTACATTTTCATTCCCCAACTACACATATTTATTATCTGACTCTATGATTTCACCTTCAACCAATTCATCATCAACTTGACTCAAATTTAACATACCTTGTCTTTTCCTTCAGTGATTTACCTTGTCCCTTTCCCTATATGCCACAATGTCTTCATTGGATACCTTCCTTTTGCGTTTAACCTTTTGATGACTACTGCTCCCCCTTTAGATGACAATATCAGACACCTAATGATATATTATCAAACCTTTTTCAATCATTTGGGCCCCAAAACATGAGTTTTCCCAAAACTTGTAAAAATGCTCCAAAAAGAGCGATGTTGTCGAGTCTGCAGTGATAGGGAATATTTTTGGAAAATCATGCAAGTTTAATTAGGTATTCGATCTAAGATTGGATACCTGATAATAAATCAGATATCCAATTTCAAATTAGATATCCGATATCGATGCCAAAATTTTGGAGGGAATTAAGGGGAATGTATGATACGTAATATTATTTAGGAGAATGTATGATGAGTAATATTATTTAGGATTATTGTTATATATTATATGTTATTATGACCTATTATTATTATTAATATATGTGGTTATTATATTATATTATTATTAAATATAATAATATATGTTGTTATTATTATTATTAACTATAAATATAATAATATATATATATATTATAATTATATTAAATATAATAATTAAATATATTATAATAATATATATATTATGATTATAAGATATAAATATAATATATATTAATATTATACTATTATTATTTTTACTATATTATTATTAAATATAATAACGTAATATATTATATATGTTATTAATATATGTTATTATTATTATTATTATGACCTATGATCCATTTGGTTGGTTCTAAAATGCGTTGAGAGGGGTCATAGGCTATCGATGCATTTCATGATAGCATATGTCCCTAGGGGCCCTAGGACCCCTAGGGACACATCTGGTTGGTTCCAATGTGTAGACAGGGGTCATAGGTTAACATATGACCCATCTCGACACATTTCATGACAACGTATGTCCCTAGGGGCCCTAGGACCCCTAGGGATACATATGGTTAGTTCTAATGCATTGAGAGGGGTCATAGGTTAACCTATGAGGCCTCTCAATGCATTACATAACAACATATGTCCCTAGGGATCCATATGGTTGGTTCTAATGCATTGAGAAGGCTCATAGGTTAACCTATGACCCTCTCGATGCATTTTAGGACAACGTATGTCCCTAGGGGCCCTACGACCCATAGAGAAGCATGTGGTTGGTTCTAATGTGTCGAGAGGGGTCATAGGTTAAACTATGACCCCTCTCGATGCATTTCATGATAGCGTATGTTACTAGGGGCCCTAGGACCCTTAGGGATGCATGTGGTTGGTTCTAATGCATTGAGAGGGGTCATAGATTAACCTATGACACCTTTTGACATATTTCATGATAATCCTAAGACACCTAGGGATGCATGTGGTTGGTTCTAATGCATCAAGAGGGCTCGTAGGTTAACCTATGACCCCTCTCGATGCATTTCATGACAACATATGTCCCTAGGGGCCCTAAGACCCCAAGGGAAACATGTGGTTGGTTCTAATGCATCGAGAGGGGTCATAGGTACATGTGGTTGGTTCTAATGCATCCAGAGACCTATGACCCCTCTCGACACATTTCACAACAAAGTATGTTGCTAGGGGCCCTAGGACCCCTAGGGACACATGTGGTTGGTTCTAATGCATCAAGAGGGGTTATAGGTTAACCTATGACCCCTCTCAATGCATTTTGGGACAAGGTATGTCCCTAGGGACCTATGACTACTCTTGATGCATTTTGGGAAAATGTATGTCCCTAGAGGCCCGAGGACCCCTAGGGACACATGTGGTTAGTTCTAATGCGTTGATAGGGGTCATAGGTTAACCTATGACTCCTCTCGACACATTTCATGAAAACCTATGTCCCTAGGGGTCCTAGGGCCCCTAGGGATGCATTTTGTTGGTTCCAATGCATCAAGAGGGGTCATTGGTTAAAATTCATCAAGACGGGTCATAGGTTAACCTATGACTCTTCTCGATGCATTTCATGACAACCTATGTCCCTAGGGGCCATAAAACCCATAAGGACACATATGGTTGGTTCCAATGCATTAAAAGGGCTAATAAATTAATCTATGAGCCCTATTGATACATTTCATGACAACATATGTCCTTAGGGGCCCTAGGTCCCTTAGGGACACATTTGGTTTGTTCTAATGCATCGAGAGGGGTCATAGGTTAACTTATGACCCCTCTCAATGTATTTCATGACAACATATATCCCTAGGGGCCCTAGGACCCCTAGGGATGCATGTGGTTGGCTCTAATGCATCGAGAGGGGTCATACCGATGACCACTCTTGATGCATTTCATGACAATGTATGTTCGTAAGGCCACTAGGACCCCTAGGCTACACATGGTCAGTTCTAATGCATTGAGAGGGGTCATAGGTTAACCAATGACCCCTATTGATGCATTTGAGGACAACATATGACCCCTCTCATGCATTTCAAGAAAATTTATGTCCTTAGGTGCCTTAGGACCCTTATGAATGCATGTGGTTGGTTATAATGTGTCAAGAGGCATCATAGGTTAACCTATTACTCCTCTTAATGTATTTCATGACAATGTATGTCCCTAGGGGTTGAAGGACCCCTAGGGATGCATGTGGCTAATTCTAGTGCATTGAGAGGGGTTATAGATTAACCTGCATTTTAGGACAATGGATGTCCATAGGGGCCCTAGGACCCCTAAGGACACATGTGTTTGGTTCTAATACATCAAAAGGGTTCATATTTTAACCTATGACCCCTCTCGATGCATTTTAGGACAACGTATGTCCTTAGGGGTCCTAGGAACCCTAGGGATGCATGTAGTTAGTTCTAATGCATTGAGAGGGGGTGCATTTCATGAAAACCTATGTCCCTAAGGGTCCTAATCATGACAACCTATGTCCCTAGGTGACCTAGGACCCCTAGGGACACATGTGGTTGGTTCCAATGCACTAAGAGGGGTCATAGATTAACCTATGACTACTCTCAATGTATCTCATGACAACATGTGTCCCTAGGGGTCCTATGACATCTAGGGATGCATTTGGTTGGTTCTAATGCATCGAGAAGGGTCATAGATTAACTTATGACCACTCTTGATGCATTTCATTACAATGTATGTCCCCAGGGGCCCTAGGACCCCTAGAGAAGAATGTGGTTGGTTCTAATGTGTCAAGAGGGGTCATAGCTTTAGCTATGACCCCTCTCAATGCATTTTAGGCCAATGTATGTCCCTAGGGGGCCTAGGACCCTTAGCAACACATGTGATTGGTTTTAATGTGTCGAGAACCTATGACCCCTCACAACACATTTCAAGACAACTTATGTTCTTAGGGGCCCTAGGACCCCTAGGGACACATGTGATTTGTTCTAATGCATCGAGAGGGGTCATAGGTTAACCTATGACCCTTCTTGATGCATTTCATGACAACATATGTCTCAAGGGGCCCTAGGACACATGTGGTTGGTTCTAATTTGTCAAGAGGGGTCATAGGTTAACCTATAACCCCTCTCAACCCATTTAATGATAGCATATGTCCCTATGGGCCCTAAGATCCCTATGGTTGTATTTGGTTGGTTCTAATGCATCTTGATGCATTTCATGGCAATGTATGTCCCTAGAGGCCTTACAACCACTAGGGAGGCATGTGGTTGGTTCTAATGCATTGAACCTATGATCCCTCTCAATGCATTTCATGACAACCTATGTCCCTAAGGGTCCTAGCACCCCTAGTAATGCATGTGGTTGATTCCAATGAATTAACTCAATGCTTCATGACAACGTATGTTCCTAGCGACCTTAAGATCCATAGGGACATATTTGGTTGGTTCTAATGCATTGGGAGTGGTCATAGGTTAACCTATGACCCCTCTCGATATATTTCATGACAACGTATGTCAATAGGGGCCCTAGGACCCATAGGTACACATGTGGTTGGTTCTAGTGCATCTACAGGTGTTATAGGTTAACCTATGACCCCTCTTGACACATTTTAGGAAAATGTATGTCCCTAGGGGTCCTAGAACCCCTAGTAACGCATGTGGTTAGTTCTAATGCATCAAGACCTATGACCCCTCTTGATACATTTTACAACAACGTATGTTGCTAGGGGCCCTAGGACCCCTAGGGACACATGTGGTTGGTTCTAATGTACTAAGAGGGGTCACCCTTAACCAATTACCCCCCTTAACGTATGTTTATAACAGCATATGTCCCTAGGGGTCCTAGGGCCCCTAGGGATGCATCTAGTTGGTTCCAATGTGTTGAGCGAGGTCATCGGTTAACCTATGACCCCCCTTGACTCATTTTCATGATGACATGTGTCCCTATGGACCCTAGGACCCCTAGCGATGCATCTTTTTGGTTCTAATGCATCAAGAGGGGTCATAGGTTACCTCTCAATGCATTTAATGAAAGCCTATGTCCCTAGGTGCCCTAGGACCCTTAGGGATGCATTTGGTTGGTTCTAGTACATCAATAGGGGTCATAGGTTAACCTATGACCCCCTCTCGATGCATTTCATGACAGCTTATGTTTGTTCCAATGCATTGATAGGGGTCATAGGTTAACCTATGACCCCTCTCACCTTATTTCATGACAATGTATGTCCCTAGGGGCCCTAGGACCCTGAGGGATGCATTTGGTTGGTTCTAATGTGTTGAGAGGGGTCATAGGTTAACCTATGACACCTCTTGACACATTTCATGACAATGTATGTCCTTAGTAGCCCTATGACCTCTAGGGACACATGTGGTTGGTTATAATGCATCAAGGGAGGTCATAGATAAATCTATGACTCCTCTCGATGCATTTCACAACAACATGTCTCTAGGAGCCCTAGGACCCCTAGAGATGCATTTGGTTGATTCCAATGCATTGAGAGGGGTCATAGGTTAACCTATGACCCATCTCAATGCATTTCATGACAACGTATGTCCCTAGGGGCTCTAGGATCCCTAGGGACCCATTGGGAATGTGTTGAAAGTGGTCAATAGGGGCCTTAATGACATATGTTGTCATGAAATGTGTCAAAACCTATGACCCCTTGTGATGCATTTCATGATAGTATTATATTTAAAAATAATGTAATATTTTATATTTTAATATTATAATAATATATTATTAGATTATATAAAAATAAAAATCATATATGTTACTATATTATAGATTTAGTAATAATAATAACCATATATATTATTATATATAATTATAGTTATATAATATTACTATATTATAATTATTTATAATAATAATTATTATAATCATATATAATAATAATAGTTAATAATAATAATCATAATCATATGTAATAATAATATTAATGTCCACACTTCCCCCAAATAAATTTCCCTCTAAAACCCTCTAAAGTTTCCCTCTCAAATTTCTCTCCAAAATTGCAATTGGAAAATCTTTCCTCTCAAATTTCCCTCCAAAATTGCAACTGGAAAACTCATAGTGATTGAATACTCGACTTTATATTGGGTATCTAATTACAGATCAGATACCCAATTTTATTTCAGGTGTCTGATTAGGCTCGATATTTACCAAGCCTATTTGGTCAACCGAAAAAATGTGTTTGAGAAGGGTTTCACTAACACTCAGACTTTGGGTAGCCATTTGACAATGTCATTTCATCAAAATTGAATGAAACAAAAAGGGTTTTTTATAATACTCTCGAGATTCCATCGATATAATTGTTGTCAAATTTTGATTTTGATACGTATTTATTAATTAATTTTCAATGAAGATGACTGTAAAATGCTAATTGCCATATTGATTAAAAAATAGCTATAACTTTCAAACAGTATAACATTTTTTAAATCCAAAAGTTGCATTACATTCTATGCATCGCCTAGTATATGGAAAAGAATAATAATAATTTGGTAAAGTTTTCAATTAGTTAAGGTGGTCAGACATGGGATTTTTTTCTTGAAAAATTTTAGTAAAAAATTCATATTTGATTATTTATTTGGAAAAAAAAATCCAAAAATATGCATCAAATTCGAGCATGAGTCTACTTTTTATATCTATAATTATATTTAAAAATATTTTCATTTGATTTTGATTAAGGTGGTCAGACATACACCTACTTTTTATTTTTGCCCTAAACTTTTTGTAGTACTACATTAAAATCCAAACTTCTGAGCAATGAATTATTTTTTTCTCCAAATAAGGCCTAGTAGTTTAGAAACTACATTCAATTTCTTATAGCTTATTTTCTTACAAATTTTTGATATAATGTCCAAAACCACTTTAAAATTATGTGTCAAGTTGACATAACCTTGATTTTCTAGTTTTTTGCAGCCACTTAGGGTCATAGTTTGGTTGACCATGATTTTGCACATACCCCTCAAATAGTGCAAATTACAATCATAAATGTACATACTTTTCATGGTGATGAGTTGTCTTCCATGGATTGAACTGACTTTGCATGTTTCTAGGAAAATTATGTGTTAGTGCATCAAATTTTTTGCTCACATCTCATTGGTGATCCCCTCATATTTTGTGATCTCTTCCCTTCTTCTTGCCCTCCCAATTCACTCTCAACCCTATGGCCAAGTTATTTGTTATTGGAAATTTGGACATCCCTATTGTTCAATAAGTGATCACTCCTTGGTTGTGGGTATAGCTTTGATGTCCTAACATTTTCTTGTTGTCCTAAGGGCTTTGAAGTTTGCACGACATTGAATGTGAATAAACAAAAAAAAGGGAAAAAAACATTCAAAATTTTGAAAAAGTCCTAAGAGAGGCTCAACAAGGCTTTGAATCTAAAAAGTATTTCTAAAATCCACAATCATGAAATAGAGGAGGAATGATTTTCCAAATATCAATTGGATGATGAGTTTAATATCTAATATTGTTTCTCAATGCACTAAATTATTACAATATCCATGATATTCTCAATATACATCATGAATCATATTGTGCCTATGATTACTGGTTAACAAATTGATATTTCACTTATTTTGGTTTGTTTACATTATTTTTGGTATTTTTATTTCATTTTATATAAGTATACAAATATTTAAATCTTACATATTATTCTAATAGTCCATTTTTGGTATAGTCTAGGACACATTGGTTGTCGTTGTACCTTTGATGTTCCAAATTACATTGTTAACGACTTCTGGGTTTATGCCTCATCAAATGCACAAAAAATTTACATTTTGTAAAGCCCTAAGAGAGAGGTTCAACAATGATTTCCAATCCAAAAAATTTATCTAAAATCCACACTCTTAAAATAGAAGAGGAACAGTTTTCTAGTTCAATTTCTAAGCTTGTTGCTCAATGTACTGAAGTATTATAGTATGCATAACGAGTAAACTATGTATCATTTTATCTATGATGATTGGTCAATTAGATCGGCGATACAATTCATCAATTGGTATTGCAAATTTTAGAACTTTAGCATTTACAACTTGTTAACATTATTCTTTTATATTTTTCACTATCACACCAAAATTGAAGGAAATGGTGAGGAACATGAATGATTCTCTTGCATCAAAGTGTATTCCTTCTCTTTTCACATCTTATTAAATGCTCACTTTTTCACCCTAAAAATCTTGATAATGCTTAGTTCACATTTCTTGTTCAATAATCTATCCACAAGGGAAGATGCACCTATTGCTAAACTTGATTCTTTTTATTCGTCAATATTTGGCACCATTAGGTCATCTATAGTTTCAACAACGTGCAATATATGTTTAAGATATTTGTCCTTCTTTGAAGTAGCTATGCTAAGTGAACATTATCTATAACTACATCTTGATACTACAAATCATACTTGAGCTTGTATTGTAATGCATCTTTGTCATGATTCCTACTAATGTGACACTTGTAAGAATATCCCTTTGCATTAGTTGGTAAAAAAGTGAGTGCATATAAGTCTTGTATTCTATGTGGTAGCTCATTTACCATGGTTTTAGTATTTTCAAGAATCTCATTGAGTGACTTGTATACTTATTTTGGCCTCTAGTAGCATGTGTTACTTGTAAGATTGGGTTTAACCTAGCAAAGGGCATTTCGTCTACCTAAGTTATATTTTCCATCATAGTAGGTTGGTCTCCTCCATCCATGTTATTAAGTTGTGAGATTCAATGCATCTTTTTTCATTAAAGCATCATCTATAGCTAGTAATAGGATTTATTGAACATAGGATCATTCTTGGGTAGAGTTATAAGTACTACATTTTTGTAGTTTGGACACTACATATATTCATATTCAAACAAAATCAATGTCATTCAAAGTTAGGATTTTTAGTAATTAGATGCACATGTTTCAATTGTGTTTGCTATGGGGTAGTTATTTCTTGCTTTTTGACTTTCTTACATACAAATATTTTTTCTTTATGTTCAACATGATGTGTTCTCCTTTTTTTGGCTCCATTTTCTTTTGAGCTCATGGCCAAGTTGCCTCTTTTCTCTAGGTTTCAACCATCTATTTCAAAAGTATTGTAAGAGAAATTTTTTAAAACATGTTTTATAAAATTGATGGAAATTTTTGTAATTCTTTCCAAACATTCATTTGATTTCCATTACCTCCTATGACATCAAGGAGTGACACCTTTGATGTCAACGACAACATAGTTTTCAACAATAGGTCGCACATATAAAATGTTTGACTCAATGCTAGCCAAATCCTTTTTTTTTTAAAGGAACCCACTTTATTTTTTTCACTCCAGCATCTTTGTTCTATAATAGACATTAGACCTTCTTCTCTATTATGCATTCTTTTAATGTGCACGAGCTTCAACACTTCACCTCTTTCTAACCTCAAAAACTCTCCTACATTGAATCAACTCCTTACAAATTATCTATTGTATATAAAACTACCACATGCTTACAAATTAAAACATAATTCCCTCATTAACATGCGTATTAGTTATACTTGTAAAAATTTACACCTTAATTTCCAATATATGAAACCCAATCAACCCTAATCACCAAGAGTTCATCAAAATTACTACAGTGATAGAGAAAAACACAGGAGCTCCTTGACTCCGTGATATATGCTGAACAAAAATATTCCATGTCAAATACTCAATTATGAAAATTGGAGTGCACACAGTTTTGGCAATTTCCACTGGTAAACTACTCAATTGAATTTAAATTTTTGTTCAATCCAGTCAATACCCATTGCCTCCCAAGTCACCCTATGTAATCCTCATTTACATTTACTCTTATTTTTATTACGTGGAAGGCTAATTATTGCTATGAAGGTCTCAAAAAGTCTAGATGACCATCCAGATCATCTTGGCCACTCTTCTCACATTACATTTTGAACCTTTTTCTCTTACACATTTTATTATTATTTTATTAGAAAATGTGATTGTTCGACATATAAATTGGGGAGATTTGTTTATTTTATTTCCAAGTTCCTCCTCATGCCTAAGAGTTTAATTCTATTAATTATTTATTTCTTAGTTCCTAGAATAAGAAACTAATTTCTTTAAGTACTCTAGATTCTCTTGTCTTATTAGTTTTTTTTCAAAAGTTTAGTAATGGTTAATATCTTGAATGAGATTATTAAATAATTTCTAAAAAGAAAATTTTAATATGTAGATAGGAATATATCTAATAGTAAATTTAGATTATCTTTAATAATTTTGCTATTATTTTAACTATGATTTTTCTATTTATTTTGGTTAAGATTAAATTTGGCTTTAAAAAAAAGTCTAAGTTCTGATTTGTTTAGGTAAGATTATTCTAATATTTATTTAATTTCTTATATATTTTTAAAAATATCTTATTATTTATGAAGAATGAGTAATTTAGTTTTACATAACTAATTTTTTGATTTATATAATTTTATGATTTTTTTTTCAAATTATTTATCAATAAAGTCATGTTATGTTTCAAGTCTAGATTAAGAGAGAGATCTACAGGGAGATCTAGTAATAGAAAGAGGGAGATATAGAAGGGAAAAGAGTGAGAGAGAAAGAGGCAAGCAAACAATGATACAAAGGAAGACGAAGATGAAAATGAAGATGGAGACAAAGATGGAGATGGTGGAGAGGGATAAGTAGAGAATAAAAGGGATAGATAAAGAGAGACAGGTAGATAGAAATGGTAGAGACAAATATATATGTATTGGAGACATAAGGAAATAATGAGAGAGAGAGAGAGAGAGAGAGAGAGAGAGAGAGAGAGAGAGAGAGAGAGAGAGAGAGAGAGAGAGAGAGAGAGAGAGAGAGAGAGAGAGAGAGAGAGAGAGATGTAAGGATTTAAAGGTATAGGATGGGATGATGAAGAGAGATGGATGGATAGAGAGTGAGAGGTGTGTCTAGAGATGGCGAGGTGAGAGGAATATAGAGAGAAGAGAGTGGGAGATGTGTGTAGAGATGAAGTGGTATGAAGAAGATAGAGATAGAGATGAATATATAGGGAGAGATAGAAAGAGATATAGATGACGCTATATATTGATATATAGATAAGGAGATATATAGAGGAATTGTAATTTGTACCAGTTTATGGGTACATAGAGAAGAAAACCTTTCAGTCTAATTGTGAGGGATGTTAGTGCCATTATAGTTGGTCCACTTTAAAACGTTATGATTATCACAAATGTTGCAACTAAGTTTCCATGTGCTATGATTTTGGGTTGTAGAGCCATACCCAATCAACAAAGATTACACAAAAAAAGGATTCACATACAAATAATGTGTGGTTAAGCATAATTGCATGAGTATGTTTACCTAGATTGGACATGGCCATGCCAAGACCCACATCAAAAAAAGTCATTCTTAGTAGTCTTAAGATGGATATGGTGCACATCACCATGGATTTTCTTAATTCATGACTCTCATTTCTATGGAATTTTTAACAAAACCATTGTGCACATATCCCATTGGACATCGATCAATGGGTAATCCAAATTGGAAATTTTCTGATACTACAATTGTTCTTGAAGAAGCCTATATGTACAACCAATACCATGTATAAGAATGCGAAATCACTCTAAATTTATTATAAGTGAAATATCTTAAAACTTCCTATAATTTTTTGGTTGGTATTTCAAACTTTAAAAATATTCAATGTCCACCTCAAAGAGAAAAGTGAAGTTTTCCCCTCAAAGAAAAAAGTGAACTATATGTTACATACTTTCTTAAAATAATTTTGAAAACTTCCATTTATTTTGTTAATATCTTTTTAGAAAATGAGACTTTCCTTTAACAATAATTTAACATTAAAAAATGTGAACAAGCTTTTGATATTTAATTATTTAAGAAAAGATTGCACAATTTATTGATATTTAATTAAATTTTAAATAGATATTTAATGGTTGTTAATGATATTTAATTATATTGAATGGATCTTGGTTGGAAATTGTTTCAATGAGAAATGATGTAAGGTTTATTTGTGCATGCACCAATGGTGATGCAAATATTTTAAAACATCCAAAGTGGTTTGAAGATTAGAAGTGATAAAGTGTGATTTGAATGAATAGATAAGGTAGGAAATTTGGTAGGCATTTATACACACAATCTTCTTTTTCACAAATTGAGTGTCAAATGTATGTGTCCAAAGCTCCTCATTTTCAAAGATTTTTTTTAAAATTTAATCATCATTTTTCATTCTTCTTGTTATATTTATCTTTAAATTTCTTAATGAGTGTGAATATAAATTAGTATGTTTTCCCTTGCATAATATTTCATGTAAAAATTGAGTTGCACTTTTTGTTGAATTATTAATTAACTTGATAAATTCATTATTTATAGATAGAAATAGAGAGGGGTAGATATATAGCGTAGGAAAAGAAAAGAGAGAGAGAGAGAGAGAGAGAGAGAGAGAGAGAGAGAGAGAGAGAGAGAGAGAGAGAGAGAGAAGTATGCACACACACACACACACAAGAGGGAGGGGGAGATATAGAGAGGTAAGAGGGAAGAGGGAGTGGGTTGAGAGAGGGAGAGAGGAATGGGCCATTTATGTAAGTGATGTCTGTATGCACATAAAGGAAGGGAGAGGGACAGATAGAAATAAAAAAAGAGAGAAGTTGAAATACAAACAGTGGGAGAGATAGAAACAAAAAGAGAGGAGGGAAGTTGAAATGCAAAAAGTGGGAGTGGGGGAGAGAGAGAGAGAGAGAGAGAGAGAGAGAGAGAGAGAGAGAGAACAAACATGAACCTATTTCTAATGGAGTTAGGATCTTAATTATCTTCTATTTGTAGAGGTTTTATTTAAAACACATTTGGATCCTTGTAAGTGGATGTATAGTTGATTTCAAGCTATCACACACTATACAAATATATACATAAATAGATAAAATTTAGTTTTATCATAAAAATATCTTCAACATACCTATTGTACACCAAGGTGTGATTGCTAGTTATTATTACTCCCATGTTTCTTCTCTATTTTTATAGTGGATGTATTGAGAAGGAACAAAAAAGCCCCTTTCCAATTCAAGGCAGCCCTAAATTGCTCCTCTTATCCCTTTTGCTACATCTTTTCCAATCTAACATATTGGGAGGAGGAAGTTGATTGTTGTCTCTAGGATGGTATTACTTGCACTAACATCACCTATGGTGTACTCTCAATTCATATTTTTTAAGATGGAAATTGAGGTTTCATATCTAAGAGCTTTTGCACCCTCATTTCTATTGAAATCATAGACCTCTCTTATAGTGGATTAACATGTACTATTCTTGATTGCCTAGGTAAACTCTTTTCTCTAATAGAACTAGATTTACCTAGTAATAGTTTTAGTGGGAACATTTCATTATCTTTTGGAAACATGTCTTCTCTCACAAAACTAGATCTATCGAGTAATTGTTTGAGTGGGAAAATTCCACTATTCTTTGGAAACATGTCTTCGCTCACAAAACTACACTTATCTTATAATAGTTTGAGTGGGAACATTCTACTAGTCACTGAAAATATGTCTTCCATAATGGAGTTGTATCTTTATATGAAACAACTCATAGGAATCATTGCCTCTTCTCTCTCTAATCTCTCCTCTTGAAGTTTCTTAAAACTTTTGGAGAATCAATAGAGTTGTTGTATTCCTGAGTCCTTAGGCGATCTATCTTCATTGTTTTCCTTGGATCTTCACTTGGTGCTTCACCCCTCTGAGCATCACCTAGATCCAATGAGTGCTAAGTGTCCCATTTATTCTCATGAGAGATGGATTTAGTTTGAATCACTACTCATGAAACATGGGTCAATGAGTTTGACTCAAAAATCACATAGTTAAATCCTGATAGAAATATCACAATTTGACTTGCTATGGAAGTTATCTCCTACTTATCAATTGATGAGCTTAAGGGGCTTTCTAATGAATGGTTCATAAGACACAACACTTGGTGAAGGTTTTTCAAATGGGGTTGCAAGCTTTCAATTTAACCATGGAGGAAACTCCATAGTTAAGTGCACTCAGGTTGGAGTAGTACTGGGATGGGTAACCTCCTAGGAAGTCCTAGTGCTTCACCCTTGTGAGCATCACCTAGATCCAATGAGTGATAAGTGTTCCATTTATTCTCATGAGAGATAGATTTAGGTTGAATCATTACTCATGAAACATCAGTCAATGAGTTTGACTCAAAAATCACATAGTTAAATCTTGATAGCAATATCACAATTTGACTTGCTATGGAAGTTATCTCCTACTTCAACTTTATTTGTTGATAATAATTCTGTAGTAGAATTGGCCAAGAATCCTAAATTTCATGATCAAACCAAGCATATTAATACAAAATATCACTCAATTTGATATCATGTTGAGGCAAAAGCTATACAGTTGAAAAATTGTTCCACTAAAGAACAAATTGCTGATATTTTTACTAAAGCACTAGGACATGTTAAATTTGAACAATTTTGAATGCTACTTGGCATGACAAATATCCCTTCAGATTAAGGGGAGAATGCTAACTAATCCTTCAGGATATCTTTAGTTTAATTTGTTTAAGAAGTAGTTTTTTGGCAGTTTGATTATGTAACGATTAATATAGTTTTTCTCAACTTCCTGAACAATTTTTAAATTGTATATATTCACTTGTCGTTATAACAAATTCAAAGTGTGTGTGTGCATTTTCATTTCACATTCTTTGGGCCTATTACAGGATGGTGAAATTCTGTCTTGGATTTCTACTTAGTCCTCACTTGAAACTTTGAAGATCACTAAAGACAATCTCATTGGAGAAATCTCAACTTGGCTATTTGATATAAGGCTTCAATACATCAATTTCACAACAAGTCATCTCCAAGTTCACCTTTTGTTAAATACTTCATCTTGGAATGACATGTAGGTCTTGGATGTGTCGAACAATGCCTTGAATAGACAGATGTCATTAACTTGGCCATCTAGTATGAACACTTTGTAGTATGCATCTGAAAATGAAGTGTTTTTTTTTAATATATGTTTCAATGTCAAGGTTGGTCCAAAAAAATAGAAACCAGTATTGTGGGAATGAGTATTAATGTTATGAGCTATTTCAACCACATGAAATCACTAATATATTATGAAATGCTACCATACATTCTGAACATAAATATACTATTTTGAAAAACTTACATAAATGTATTCAAATAACTAAAGTAAATATTACAAAAAGAAGACTAAGTGGAATCATAATTTTTTTTTAAACTTCTTTGTATTAATTATGAACTCATATATAGTTGTGTGTACATATTTTTTTAGTTAACTGGTCCATTCCTTAAATCTATTGGTACTAGTGGATGCATCTACCTTTGATTATTGATTTCATCTAGCCCATGCTTCATTATGAAGAAATTTTTTTATTAGTGCTTATTTAAAATATTAGGAAAATTGTTAATGAAGTGTTTGCAAGGAAAAAGATTATGTGGGAAAATCAAAGTGCACATCAAATGAAATGGTGACATTCTCTATTTATTAAGAAGACATTATGAATATGAAAAAGAAATAAAATAGAATAAAAAATGATCTATTGTACATAAATTTATAAAAGCAATTGTTGAAGCCATGACAAGCAACTCACCTAAATCCTTGGTCATCCAGAAATAGTTGTATGATATGAAGTGGCCCGTCATCAGTGGTATCAGAGCGGGAGTTCCTGAGAGTGCGGACAGATCGCCGAACGTGAGGCAGTTTGCACACGGACCTTGAGTTGGTTGAAGTTTGTCAAGAAGTTCTTGATTGTGTAAACAGATCGCTGACTGTGAGGCAGTTTGCACAAGGTTCTTGTGTTGGATGAGATTTGTCTTCTGAAGACTTGATTATGGAGAAGAGAAAGAAGAAGATGACTTTTGTGATTGGATGGATTCTAAGGATTCCTCAACTTGAGAAATTTAGAGCAAGAAATCAACAATCATTGCTAGTTGATTTGCAGAAGCAAGTGAATGAATTAGAAGCTGAGTTGCGAAAACGAAGAGCATGTCACCAGAAAAGAGATGTTGATAATTCCTTGGATGTGGAAAAGAAAGATGATCCAGTGGAAGAGCAAGTGGATGAAGAGGAAATCATTTGCGAACCTAAAGTTGAAGAAGATGAAAGAGAAGAGGAAGAGCATAAAGATGACAAGACTTATGAACCTGAAGTAGATCAAGATGATTTGAAGATTGCAGCAATGGAGGAGAAGTATAGTGCCTTAGTTGGAGATCAAGCAGGTGGAGTAGTTACGTGCATTGTTGATGACATAAAAGAGGCAAGCGGAAATGAAGATGTCAAACAGGTAAATTTTTATGAATCATGGGATGTTGTCTTTGATATGAGTTTAAAAGATATTAATGATGGTTTGCATGAGGATCTTGTTAGTCATGTGTGGTATGCAAAGAAAGATTGGTATGGTGTTGCTGGGTTTATTACAGGTGTGATTAATTCAACAAGATTGAATGAGGATGAGATTTATGCTTGGATAGAGTTCGTTACAAAGAAGAAATTTCAGCATTGGATACTTGTTCTAGCTATGTGTTGGAGGAAGAGAAAAAAAAATTATGTCAACAATGGCTACTTCATTTTGTGATTCCATATTCACAAAAAAATTTCCTACCATGGGAGTCGGATGCAGGAGCATCATGCATCAGCAAAAAAAAATGTGGAAGCCTTTACTAAAGATGAAGATGGATGTATATCTTTCTTTTGGCATCAAAGTGTGGGACACACTTTTCTATCTACCAAGGGAGTCTGATGCAGGAGCATCTTGCATGGGAAAATTAAATTATTAGAAAAAAAAAAAAAGAGAGAGGGGAAAAAATTGTGGAGGAGAGAGAAAGTGACAAAAATTAGAGGAGAAATAATAAAAAAATAAAAAGAAGAAAAGAAAGGAAAAGGAGATTTCTATTTTCGAGGCGCATAAGTGGCGTAAAAAGAAAAATAATAAAAATAGTTGTCATTCCATTAATCAAGGTGTATAGGTGGCAATTTAGAAGTTTGTGGAAAGATCCTTAAATCATGTATTTAATATTTGTTGGGTGCTTAGTTGTATTTGGGTGGGAATTTAATATTTATTTAAAGGTAGTTGTATTTACCTTTTATCCCACATTGGTTGTGTTTGTAATGTCTTGGGTTAGAAGTGCCTATTTAAGAAAGGCATATTATCATTTGTAATCAAGTTCAAGAAGTTCAAGGAATGGAAGCTCTTCTAAAGGAAGTTGGAGAAATAGAAGCTCTTCAAGTGTAAGCTCTTGTAGTAAAGCTCTTTGTATGTAATCTCTTCTAATAAATTTCAAGTATTAATGAAAGTTTTATGAAGCATTTTGTCATCTCTCTTGTCTCCATATTGTTGCATTTTTGGTTGTGAGTTGGTACGGGTGGTGTGGCCCGTCATCAAAAATTATTTTCATTGAAAACATTGTGATCAATGCAATTGACCTAGTATCATGAATGCAAATGTAGAAGCATAAATCAACATGAACCACCTATCCTTGTAATCTCCCTACAATTTATTTTTAAAAAATAATAGAATAAGGAAGACATATAGATAGCCCAATTGTCCTAAAGCCACTTGCTATTGGTTAGATGCAGGCATGTATACAAAATGTGGAAGTATTCCATAAATGCCATATTAAAGCAACTAGAAATCATGAAAAAAGATACAAAAGTCACAACTCTTTGAGTTTCAAGGAAATAAGAACCCATTTCAAGATTCCCTCAAGATAATGTCAACATAAATGTTGAAGCAATTGCTTATAACATTCCATAGAGTTCAATAAAGTATTATAGAAAAATGAGAATTTGGGTTTAGCTCAGTACTGAGTTTGCAATTTGATTTTACCAACCATTTCTACTATCGATTGCCCTTTGTAAACAAGTTGTTAGTGAGGGAAATTCAGCATAACATTTGTAAGCAAAATTGCTCTCTGCTAGCTTTGTAGTTTTACCCATATTAAAGAGAATTTTGTAGTTGGAATCTCAAGAGAGTTTCAAAGATCCTTTTTTAAAAGAGAGTACAAAGATGCCTCAATTTAAACTTGAGAAATTTGGTAGTGAATCAAAATGGGATCAATCTCATCTTAATTGATTTGAGAAGTGCTTGTGCTTCAAAAATTTGGTTGAACTAATATTATTGAATATTGTTGGTGTAAATAAGTATTTACTAGTTACACTTTACTTAAGTTTAATTAGGTTAATACATTTTCATATTAGTTGTCATGTAGACACCGAGGAGTTTTCATATTCATATGAGTTTTCATGTTTACAATACAATAGTTTGCATTCAAATTAAGCACATGTTGTCTACTACATCTCTTTATGAGATACACCTTTACATTCTTATCCTCTCATTGTTGCACATACATTCATGCACAAGGTGGACATGCATTTAGTTGTTATGCTTTTCTCTTTGCTAACTCATAGTCATATCAATTGCCTTTATATACAAGGCACTTCTATGATGTATTTATCCAATTATCTAATTAATCCATTCTCCTTTGATCATAGCTTATCTTACTTGTGCCATCTATTGAGCTTCTAGATCTTGGCATTTCATTCTTTCCTTAGGAAAATTCTTTTATGGTATCATAGCTATACCAAATTCTTACATGGTATCAAAGCCATAGGAGTTTCATTACATAGTCATTGGAGAGATTTCTTTTGCAAGTCAAGATTGGAGCTTGCTAGTGCAAATCAAATGTTGGTATCATATTCAAAAGGTTCAAAAACCCCCAAGTCAACTTTTGTTTCATCATAATTGGACATCTGAGGTGAAATCTAGAGTCATTTTATTCTTAGAGGTGTGACAAAGGTGATTCAAGAAAAATAATTACAAAGGTGATTTTCAAACGATGATAGCTCCCTCATACAAACTCATTTTTTTGAGCAATTTTTTGGTTTTGAGGTAGAATTTTTTTTGCAATCTCTACTCTTGAATTTTTCTAAAAATTGCAAATCTTGATGTTTGCAACTTCAAAGGCTTAGTTTGGGCTCATCTGGACACATATTCAGGTACTATTTTTTTGAAAGTGCATGATTTTTTTGTCTACTTTCTAGATCTAGTATCAGTTTGGAGTAACTTTGAGTAGACATAGTACTTTCAAATTTTGATCTCATTTTGGCCTATTGGAAATTGTAATTAATTAGATCATAGAGAGGTATTGTGTCTTATCTTGTTGAGTTTGATATAGCTTCATATTTTTCATTGTAACCATTAAAATCAAAAGTCTACTTTAGTTCATTTTGACAAGTGGAAATTATATACACACTAAGTATAAAGTGCCAAAATAATCCATTTCGGGGGTTCTTTGATTGAGTGATTTGAGGGGTGTGTCTTGAGTTTTTTCACTTCTCTTTCTCTTATCTTGTTTTTCTTTTGCAACATGAGTTCTCATAGATTTCCACTTTTAACTCCACATAATTATGCTACATGAAAAATTAGAGCATGGAGTAAAATGATGGTAAACGGTTTAATTGATTACGTTGATGGAACCATGGTTGCACCATCTGATTCTAATAAACTAAATGAATGAAATCATAATAATATTGCTATTGGTACTTTGAGGAAGTACATACATGAAGATCTTATCTTCCATATTGATAATTGTAAAATATTAAAGGAAGCATGGGATAAGTTTGCTAGCTTGTATGTGAAAGTAGACAAAGCTAAGGGTTTTGAACTTGATGAAAATCTCATGTCATTAGATCCAAAGGAGTTTGACACAATTCAAAACTATAACACCAAGGCACATGAGCTAAGGTCAATGGTTAAGGATTGTGGAATTACCATAGAGGTCAAAAAATTGATCTATAATTTGATGAGAAAACTTCCTCTACAGTATGCATCATTTGTTTCAAGCTTCAACACTCATAAGTTAACTTTAGGTTCTTCCTACACCATGCCTTCATTTGATTCTTTCACAAAGATTTTGATGGTAGAACAATCAAATTTGATGAGCATGGGGATTCTCAAGTCTTAAAAGTCCAAAGCATTGGTGGCTAGTAAAGGGAATCAAGGAAAAGGGTCTAACAAGAAGTAGAAATCATGGCAACAAAATTCAAAACAAGAGAAAGAACACTCAACCTCTTAACCACAAGAAAACTCTAACAATAAAGGAAAATCATCCAAGATGGAGTTATTTACTTGTGCATATTGCAAGAACGGTCATGAAGAACATCATTGTTATAAGAAGGAGATAGATGAACTCAAGAATCTTCTTAAGAAGAATCAAATTAGTCTACCTTTGAGGATGACTACTTCACCCTCTTCTTCACATTCATATTTTGATAAAGGAAAGGTTCACATGGGCAAAGGTCAACCCTTAGTAGCTACTTCAAGTAAAGATTTAGGGAGATAGCTTTTAGATTTAGGGGCTTCTCATCATATGACATCTTCACAGTCTATGTTTCCATTATTTGGTTCTTGTCATACTCCACCTATTTTGATGGGAAATAATACTTACATGAATGTGATTGGGAAAAGAACTATTGATAAGGGGCAGGGATACTTCAAAAATGTGTTATGTGTACCTCACTTAAGTCATAATCTTCTTTCCAACTATCAGCTCACTCATGAAGATAGAAGAAGGATTGTGGGATTCACACTTGATTCAATTTTTATCAAAGACTCAGAGACTAGAGAGATCATTGCTACAGGGGTGGTTGATCATGCATCTAGGCTATACTAATAAAAAAATTCTCATGATGATGGCAATGATTTCTCAATAGATTCTTTAGCAAATTTTGATCACACTTCTAGTGATGGGGACACAACCCAACAACCAGAATAGACACAATAGAAAGGGGAAATTATATTAACTGAGAAAATAAGCTGGTACAAACAGTGCAGAGAAAATAAACTCAAAACATGCCCTGCGGGCTTACAATAGCATAAATCTGGAGAATATTTCTCCTTTTAGCACCTCCTCTCAAGCTCCAATCCGAACTGCCTTTTACAATGCCAGAAATCTCCTTAAATAGACCCCGGAGGGTTAAGGACTAGGAGTACATTCTAGAAAGTGCTAGTAGGCATCCACCGACAAAATAGAAGGTTCCGAAAGTTGCGTTAGAAGTCGGTGCAATTCTAGAAAAATCCAGAAATGGTAGCCGAACTTCCAGGTTGCATAACTTTTGAACCGTAACTCCGATTGACGAACCGTTTACATTTTCGAAAAGCTCTTGAAGTGCTCTATAGCCCTATGGACAAGCTTCGCTCGTCCCCCATTTTTCAACCTTTTTCGAGGTCATTTAATGCCCCAAACCTGACTTTGAAGCATTCTCAGGGGGTCTCCAAAACCCGAAAAATTGTAATAACTTTCAAACCGTGGGGCCTTTTGACCTGATTCTTTTTCTAGAATGCTCTAAATCTCGATTACATTCATCTAGCCAAGTCACACCTTCTAGGTCACCAAAATGATGGTCAAATTGCATGCTCCTATTTTTTCGGGATTTTTAAATGCACTGATAGTTGAACTATGAGAGTTGGAACCTTTATTTGAGCCAAATGGGTATCCAAAAATGCAAAGACATAAAATAGAAACTAAGTCTAAGTACATTTTTTTGGGTGACACAGGATTGCCCTTATACCTTTGGATGCTCCTGCATCAGACACCCAGGGTAGATTGAAAAGTGACCCTGTCACTTTATGGATGGTAGAGGAAATTCCAAATGGGAAACCTCAGCTGCTAAAATCCAAGTTGAGTCTTCGATCGGTCGTCCTTTCCATTTGACCAAATACTCTTCATACTGCCTGTTTCTGGTACTCCTACCCACACGATGATCTAGAATGTCTTCTATCTCCTCCTTCTTAGAAGCAGGAATTGGACATGGCTCTAAAACTAGCTCCTCATCAGTACCATCATCATGATACTCTGTCAAATCTGCAATGTTGAAAATGGGAGAAATGTGAATACCATCTGGCAGCTCCACCTCATATGCATTTCCTGAGTTATGTTTCTTCAAAATTTTGCAGGGGCCAAATTTCTTCATTTTCAGCTTGTTGTAAGTACCAACTGGAAATCTTTCTTTTCGTAAGTGCACCATGACAAGATCCCCTACTTGGAATTCCTTATGTCTTCTCCTTTGATCAGCCCTAGCTTTATACTCTTGATTCATCTTGATAATGTGTGCTTGGACCTCCTCATGTAGACGCTTGATGTGTTCAGCAAAATCCTCAGCTTTAGCACTTGTTCTCTCCCCTTGTTCTATCTTCCTCAATTCTGGTGCAGTCCTTGGGCTATTTCCATATACAATTTGAAATGGTGATTTTCTAGTACTCCTATTTACAGAGTTATTATAAGCAAACTCTGCCTGTGGTAGAATCAAATCCCATCCCTTAGGCTTATCTCCAACTAAACATCTCAGCAAATTGCCCAGACTTCTATTTACCACTTCTGTTTGGCCATCAGTCCGTGGGTGATGCGTGGAACTGAATTTCAAGTCTATTCTCAACTTCTTCCACAATGTCCTCCAGAAATACCCCACAAATTTAGTATCTCGGTCAGAAACTATACTCCTTGGAAGACCATGTAGTCTTACCACCTCTTTGAAAAACAAGTCTGCAATATGGACAGCATCATGAGTTTTGTGGTATGGAATGAAATGTGCCATTTTGGAGAACCTATCAACCACCACGAATACTGAGTCATTACCCCTTTGGGTCCTTGGCAATCCAAGAACAAAATCCATACTTATGTCCTCCCATGGCCTTGATGGAATAGGCAATGGCTGATATAGGCCAGTATTTTGACTAAACCCCTTGGCCACTTGACAAACCTGGCAACTCTGTACAAACTTCTTCACATCCTGTGTAATTTGAGGCCAAAAATAATGTTCTCTAAGAATGGCAATGGTCTTATCCCGACCAAAATGTCCTGCCATCCCTCCACTGTGTTTCTCCTTAATCAGATTTTCCCTCATGGAACTCCTTGGAATGCACAATTGACTACCTTTGAACAACATGCCATCCTGAATCAAATAGTCTAACCACTTGGTTCTATCTACAGCAACAGGTTCTTTACAAGATTTCCATGCTTCAGCAAAATCAGGATCCTCAGGGTACAAATTCTTGAGTTCATCAAACCCAACTACTTCAACCTGCATTGTTGTAAGCAACAATTGTCTCCTACTTAATGCATCTGCAACCCTATTAGATTTTCCACTTCTATGCTTTAACACAAATGTATAACTCTGCAAGAATTCTACCCACTTCATATGCCTCTAATTCAATTTACCTTGGCTATTTAGGTACTGTAATGCCTGATGATCAGTATACAAAACAAATTCCTTTGGCAATAAATAATGCCTCCATTTCTTTAAGGCCTGAACTATTGCATAGAACTCTTGATCATAAACAGAATACTTCTTCTTTGCATCATTCAATTTTTCACTAAAATATGCAATAGGCTTACCTTCTTGGCTTAATACAGCCCCAATAGCGCTACCACTAGCATCACAGTCCACCTGGAATACTTTTCTGAAATCTGGAAGTGCCAACACAGGCTGTTCAGTCACCTTCTTCTTCAGCAATTCAAAACTTCTCGCAGCTGCTGCAGTCCATTTGAACTCTTTTCTATCCCCTCTTATTGTATCAGTTAGGGGTGCACATATGCCACTGAAATTCTTAATAAACTTCCTGTAAAAACTAACCAGACCATGAAATGATCTTACCTCAGTAGCAGACCTTGGAGTAGGCCATTCCAAGATGGCTTTTACCTTCTCTGGATCCATTTTGAGACCTTCAAGTGATATAAAAAATCCCAAATAGACTAACTCCCTTTTTGCAAAGACACACTTCTTTAGATTAATTAACAATTTCTCTTCCCTTAGCCTTTCAAAGACACTACGAATATGTAGTAAATGTTCTTCCAAAGTCTTGCTGAAAATTAAAATATCATCCAAATAGACAATAACAAATTTTCCCAAGAACTTCTTAAGTACCTCATTCATGAGCCGCATGAAGGTGCTTGGGGCGTTCGTCAATCCAAAGGGCATGACTAACCACTCATAAAGACCCTCCTTGGTCTTGAAGGCTGTTTTCCACTCATCTCCTTCTCGAATCTGTATCTGATGATAGCCACTTTTCAGATCTATCTTTGTGAAGTACTGAGCTCCACTCAAGCAGTCCATAAGATCATCCATCCTTGGTAAAGGAAATTGGTACTTGATGGTTATCCTATTTATAGCTCGAGAATCTGTACACATCCTCCACTCTCCATCCTTCTTTGGTGCAAGTACTGCAGGTACTGCACATGGACTCAGGCTCTCTCGAATCAAGCCCTTCCTCAACAGCTCCTAAGCCTGTCTATTTAGCTCCTCTGTTTCAGTAGGAGTCATCCTGTGAGCAGCCTTGTTAGGCAAACTAGCTCCTGGAATCAGATCTATCTAATGACTGATTTGCCTTACTGGTGGCAATCCATCTGGAACATTATCAGAGATAATATCTCCAAATTCTCCTAGTAAATCTGAAACTTCAAATGGTATTTCACTACTACCTTCTTTATCTTTCCTAGGAATCAAAGCATAGCACATACGCTAATGTTTCATGCCATCTAAAAACTTCCTTCCATCAACAAGACAAATCCTAGCACTGCTACATACCTTTTCACCTTCTTTTTTCATGGGCTTCAATTTGTGGCGAACTCCATCCTTTGTCAGAGAGTATGTGTTTGCATGTCCATCATGCATTGCATGTCTATCAAACTGCCATGGTCTACCCAACAATAGATGGCAAACATCCATCAAAATAACATCACAGAGGACTTCATCATGGTAACTACCAATTTTGAATTTTACTAAACATTGTTCACTTACCAGGACCTTATGATCATCTTTTACCCAAGAAATCCGATAGGGCTGGGGATGTTTCTCCCTCTTGAGCTTCAGCTTAGAGACCATCTCTTCGGATACCAAGTTATTAGTGCTACCACCATCAATGATCACATCACAACATTTATCCTCACACTTGCATCTGGTACGGAACAAACTCCTTTGTTGTCCTGGTTCATTTTCACCACTTAGTAGGACTCTTTCATTTACCAAGGTCTCTCCTCTTTCTGCATCCTCTGAATGTGATGATTGTGCATCCTCATCCACATGAGCAACCCTAGCTTGGCCCTCAGCTCTCCTATCTGTCCTTCCTTGTCGTTGAGGGCATTCAAAGGCACGATGACCTTCTTCATTGCAATGGAAACAGGTACCACGGAAGCCTCCTCTTCCTTGTCCACGTCCTCTACCTCTTCCTCTTTGATTTCCAAAGTCTTGATCACGGGAGCGGTTGAAACCCTCATTCCTCTGGTTCCTGCTAGTACCCTCATCTTCATTTTTCTTTTGAGTTTCATTGCGGCCTCCAGATGATCTACCACTTCCCCTTCCTCCTTGACTGCGCCCTCTTTGTCTTCCTTCAAACCTTTTACTCAGCTTCTCTTCAACTCGTAGGGAAAATTGGTATGCTTCTTCAACGCTGGTCATTCTTACTAGACTTAATTCCTCCTGGATGCTAGGTCGTAACCCACTGATATAACATGCAACCTTCTCCTTATTTGCTTCTGCATGTCCCGCTCTAATCAGGAGTCGATAAAACTCCTCTGTATATTCTTGGACTGATCTTCCTGCTTGCTTTAATCCATGCATCTTCTTAAACAGATCAAGCTCGTAGTCCACAGGAATGAACTGCTTCTTCAATTTGTCCACCATGCGATCCCATCTTGTGATCTTCTCCTTTCCTCTTCTAAGTCTTTCTAGTTGAACCTCTTGCCACCAGATTTTGGCATGGCCTTTTAGTTTGGCCTTTGCAAACTTAACCCTATCTGGGTCCCTTATATCCTCATACTCAAAGTATTCGTCCAGTTCATTGATCCAATCGATCAACTCATCTGGTTTCAAATTTTCCGAAAATATACCCACTTCAATTGTAGGTCTTTTCCCAAACCTAGAAATGGCCCTAAAAAGCCTTTCCTCTACAGGATTCAGAACTTCCCCGTCAACTTCCATTACTTCCTCTTCATTGTCATCCTCACTATTGTCATCTGCGGCAATATTTGCTCCTCTACGAAGCTCCTCTTGCAATGCTTGTACCTGTCTCTGGAGGGCTCTAACCTCCTCAGGATCAACAGCTCTGGCCCTTCCACCATGCTCTCTTCGTGGAGGCATCTTCTAACTTGAACCCACAACCACACAGTCCTGGTGCAAACTGCCTCACAGTCGGCGCTCTGTCTACACACTCAGGAAAACCCGCTCTGATACCACTTGATGGGGACACAACCCAACAACCAGAATAGACACAATAGAAAGGGGAAATTATATTAACTGAGAAAATAAGCTGGTACAAACAGTGCAGAGAAAATAAACTCAAAACATGCCCTGCGGGCTTACAATAGCATAAATCTGGAGAATATTTCTCCTTTTAGCACCTCCTCTCAAGCTCCAATCCGAACTGCCTTTTACAATGCCAGAAATCTCCTTAAATAGACCCCGGAGGGTTAAGGACTAGGAGTACATTCTAGAAAGTGCTAGTAGGCATCCACCGACAAAATAGAAGGTTTCGGAAGTTGCGTTAGAAGTCGGTGCAATTTTAGAAGAATCCAGAAATGGTAGCCGAACTTCCGGGAGGCATAACTTTTGAACCGTAACTTCGATTGACGAACCGTTTACATTTTCGGAAAGCTCTCAAAGCGCTCTATAGCCCTATGGACAAGCTTCACTCGTCCCCCATTTTTCAACCTTTTTCGAGGTCATTTAATGCCCCAAACCTGACTTTGAAGCATTCTCAGGGGGTCTCCAAAACCCAAAAAACTGCAATAACTTTCAAACCGTGGGGTCTTTTGACCTGATTCTTTTTCTGGAATGCTCTAAATCTCAATTACATTCATCTGGCCAAGTCACACCTTCTAGGTCACCAAAATGATGGTCAAATTGCATGCTCCTATTTTTTTGAGATTTTTAAATGCACTGATAGTTGAACTATGAGAGTTGGAACCTTTATTTGAGCCAAATGGGTATCCAAAAATGCAAAGACATAAAATAGAAACTAAGTCTAAGTACATTTTTTTGGGTGACACAGGATTGCCCTTATACCTCTGGATGCTCCTGCATCATCTAGTGTTGATTCAGACTCTGAAGAGGATTTTGGCTACTTGAACTTGTGTATTGTCACATGTAATGAAGTTCTTGAACTTCCATTTCCTCTCCTCCTATTGATATTTCATCTACTATTTTTCCTAATGATAGTTGTATTCACATAGCCATAGATTCAAGTGATTTAGTGTAGTAGGATATTCATTTTCTTCTGGACCCAGTTCCATAGGATGACTACTTGACAAACATTTCTAATATGTTTGTGAAGTCCCACATTATTTATTTGGGAGACACTATTGATGATATTCATCTTCTCTTTGGTGAAGATTATCATTCTTCAGTTGTTGTGGGGGAGCATATTGACCCTCATCTTCATTCTCTACCTAATCAATCTTACAAGGTTGACATGATGGTAGATCCTTAGATACAACAACTGGAGGAGGTCACTTTATTTTGAGAGGAGATATTTGAGTCTTTGATACATGTTGTATATTCATCCTTAGTTGAACCTAATTTGTCTTTTTCAATAGAGTGGCATAGTACACTTGATTTGGAGGAGGCACCTTTTAGTATTGACATGGGGACACCTGAGCAGGTTTTAGAGATTTCATATATTTTGAGGTTTCTTCCTACAAATGGGGGAGACTTCATTGATACACCTTTGGTTATGTTCCTTCTTAAGGGGAGGAATGTTGTTTTACACTCATGGAGTAGCTTCTACATCAAGCCTAGAGCATATTCTATTGGTGTACATTCTACATTGAGGGGAGGTTACTTGTTCTATCTTTCTCTTCTTCTCTCTTATGGGTGGGATCTTTTCCTCACATGAGGTCTTCTTCTCTCACATTTTCTTTTATTGTACTTATCTCTCTTTTTTGGAGGAGGCTTTTTCCCATGTGATTTTCCCTCTTTCTTTGCTTTATGAGAGATTGCATTGCATATGTTTTGCACTTGCATTTTGTACATGGGTACCTAAAATGGCCTAGTAGTTGGGACCCATCTTGCATTATTATATAGGATTTGTGAGCTTAAGTATATTTTCCTAAGTTTCACTTAAGGAAGGGTGTTGGCATAAATAAGTATTTACTATTTACACTTTACTTAAGTTTACTTAGGTTAATGTATCTTCATATTAGTTGTCATGTAGACACATTGGAGTTTGCATATTCATATGAGTTGTCATGTAGAAAACATAGTAGTTTGCACTCAAATTGAGCACATGTTGTCTACTACATCTCTTTATGAGATACACCTTTTTATTCTTATCCTCTCATTGTTGCACGTACATTCATACACAATGGAGGATAATCCAACTATTGGTGGACTTGTTCTTAGTTCTTATGCTTATCTCATTGCTAATTCCTAGTCATATCAATTTCCTTTATATACAAGGAACTTCTATAATGTATTTATCCAATTAGCTAATTAATCCATTCTCCTTTGATCATAGCTTATCTCTCTTGTGCTATCTCTTGAGCTTCTAGATCTTAGCATTTCATTCCTTCCATAAGCACATTATTTTATGGTATCATAGCTATACCAAATTCTTACAAATACAAATTATTTGAGGGGTATTGGAAATATCTCACAAAATGTCATACTATAGAAAACGATGCAGTCATGTGTAGCTCTTCCTTTAAGCTCAATCCTATTCTCAAGTTGCGATATTAATATCTATTTGTTTTGGCAATGGTTTCTACAAATGATTGGATTATCACCTCTAAAATGAATTTTCAAATTGATGAGATTTTATAATTTTTTGTTCTCACTTAAATTGTTAAGCAGGTAATATGTCTATTTGAAACAAGGCATTGTGCTTCGGTGATTGAATGATATACAATTCATGTATCTTTAATATATTACTTCCAATTTTCTTGAGGATGATTTGGAAAATCAACAATAAGACATGAACATACTTTTTCCTCAAGCTTCCCTATTTTTATTTGTGGAAAAAACAAGCCTTCACCACTCCATTTTCGTCACCTATACTAACCATTTTGATTTTATGGTATATTTTAGGTTTTCCTTTTTACTTCTCCAACTAGAAATGAATACTAATAAACAACATTTTCTTAGGATTCTATAGTATTTTTTTAGTCTCTACTTAGAAACTATGAACTGAAAGAAATAAAAAATCATGTTTCCCTATTATCTGATTTGAATTTTTTTTTTAAAAATAATGCTTGAAAATTTAAAATTTCTTAAGATTTTTAGGCAGTTTTAGAATAAAACTCATAATCATTAAACTATGTTTCTAAGTCCAAAGACAATCTCACTGCATTTAGCCAAGTGCACAAATATACTTAGCAAGGAAGTGTGGAGATAGTTGCCAAATGTTTGACAAAATGTAGGATTGAGATGTGCATGAATTGTTCAAAATAATGCTCTCAAAGAAAACAACAAGGCAAGCAAATTGTTTGATGGAGTACTGAAATCACAAAATGAATGCACGAATAGTCAAGATATTGAGGAAAATCAATGCACAGGTTAAATCACAAACATGTCTATAAATCTGAAATGTGAAATGTAGACTGAAAAATGCCTATTGGAAAGACTTTGAAATTATCAAGAAAAACTGAGTAACATTTCTAATTCTATACCAGCAAGGGCATTAACCACTTTTATGACTATTTCATCTATAAGAATCTAGAATGTGGGAGCATAAATATAGTACAAGAACTATTATGGCGAAAAAATACAAAATTGACAAGCACAAACTGTTTATCAAAATGCTTCGCAAAGAAACCTATTCAATGCAAGTCATTTGGTTGTTGGAATAGGAATAGAAAATTAGAATACATTCTCTATTTTCATTTTGTAAGGTAGTTGGAATAAGAAATAGGAATACATTTCCCATTTTGCCTAAAATCAGCTTATATCCATTCCAAAAAATAGTTGTTATTGGAATAGCCATTCCTATTCCTGATATGAATTCTTATTCTCCATTCTTATGCTTGCAACCAAATGTGTCTATTGTAGAATATATGTTTTGCCAAGCTGCAAGAAAACCAAATTCAAATATGTGTTTCACAATCTAGCATGCTCTCCAAGTTAGTTATTTATAAGCTAGAAAAGATCATACATTATTCCTATCTTTTTTATTAGTCCTTCCACAAGCTAACATTTTCATGAGACCTAATTTATTAATTTTTACAAGAAAAATGTTCTAACATTCTAATATTTGAATTATTAAATTATATATTTATATATTAGTTTGTGTATTTTATTGGGTACCGTTAACTTTTCTAGAAGATTAATTATTATTTTAATTCAAAAAATAATTTTTCTTAAAACTGTTATCACTCAATTTCATTATTGAAACTTCTCATCAAGATTTTATCTAGGAGCATTCTAGGCTTTCTTGCAATCCTAAATGTTGGATTTGAGTGCCTATGGTTTCCAATTTTCTATTGTTGCTGAGTTATTGTAGCTCTAGTGAATTCCGAGTTATTGTAGCTTTAATAGATGTCAAGTTACTGTAGCTCTAATGGATGTCAAGTTACTGTAGCTCCTAATGGATGTCAAGTTACTGTAATAATCATGTGTTGATTGAGTGTTCCTTCATGTGCCGAGTGAACCTTTTTCTGCCAAGTGTTCATGTATGTGTCTGTAGATGCTTAAAATTGTCCCAAAAACTATATTAATTGATTTAATATTTCCCTTGATATTATAATTGATTATTTGTTAGTTAATTATATTTTTCATATTCTTCTACTTATTTAATTAAATTTATTTAATTAAATAAGTTCATTTCCCTAATGTATTTAAATTTAATTTGAATACTTCCCCTCTAATGTATTAAATTCATTTAATGCATAGTGCTCCATAAATCCCCTTTTAAATAAATTTCAATTTATTTAATTCCTTCAAATTTATTAAATTCTCTAATCCTATGATTAAATTAAATCCTATTTAATTTAATCTTAAACACATCCTAAAACCTAGTCTACACCCATCACTTTCATCCTTCTAAGTCTACTCATTACTTAATCCCACTTATTTATCCTAAACACCTTGCTAAACCCCTTTTAGCTCCTAAATATGTGCTCACACATGTGTGAGAAACCCTTCACACCTTTCAAACCTCTCACACCTTTCACACCTCTTACACCTTTGTCCCCACTCCTTCCTTTAACTTTTCTCACACATGTGTGAGAAAACTTTGAATGTCGACCTTTGCATGGCTTGTCTCCTTAGCCCATGTGTCTCCCTTGGGGCACCTATGTGGATGCCACATGGATGTCATCTCCACAAGGCCCCTCTCAAACCTATATATAGAGCCCTTGTCTCAAGCATTTGATCATCTCCCCCATTTGCATTGTTATCATGCTAATGTGATTCTAGAGCTTTTTAGAGATTTGTATGCTTAGAACTAACCCTTGGTAGTTTTTTGCATTACTTAGATTTCTAGCTTTCATGGTAGTATGATGTTATAGGTTTCTTTCTTGTATTGCATTTCCATCTCACATCTTAGAATCCTTTGAGGTTTGGCTCATTCATAGTTATTTCTTCAAGGTATTCTCCATACATTTAGTCTTAGATTCATCTCATTTTGCATATCATCTATTACTCAAGGGATTCAATAGTTGTGTTTTAGGAGAGCGCATCTATGTTCCTCAGACTTGAGCACACCAAAAAGGCCTCTTACGGGTGCCCTTGTTGAGTTTCTTTGAGGTTATGTGAGGACTTTTATGTGTGTTTGCGCAATTAGTTAAACTCAAGTAGACTTAGTGATTTTATCAATCTTATTTGAATCTTGAATGCATATGCTACTAAAATTTTCTTATTTACATGTGCTCTCGATAGGTTAGGTTTTTCCATATATAGAGTCAAGTGCCAGTATTGGTTTTGGTTTTGTTTGTGCTAAGTTGTTTGTAAGCTAACTTTTGGCATTTAATTTATGTATGGATATTTAATTTGTGTTGTGGCCAACTTGTGGCTTGACCTATATTTAATGTAAGGGATTTAATTTAGTTTGTATTGAGTTGGGTCAAGTTGTGGCTTAGTTGGGTATAAATAAGGGGCTTTGTGGAGTCTTCAAAGAGAGTTATCATTCTAGCTTTGAGAAGGGGATGAGGTGTAGATGCAAATTTTGATGAGTTAGGCTATGGCTTAAGAACTAGAGGATTGCTTGTTGGACCTAAGGGTATAAGTGTGGATTCTTCTTGGTGTTCTTATCTAGCTGTGTATCTAGACTAGTTGGGACTGGGTTTGTAAGTTGCATCTTGTTTGATCTTGTAGAATTGATTTTGTAATTGTTGTTTTTATTTGGCCCTAACCTAGAAGGCCTTACAGTTAGGCATATTGCATGTAATTAATTATGTCAATGAATAAAGAATTATTATTTGGTATTAAATCTTGCATTATTGTTGGTTTTTTATTGAGTTTTTTTTGTGTGGTTATTTGTTGGGGGTTTGGACATCTCCTTTGGGGATTCTCCTTCCTTATACTACATCAAATGGTATCATAGCGAAGGTTTTTCTAAGTGTGTAGATAAATCGTCAAAGTTGTGGTAGTTTACACCAGGACTCGTAGAGAAGGTTGACCTTGTGGCTGATTAATCTTCTAGATTGGTGGATCTATTGTTGCGGGTTTACTATAATTTTGGAAGATTCCTCCAAGAGGATTAGATCCTAGGGAAATTGATGATCTTAGTGATGTTGCGGAAGAAAGGATCTTAGAGAAGATCAGAGTAGAGTTCAAATTTGAGATTGCATTGATGAAGAGTGACATGATTATTGAAATTATGAGTGCTTTAGGTGATGTAGCTAGGCATGTGGGTACTAAAGGAAGGTATGAGGAAGTTGTTGAAGACTTTGAAGCTACTAGATCTAGTTGTGAGGATAGAACTAATCATTTGGAAAGACCTATTAGAACTAGGGCTAGTTGTTTTGCTAGACCTAGATCTCAATCGAAGCTAAAGCATAAGATGGATGTTTCTAATTTCTTAGGTACTTTGACTCCTAAGGACCTAATTGATTGCATTGGTGAATTGTAAGACTACTTTGAGCTTGAGGATATTGAGGATCTACTTAGAGTGAGGTTGGCACAAATTAAGTTGAAAGGACATGCTACTCTTTGGTGGAAAGAATTGCAAAGAGACAGAGAAGAGGAAGGTGAAATGAAGATCTCTAAATGGAGATTGATGGTGACTAGGTTGAAGGCTAAGTTCATTCCTCCTAATTATGAACTTGAGTTTTTGAAGAGATTGCAAAATCTTTAAAAAAAAATGTCCATAAAGGATTATATCGAGGAGTTCTACAAGTTGACTATTTGGTCTAGTCATAGAGAATTGTTAAAGAAAAAGGTAGTTCTTGTGGTTCCACAATGCACGCCCCATTCCCTACTAGGAATGGGGACCTCCTACTCTTTTTTTCAAATCCCAAAACTCACAATTTGGGATCTAGAAAATTCAAAGAGTCAAAAGAGTAAAAACTTGAAAGTTTTGAAAAAATCAAAAAAATTGAAAAATTGAAAAATTCATAAAAAATATATATTTTTTAAAAATGCCTCGTGTAAGCACCTCCATCACTATGTGCATGCCACAAATGTACTACACATGCTTACTACACATGCACTTTATAAGCATCATGCATGCACCATATGCACTGCACATGCCATACGTACTGCATGCACCATAAGCACTATGCACAACACTAAGCATCATGTGTTCCATAAGAACTACGCATGCCACAAAGAACCACACACCATGTCGGACACCCACCTACATGCACTGTACATCTTGCATGCACTTCCAAAGACCCCACTTCTTTGCACACTTGTCCACTTCACCCCGCACGTGCACCTCCATTTCATGTGTGCCTGCTCCGTGCTGCATGCCATCATTTCATGCGTGTACCATGCATCCCATTCACCTCCTGTGCATCACACAACCTTGAATAATGTCACCTCCCAAACACATGAACTTTTTCTAAAAGAAATAGCACATCAGTCACACCTATCAAGTGCACCAGCTGCACTATTTTTTATTTTTTATTTGTTGTGCTTTCTAGGGTTAAAATTAAGGTTTTGTTTGGTGTTTTTAGTAACTAGTTTTTAGGGTTTTTATTTTTGTTTCATTAGTGTATGTCTTAATTAAGTATTTTTCAACTCTACAAACTAATATTTTCTTCTTTTTGTAAATCAAAAAGGCATCCTCAACTTGTCAGGGTCATAACTTTTGACCTAGAGCTCAAAATTCAAAACTATCTGCACTGTCAGAAAGAAGAACTAAAGATCTAATTTTAGTCCTTAAAATAGTGAGCCTTTTGTTGGCCAATTTTAGGGATTGATGAAATTTTCAACATGATATTTTGTGAACACCTCTGAAAAAGCCATTTAAAAATGCCTAGAAAATCTTGTGAAAAATGTTAGAATGTTCAAAATGGGAAGTGTACTTCTGAGAGGGGGGGTGAATTAGAAGTACCACACTTTTAACTTTTTCTAATCTTTTAAATCAAATAACTAAAAATAAGATGCATGCATATAAACATAAAGCAAACACATGCAAGTAAACACATAACACCAGATTTGGTAACCTAGAAACCCTTTAGGAATAAGAAGGTAAAACTGGTGTGGGGATGATACCCACTAAAATTACTACAACAATAAATGTTTGACCACTTCTAATGGTCTACCCTATAAAAGGCCTCCCCTATTAAAGGCATTACACTGTGTCAATAGTGACCTAGTTAGAGGATTTACAAACACTTTACATGAAGTGTTACCCTGTTAAAGGATTTAGTCACGTCTTCAAAGGATCTATAAAATAGCTATTAAACTAACCTATCAACATTAGATATTCACTATCTAATACAATGGAAAGAAAGTATTAGAAACCTTTGACCTAATTGGTTACGTTCTTAAATTGTTGATTTCAAGCACTTGATCTGCTCCTTCTGGTCTTGATCCTCTAAGATCTAATATCTGATCATGTCCCTTGTCCCTTGTATTCTTCTCGTCAACTGAATATGTAATTGCTTCTCTGTTCCTTTAAGTCTTTCTCACTTTCTCACTGAATTTCACTATAGTTTACCCATAGACTATTTTCTTCCACATATGCAATGGTGTTTTCAACCACCTTTTAAAGATTATGAAGACTTAGGGTTAGATATAGATCTACGATCCATATTGAATCATAAGTTAACAAAAAAATATGGAAAAAGTTTCAAACATTTGATCATTTTGGACAATCTAGATCACTTGGTTTCTCGTCAAGAAGGATAGGGTAGTTGGAGAGAATACAAAGGTCAAAGATACAGAGGTTGGACACGTGAAGTGAAACAGGTTCCTCATCTTATGCAGTTATTAATGACAAGATTCAACGCAGGTGCCTTGGGATTTTAGATTGAAGAAGTAGAAGGAGTTCAAGTTTATGAAAGTGATTAGCTATAAAGAGTGTATAAATCATCAAAAAGGGGCAAAGAATGTACACAAAACTAATCTAAAACCCCATTTGAGCAAAGCTCAAAAATCATTTTCAAAATTGAGAACTTTGATTTCTTGGCAAATTGAGATTCCAAGGTGCACAGGTCCGCAAGTGTGTAGGTACGTAGGTCTGCAGCTCTACAATTTAGAGGTGTGCCAACAATTAACTATTAGTTCCAAAAATAGTGCTTTCCATACATTGAAAACACATTCTAATGGTAGTTTACCTTTGACACACACTTAGTGAAGGATTAGCTTCTATTTTTGGCACTCCCAAACACTTCCACTTTGGCTTGAAGCTTTCTCATGCTTTCTCTATCATAATTTCTTTGTTTTTGACATGTAAAGGGCTCATACATCTAATTAATGAATAAAATATGGATGGAGTCCCTCTAAGAACCAAATTAACTATTAGATTGTATATATTTAGTTTGTTTTAATGTTTTAAAAGCATTTTATTGCATGAAGATATCTCTGACTCTTGACACAAATTGATGAGACAATTTCTTACAAATACACCATTGTAATATGTAACAAGGGTTGCCATTATTATACAATAAAATTATGCTTTTGGTGATCACATTTGGAGTGTAGTAATTCTTTCCTGAATGTGTCATTGTTTTGTGAATTTTGTTCATGGAATTTTGATTGAGCCAAAGGTTTAATGCATTGTTTCTAGTTGTGCAATCTTTTAGTTCTAGTGTTTGCTATAGATTTATGAATTTTTCTGATGTATCGAGCCTAAGAAGAGATCATCAAATTGTGTCTACATAACTTTTCATCTCACATTAGTGCACTTTCCATGGCCTTGTCCTTTGATGAAAGGTTAAAGATCATACAATTGTTAAATTTTCTCACCAACAATTACATCAGTGGATTCTAGGAAGCACTACTCCTATTTTCATTGGTTTCCTACTAATTTATAAAAAATCTTAACTCACGGTGTGTTGTTTTCTATAGCTTATGTCCGTTAGGATTTCAATTTCATGTTATTTCAATTTCATGTTATTTGCTTTTAGTTTCATTATTTTCTTTGCTAACCCCTTCTTAGAATAGGAACTCATTTTAGTTGCAATGTTAGATTGCATTCATTGAAAAATAGAAAATAAAAAAACATTTTTCTTTTGCGTGTTATTTTGAGATAGTGAAAAAATTTTATTTCATTCTGACATCAAAATAGAACCAACAAAAGCCTCCTCATGAAAAATCACATTTATCTTCAATTGGGCAAATTTTGGTACATCGTAAGACAAATACTAAACCTTGGAGTGGATCCCAAAAGGATTAGCTTTTGAAGAGAGAAATTGTGCAATGGATTCCTACTATTGACCTCATGTATAATGACTACCCAATAGTAGCTTGATACATTTATGGTTTGAGATTCTTTATTTAGGATGAGGTTGGTATGTTGAATATTTCTTCAGTTAAGGATGCTTATTAGTATGCCCTAAAGGGAAAAAATATGTTGAAAAGGAAAAGTCAAGGTAATGGTAGAGGGAAGGAGAAGCAAGGTAGCTTGGCACAAGCTAAACTGAGTTTTGAAAGTGAACCAAAACCTATTGATCAAAAAAGGAGGAAAGGTAGAGGTGAGTGCAGAGGTAATTATTTCAGTTGTGGTAAAGAAGGACATGGATATTTTGAATGTCCGATTGGTAGGAAAAATTCTGTTGTGAATGAGGTTGTAATTCAAGATAGTCATCCTAAGCAAGGAGAAAGTTTGTTGGCTTGATGAGTACTAGTTGGTGAGAGGACATTGAATATTTGTTAGAGGATTAGTTTTTTTAGGACTTGTTGTGAGTCTAGTGGTAAAATTTGCAAGGTGATTATGGATGGTGGTAGTACTAATAGCCTTGTTGCTAAGGAGATGGTTTAGAAACTTGGTTCGTATAGTATAAGGCATCCTTATCCTTATAAGATTGGCTAGTTACAAGGTAAGCATGCTTTGGAAGTGAGGGAGAAATGCCTTGTTGATTTCCAAACTGGGTAGTATAAGGATCAAGTGTTGTCTGATATTGTACATGAACAATTCTCATGTGTTGCTTGGTAGACCTTGGCAATATGATTGCAAGGTTGTGCATGATTGTGTCAAGAATGTGTTTACTATTGAGAAAGGTGGTAGAAAGTTTTTCCTAATTCCTCTATAGAATGAAGAGCTTGGTAGGAGGAACCTAAGTATTGGTAGCCAAGTTAAGTTGGTATATTCTAAGAAGGTTGGAGATCAATGTGGAAAGAAAACTTGTAACACACATAAGATAGATGTGAAGAAGTAGAAGAAGAACAAGGGAAAGAGAGTACAAGTTGAAGATTTGAAGGATATGTATGTGAAGAACTAGTTTGGGATTTATGTGTTGAATCCTCAAAGATGTTCTTCTAGTTACTAGAACATCTTTTTGAACTTGGGGTGTCTGATGCAGGAGCATCCTAGGGTTTTGATGGGGACACAACCCACACACAAAATGGACACAACAAGAAAAGGAAAACTGTATTAACTATGAAAATAAGCTTGTACATTCAGTACAGAGAAAATAGACTTCAAAACATGCCCTAAGGGCTTACAATAACATAAATCTAGAGATAATTTCTCCTTTCAGTACCCCCTCTCAAACTCCACTCTGAACTACCTTTTACAATGCCAGAAATGTCCTTAAATAGACTCCAAAGGGTAAAGGACTAGGAATACATTCTAGAAAGTGCTAGTAGGCATCCACTGACCAAGTAGAAGGCTCCAGAAGCCGCATTACAAGTTGGTGCAAATCTAGAAGAATCCAAAAATGGTAACCAAACTTTCGAGAGGCATAACTTTTGAACCATAGCTCCAATTGATGAACTGTTTACATTTTTGGAAAGCTCTCAAAGCGCTCTATAGCCCTATGGATCAGCTTCACTTGTCCCTCATTTTTAAGTGCTTTTTGAGGTCATTTAATGTCCCTAACTTGACTTTGAAGCATTTTTATGAGGTTTCCAAAAAAAAATTAGTTTTGGAGACCTCCTAAGAATGATTCAAAGTTAGGTTAGGGTAATTAAATGACCTTAAAAAGGGCCAAAAAATGGGGGATGAGAAAATTTGGTCCATAGGGCTATAGAGTACTTCGAGAGCTTTCTAGAAATGTAAATAGTTAGTCAATCGGAGCTATGGTTCAAAAGTTATGCCTCCCAAAAGTTCTGTTACCATTTTGTGATTCTTCTAGATTTGCACCAACTTCTTACATGGCTTCTAGAGCCTTCTACTTGGTCGGTGGATGCCTACTAGCACTTTCTAGAATGTATTCCTAGTCCTTAACCCTCTAAGGTCTATTTAAGGACATTTCTGGCATTGTAAAAGGCAATTCAGAGTGGAGTTTGAGAGGGGGTACTAAAAGGAGAAATTATCTCCAGATTTATGTTATTGTAAGCCCTTAGGGCATGTTTTGAAGTCTATTTTCTCTATATTGAATGTACTAGCTTATTTTCATAGTTAATACAATTTCTCTTTTCAGTACAGAGAAAATAAAAAAAGAGAAATTGTATTAACTGTGAAAATAAGCTAGTACATTCAGTACAGAGAAAATAGACTTCAAAACATGCCCTAAGGGCTTACAATAATGTAAATCTTGAGATAATTTCTCCTTTTAGTATCCCTTCTCAAACTCCACTCTGAATTGCTTTTTACAATGCCAGAAATGTCCTTAAATAGACCTCAGAGGGTTAAGGACTAGGAATACATTCTAGAAAGTGCTAGTAGGCATCCACCGACCAAGTAGAAGGCTCCAAAAGCCATGTAAGAAGTTGGTACAAATCTAGAAGAATCCAAAAATGGTAACAGAACTTTTGGGAGGCATAACTTTTGAACCGTAGCTTCGATTGAGGAGCCATTTACATTTTTGAAAAGCTCTCGAAGTGCTCTATAGCCCTATGGACCAACTTTTCTCACCCCCCATTTTTTGGCCCTTTTTGAGGTCATTTAATGCCCCTAACTTGACTTTGAATCATTTTTAGAAGGTCTCCAAAGATGGCTTTTACCTTCTCTGGATCCATTTTGAGACCTTCAAGTGATATAACAAACCCTAAATAGACTAACTCCCTTTTTGCAAAGATACACTTCTTCAAATTAATTAACAGTTTCTCTTCCCTTAACCTTTCAAGGACACTACGAATATGCAATAAATTTTCTTCCAAAGTCTTGCTGAAAATTAAAATATCATCCAAATAGACAATAAAAATTTTTTGTAAGAACTTCTTAAGTACCACATTCATAAGCCGCATGAAGGTGCTTGGGGCATTTGTCAATCCAGAGGGCATGACTAACCACTCATAAAGACTCTCCTTGGTCTTGAAGGTTTTTTTCTACTCATCTCCTTCTCAAATCCATATCTGGTGCTAACCACTCTTGAGATCTATCTTTGTGAAGTACTGAGCTCCACTCAAGTAGTCCATAAGGTCATCCATTCTTGGCAAAGGAAACTGGTATTTGATGGTTATCCTATTTATAGCTCAAGAATCTGTACACATTCTCTACTCTCCATCCTTCTTTGGTGTGAGTACTACAGGTACTGCACATGGAATTAGGCTCTCCCAAATCAAGACCTTCCTCAATAGCTCTTGAACCTATCTGTTTAGCTCCTCTATTTTAGTAGGAGTCATCCTGTGAGCAGCCTTGTTAGGCTAACTAGCTCATGGAATCAAATCTATCTAATGAATGATTTTCCTTATTGGTGGCAATCCTTTTGGAACATTATCAAAGATAATATCTCCAAACTCACCTAGTAAATCTGAGATTTCAAGTGGTATTTCACTACTACCTTCTTTTTCTTTCCTAGGAATCAAAGGATAGCACATATGCTGATGTTTCATTCCATCTAAAAAATTTCTTCCATCAAAAGGAAAAATCCTAGCACTGCTACATACCTTTTCACCTTCCTTTTTCATGGGCTTCAGTTTATCTCAAACTTCATCCTTTGTTAGAGAGTATGTGTTTGCATGACCATCATGTACTGCATGTCTATCAAACTGCCATGGTCTACCCAACAATAGATGGCAAACATCCATTAGAATAACATCACAGAGAACTTCATCATGGTAACTCCCAATTTTCAATTTCACTAAACATTGTTCACTTACCTGGACCTTATGATCATCTTTTACCCAAACAATCCGATAGGGCTGAGGATGTTTCTCCTTCTTGAGCTTCAACTTAGAGACCATCTCCTCTGACACCAAGTTGTTAGTACTACCACCATCAATGATCACATTACAACATTTTTCTTCACATTTGCACCTAGTACGAAACAAACTCCTCCTTTTTCCTGGATCAATCTCACTACTTAATAGGATCCTTTTATTTACCAAGGTCTATCCTCTTTCTGCATCCTCTAAATGTGATGATTTTGCATCCTCATCCACATGAGCAACCCTAGCTTGACCCTCAGCTCTCCTATATATCCTTCCTTGTCATTGAGGGCATTCAAAGGCATGATGACCTTCTTCATTGCAATGGAAATAGGTACCACAGAAGCCTCCTCTTCCTTTTCCACATCCTCTACCTCTTCCTCTTTGATTTCCAAAGTCTTGATCACGAGAGCGGTTGAAACCCTCATTCCTCTGATTCTTGCTAGTACCCACATCTTCATTTTTCTTTTGGGTTTCATTTTGACCTCTAGATGACCTACTGCTTCCCCTTCCTCCTTGAGCACACCCTCTTTGTCTCCCTTCAAACCTCTTATTCAGATTCTCTTTAACTCGTAGGGAAAACTGGCATGCTCTTCAACGTTGGTCATTCTTACCAGACTTAATTTCTCCTGGATGCTAGGTTGCAACCCACTGATATAACGAGTAACCTTCTCCTTATTTTCTTTTGCATGCCCTACTCTAATAAAAAGTCAATAAAACTCCCCTGTATATTCTTGGACTGATCTTCCTTTTTGCTTTAGCCCATGCGTCTTCTTAAACAAATCAAGCTTGTAGTCCACAGGAATGAACTGTTTCTTCAATTTGTCCACCATGTGATCCACCTTGTGATCTTCTCCTTTCCTCTTCTGTTTCTTTCCATTTGAACCTCTTCCCACCAGATTTTTGTTATGGCCTTTCAGTTTGGCCTTCGCAAACTTAACCCTATTTGGGTCTCTTATATCCTCATACTCAAAGTATTCTTCTTCTTTAGAACAACCCACGCACATAATGGACACAACAGGAAAATAGAAATTGTATTAACTATACAAATAAGCTAGTACATTTAGTATAGACAAAATAGACTTCAAAACATGCCCTAAGGGCTTACAATAACATAAATCTGGAGATAATTTCTCCTTTCAGTACCCCCTCTCAAACTCCACTCTGAACTACCTTTTACAATGCCAGAAATGTCCTTAAATAGACCCCAGAGAGTTAAGGACTAGGAATACATTCTAGAAAGTGCTAGTAGGCATCCACCAACCAAGTAGAAGGTTCTAGAAGCCACGTTAGAAGTTGCTGCAAATCTAGAAGAATCCAAAAATGGTAACCAAACTTTCGGGAGGCATAACTTTTGAACCTTAGCTCCTATTGACGAACCGTTTACATTTTTGAAAAGCTCTCAAAGAACTCTATAGCCCTATGGACCAGCTTCACTCATCCCCTATTTTTTGGCCCTTTTTGAGGTCATTTAATACCCCTAACCATAATTTGAAGCATTCTTAGGAGGTCTCCAAAACTCAAAAAACTGCGAAAAATTTCAAACTATGGGGCCTTTTAACTTGATTCTTTTTCTGGAATGTGCTAAATTACAATTACATTCATCTAGCTAATTTACACCTCCTAGTTTATGAAAATGATGGCTCAATTACATACTCCTATTTTTTTGGCATTTACACATATCCCAAGGTGTTCAAATACTCTATCCTAGAACACTGATAGTGGAACTATGAGAGTTGGAACCTTTATTTGACTCAAATGGGTATCTAGAAATGAAAACACATGAAACAGAAACTAAGTCTAAGTACATTTTTTTGGGTGACATAGGATTGCCCTTATACCTCTGGATGCTCCTGCATCAGACACCCAGTGTAGATTGAAAAGTGACCCTATCACTTTATGAGTGCTAGAGGATATCCCAATTGGGAAACCTTAGCTACTAAAATCCAGGTTCAGTCCTCTATTGGCCGTCCTTTCCACTTGACCAAGTACTCTTCATACTACCAATTTCTAGTGCTCCTACCCACACGATGATCTAGAATGTCTTCTATCTCCTCCTTCTTAGAAGTAGTAATTGGACATGGCTCTAACGTCAGTTCCTCATCTACACCATCATCATGATACGTTGTTAAGTCTGCAATATGGACAGCATCATGAGTCTTGTGGCATGGAATGAAATGTGCCATTTTGGAGAACCTATCAACCACCACAAATACTGATTCATTACCCCTTTGTGTCCTTGGCAATCCAAGAACAAAATCCATACTTATGTCCTCCCATGGCCTTGATGGAATAGGAAATGGCTGATATAGTCCAGTATTGTGACTAAATCCCTTGGCAACTTGACAAACTTGATAACTCTGTACAAACTTCTTCACATCTTGTGAAATCTGAGGCCAAAAATAATGTTCTCTAAGAATGGCAAAGGTCTTGTCTCAACCAAAATGTCTTGCCATCCCTCCACTGTGTTTCTCCTTAATCAAATTTTCCCTCATGGAACTCCTTGGAATACACAATTGACTACCCTTGGACAACATGCCATCCTGAATCAAATAGTCTAACCACTTGGTTCTATCTACAACAACAGGATCTTGACAATCTTTCCATGCTTCGAGAAAATCAAGATCCTCAGGGTACAAATTCTTGAGTTCATCAAACCCAACTACTTCAACCTGCATTACTGTAAGCAACAATTCTCTCCTGCTTAGTGCATCTACAACCCTGTTAGATTTTCCACTTCTATGTTTCAACACAAATGTATAACTCTACAAGAACTCTACCCACTTCATATGCCTCTGGTTCAATTTACCTTGGTTATTTAGGTACTATAATGCCTAATGATTAGTATACAAAACAAATTCTTTTGGCAACAAATAATGCCTCTATTTATTTAAGGCCTAAACTATTGCATAGAACTCTTGATTATAAACAGAATACTTCTTCTTTGCATCATTCAATTTTTCACTAAAATATGCAATAGGCTTACCTTCTTGGCTTAATATAGCCCCAATAGTGCCGCCACTAGCATCACAATCCACATGGAACACCTTTGTAAAATTTGGAAGTGCCAACACAGGTTGTTTTGTCACCTTCTTTTTGAGCAATTCAAAACTTCTCGCAGCTACTGCAATCCATCTGAACTCTTTTCTATCCCCTCTTATTGTGTTAGTTAGGGGTGCACATATGCCACTAAAATTCTTAATAAACTTCCTGCAAAAACTAACCATACCATCAAATGATCTTACCTCAATAGTAGACCTTGGAGTAGGCCATTCTAAGATGGCTTTTACCTTCTTTGGATCCATTTTGAGACCTAAAGGTGATATAACAAACCCCAAATAGACTAACTCCCTTTTTGCAAAGATACACTTCTTCAAATTAATTAACAGTTTCTCTTCCCTTAACCTTTCAAGGACACTACGAATATGCAATAAATGTTCTTCCAAGTCTTGCTAAAAATTAAAATATCATACAAATAGAGAATAAAAATTTTTCCCAAGAACTTCTTAAGTACCTCATTCATAAGCTGCATGAAGGTGCTTGGGGCGTTTGTCAAACCAAAAGGCATGACTAACCTCTCATAAAGACCCTCCTTGGTCTTGAAGGCTATTTTCCACTCATCTCCTTCTTGAATCCGTATCTGGTGATAACCACTCTTGAGATCTATCTTTGTGAAGTACTGAGCTCCACTCAAGCAGTCCATAAGATAATCCATTCTTGGCAAAGGAAACTGGTATTTGATGGTTATCCTATTTATAGCTCGAGAATCTGTACACATCCTCCACTCTCCATCCTTCTTTGATGCAAGTACTGTAGGTATTGCACATGGACTTAAGCTCTCCCGAATCAAGGCCTTCCTTAATAGCTCTTGAACCTATCTGTTTAGCTCCTCTTTTTCAGTAGGAGTCATCTTGTGAGTAGCCTTGTTAGGCAAACTAGCTCTTGGAATCAGATCTATCTGATGACTGATTTGCCTTACTAGTGGCAATCCTTCTAGAACATTATCAAAGATAATATCTCCAAACTCACCTAGTAAATCTGAGATTTCAAGTGGTATTTCACTACTACCTTCTTTTTCTTTCCTCGGAATCAAAGTATAGAACATACGCTAATGTTTCATTCCATCTAAAAACTTTCTTCCATCAACAAGACAAATCCTAGCACTGCTACATACCTTTTCACATTCCTTTTTCATGGGCTTTAGTTTGTGGCAAACTCCATCCTTTGTTAGAGAGTATGTGTTTCCATGACTATCATGTACTGCATGTCTATCAAATTTCCATGGTCTACCAAACAATAGATGGAAAACATCCATCGGAATAACATCACAGTGAACTTTATCATGGTAACTCCCAATTTTGAATTTCACTAAACATTTTTCACTTACAAGGACCTTATGATCATCTTTTACCCAAGAAATTTGATAGGGTTGAGGATGTTTCTCCCTCTTGAGCTTCATCTTAGAGACCATCTCCTCTGACACCAAGTTGTTAGTACTACCACCATCAATGATCACATCACAACATTTTTCCTCACATTTGCACCTGGTACGAAAAAAAATCCTCCTTTTCCCTCATTCAATCTCACCACTTAATAGGACCCTTTTATTTACCATGGTATCTCCTCTTTCTACATCATCTAAATGTGATGACTATGCATCCTCATCAACATGAGCAACCCTAGCTTGACCCTCAGCTCTCCTCTCTGTCCTTCCTTGTCATTGAGGGCATTCAAAGGCACAATGACCTTCTTCATTGTAATGGAAACAAGGGCCATGGAAGCCTCCTCTTCCTTTTCCACATCCTCTACCTCTTCCTCTATAATTTCCAAAGTCTTGATCATGGGAGCGGTTAAAACCTTCATTCCTCTGGTTCCTGCTAGTACCCACATCTTCATTTTTCTTTTGGGTTTCATTTCGACCTCCAGATGACCTACCACTTCCCCTTCCTCCTTAGCCACGCCCTCTTTGTCTCCCTTCAAACCTCTTATTCAGCTTCTCTTCAACTCATAGGGCAAACTGGTATGTCTCTTCAATGCTGGTCATTCTTACCAGACTTAATTCCTCCTGGATGCTAGGTTGCAACCCACATATATAATGAGAAACCTTCTCCTTATTTGCCTCTGCATACCCTGCTCTAATAAAAAGTCATTAAAACTCCCCTGTATATTCTTGGACTGATCTTCTTGCTTGCTTTAGCCCATGCATCTTCTTAAACAAATCAAGCTCGTAGTCCACAGGAATGAACTACTTCTTCAATTTGTCCACCATGTGATCCACCTTGTGATCTTCTCCTTTCCTCTTCTATTTCTTTCCAATTGAACCTCTTGCCACTAGATTTTTGCATGGCCTTTCAGTTTGGTCTTTACAAACTTAACCCTATCTGGGTCCCTGATATCCTCATACTCAAAGTATTCTTCCAGTTCATTGATCAAGTTGATCAACTCATCTCGTTTCAGATTTCTTGAAAATACACCCACATCAATTTTAGGTCTTTTCTCAAATTTAGTAATGGCCCTAAAAATACTTTCCTCTACTTGATTCAAAACTTCCCTGTCAAATTCCCCTTCTGGTCCAATTTCTTCTTCTTCATTGTCATCCTCACTGTCGTCACCTACAGCAACATTTATTCCTCTATAAAGCTCCTCCTGTAATGCTTGTACCTACCTTTGGAGGGCTCTAAACTCCTCAAGATTAACAATTCTAGCCCTTCCATGACACTCTCTTTGTGGAGGCATCTTCTTAACTCAAACCTACAACCATACAATCCTGGTGTAAACTACCTCACAGTCGGCACTCTGTCTACACACTTAGGAAAACCTGCTCTGATACCACTTGATGGGGACACAAGCTATGCATAGAATGGACACAACAGAAAAAGAAAATTTTTATTAACTATGAAAATAAGCTAGTACATTCAGTACAGAGAAAATAGACTTCAAAACATGCCCTAAGGGCTTACAATAACATAAATCTGGAGATAATTTCTCCTTTCAATAACCCCTCTCAAACTCCACTCTGAATTGCCTTTTACAATCCCAGAAATGTCCTTAAATAGACCCCAAAGGGTTAAGGACTAGGAATACATTCTAGAAAGTGCTAGTAGGCATCCACCGACCAACTAGAAGGCTCCAAAAGCCATGTAAGAAGTTGGTGCAAATCTACAAGAATCCAAAAATGGTAACAAAACACTGATAGTGGAACTATGAGAGTTGGAACCTTTATTTGACTCAAATGGGTATCCAGAAATGAAAACACATGAAACAAAAACTAAGTCTAAGTACTTTTTTTGGGTGACATAAGATTGCCCTTATACCTCTAGATGCTCTTTCATCAGACACCCAGGGTAGATTGAAAAGTGACCCTATCACTTTATGAATGGTAGAGGATATCCCAAATGGCAAACCTTTGCTACTGAAATCTAGGTTGAGTCCTCTATCGATCGTCCTTTCCACTTGACCAAGTACTCTTAATACTGCCGATTTCTAGTGCTCCTACCCAAATGATGTTCTAGAATGTCTTCTATCTCCTCCTTCTTAGAAGCAGGAATTGGACATGGCTCTAACATCAGTTCCTCATCTGCACCATCATCATGATACATTGTTAAGTCTATAATATGGACAGCATCATGAGTCTTGTGGCATGGAATGAAATGTGCCATTTTGGAGAACCTATCAACCACCAAAAATACTAAGTCATTACCCCTTTGTGTCCTTGGAAATCCAAGAACAAAATCCATACTTATGGCCTACCATGGCCTTGATGGAACAGGCAATGGCTGATATAGTCCAGTATTGTGACTAAATCACTTGGCAACTTGACAAACCTGACAACTCTGTACAAACTTCTTCACATCCTGTGAAATTAGAGGCCAAAAATAATGTTCTCTAAGAATAAAAATGGTCTTATCTTGACCAAAATTTCCTGCCATCCCTTCGTTGTGTTTCTCCTTAATCAGATTTTCCCTCATGGAACTCCTTGGAATGCACAATTGACTACCCTTCAACAACATGCCATCTTGAATCAAATAGTCTAACCACTTGGTTCTATCTATAGCAAATGGCTCTTTACAAGCTTTCCATCCTTCAGAAAAATCAAGATCCTCAGTGTACAAATTCTTGAGTTCATCAAACCCAACTACTTCAACCTGCATTACTATAAGCAACAACTGTCTCCTACTTACTGCATCTGCAACCCTGTTAGATTTTCCACTTCTATGTTTCAACACAAATGTATAACTCTGTAAGAACTCTACCCACTTCATATGCCTCTGATTCAATTTACCTTAGCTATTTAGGTACTATAATGCCTGATGATCAGTATATGAAAAAAATTCCTTTGGCAATGAATAATGCCTCCATTTCTTTAAGGCCTAAACTATTGCCTACAACTCTTGATCATAAATAGAATACTTCTTCTTTGCATCATTCAATTTTTCACTAAAATATGCAATAGGCTTACCTTCTTGGCTTAATACAGCCCCAATAGCGCTGCCACTAGCATCACAATCCACCAGGAAACCTTTCTAAAATTTGGAAGTGCCAACACAGGTTGTTCTGTCACCTTCTTTTTCAGCAATTCAAAACTTCTCATCGCTGTTGCAGTCAATTTGAACTCTTTTCTATCCCATCTTATTGTGTCAGTTGGGGTTGCACATATGCCACTAAAATTCTTAATAAATTTCTAGTAAAAACTAACCAGACAATGAAATGATCTTACCTCAGTAGGAAACCTTTGAGCAGGCCATTCCAAGATGGCCTTTACCTTCTCTAGATCCATTTTGAGACCTTCAGGTGATATAACAAACCCCAAATAGACTAACTCCCTTTTTCCAAAGATACACTTCTTCAAATTAATTAATAGTTTCTCTTCCCTTAACCTTTCAAGGACACTATGAATATGCAATAAATGTTCTTCCAAAGTCTTGCTCAAAATTAAAATATCATCCAAAGAGATAATGACAAATTTTCTCAAGAACTTCTTAAGTACCTCATTCATCAGCCGCATGAAGGTGCTTGGGGTGTGTGTCAATTCAAAGGGCATGACTAACCACTCATAAAGACCCTCCTTGGTCTTGAAGGGTGTTTTGCACTCATCTCCTTCTCAAATCCATATTTGGTAATAACCACTCTTGAGATCTATCTTTGTGAAGTATTGAGCTCCACTCAAGCAGTCCATAAGATCATCCATTCTTGGCAAAGAAAACTGGTATTTGATGGTTGTCCTATTTATAGCTCAAGAATCTTTACACATCCTCCACTCTCCATCCTTCTTTGGTGCGAGTACTGAAGGCACTACACATGGACTTAGGCTCTCTTGAATCAAGCCCTTCCTCAAAAGCTCTTGAACATGTATGTTTAACTCCTCTGTTTCCGTAGGATTCATCCTGCGAGCAGCCTTATTAGGCAAACTAGCTCATGGAATCAGATCTATCTGATGACTGATTTTCGTTACTATTGGCAATCCTTTTGGAACATTATTAGAGATAATATCTCCAAACTCACCTAGTAAATCTGAGACTTCAAGTGGTATTTCACCACTACCTTCTTTTTCTTTCCTAGGAATCAAAGCATAGCACATACGCTAATTTTTCATTCCATCTAAAAACTTTCTTCCATCAACAAGACAAATCCTAGCACTACTACATACCTTTTCACCTTCCTTTTTCATGGGCTTTAATTTGTTTTGAGCTCCATCCTATGTTATAGAGTATGTGTTTGCATGACCATCATGTACTGCATGTCTATCAAACTGCCATGGTCTACCCAACAATAGATGGCAAACATCCATCGGAATAACATCATAGAGAAATTCATCATGGTAACTCCTAATTTTTAATTTTAGTAAAAATTGTTCACTTACAAGGACCTTATTATCATCTTTTACCCAAGCAATTCGATAGGGCTGAGAATGTTTCTCCCTCTTGAGCTTCAGCTTAGAGACCATCTCCTCTGACACCAAGTTGTCAATGCTAGGACCATCAATGATCACATCACAACATTTTTCCTCACATTTACACCTGGTACAAAATAAACTCCTCCTTTTTTCTGGTTCAATCTCACCACTTAATAGGACCCTTTTATTTTACCAAGGTCTATCCTCTTTTTACATCATCTGAATGTGATGACTATGCATCCTCATCCACATGAGCAACCTTAGCTTGACCCTCAACTCTCCTATATATCCTTCCTTGTCATTGAAGGCATTCAAAGGCATGATGACCTTCTTCATTGAAATGGAAATAGGTACCACAGAAGCCTCCTCTTCCTTGTCCATGTCCTCTAACTCTTACTCTCTGATTTTCAAAGTCTTGATCGCGGGACCGGTTGAAACCCTCATTCCTCTGGTTCTTGCTAGTACCCACATCTTCATTTTTCTTTTGGATTTCATTTTGACCTCCAGATGACCTACCGCTTCCCCTTCCTCCTTGACCATGCCCTCTTTGTCTCCCTTCAAAACTCTTATTTAGCTTCTCTTCAACTCATAGGGAAAACTGGTATGCCTCTTCAACGTTGGTCATTCTTACCAGACTTAATTCCTCCTAGATGCTAGGTCGCAACACATTGATATAATGAGCAACCTTCTCCTTATTTGCTTCTTCATGCCCTGCTCTAATCAAAAGTTGATAAAACTCCTCTGTATATTCTTGGACTGATCTTCCTACTTGCTTTAGCCCATGCATTTTCTTAAACAAATCAAGCTCGTAGTCCACAGGAATGAACTGCTTCTTCAATTTGTCCACCATGTGATCCACCTTATGATCTTCTCCTTTCCTCTTCTATTTATTTGCAATTGAACCTCTTGCCACTAGATTTTGGAATGGCCTTTCAGTTTGGCCTTTGCAAACTTAACCCTATCTTGGTCCCTGCAATACTCATACTCAAAGTATTATTCCAGTTCATTGATCCAGTCGATCAACTCATCTGGTTTTAGATTTCCTGAGAATACACCCACATCAATTGTAGGTCTTTTCCCAAATTTAGTAATGGCCCTAAAAATCCTTTCCTCTTCCTAATTAAAAACTTCCCCATCAAATTCTCCTTCTAGTCCAATTTCTTCTTCTTCATTGTCATCCTCACTATCATCACCTGCGACAACATTTGTTCCTCTACGGAGCTCCTCCTGCAATGCTTGTACCTGCCTTTGGAGGGCTCTAACCTCCTCAGGATTAACAGCTCTAGCCCTTCCACCACACTCTCTTTGTGGAGGCATCTTCTTAACTCACACCCAAATCACACAGTCCTAGTGCAAATTGCCTCATAGTCAGTGCCCTGTCTACACACTTAGGAAAACCTGCTCTGATACCACTTGATGGAGACACAACCCACGCATAGAATATTCACAATAGGAAAAGGGAAATTGTATAAACTGTGAAAATAAGCTAGTATTAACTTCGAACTGCCTTTTACAATGCCAGAAATTTCTTTAAATAGACCCCAGAGAGTTAAGGACTAGGAATATGTTCTAGAAAGTGGTAGTAGGCATCCATCGACCAAGTAGAAGGCTCTAGAAGCCATGTTAAAAGTTGGTGAAAATCTAGAAGAATCCAAAAATGGTAACTAAACTTCCGCGAGGCATAACTTTTGAACCATAGCTCTGATTGACGAACCATTTACATTTTCAGAAAGCTCTCAAAGTGCTCTATAGCCCTATGGACCAGCTCTACTCATCCCCAATTTTGGCCCTTTTCGAGGTCATTTAATGCCCCTAACCTGACTTTCAAGCATTCTTAGGAGGTCTCCAAAACTCGAAAAACTACGATAACTTTCAAACCATGGGGCCTTTTGACCTGATTCTTTTTTTGGAATGCTCTAAATTACAATTACATTCATCTAGCCAATTTACACCTCCTAGTTCACCAAAATGAAGGGTTCAATTACATACTCCTTTTTTTTTGCATTTACACGCATCCCAAGGTATTCAAATACTTTATCCAAGAACATTGATAATGGAACTGTGAGAGTTGGAACCTTTATTTGACTCAAATGGGTATCTAGAAATGAAAACACATGAAACAAAAACTAAGTCTAAGTACTTTTTTTGGGTGACACAGGATTGCCCTTATACCTCTGGATGCTCCTGCATCAGACACCCAAGGTAGATTGAAAAGTGACCCTTTCACTTTATGAATGGTAGAGGATATCCCAAATGGGAAATCTTAGCTGCTAAAATCTAGGTTGAGTCCTCTATCAGTCGTCCTTTCCACTTGACCAAGTACTCTTCATACTGCCTATTTCTGGTGCTCCTACGCACACGATGATCTAGAATGTCTTCATCTCCTCCTTCTTAGAAGTAGGAATTGGACATGGCTCTAACATCAGTTCCTCATCTGCACCATCATCATGATACATTCTTAAGTCTGTAATATGGACAGCATCATGAGTCTTTTGGCCTGGAATGAAATGTGCCATTTTGGAGAACCTATCAACCACCACAAATACTAAGTCATTACCCCTTTGTGTCCTTGGCAATCCAAGAACAAAATCCATACTTATGTCCTCCCATGGCCTTGATGGAATAGGAAATGGATGATATAGTCTAGTATTGTGACTAAATCCCTTTTCAACTTGACAAACCTTACAACTCTGTACAAACTTCTTCACATCCTGTGAAATCTGAGGCCAAAAATAATGTTCTCTAAGAATGCCAATGATATTATCTTGACCAAAATGTCTTGCCATCTCTCCGTTGTGTTTCTTCTTAATCAAATTTTCCCTCATGGAACTCCTTAGAATGCACAATTCACTACCCTTGAACAACATGCCATCCTGAATCAAATAGTCTAACCACTTGGTTCTATCTATAGAAATAGGCTCTTTAAAATATTTCCATGCTTTAGCAAAATTAGGATCCTCAGGGTACAAATTCTTGAGTTCATCAAACCCAACTACTTCAACCTACATTACTATAGGCAAAAACTGTGTCCTGCTTAGTGCATCTGCAACCTTGTTAGATTTTCCACTTCTATGTTTCAACACAAATGTATAACTCTACAAGAACTCTACCCACTTCATATCCCTCTAATTCAATTTACCTTGGCTATTTAGGTAATGTAATGCCTGATGATCAGTATACAAAAAAAATTCCTTCGGCAACAAATAATGCCTCCATTTCTTTAAGGCCTGAACTATTGCATAGAACTCTTGATGATAAACAGAATACGTCTTCTTTGCATCATTCAATTTTTTAGTAAAATATGCAATAGGCTTACCTTCTTGGCTTAATAAAGCCCCAATAGAACTACCACTAGCATCACAATCCACCTGGAACATCTTTCTAAAATTTGGAAGTGCCAATATAGTTTGTTATGTCACCTTCTTTTTTAGTAATTCAAAACTTCTCGCAGCTACTGCAGCCCATTTGAACTCTTTTCTATCCCCTCTTATTGTGTTAGTTAGGGGTGCACATATGCCACTAAAATTCTTAATAAATTTCCTGTAAAAACTAACCAGACCATGAAATGATCTTACCTCAGTAGTAGACATTGGAGTAGGCCATTCCAAGATGGCTTTTACCTTCTCTGGATCTATTTTGAGACCTTCGGGTGATATAACAAACCCCAAATAGACTAACTCACTTTTTGCAAAGATACACTTCTTCAAATTAATTAACAGTTTCTCTTCCCTTAACCTTTCAAGGAAACTACAAATATGCAATAAATGTTCTTCCAAAGTCTTGCTAAAAATTAAAATATCATCCAAATAGAGAATAACAAATTTTTCCAAGAACTTCTTAAGTACCTCATTCATAAGCTGCATGAAGGTGCTTGGGGCATTTGTCAATCCAAAGGGCATGGCTAACCACTCATAAAGACCCTCCTTGGTCTTGAAGGCTATTTTCCACTCATATCCTTCTCGAATCTGTATCTAGTGATAACCACTCTTGAGATCTATCTTTGTGAAGTACTGAGCTCCACTCAAGCAGTCCATAAGATCATCCATTCTTGGCAAAGGAATTTGGTATTTGATGGTTATCCTATTTATAGCTCGAGAATCTGTACACATCATCCACTCTCCATCCTTCTTTGGTGCTAGTACTGCAAGTATTACACATAGACTTAGGCGCTCTCGAATCAAACCCTTCCTCAACAGCTCTTGAACCTTTCTGTTTAGCTCCTCTATTTCATTAGGAGTCATCCTGTGAGTAGCCTTGTTAGGAAAACTAGCTCTTGGAATCAGATCTATCTAATGACTAATTTGCCTTACTGGTGGCAATCCTTTTGGAACATTATCAAAGATAATATCTCCAAACTCACCTAGTAAATTTGAGACTTCAAGTGGTATTTCACTACTACCTTCTTTTTCTTTCCTAGGAATCAAAGCATAGCACATACGCTGATGTTTCATTCCATCTAAAAACTTTCTTCCATCAACAAGACAAATCCTAGCACTGCTACATACCTTTTCACCTTCCTTTTTCATGGGCTTCAATTTGTGGCAAACTCCATCCTTTGTTAGAGAGTATGTGTTTGCATGACCATCATGTAATGCATGTCTATCAAACTGCCATGGTCTACCCAACAATTTTGTCTTCTTCATTGCCATCCTTAGTGTCGTCACCTGCAGCAACATTTGTTCCTCTACAAAGCTCCTCTTGCAATGCTTGTACCTACCTTTGGAGGGCTCTAACCTCCTCAGGATTAACAGCTCCAGAATTTTCACCATGCTCTCTTTGTGGAGGCTATTGGTGTTTTAAAATGCACTAAAACTACTAAGCAACAAAATGCTTAATACCAGAATGACAGTACATACGCAATCTAAAGACTAGCCAATTCTTATTAACAATTGCATATGCAAAGTATTTGGACCCAACTTCAACAAAACCACAGACAGTTTTCTACTCTTTTGGCTCTACAAAACTAGGGTGGGTGTACCCAGGGATGATTCAAAATTGGAACAACTATATGAGGATTATTCTTAGTTTCATTCTGATTCTCATTTCAAAATCCTCAGACATATACATAATTCTTACTAACTTGGTAAACACATCCCATAAAACAGATATGGCCAAGAATTCTTCTATAGATCTGCAGACATTCTTAACAATAGTGGCTAACTGAAGCTAAAACATTCCATGCAAACAAGTGATGGCCAACTTTGAAAATCTACAGGAAATAAAGGTAAAGTTTGATTTAATGCTACATTTTGATAACCATTTATGATATATCTTTCTTTCTACTGAATCAATTTTATCAGTGCCTAATCCATTGGGGTTCAGAGTCTATAGGAAGTTCTCAAATCTAGTTTGTTGCCTTACAACAAATTCTATTAGCAATTCTTATTGGAATCCATCATTCAAAATCCTTTCCACTACTAAAGAAACCTTATCACATTTATCAAAGCTTTTATTTAATCCATTGAATTAATAGTAGTGATAAATAGATATACAACCTAACTAGATTGCATTCAATTGCACAAGCCTTTACTTATACAATATCAAGACAACCAAGTAATTGAAAGGAGACAAGATTCAGAAAGAACTGATATGGGGACAGTTCACAATTTGTATTCATTTTCTTTGAAAATGGTACATCCTTTACAATATACTCAAAATGACCTTCAAAAAGAAACACAGCTCATTCTATATTCATGTATTCTCAGAGAATTGACAGAAAAATACATTATAAACTTGCTTTCAAAATTTGGACCAAAAACAGACTAAGCATAGTACTTAGAAAAATAGAATTTGGACCATTCTTTAGCCTTGGGATCTCACTTAAATAGTGTGATATGCAACAAGCTTAGGGCTAAAGGAAATGATAGGTGTCCTTAACAAAGAATATTTACATATACCTACCACAAAAAGACAAAAAGTGGGTAATAGAAGATGTCCAGATCAAAACATTCTCTTAAATGAGTTAGCTTTTGTTAATACGATTTTGTGTTGCTGATTGGTTATTGATCTACTTTCTCTGTACAAGCAACTACCAAATTAGCCAATGATGAAGCTTGTTTTGATGATGGCATATTAACTTCCACCTGTAGCCTTTCTTCATCTTTATCTCGGGTGGCAGGAACAACTTCTATCGTGTCCTCTTCTCTAGCCTTGTCAGCATCCTGTGGTCCCGGGTTTGTAACTGAAAATGACAGGTTTCTCTTGTCTTCTTCTTCTGATTGGGTTTGAGAAATGATAGCATCAATAGTTTGGAATTCCTCATCCTGCACGTTATCACTGTCAATTTCATCTGCATCCAACTGTTCACTAGAAACCATTTTTGCCATCCACCTATCAAATAATGCATCATCTGGCCAGTTGAATTGCAAAATGTCCTTCTATTTTTTAGCACATATTCAGCCACATTATTAATATCAATGAAACCCTATTTTAAAGAATCAAAGAATATTTTGGCTTTCACCATCTCCTCTATTGTGGTGGCACACCATGCATGCCCAGTTTCATTTACTACTTTATTCATTCTTAAACAGAATGCATCATCAAGTTCTTTTGTCCATTCCTCTTTTCTTTTTAAATTATTTTTCTTATCCACGGCATGAGGAAATAATTTGAAATTTTGACTCCTATATTTGTCCAAGTGATTTATTTTTATCTTCTATAAATGTGTCCTTTTATTATCAAAATCAGCAAGGTCAGAAACAATATCAAAGATTTTTTCAATCTGATCATGGAAAGTATCTATAACAGATAAACACAAGAAGGTTACTGCTTTTTCCTTTCTTACCCACTTATCCACAATAGGCTTTAGAGCCTCATCATTTCCTTTTAATTCCTCCCAAATGTTAATCACCCTGACCAATTGGTGATGAAGTAATGTCCATTCAACTTTGTCTCCCAGATATGTAAGAGCTTTTCTTAGTTTATCTTCATACTTAGATTCCAACTCTATATGTAAGGCCCATAGTTTAGCCTTTTCTTCTTCAAATTCCTCAGCAGTGTAATATTGTGACCCTTGGGGTGTATTTGGCATTTCAATGAGGGGTGTAGACTTAAAGGGTTTTATAGGGGGATGAGGGTAAGTTATTCTAGGCCTGGTGGATTGTTCCAATAGCTTATTTTCAAGCTCAATCCTCCTCTTTACCTCTTTGTTGTATGCATCCACCACTGTCTCAAACTTGCTTTGTAACTCAAACATAACATGTTCCTCCTTCTTAGCAGTGGCCAAAAGAAACTGGGAAGACTCCACATTCCAATAGGTTGCCTGTACATGGGAGGTGTTAGCAACCCTTCTTACAAGTATGTTTCCCGTCAATTCAGACTCATCTGGTTGCGAGGATGTGGCTCTAGATCCTTCTTTCAATGACCAATTGACCAAAGCAGCTTGATCCTCAATGAATGCAATTCCTTGGAAATCCTTTTTATTTGGGTCTTGCACTTCCAATTTATTTGAAACAGAATTGAAAATTAAGGCATCTACAATATCCCAATTTGGCAACAATAATATGTTAGAGGCTTTTACCATTTTCCTTCCTTCTTCAGGAGTAATGTTCTAGAATTCCTTCATCATTTCTTCTTTAATCTATTCTTCTATGGAAGCTTCATCCATTTCTGGATGCTCTGTCTTCATCCTTTTGCATTTCTCCTCAAAGATGTTCATGTTTGTTCTCCATGCAAATATCTAAAAAGCTCTTGATTTTACAAAATTGTCATCAGTCAAAAATTGATAACTTGCTTGTTCTAATACAGGGTCCAATTTCCTGCCTCTATAATCAGCTCTTGTTAGATCGAAACTTGGGAGAGGAGGCTCTGGAAGGTTACCTTCATCCAATTCTACTTGGATAATAAAAACACCTCCTTGTGATCCAATCTCTTCAACTTGCTCACCTGTGAGCTGCTCTTCTCCAATTCTCAAAGGAGATTGGGTGGGTTCCTCAGCTTGAGATCTCCCTTCTCTTATTACCTTCTACTTCTTTGGGCTAGGCTCATCAGGTCTCTCCTCCAAAACTATACTGGTGGATCCCATTATTTGTTTGCCCTTATCTATAAGAGCCTTTTTATTCTGAATTATAGTGTAACCAGGCTTCTTCTGTACAATTATTTGACCAACCCCTATATTAGGAGTGAAAGCTAACCTCTTCATGGCTTCTCTGGCCTTATCAAGAGAAGAATTAATAAAAAATTGTTTCTTCTCATTCACAATTTCCATTATTGCAACGAATTTATTTATGAGCTTATTTATCCTGTCAGCCTCTGTATTAGCATTGTCTAAAGGACTATAATTTTGATCAAAACAATGAATAAATTCTAGGACCCGGGAGTAAACTCTCCACTTTTCTTTTTTAGTTTCTTGTTCTTGGAAAGAAAATTCATTTCTTATAATGTCTTCTTGGTAATATGAAACATGCTTTACCAGTCCTAGCTTGATCCTATGCCTCAGAGTCTGATTGAAAAATCCCTCAGAATCAAAAAAATAGGGGTGGGAGAAAGCCATCATATACTGATCCAAAATTTTGTACAAAAAGAGCCATCCTCCTTTAGTAATCACAAACTGACGGGCCACTGTAAATGTAGGGAAAATCAACCCTAGTTGCCTCTTTGACAAGAACTTTTCCTCTACTCCTCCTAATTTCCCTAAGACTTCTACCATCCCTATCTTTAGGGGCACTTGGTAAGGCAAGACATGAGGGCTCCCTTTAAAACCATAAATTCTGAAAACTATAGAAATAGGGTATGGAATAATATCTCCCCACTTGTGTGAAACTTTCAAATTATGGGGGCTATCAATAAGTCTTATGAGATTCATTAATACTTTAGGGATCTTGGGATTATCACTCAAAAATAGACATCTCAACTTAGAGGCAAAATATCTATCAAATTTGACAAAGCTGGCTTTATTTGCATCCCAAGTCATATCTGCACTCCACAACTAGACTGGTAACGTTTCCCCATTTTCTTCTCTGTTCAATTTCATCTCATTTCCAAAATATGTTGCCCATTTTAACAAGAACATATGCATTAATAAGGAATAGTGGCCAAAAGTTTTCTCCACCTTACCTCTTGCAATTCCAACCAAATCGATGTGAATTTCTTCAGCTAGAAAGGAGGCAAAATCAAAAATGACATCTACACCGAAAGAGGCAATTTGAATCATCATATACATAAGGTCAATGGGCATGAAGTGGCATCATGTGGCATACATTTGAAACAACTTTACAAGGAATCAATGGTGGGCCATCATTCACTAACTTGCTATGCTTAATTTCTAAGCACTTCTACATAGCGAGCTAATGACAACCCTTGTTCTTGGCCCAATCTCATGGTTAGAAAACCTTGAATTACATTCCTAGGAAGTGGGTCCATGGTACCGCTGTTGCTGAGCTAGCATGATGCACTGAAATACACATATATATTTTAATCATCCTTTATCTTAAGTTCTGTCATGTTTTTAAGTTTTGGGTCAGTTGTTATGTCGCTACTGGCAAAACACAACAATATCCAGCTAGCGATGCAACAACCCACCAGAAAACTAGCACCAAGAAAAGTGGCATAGCTTGCAAGGAATTTTTTTGGGACTTTCCAAATTAGCTCTGGTCATAAAAGAAGGCCACCTTTAGTGATGATTTTGTCCTTGCTATGTCGTTATCGGCAAATTGCTTGTTTATTTTGATAGCGACTTAGTGACTTGCCAGAGTAATTTGGACACCAAGTTTATTATTCCCAATGACCACGGACACATGTCATCACATCGCCAACTTGCTATGCTTAGCTTTCGAGCACTTTTCTTTAGCGAATCAACGACAACCATAGATTTAATAGAAATCTGAAGGTGACGTAAAAAACTTTCACAAGGATTAAAACAACAAAATCAACATAGGTGAATAAAAAACATTTGCGTAACTTTCTTCCCCCTTTTTTTAAAATTTTTGTGCCAAGGAAAATTTAAAAGGAAAAAAGGACTAGCCCAAGAAAAACACAAACTTTTTTGGAAACCTAATCATCACTAAAGGATCACAACCTGAAATTTTATCTGGGCAAGATGAAACCTATTATACAAAGATTCAGGCCAACAGTGGCTCTGTCTAGGGATGATAGACTATTTGAGTCTATGCCAAAAATTAGAATCTATGGGAGATCAGACCACATACTTCGTAAAGATGACAACTTCAGAGAGCACAAGGTAATACATAGAAACAAGGAACCAAACTGCACAAGGATATTTACAAGGACTTATAGAATATACAAAATGTACAAAACAATAGGAAACCCTAAAAACTACTGTTCATGGAGAAAAATAAGTATTTTTCAAGAAAAAATACCTCTTCAAGAAGTGTCCATGAACTGGAAATTCAAAAATACTATCAAATACATCTTTGAGTATATAAGAATCTTCACCCCAAGTATTTTCAATTAGATATGGGCCTAACCAAATTGGATCAAATTTGCCATGTTTTCCTTTATCCTCAATTCTGGCATTCCACATTAAGACTAAATCTCCCTCTTCAAACTTTTTTCTTATAGTTCTTTTATCATATAGTTTCTTAACTTTTAGTTGCAACTTTTGGTTCTTTAGAGATGCTTCTCTTCTGGTTTCTGCCAGTCCTACCAATTCATCCATTCTTTCTTGCATTTCATCTATATTATCTTGATCATACAACTAGATGTAACTGTAGAGTCCCATCAAGTTGTTCTGAGGCATTCTGGATTGAATCACATACACTAAATCAAATGGAGCTACACCAATTGCTTTCTTTACAGTTACTCTGTCAGCCCATATCGCCAACTGTAACTTGGAATCTCATGCATTTTTATTATCATCCAAGGTTCTCTTAATGACCTTCAACAGGCTCTTATTTATGGACTCAGCTTGTCCATTCCCTTGTGGATGATATGGAGTAGATGATGACCTTGTCATTCCATATTTATCACAAAACTTGATGAATTCCTTAGACCTGAAGCACATAGCATTATCTGTTACAATTTTCTATGGACAACCAAATCTAGAAATAATATTATTCAGTAGGAAATTATTGACCACTTTACTTGTTGCATTTCTTGTGGGGATAGGCTCTACCCATTTTGTAAAGTAGTCAGTAGCAACTAGAATCCAAGAATAGCCAGTGCTAGACTTGGGGAAAATTTCTCCTATGAAATCCAGACCCCATTGTTGAAAAGGAGCTTGAATCTCCAGTGGCTTTAATGGGGTATTTCCTAAGAATTTTAGCTTTCCACCAAACCTCTAACAAGGATCACATTTCCTAACCATAACTTGAGCATCCTTGAAAAGGGAAGGCCACCAAAATCCAACCCTCATTATCTTATGTGCAGTGGTTTTATCCATATAGTGCCCCCCACACACTCCAACATGCATTTCTTTCAAAACCTCTTTTTCCTTTTCCTTATCAACACATTTCAATAATACTCCCTCAAAATTTCTCCACCATAGGTTTCTTTGGACAATTACATATCTAATGACTTGCAATTTAGTATTCCTCTTTTCATTTTAAGTAAAATAGGGAGGAGCTTCCATGCGTTGCAAGTAATATATGACATTGATGTACCAATCACACTGGTCCATGTCACATAAGTCAGCTCTGAGACCATCATTTACTAGATTTATTTGGTTAGCCTCTAGATTAGCTTCAGCCATGAGTTTGGCCAAACCTTGACCCCTTACTAACTTTTTTATCTGTATATCAATGCTGAACTCCTAGATTCTATTGATCCATCTACATCTCTTGCCTGATACTTCCTACTAAGAAAATATATCCTTAACTGCAGCACTAGGTACAAAAGTGATAACAATAGAACCTATCAGGTAACATCTGAAAGCTTTTACAGCCTTTCCTAAAGCATATGCTTGCTTTTCATTTATTTCATACTTAAGTTCAGTAGGCTATAGTGACTTGCTGAAAAAGCCAATAGGCTACTCATATCCTTCTTGATTTTTCTGCAATAAGATCACACCCACAGTGTGGAAGGATGCAAAAGAAAAAATATGCATGGGTTTTGAATAATCTGGGATTCTCAATACTGGAGCATTTTTTATTGCAATTTTAATATCCCGGAATGCTTATGAAGGCTCACCATTCCAATCTATAATGGATCCCTTTTTGAGCATCTTTGAGATAGGTCTATTGATCTCAGCAAAATTTGTAACAAATCTCCTAAAGAAATTAACCTAGCCAAAGAAGGATTGAATTCCTTTTACATTTTTTGGCTTGGGGACTTTATCAATAGCCGCTACTCTCTTAGGGTCTATTTTCACCCCATCCTGAGACACTATATGTCCTAGTAGTTTTCCTTCTGTGACCCCAAATGCACACTTCATTAGGTTTAAAGAAACTCAATATTCTAGAGCTTTGATAAAGATTTTTCCAAATGTTTGCAGTGATCTTCAGCCTTATTAGAATATGCTATAAGATCATCCTGGTACACCATCATAAATTTATCAATATAATCATGAAATTCTACATCCATGGCTCTTTGGAAGGTAGCTCCTGCATTAATCAGGCCAAAAGGCATCCTCACATATACATATGATCCCCATGGGGTTGTGAAGGCTGTCTGAACTGTTCACTTTCCTTTACTAGAACTTGATTATATCCAGAAAAACCATCCATCATTGACATTAATTCAGAGCCAGTCACTTGTTGCAACATGGCTTCCACTTGACATTAATTCTGATTGCATTATAGATACTTTCTCCTTTCAGTACCCCCTCTCAAACTCCACCCTGAACTACCTTTTACAATGCCAAAAATGTACTTAAATAGACCCCGAAGGGTTAAGGACTAGGAATACATTCCAGAAAGTGCTAGTAGGCTTCCACCGACCAAGTAGAAGGCTCCAAAAGCCATGTTAGAAGTTGGTGCAAATCTAGAAGAGTCCAAAAATGGTAACTGAACTTTCAGGAGGCTTAACTTTTGAACCGTAGCTCTGATTGACGAACTGTCTACATTTTTGAAAAGCTCTCAAAGTCCTCTATAGCCCTATGGACCAGCTTTGCTCATCCCCCATTTTTTGGCCCTTTTCAAGATCATTTAATGCCCCTAACCTAACTTTGAAGCATTCTTAGGAGGTCTCCAAAACTTGAAAAACTACGATAACTTTCAAACTGTGGGGCCTTTTGACTTGATTCTTTTTTAGGAATGCTCTAAATAAAAATTACATTCATCTAGCCAATTTAAACTTCCTAGTTCACCAAAATGATGGCAAAATTACATACTCCTATTTTTTTAGAATTTACACGTATCCCAAGGTTTTTAAATACTCTATCCTAGAACACTGATAGTGGAACTGTGAGAGTTGGAACCCCTATTTGACTCAAATGGGTATTCAAAAATGAAAACACATGAAACAAAACCTAAGTCTAAGTACATTTTATTGGGTGATATAGGATTGCCCTTATAGCTCTGGATGCACCTGCATTAGACACCCAGGCTAGATTGGAAAGTGACCCTATCACTTTATGAATGGTAGAGGATATACCAAATGGGAAACCTCAGCTACTGAAATATAGGTTGAGTCCTCTATTGGCCATCCTTTCCACTTGACAAAGTACTCTTCATACTTCCTATTTCAGGTGCTCCTACCCACACAATGACCTAGAATGTCTTCTATCTCCTCCTTCTTAGAAGCAAGAATTGGACATGGCTCTAACATTAGGTCCTTATATGCACCATCATCATCATATGCTGTTAAGTCTGCAATATGGAAAACATCATGAGTCTTGTGGCATGGAATGAAATGTGCCATTTTGGAGAACCTATCAACCACCACAAATACTAAGTCATTACCCCTTTGTGTCCTTGGCAATCCAAGAACAAAATCCATACTTCTGTCCTCCCATGGCCTTGATGGAATAGGCAATGGCTGATATAGTCTAGTATAGTGACTAAATCCCTTGGCAATTTCACAAACCTGACAACTCTGTACAAACTTCTTCACATCCTGTGAAATCTGAGGCTAAAAATAATGTTCTCTAACAATGGTAATGGTCTTATCTCGACCAAAATGTCCTACCATCCCTCTGCTATGTTTCTCCTTAATCATATTTTCCCTCATGGAACTCCTTGGAATGCACAATTGACTACCCTTGAACAACATGCCATCCTGAATCAAATAGTCTAAACACTTGGTTCTATCTACAGCAATAGGCTCTTTACAAGCTTTCCATGCTTCAGCAAAATTAGGATCCTCAGGGTACAAATTCTTGAGTTCATCAAACCCAACTACTTCAACCTGCATTACTGTAAGCAACAACTGTCTCCTACTTAGTGCATCTACAACCCTATTAGATTTTCCACTTCTATGTTTCAACACAAACGTATAACTCTGCAAGAACTCTACCCACTTCATATGCCTCTGATTAAATTTACCTTAGCTATTTAGGTACTGTAATGCCTGATGATCAGTATAGAAAATAAATTCCTTTGGCAACAAATAATGCCTCCATTTCTTTAAGGCCTGAACTATTGCATAGAACTCTTGATCATAAACAGAATACTTCTTCTTTGCATCATTCAATTTTTCACTAAAATATGCAATAGGCTTACCTTCTTGGCTTAATACAGCCCCAATAGCGCTCCCACTAACATCACAATCCACTTGGAACACCTTTCTAAAATCTGGAAGTGCCAACACAGGTTGTTCTGTCACCTTTTTTAGCAATTCAAAACTTCTCGTAGCTGCTGCAGTCCATTTGTACTCTTTTCTATCCCCTCATATTATGTCAGTTAGGGGTGCACATATGCCACTAAAATTCTTAATAAACTTCTTGTAAAAACTAACCAGACCATGAAATGATCTTACCTCAGTAGAAGACCTTGGAGTAGGCCATTCCAAGATGGCTTTTACCTTCTTTGGATCCATTTTGAGACCTTCAGGTGATATAAAAAACCCCAAATAGACTAACTCCCTTTTTGCAAAGATACACTTCTTCAAATTAATAAATAGTTTCTCTTCCCTTCACCTTTCAAGGACACTACGATTATGCAATAAATGTTCTTCCAAAGTCTTGCTGAAAACTAAAATATCATCCAACTAGATAATAACAAATTTTCCTGAGCATTTCTTAAGTACCTCATTCATAAGCCGCATGAAGGTGCTTGGGGCATTTTTCAATCCAAAGGGCATGACTAACCACTCATAAAGACCCTCCTTGGTCTTGAAGGCTATTTTCCACTCATCTCCTTCTCAAATCCATATCTGGTGATAACCACTCTTGAGATCTATCTTTGTGAAGTACTGAGCTCCACTCAAGCAGTCCATAAGATCATCCATCCTTGGCAAAGGAAACCAGTATTTGATGGTTATCCTATTTATAGCTCAAGAATCTGTACACATCCTCCACTCTCCATCCTTCTTTGGTACAAGTACTACAAGTACTACACATGGACTTAGGCTCTCCCGAATCAAGCCCTTCCTCAACAACTCTTGAACCTGTCTGTTTAGCTACTCTATTTCAGTAGGAGTCATCCTGTGAGCAACCTTGTTATGCAAACTAGCTCTTGGAATCAAATCTATCTAATGACTAATTTGCCTTACTGGTGGCAATCCTTCTAGAACATTATTAGAGATAATATCTCCAAACTCACCTAGTAAATCTGAGACTTCAAGTGGTATTTCACTACTACCTTCTTTTTCTTTCATAGGAGTCAAAGCATAGCACATACGTTGATGTTTCATTCCATCTAAAAACTTTCTTCCATTAACAAGACAAATCCTAGCACTGCTACATACCTTTTCACCTTCCTTTTTCATGGGCTTTAGTTTGTGGCAAACTCCATCCTTTGTTAGAAAGTATGTGTTTGCATGACCATCATGTACTGCATGTCTATCAAACTACCATGGTCTACCCAACGATAGATGGCAAACATCTGTCGAAATAACATCACAAAGAACTTCACCATGGTAACTCCCAATTTTGAATTTCACTAAACATTATTCACTTACCAAGACCTTATGATCATCTTTTACCCAAGCAATCTGATAGGGCTGAGGATGTTTCTCCCTCTTGAGCTTCACATTAGAGACCATCTCCTTTGACACCAAGTTGTTGGTGCTACCACCATCAATGATCACTTCACAACATTTTTCCTCATATTTGCTCCTGTTATGAAACAAACTCCTCCTTTATCCTAGTTCAATCTCACCACTTAATAGGACCCTTTTATTTACCAAGGTCTCTCCTCTTTTTGCATCCTTTGAATGTGATGACTGTGCATCCTTATCCATATGAGCAACCCTAGCTTGACGCTCAGCTCTCCTATCTATCCTTCCTTGTGGTTAAGGGCATTCAAAGGCATGATGACCTTCATTGCAATGGAAATGGGTATGATGGAAGCCTCATCTTCCTTGTCCACATCCTCTACCTCTTCCTCTCTGACTTCCAAAGTCTTTATCACGGGAGTGATTGAAACCCTCATTCCTTTGGTTCTTGCTAGTACCCACATCTTCATTTTTATTTTGGGTTTCATTTCTACCTCTAGATGACCTACCACTTCCCCTTCCTCTTGGACCATGCCCTCTTTGTCTACCTTCAAACCTCTTATTCAGCTTTTTTTCAACTCGTAGGGCAAACTAGTATGCCTCTTCAATGCTGGTCATTCTTACCAGACTTAATTCCTCCTGGATGCTAGGTCGCAACCCACTGATATAACGAGAAACCTTCTCCTTATTTTCTTCTGCATGCCCTGCTCTAATCAAAAGTCAATAAAACTCCTCTGTATATTCTTGGACTAATCTTCTTGCTTGTTTTAGCCCATGCATCTTCTTAAACAAATCAAGCTCGTAGTCCACAAGAATGAACTGCTTCTTCAATTTGTCCACCATGCGATCCACCTTGTGATCTTCTCCTTTCCTCTTATGTTTATTTTCAATTGAACCTCTTGCCACCAGATTTTTGCATGGCCTTTCATTTTGGTCTTTGCAAACTTAACCCTATCTGGGTCCCTGATATCCTCATACTCAAAGTATTCTTCTAGTTCATTGATCCAGTCGATCAACTCATCTAGTTTCAGATTTCCTGAAAATACACCCACATCAATTGTAGGTCTTTTTCAAAATTTAGTAATGGCCCTAAAAATCCTTTCCTCTGCCTAATTCATAACATCCCTATCAAATTCCCCTTCTAGTCCAATTTCTTCTTCTTCATTGTCATCCTCACTGTCATCACCTACGGCAACATTTGTTCCTCTACGGAGCTACTCCTACAATGCTTGTACCTGCCTTTGGAGGGCTTTAACCTCCTCAAGATTAATAGCTCCAACCCTTCCACCATGCTCTCTTCGTGGAGGCATCTTCTTAACTCAAACCAACAACTACACAGTCTTGGTGCAAACTACCTCACAGTTGGTGCTCTGTCTACACACTTAGGAAAACCTGCTCTAATACCACTTGATGGGGACACAACCCACGTATAGAATGGACACAACAGGAAAAAGAAAATTTTATCAACTATGAAAATAAACTAGTACATTTAGTACAGAGAAAATAGACTTCAAAACATGCCCTAAGGGCTTACAATAACATAAATTTGGAGATAATTTCTCCTTTCAGTACCCCCTCTCAAACTCCACTCAGAACTGCCTTTTACAATGCCAAAAATGTCCTTAAATAAACCCCAAAGGGTTAAGGACTAGGGATAAATTCTAGAAAGTTCTAGTAGGCATCCACTAACCAAGTAGAAGGCTCAAGAAGCCGCGTTAGAAGTTGGTGCAAATCTAGAAGAATCAAAAAATGGTAACCGAACTTTTGGGAGGCATAACTTTTAAATCGTAGTGTCGATTGATGAACCGTTTACATTTTTGAAAAGCTTTAAAAGTGCTCTATAGCCCTATGGACCAGCTTCGCTCATCCCCCATTTTTTGGCCCTTTTCAAGGTCATTTAATGCCCCTAACCTAAATTTGAAGCATTCTTAGGAGGTCTCCAAAACTCGAAAAACTGCGATAACTTTCAAACTGTGGGTCTTTTTGACCCGGTTCTTTTTCTAGAATTCTCCAAATTACAATTACATTCATTTGGCCAATGTACACCTCCTAGTTCACTAAAATGATAGCTCAATTACATACTACTATTTTTTTGGCATTTATACGTATCCCAAGGTGTTCAAATACTCTATCCTATAACACTGATAGTGGAACTGTGAGAGTTGGAACCTTTATTTGACTCAAATGGGTATTCATAAATGAAAACACATGAAATAGAAACTAAGTCTAAGTACTTTTTTTGGGTGACATAGGATTGCCCTTATACCTCTGGATGCTCTTGCATCAGACACCCAGGGTAGATTGAAAAGTGACCATGTCAGTTTATGAATGTTAGAGGATATCCCAAATGGGAAACCTCAGGTGCTGAAATCCAAGTTGAATCCTCTATTGGCCATCCTTTCTACTTGACCAAGTACTCTTCATACTAGCTATTTCTGGTGCTCCTACCCACATGATGATCTAGAATGTCTTCTATCTCCTCCTTCTTAGAAGCAGGAATTGGACATGGCTATAACATAAGTTCCTCATCTGCACCATCATCATGATACGTTGTTAAGTCTGCAATATGGAAAGCATCATGAGTCTTGTGGCATGGAATGAACTATGCCATTTTGGAGAACCTATCAACCACCACAAATATTGAGTCATTACCCCTTTGTGTGCTTGGCAATCCAAGAACAAAATCCATACTTATGTCCTCCCATGACCTTGATGGAACAGGAAATGGCTGATATAGTCCAATATTCTGACTAAATCCCTTGGCAACTTGACAAACCTAACAACTCTGTATAAACTTCTTCACATCCTGTGAAATCTGAGGCCAAAAAAAATGTTCTCTAAGAATAACAATGGTCTTATCTCAGCCAAAATGTCCTTCCATCCCTCCGCTGTGTTTCTCCTTAATCATATTTTCCCTCATGGAACTCCTTGGAATGCACAATTGACTACCCTTGAACAACATGCCATCCTGAATCAAATAGTCTAACCACTTGCTTCTATCTACAGCAATAGGCTCTTTACAAGCTTTCCATGCTTTATCAAAATTAGGATCCTCAAGGTACAAATTCTTGAGTTCACCAGACCCAACTACTTCAACCTGCATTACTGTAAGCAACAACTGTCTCCTGCTTAGTGCATCTACAACCCTGTTAGATTTTCCACTTCTATGTTTCAACACAAATGTATAACTTTGCAAGAACTCTACCCACTTCATATGCCTCTGATTCAATTTACCTTGGCTATTCAGGTACTGTAATGCCTGATGATCAGTATACAAAACAAATTCATTTGGAAACAAATAAAGCCTCCATTTCTTTAAGGCCTCAACTATTGCATAGAACTCTTGATCATAAACAGAATACTTCTTCTTTGTATCATTCCATTTTTCACTAAAATATGCAATAGGCTTACCTTCTTGGCTTAATACATCCCCAATAGTGCTACCACTAGCATCACAATCCACCTGGAACACCTTTCTAAAATCTGGAAGTGCCAACACAGGTTTTTCTCTCACCTTCTTTTTTAGCAATTCAAAACTTCTCACAGCTGTTGCAGTCCATTTGAACTCTTTTCTATCCCCTCTTATTGTGTTAGTTAGGGGTGCACATATGCCACTAAATTCTTAATGAACTTCCTGTAAAAACTAACTAGACCATGAAATGATCTTACCTCAGTAGTAGACCTTGGAGTAGGCCATTCCAAGATGGCTTTTACCTTCTCTAGATCCATTTTGAGACCTTCAGGTGATATAAAAAATCCCAAATAGACTAACTCCCTTTTTGCAAAGATACACTTCTTCAAATTAATTAACAGTTTCTCTTCCCTTAACCTTTCAAGGACACTATGAATATGCAATAAATTTTCTTTAAAAAGTCTTGCTGAAAATTAAAATATCATCCAAATAGACAATAAAAATTTTTCCCAAGAACTTCTTAAGTACCTCATTCATAAGCTGCATGAAGGTGCTTGGGGCATTTGTCAATCCAAAGGGCATGACTAACCACTCATAAAGACCCTCCTTGGTCTTGAAGGCTATTTTTCACTCATCTCCTTCTCAAATCTATATCTGGTGATAACCACTCTTGAGATCTATCTTTGTGAAGTACTGAGCTCCACTCAAGCTATCCATAAGATCATCCATTCTTGGCAAAGGAAATCAGTATTTGATGGTTATCCTATTTATAGCTTGAGAATCTATACACATCCTCCACTCTCCATCCTTCTTTGGTGTGAGTACTGTAGGTACTGCACATGGAATTAGGCTCTCTTCAATCAAGCCCATCCTCAATAGCTCTTGAACCTGTCTGTTTAGCTCCTCTATTTTAGTAGGAGTCATCCTGTGAGCAACCTTGTTAGGAAAACTAGCTCCTAGAATCAGATTTATCTGATGACTCATTTGCTTTACTAGTGGCAATCCTTCTAGAAAATTATCAGAGATAATATCTCCAAACTCACCTAGTAAATTTGATATTTCAACTAGTATTTCACTACTACCTTCTTTATCTTTCATAGGAATCAAAGCATAGCACATACGTTGATGTTTTATTCCATCTAAAAACTTTCTTCTCTCAACAAGACAAATCCTAGCACTACTACATACCTTTTCACCTTCATTTTTCATGGGCTTTAGTTTGTGGTGAACTCCATCTTTTGTTAGAGAGTATGTGTTTGCATGACCATCATGTACTGCATGTCTATAAAACTGCCATGGTCTACCCAACAATAGATGGCAAACATCCATCATAATAACATCATAGAGAACTTCATCATGGTAACTTTCAATTTTGAATTTCACTAAACATTGTTCACTTACTAGGACCTTATGATCATCTTTTACCCAAGCAATCCGATAGGGCTTAGGATGTTTCTCCCTCTTGAGCTTTAACTTAGAGACCATCTCCTTTGACACCAAGTTGTCAGTGCTACCACCATAAATGATCACATCACAACATTTTTCCTCACATTTTCACCTGGTAGGAAAAAAACTCCTCCTTTTTCCTAGTTCAATCTCACCACTTAATAGGAACCTTTTATTTACCAAGGTCTCTCCTCTTTCTACATCCTCTATGTGATGACTGTGCATCCTCATCCACATGAGCAACCCTAGCTTGACCCTCAGCTCTCCTATCTATCCTTCCTTGTCATTGAGGGCATTCAAAGGCATGATGACCTTCTTCATTCCAATGGGAATAGGTACCAGAGAAGCCTCCTCTTCCTTGTCCATGTCCTCTACCTCTTCATCTCTTATTTCCAAAGTCTTGATCACGGGAGCGGTTGAAACCCTCATTCCCCTAGTTCCTGCTAGTACCCACATCTTCATTTTTCTTTTGGGTTTCATTTCGACCTCCAGATGACCTACCACTTCCCCTTCCTCCTTGACCATACCCTCTTTGTCTCCATTCAAACCTCTTATTCAACTTCTCTTCAACTCGTAGGGAAAACTAGTATGCCTCTTCAACGCTAGTCATTCTTACATGACTTAATTCCTCCTGGATGCTAGGTCACAACCCACTGATATAAGGAGAAACCTTCTACTTAATTGCTTCTGCATGCCCTACTCTAATCAAAAGTTGATAAAACTCCTCTGTATATTCTTGGACTGATCTTCCTGCTTGCTTTAGCCCATGCATCTTCTTAAACAAATCAAGCTCATAGTCCACAGGAATGAACTACTTCTTCAATTAGTCCACCATGCGACCCACCTTGTGATCTTCTCCTTTCCTCTTCTCTTTATTTCCAATTGAAGCTCTTGTCACTAGATTTTGGCATGGCCTTTTAGTTTGGCCTTTACAAACTTAACCCTATCTAGGTCCCTGATATCCTCATACTCAAAGTATTCTTCCAGTTCATTGATCCAGTCAATCAACTCATCTGGTTTCAAATTTCCTGAAAATGCACCCACATCAATTGTAGGTCTTTTCCCAAATTTAGTATTGGCCCTAAAAAGACTTTCCTCTACCTAATTTAGAACTTCCCAATCAAATTCCCCTTCTGGTCCAATTTCTTCTTCTTCATTGTCATCCTCATTGTCATCACCTGTGACAACATTTTTTCCTCTACGGAGCTACTCCTGTAATGCTTGTACATGCCTTTGAAGGGCTCTTACCTCCTTAGGATTAACAGCTCCAGCCCTTCCACCATACTCTCTTTATGGAGGCATCTTCTTAACTCAAACCCACAACCACATAGTCCTAGTGCAAACTTTCTCACAGTCGGTGCTCTGTCTACACAGTTAGGAAAACCTGCTCTGGTACCACTTGATGGGGACACAACCCATGCACAAAATGGACACAACAGAAAAAGGGAAATTGTATTAACTATGAAAATAAGCTAGTGCATTTTTTACAGAGAAAATAGACTTCAAAACATTCCCTAAGGGCTTACAATAACATAAATCTAGAGATAATTTCTCCTTTCAGTAACCCCTCTCAACCTCCACTCCGAACTACCTTTTACAATGCCAAAAATTTCCTTAAATAGACCTCGAAGGGTTAAGAACTAGGAATACATTCTAGAAAGTTCTATTGGGCATCCATTGACCAAGTAGAAGGCTCAAAAAGATGCATTAGAAGTTGGTGCAAATCTAGAAAAATCCAAAAATGGTTACCGAACTTTCGGGAGGTATAACTTTTGAACCATAGCTCCGATTGACGAACTGTTTACATTTTCAGAAAGCTCTCAAAGCGTTCTATAGCCTTATGGACCAGCTTCACTTGTACCTCATTTTTTAGCCCTTTTTAAAGTCATTTAATGCCCCTAACCTGACTTTGAAGCATTCTTAAGAGGTCTCCAAAACTCGAAAAACTGCGTTAACTTTCAAACTGTGGGGCCTTTTGACCTGATTCATTTTTTGGAATGCTCTAAATTACAATTACATTCATTTGGCCAATTTACACCTCCTAATTCACCAAAATGATGGCTCAATTACATACTCCTATTTTTTTGACATTTATACGTATCCCAAGGTGTTCAAATACTCTATCCTAGAACACTGATAGTGGAACTGTGAGAGTTGGAACGTTTATTTGACTCAAATGGGTATCTAGAAATGAAAACACATGAAATAGAAACTAAGTCTAGGTACATTTTTTTGGGTGACACAGGATTGCCCTTATACCTCTGGATGCTCCTGCATCAGGTTTCTTGCAATCCTACACATTGGATTTGAGTGCCTATAGTTTCCAATTTTTTGTTATTGTCAAGCTAGTTAGTGGATGCCAAGTTACTGTAGCTCTAGTAGATGCTAAGTTACTATAGCTCTAATGGATGTCAAGTTGCTGTAGCTCTAGTGGATGCCGAGTTATTGTATCTCCTAGTGGATGTTGAGTTACTATAGAAATCTTGTGTTGACTAAGTGCTCCTTCATGTGTTGAGTGAAACTATTAGTGTCAAGTGTTCATGTATGTGTCAAGTGCCAATATTGGTTTTGGTTCTATTCATGTTGAGTTGTTTGTGAGCCAACTTTTGGCATTTAATTTATGTATGGGTATTTAATTTGTGTTGTGGCCAACTTGTGGCTTGTCCTATATTTATTGTAAGGGATTTAATTTAGTTTATAATGTGCTAGGCTAACGTATGGCTTAGTTGTGTATAAGTAAGGGGATTTGTGGAGTCTTTAGAGAGAGTTATCATTCTAGCTTTAAAAAGTGGATAAAGTGTAGATGTGGATTTTGAAGACCTAGGCTATGGCTTAGGAACTAGAGGATTGGTTGGTGGACCTAAGTGTACAAGTCTCAATTCTTCTTGGTGTTCTTATCCAATTGTGTATCTGGAATAGCTAGGATTGCATTTGTAAGTTTGATCTTGTTGAATCTTGCAAAGAAGATTTTGTAAATTTTGTTTGTATTTGGCACTAACTTGGAATGCCTTACAGATGAGAATATTGCATGTAATCAGTTATGTCTATGAATAAAGAGTTGTGATTTGGTATTAGATCTTACATTATTATTATTTTTTATTGAGTTTCCACTGTGTGGTTATTTTTTATGGATTTGGACATCTCCTTTGGGGATTCTCCTACCTTGCACTACATCAATATTTATATCCTTCATGGCATCAACATAGAAGCCACAACACAATCTATTCAAGAACTTATCTCTTGTATTGGATTGTCTCCTCCTCTTTGAAGAAATAACAAATTCATCTATCTCAATGAAATTGGCAAAGCCACTCAGGACTCTGGTTACATGTTTCACAATGAGGAAATGGGTGTTTTCCTTGCTCCTTTCTATTGTAGGGTTGCTAAAGAAGGAAAATGGATCTGTTTTTCAACCTAAAGCATATAATCCAAATAAGAGAAGGAAAAAGAAGAGAAAATTATATGAGTAAATGGTAGAATGTGTTAAGAATATATAGAAGTGAAATCACAAACTAGTAGTTCATCCAAACACCTATTCTAACTAAATGTGAACATATCATGATAAGAATTTTGGGGTTCTTGTTGAAAGAATAGAAGTATTACCAACTATCCTTGTATATTTTATGCATAGATGCTTTCTATGGAGGACATAATAGATTTCTGACCTCAAATCAAGGAATTAAATCTTATTTGGTATGCATACATCTGAAATGAAAAGGTGGCCAACTTTATTCCTATATGTGGGCATGTCTTTCATGTGGTTGTTGTAAGAGAAAACAAAAATTTGAACAAACTAATCAAAGTTTCTCTTGGCAATAAGCATATGAGCTTGATAATATGTGTTAGTTTTAATAGAATATTTTGTCTTCTATTAATTAAATAATAATTATTGAAAAAATGTCATCCTAGATAGCAGTCACATAGAAAATTTGAAAAAGGTATATTTGTAGGCTATGCTAGGGTTTATATGACTTCTTTCTAAAACTTTTTGTTTTTTTCGCCCATCATTTTGCATTTACTTTGGGGTATTGTTTTAGGTTATAATGGTTGTGGCCTTCTTTGGCCCAATAGTTGATGTTGGTGCTAGAGTTGTTGTCAGTGCTAATGACTCCTCCCATAAAATGTTCATGCAAGTTTTTTCCCAAGGCATTCCATGAGGTAATTCCTCTCATGATATTAGTCTCAATGCAAAAGATTTTGATTTTTCATTTGCACAACTTGAGCAATAGACCTTGATAGGTTATTTTGTTGGTTGTGATCTATTTGAAAGCATGCTTAGAGAGTGGATTTTCAAGGTTTGGACACATCAAGGTGTCTATCTTGAAGGTGTTCAAAGCCATAACAAGGGTTTTTTTGTTTCTCTTTTCTAACCCTAGCCAAGTCAAATATGTGTTTTCCCATGATCCGTGGTCTATTACATCTTCCTTCTTGGTGTTCTAGAAATGGTTCTAAGATTTTGTTGTCTCAAATGACTATAAGCTCAAAATTTTGGTTTGGGTTGAGTTTCCTAGGCTCCCCATATTGTGTTGGTCATTCTTGTAGCACATTGCACAAATTGTTGGCAAGATGATATGCCTTAATCCAGACAGCGTTTTCAATGCTCACCCCTAGCATAGGGTTTGTGTTGAGGTCAACCTCTCTTGGGACCTCAAGAAAATTGTGGATATCTAGATTGGTAATAATAATTTCACCTAAAAGGTTATTTACTTGAACCTTCCAAATACTTTCTATCATTGTCAATCCACTAAGGGGATTGTCCCTTTCTCAAGCATAGCAAGAAGCCAATTGAGGAAGCTAAGATTACTGAAGCTGCAAAAAAGGATGAATGGACCACCATCATTGAGAAAGGTAAAATCAATGCTACTACCAAAGCTTCTTCCTCTCAAGGTAATGATCAAGCCTCCTTAGTCTGGCACCTTCAAACCCTAGTTCTTAAGGCATGATAGATTCTATTGCTACTGACCCTCAATCCAACTAGGTCTATGTGCTACAAGTGAAGCCATGATTTCCACACAATCTCTTCATCACTCTTGCAATCCAGACAACCAAAGTGAGAATTCTAATAATAGAGAGAAATAGGGGATCATCTCCCTTGGAGACCCCTATTTTGACTCTTCCATCGCATTCTTGCATAACATTTTTTCCTATCTTGGGGATGATGATGACATGCAAGAGAATTTATGATGATTATTTTGTCCTAGAATGTGCAGGGACAAACTAATCTCCCTCGACAATATTATGTTCATGATACCAAGCACAGGCTTGGCCTACTAGGTTTCCTTTATTTGCATAAAGTTAAAATTAATAAATTTCTTCTCAACTCATCCTTTTGTGTTATTTGGTTGGATCCATGTTTTCTTCCTAGCATGAGGCTAGCCAAAGTGGTATAGTAACTCTTATCACCTTATTTACTTTCTAAAATTATTTTGCATGGTTCAGATCCTATGCAGAGAATAGTGTGGATTTTTTTGTCTTTTCCAAATGATTCCTTTGGTATTGTTAATGTCTATTATTCTAAAGGTATAGTGGAGTGCTCACACCTATGGCACTGCATGATAGATCATGTACCACCTATTACCCATGTTTCACATGGGAACTTTAACATGGTTGAGTTGGCTAGTGACAAAGAAGATCTTTTACCTTTTCAATGGTCAACTAGCAAAAGAGATGTCTAGTTTCACATGCATAGTAAATTGAGTATTTTTAATCCTAATGCTAACTGCCACTATCTTGGTGAGATTTCGCATACTTGGTTCAACTTTCAAGCTAGTATTGAGAGGATTTTTAAAAGGCTTGAGTGTGTTATGCTCACAACTCAATCTTTCTTTTCATTCTCTGAAGATCAAGAATTGCATGTCACTCTTATAGTGAATGTGATATTGTCAGATCATTTTCCCATTTTCTTTGTCATCACCTGACAAATAACTCATCCCTATACATATAAAATGCATTTTTTCTTAATACTTCATTATTGGCGCATGCTTCCAACTCTTCTCATAACTTACATATATGGAATCTTAAACCTTAACTTCACACTAATGTTGGGTGGATTGACTTTATCTTGAAATTGTTTATCCCCAGTTTTGTAATTTGACATTATGAAAGTTTGTATTTTCTATTGATGGTAGTCTATTATTGTGGATTTCTAGAAGTCTTATGTTTTCTACTAATTCTGATCCAAGTTGTTAGTTATGCCTATTTCCATTTCATCTACTTAAGCATTTAAAAATTTATCTCAAGTTTCATATATTTCCATCATTGTAATTTTAGATTGAACGTCATTAATAGATTTTTTTCACCTGATATTACATCTTTTAATAGATGTGAAATTACAATTATATTTTTCAAAAGTAATGGCTATTTTCTAATCCCTCACTTTTTGGTTCAGCTACTCTTTCTCAACATGTAGTTGATGTGGCTGTCATCTTCTATTTATTGGATTTCAACTTGACATTATAACCTTGACAGAGTGTTGAGTTGGAAAATAATTATTTTTAAGCCAAAAGACAAACTTAATGTCACATAATGACTATTCTATTGGCTAATTTCAACAAATTATCTCCTTATCAAAATTGTTGCTTTGAAACATTTTCAAAAACTCCCTATGTAGGATGGTATTGAATTATTTCCTTGTGTCAAGCACCCAATCATTTGGTACAAATTTTTTTGAGGTCAAACTAAGAGCCTCATCATACTCCATATGTCCTCCTTGCTTTCAACCAAGCTCTCATACGAATTGAAAGTTTTATTCAAGCATATAAAACATATAAATATATCTAAGAAAACAATTCAAAATGAAAACAAAATACATAATACACAATTTAACATGATTCCACAAAACTTGCATATGTCCACTCTTAAAGTAGATAAATCTCTTATTAACCTTTAACCAATTATACAAAATACATGGCATATAAATAGTGATTTATAGAAGCATATATGCTCAAAATTATAAGGCTTCAAATTACTTTTCTCTTGAGATGGTCTTGCTATATACATTATTGTACATTTTTCTATTACTCTATATTTGGTAATGATTGGAGGGTTTCTTGTTGGTTTCTTCCCTTCACGAGTTATTAAACTAGGTTATATTTAAATAAATATATCTAAAGTGGCATCCACTTTTCGCCTAATATATATATATATATATATATATATATATATATATATATATATATATATATATATATATATATATATATATATATATATATATATATATATATATATATATCATGACCATTAGACTTCACATACCTAACAATTACATCCATTTTCTACAAATTCCAACCCATTTTTTCATTATACTACACTTCTAAAAATTTCCGTAGCGCTTTTAGATTTTTAACACTAGCTCAATTTATGTTCTAAATCTTCAGTGCTTTATGATTTTTAACATTCCATTTACACATTAAAATATTCCACCATTAGTCTATTTAATTGTCAATATTATTTATTAGAATTATAAAATCTAATGAAACTATTAAGTGCTCCACTTGATTCTCATGTCAAGTACACATTGAATTAAGCATGGTATTCTAAATTTCTCCCAATAACTTTAGGTCTTTTCAAAGAGAATTGAATGTGAAACCTCTGTTAACTATATTTGACCCTAAAGAAATTAATTCAACCATTTTCATGGAACAAAGTGTGTCAGACCATTGATATATGATAAAGACACCACAATTATAGCTATGTCAAAGATTGGTTGAGGTTAAAATTAAATTCAAGTTTAGCCATTATAGGGGTATTCTAAAATATATAGTAAATGAAGTGATGCATATCAAAAACCTTCCAAAGTTGGAACTTTTAGGTTGACCTTTAACTTGGCATCTAAAGAAAATCCAAACTTGAGAGAAGAAAATGTAGTGGCATGTCATTCTTGTTAGAGTATTAAAGTTTTTTCTTATTAATTAAAACATATTGATTTAATTATTAAGTCACTTATTATCTCTAGTTTACTAAAGCTAAACTTTGGGCATATAATAATTAATTCTTTTATTAATTATTATCATGCAACCTAGGTTTTACCTATTAAGGTTTTGATCTCCATTTAGAAGGATTGATCTCTTTGTCAATTATTCATTCACTTTTGATAATAAAAATTTCTCTTTTTTCTCATCAAGAATGTCTCATCTGTGGATCTCAAAATTTCATCCTCCATAGCTTCATTTCTCTCTTTCTATGATAGGCATTTGCTTCTAGGTGATTCTTTGGAGCTGCAGGTTTGAGCTTTCATCAACTTCAATAGTTCTAAGGTTTATTGGTATCCTAAAGGTGGGATCTTTCTCATATCTTCCTATAAGTACATAACCATGAATCTCCTTACCCAATTTTAAATCTGACAATACAATACATGCCTTCAAAATATTGGTGATTAGATCTTCATGTATATCCCATGCACTCAATTGTTTGTGTTTGGAATGCCAAAAATATAATATGATTACTTTTGAAAAACATCATGTTCCTTTAAAATTAATCATTTACAAGCTGATGTCACAATGTTCAAAAGCATAATGTTTAGATTCATTCCTCATTGCATAGTTGATACCTAGAATAAATGCTCTTCAAAATCCTTCATAGCCCAGTGAAATAGATGATTCATTTTTGCAAGTGGAATAAGCTAAAAGAGTCAAAATTGGTGTTCTTCGATGTGCAATGGTATATCAAAAAGTTTAATCAAATAAAATTTTAGGGTTTGTTTGATTCATGGAATTGTAGAAATTGAGATTTTTACAAATCTCTATTTAGCCAAATCATGGTTTTGCAATTCTTCATTCCTATTTTTGGGATTTTACTTGTACCATTTGTTTCACTAAGAAGATGAGTGGAAAGATATATTTTTATGTTAAGCTTGGAGTTGAAGGAATACTCCAAAATATAGTCCATCTAATTTTTTTACACTCCTCAAAAGCATAACTAGGTTTTGATTTTCATTTCCTAGTTGCTAGTGGAAAGTCTAATAACTTGGTTTTGAGACAAAATTAGAAGTCTAGTATTTTAATTCTATTTTTCCAATTTTAAAACAAACACAAAAATTTTAAAATCTAGATTATAAAAAATCCAATTCCCATCATCTTCCACAAACCAAAAGGACCCTTAGCGTATTCTTTATGTACATTAGTATAATAGATGACGTCAATTGTAGGTCTCTTGATATAATATAATATTTGTGTAACAAAGAATTGATAGCTTTTAATCAAGTATACATCCATTGACAAAAAATTTAAATTAGTTTTGTAATTGTAAGAGAGAAAGATAAGGGAGAAGGAGAGGAAGAGGCATGGGTAGACAAGAGGGGGTATGGATGGAAGTTGGGGTTCGAGGGGGTGGGAGATAAAGGCAAAGCTAGAGAGGAAGATGGAGAAAAATAGAGACAAAGATAAGAGGTGGGGTGGGTGGGGACGATAAAGTGATAGAGTCGAGATGGAAAGAGAAATATGGGGAGAGAAAGATGTATGATAAATTATATAAGGGTAACAATAGACAAGGATTAGTCAATATGAGATATATAACATGGCATGGGTGTAAATATCAGATAATAATTATATGAAATTATAATTTTTGTGAATGTCGAACTTAATATTGAACATTTTGTTCTACAAAGTGTACTTGTAAAAATAAACAATAATAGAAATTTCTAATTTTTGTGAATTTAGAACACAAGATTGAGCATCACCATCAAGTTGTAGGCATGGTTGGAGTGTATTTTTTGTAAAAAGAAACAATAATTTTCAGAATGTAGAACAAAACATTGAGCATTTCCTTCAAGTTGTAGACATGACCGAAGTGTATTTTTCTAAAAAGAAACAATAATAACAAGTTGCAATTTTTGTGAATGTAGAGGACAAGATTAAGCATTGCCTTCAAGTTGTAGACATGGTTGAAGTATACTTGTGTAAAAAGAAACAATAATTTAGTCTTCTCTAAAGATAAAATTAAATGGTTTGTTTTATAACAAAAATAAGATAAGAAATATTATCTTAAGTTGGGATTGTCCACATGTGTGAATATATTTTTAGTGACAAATGTTGATTGATTAAGCTTTGTGTGGTGAATGGATAATAAGAGGATGGTAATCTTTCTTTCAACACATGAAACTCCAAAATATTACAAGTGTAGAAAGAAACAAATCTATAGAAGTTGGGAAAACAAGTCCACAATTGATTTTTCTCATTCCCCAATTATTCCTAATTTTATCAACAAATGTTCAAAACTAATAGATAATAACATTGATCATTTTTTGTGACCTAAAATGTTAATGCTCAAAATTTAGTTTTACACAATCAAAACATGAAGTGTAAAATAGATAAGAAAGTAACAACTAATATAATTTCTAAAATATGGTTTTCATATGAATTAATGAGCTTGGCATCTATTGTAGATATCCAATGTGTGGACCACAATTAAGGTTTTTTTTTGTCCTTAGATGACCAAACATAGATCCAAGTAGCTTGATGTGAGACAAGAGATGGCTAAAACATATTTCTAGGTCCAATAAAGGGCTACATAGTAGATTATAAGAATAAATTGGACATAGAATTCAAAGTTCCAATATTTAGTCCAACATAGTCCATGATTGTCATCAAGAAAATAACTTGGTTATGGAGATGGTAGGAGCATCATATATCACCATTTATTCCTAATTTGGTTGTGATAATGTTGGAAATGATTATTATCATTAATTTTCATTTGTCAATGTAGATGTGTCAAGTCCATATGGGATTATATAAATATTGTTTAATTGATGTGAGTATCATTTTTAGCTTTTAAATTTTGTGGGATCTCACATAGCATTTTCATCTTGTCTTTTTTGACTTAATGGTATTTCTATTATGAGAGGGTTAACCAAATAAGTCTATTATGTCATATAATTTGTGATCGAGAGAATGACATGGTTTGAAAGAAATGAAAATCCTTGGATTCTATGCATTTTTATGGTAAAAACATCACAAAAGGTCATACTTCTACATACTTACATTTAATGGAAAGAATAGTCTAAAAAAATATGTTCCACATCTATTGATCATATCATATAATAGGTATCCATTCTTATAGATAATAGTCTCTAATTTTATGAAATTTAGTTGACCAATAAAATGTATCTATGCCAACTAAAGTTTTTGAAATCAAAATGATTCTTCTTTGGATGGTCTAATGCCTCATGTGAAATGTACATATTCAAGAAGGCAATGAGAAAATTACCTTGTCCCAAAATTTCTTCAATGGTAGGAGAAGTCAAAGTAATCTATTGATTTGTTTGTGGTGTAAACACTTTCTCACATCTTCAAAACTAATCGTGACAATTAGAGAAAACACCTATTACTAATGCCTATTAAGAATTGGTAGTTGTTTGTAACAAATAAATATAGAATTCATGTAATATTAGAGTTTTGATTTCAAAATATTACTTGAAATTATATATATATATATATATCTAACCATTTATGCTATAAAAATAAAATATAAATATAAATATAAGCATAATATTTTAAAAAGAAAGATATATTATATAAAATTTAGGACTTAATAATATTATAATTATACTAGAGGAAGGGCACTAGTAGCTAGTATAGCTAACATTGTGCATCTTAAGCTTACAAATGAAACATTAGGTGTTGATGGTTTTTTGGTTAACTTTCATGATTTTAGCTATTGTTCTACCTTCCAAGTAGTTACCACAAGGATGATGTGATTTATTATGAGTTGAAGTGTAAAAGTTGTCATTTTGAGTTAATGTCTCATATATATTTTGTGGATTGTGAAATTTACACAAGTAATCCAAAATACACATATTTGTGAGCAATCAAACACTATTGGGACAAATGAAATTACACAATTGATGTAATTATTAACCCTTTTTTTTAGGTAAGTATACCAATATGCAACTAGCTGTCCATTAAATGATTTTTCACTTAACTTTTAAGTAAAAAGATTCAACAAATCTATCAATTATCTTAGGTAAAATATTATTTAAATTTATAGAAATTTCAATATAAACCTTAATATCCTAAATCTAAAACAATTTTTTTTGATGAATCATCCCTTCCTTATATTAAAAAAAATACAATAAAGTTACATATTCACGAAAAAGGGGTCAGGGGAAATAGGATCAACCCACGAGTTCATACAACCACAAGCTAAAAATCAACTATTCATCAAAAAAGACTTTTAGAAATCAACAGAAAGCAAAAAAAATCCTCATGCTACTAGTGGAACACGAGCTAAGGGAGGAGGATGCTTATCATTGGAGCCCCACCAGAGGGTGGGGTGAGTAGATGGCTTAGGGGAAGCCCATCCATCATTAGTAGCAGCAACATTATCCTCATCTTTCTCTCCCTTAGGCCTAGGGGGAGAAATGGCTAAATCCAGCCAGGGAAACACCTACTTGGGGTCTAGGTGAGTAGAAGGCCAACTTGTAGCAAGAGCAGTAGGAGGAGCCATTGGGGACCACCCCAAACTAGACCTCAAGGCAGGCAAGGCAGAGCAGTGCTGACCACTAGAACCTCCAGAAGAGTGGCTCCAACCCAAAGGACAACCGTTGGGAGAGTAGTGCGGTTGAGAGTGAGGCATGTATGAGCAATGAAAAAAATTGTTACATCCTCAATGAAAATTGCAAGGAGGAGTATGGTCACTAGAGGCCAAATTCAATGTAACACAAGCAACCATATAGGGGGCATTTCCACAATGAGCCAAAAGCTCTTGTAAGTGAGCCACCTCTAAAGCCACTCTATGTGTTTGTAATTGAATTTGCAACATAACATTATTATAAATACATGCTTTAGCATACATAGCCACATTAATGTCAAGTGTGTTGTTAGCATTAATAACTACATTTTGATCTTTCCAAATGGTAAATAAGATCTCCAATCTAAAAGCATGCCAATCCTGGGTGTATTTGAAGGGTATCAGATTATTATCACCTAGAAGAACCATATGCCAAGAAAAAGGTTCTAGGAAAAAGGGGCAAAAGAGATCATGGATCCACCACCAATAACACCGAGTCTATCTATAGAACCAAAAAATGTGCAAAAAAGACTTTAGTTGACCACAGAAAGGGCAACAAGGGTTAGGAACTCCCAAGTGCCATAGTTGAGGGCCCAAAGGCAAAGGCAAGCCTTGGAAAAGAATACACTAGGAAAATGCACAATTTTGGGTTTAGTAATGGCATGCCACACAGTGGAGAATTGATGACTCAAGGTGCAATGCAAAGATTGCAAATGCAAGTGTTGGTTGAGAACATCAACCATGGGCAGGTGAGGAACTAACCATTGGTAGCCCAACCTAGGTTTATAGTTAGTTACTGAGGTGTTTGGATACCACTCCCAATCCTTCCACTGAGGGTTAGAAGACTGAATGTCCACTTTATGTAACAAATGTGAAGGCACCATAGAAACTAGAAGATCAAAAGTCTTCCAATCTAGATGAGTGAGCCAGAATTGCACTTTGATGTCCTCCCATGACCATAAGCTCATAATAACTCTAGAAAAAAGATCTTTAGGGGTCCTTATGCCATGTTTAAAAAAGTGTAGAGCACTAGCCCCATGCACCTTAGCAAGGGGAACACCTTGGAGAGAAAACAAAGGTGACCACTAGAGATTATGTTGGTTCATGGAGAGCCCATCTCTAAACCCATTGCTAAGCTAGAAAACACAAGGCTTAACTACTTCCCAGGCTCTCCAAGTACTCTTCACCAAAAAGGTACCTTGAATCTAGACAAGTTTAGAGGTAATAAGAAGGGTTTGAAACCCAAATCCCTTCCAGGCTGGCCAGTGAACCAAAAAGCTTGAGGAAATGCAATGTCTTAACAAAATCTTTTAGGTTTCATTGCTAGAAAGAGCCTGAATCACACATTTGGCACATTAAGTAGTACCTCGCTTCTAGGTTGATAGCAAGCCTAGGCCACCAAACTCCTTGGGAATATAGTAGAAATTCCAGGAAACTCTATGAAAGCCTTGGTGAGAAGCGTTAGATGCCTCGAGGAAGTCATGTAAAAGATTCTCAAGTTTGATGTAAGAGGCCTTAGAAGGAGCCCAACAAGAAGAATAATAAACATGGGTGATGGCCAACATTTTGGAGCAAATCTGGAATTTTCCTACCAGGGAGAGAGGTTTGGTGATCTGATACTCCAGCTTCTTTTCTATTCTAGAAAAAACTGAATTCCAAAGCTCAACAACTAAGGCTTGGAAGGCATAGGGGATAACCAAAAAATGAAATACTTCCCCATGTTGAACCCATTTCTATTAATATTGCTCAAGCCAAGTAGGAAAGGAAGGTATGACTGCCTATAACAAAAGTTTTTGAGCCACTAGATGGAAAACCCTAAAGCAAGATAGAATGTGTCAAGACATTGCAAAGTGGAGGCAATATTCTCTTCATCCTCTATGAGAGTGAGGAAGGAGTCATCTACAAAATGACCCTTCACAAGCTAATCAAGGGAATTTGGGAGGGAGATACCCAAAACCCTTCTTTGGGAGATGGCATTTGCAAGTAAATACCCAAAACCTTCTACTGCCAACACATATAAAGAGGGCGCTATTAGACATCCTTGGAAAATTGACTAATAATTCCTAAACCCTTGGGACTAACATCTATTAATGGAGAAGCAAGCAAAGCCATTTTCAAAAAGCATTTGGATTAACTATAGAAAAGTAGGGCCAAACCCAAGAGCGTAAAGCATTACAAGAATGAAAGGCTACTCAATCCTATCATAAGCTTTGGAAAAATCAATTTTGAGAAAGATGGCATGTTGCTTTGAATGTCAAGCACATTCCATCCCTTCCCACACAACAATTATATTGTCAAAGATATAATAGGACTTGATAAAACCCATTTTCTCAGGGCGAATAATTTGAGGAAGAAGATGATGAATTTTAAGAGAGAGCCTTGGCAATGATCTTATAGGAGAAATTCAACAACGTAATAGGCCTCCAATTGCAAATATCTTTAGGGTCACCCAATTTAGGCATGAACTTGATATTCCCCTTGTTAATAATATTGCCTAGAGAACAGGAATTGTATGCCTCAATATAAACCTTATGCAAGTTTGGACCAATCTCATCCCAAAAAGCTTTGTAAAATTCTCAATTGAAGCTGTCACAACTAGGGGTCTTATCATCTACCATGGATAAAATAGCTTCCTTGAGGTCTTCTAGAGTGATATTCTACTCATAGAATACATATTGTTCTAGAGCAAGTCTTTTAGGCATGATAGCTAAACAAGCCTACAAAGCATGGTCTTGAGCCACCGAGGGATCTTGCACTATGAAAACATTTTCATAATGGCGAATGAAAGATTGAAGAATGTGAGGAAGCTCACAAAGGGTGTTCTGACCCTCCTAAATGTGTTTGATCTACACCATTGAGTGGCATGCTCTCAATGCATTGAACAATTCCTTGGAAGTTTGATCACCAACCCCTAGCTAGTAAAGGTGGGCTTTGAGTTGAGCTCCTTAGGCAGTATAATTGTCTGCCACTTTCTTCTAATGGAAAAGGTTGGCAAGAAAAACCTAGAGATCCATATCAAACATATTCATGGAAAGAGGTTTAGTGGTCATATGGAGATCTTTGATAGTGGCCTCATAGGATCTCTTGCGATACGTGGTCAATTGCCTCCCATAAATGCAAAGAAACTGAGCGTAGTATGGTTGATGGCATGATTCCACCACCAAATCCACCTAAAGGAAGAGTGGGGTGTAGGTTCAAGGTTCCAAGTTTGTAAAATATGAGTGGTGGTGGGCAAATGGGATAGCACTAAAGTATTAAGGTAAAACTAGATGTTACAATTATGAGGAGGGGCATAATGCCAACTAATGGAGAAGTGGATGGGAAAATGATCTGAAAGATTCACATCAAGGAGTAGAGTGATATTAGTATACTCTTGTGAGAAAAAGAAAAAAAGGACTGAGCAAAAATCATAGCATAGTCCAACATTTTAAGGACCCTATCAGCTCCCTCTTGAAAGTTTAACCATGTGTACCAGACACCATCAGTCTGATAGTGATGAAAATTGGGATCAAAAGGACCAAACTTGTTCCACATGTAGAACTAGGCTTCTCGCTCACTAGTTGACCATCAAAAAGGAAGAAGGCCCACTTTATCAATAACTAGCTCAACCATATTAAAATTCCTACAAAATATCTAGGTGGAAAGTGACAAAGAATCAGCTAGCCACCTCCACAAGTGTGAGCACTCAACCACATAATTAGGGGCATAGATATTGAAAATGCCAAAAGAATGATTTTGAAAAGATAAAAAAATCCAAGATACTCTCTACATGGGGTCAGAACCATGGTAAATAAAAAAAGGGAAAATTCGAGGGGAGAGGAGAGTGACTACACCACCTTGACTAGCTTCATGCTGAGAATCAAAGCTAACACCATCTGGCCATATCACATGGCAAGCTGAGTTGAGAAGAAACCCAAAGACTTTGACTTCTTACAAACATAGAACATTAATATTTCCAAGCATACACTTGGTATCACAAATAAAATACTTTCTAGGGAGGTCTTTTAGCCCCCACACATTCCATGAGAGAAAATTCATCATAAACTAGCTTGCATATTCTCCTCATCCTCAAGTGAGGAAATATTTTTATGCAAGAAAGAAAAGGATTCAAATGAGGGGTCACCCAAAGTGATGGCTCTTCATTTATCCTCAGTAATAGTGACTACATTCTAGCCTTCAGGGCTATGAGAGTGATAGAGAGATGGAGAGAAATTTATAGAAGCTGCTTGAGGCACATGAACCCAAGTAGTTCATACCTCTAGCTTAGTTTTCCCTTGTGATACAAAGTTTGAAATGGATAGCGGTAGAACCATAGGAGTCTCTAGTGCTAAGGTCACAAGAGGAGCCACACTGGAGCTAGGACACTTGCGTTCTTGAGAAATAGGATTTGGCTTAGTAGCACCCTTGCCTTTCTTGACAACCATTGTCCACTCATCCTTTTTAATGGCCAAAGCTAACTTGGGTTCCTGCATCAAAGAGAAATTGTGCTCAAGAAGAGAATGATCCTTTATCTTTTGACTAATAGATTGATAGTGAAAAAAAGTATTTGGGAGATTTAGGTAAATTACCTTTTGAGTTTACAAAGGTGGTAGCACCAATCTAAATTTCCATAGACTCCTTAAGGTCCCTAGAATGGTCGACCTCAAGATAGACCCTCTGCTAAGAACATGCATTAAAAAATTTGTCTAATTCCATGCAAATGACTTTGCCCACAGTTTGGGAAATTTCAATGAGAAAAGACCAACAAGGGATGGGTAGCCCAGGGAACTCTACTCAAATTGCAACCCTAAGTTTGCAATCATCTAAGACACAAAAGCCTCGAGACCATCTCTAGAAAACAAGTAGAGACGAGTGAATTGTCCATGGCTCATGGATGAAAATACTCATAGCTTGGGAGGGGTTACCAAAATGAAACAAAACAAAACAAAACAAAAAAAAAAACCCTTGTTGAGGTTTTGAGTCCCTTTAAGGTGAATCCCCTGGGGGGACCAGGCCTTGGATACCCATTCATGTAGTGTGTTTTCAAATGGAGTGTGACCCACAAAATACCCAATAAGGGTTTGAGTTACTATCCATTAGCATGTAGATTCAAAAGTAGAAATATTCAAAACCAAGTTGGGAGAGAAATTACCTCATGAAATACCTTGGGCACAAATTTGTGTAGGCATTTCCTTGAGCCATTTTTGCATGTAGTAGCAATTCTAGCACCAATAGTAACTATTGGGCTAGAGAGGGCCAAGGCCATTATATCCTAAAATAAATTCCCACACTAAGTGTGGAATGATAGACAATAATGCAAAAAGGGCTTAGACACAAATTGTACAAACCTTCCAAAAATAGAAAATCTTAAACTGTGGTTTTTAGTTCATGACATAATGACATTATGTCACTAAAGGGTATATTCAAAAACAAAAATTTGAAGCACACATTGTACTTTGTGTTCCCATTCCTATCTACAATCTTAAACATGATGCAAATAAAATGTGATCTACATCTAACCATTGCAATGATACCTTGAAAAATATGTTGTAAGACAAAGGCCTCTTGTTGCATTGTCGATAAGCGGATGCCATAATACAAAGGAATTTTGATGCATTGCTAGTAAGTGGACATTGTGATTTCTTAAATGAAATTTTCCTCATGCTAATCTTAAGAGAAAACCATTTTCACACCAATTGTTTTCATCAATGTCTCTTTCATACAGTTAATTTGTTAAAGCATTAAAATTTTAAATTTTAACTCTAAGTTTGTTGTTGTTGATTGTTAATTTATTTATTGTATTATATTTCAAATTTTCCTTCTAGATAATTTGAATGAAACAAATGAAACACCAAATAAACCTTTAGCTGAAAATGAGCTGATAAACATTTAATAATACAAGATTAAGATTTTGCATTGTGGCTGCAAAGTTTGATAGTTTTTCATTGAAGGATTAAAAGCACAATTTCGGCTGGTAAATTTCCCATCTTTGTACATTAATTTTAACAAGTCATTAGATTTGTTTGAACTCAAATTGGATGCAACAATCTTTTCACTTGAACATACACCTATATTTTGAATTCTACTAAGCTCATTTATGCCAAATGAATTTTATTTTTCATAATAATATATAGAATAATAAATTATCAAATCTAAGGATTGCTAATATCCTACAGTTTTAGATTGGGTCTCTTTCTTTGACTTATCTTGACATCTCTATTGCTATTTCTAGGTAGCCATGACTCTTTTGGAAGAATTTGATTAACAAGCTTCAAGGAAAGGTAAATCATTGGTCTCATAGATGGATCTTTATTGCTTCTCAGGTTACCCTTCTTCAATCTATTATTCAAGCTCTTCCTACTTATAGAAGCATGGTTTAGGTTGCTCCTATTTGCTTTCTCAAGGAGTTTGATGCTCTTTCTCAACAATTCATTTGGAGTGGTAATTTGTGTAGCTCTAAATGGAGTTTGATTAGTTGGGAGACTATTTGTAAGCCTAAGAAGGAGGGCATTCTTAGTCTTTGATCAACAATCTTGAGTAGTCAAATGTTGGTTACTAAGCTTTATTAGCGATGTTGCTATGGACAACATCAACTCTAGGTCCATATTATTACTCATAAATATTTTAGAGATGTTTATCCTTGCTCTATTTCTACTCTTCCTCTTAAAGGTAGCATTTCTATGGTTTGACATACTCTCGAGATTGGTGCTCTTTTAGTTAAGAGGGGTCTTTTGTAGATATGTAAGGGAGACTCTAAGGCTTTGTTTTCCTCTAATGCTTGGAATGGATTCCCCTCCATCTTATCCATGTACACTATCTTTAGACTCTTTGTGATTCTTTTCATGTTGCAAGATGGGATAAAGTGGCTCATTATATGACTACTTATTAATTGGGACCTATTGTCAGTTATAGATAGAAGCACTCTTTAGATTGGCCTCCTAGAGGCATAGAGGTGATTGTCAAGTCCTTTCTTAGATTTTTTCCTCTAGGGCATGTTTCTCTTTGCTAGGACCAGATGTTTTGACTTTGGGAGCTACCTTTCCTAGTAAATATTTTCTCTCTATTAGGTATTACGATATACACAATTGTTAGGGGATGCTAAGGTCCCTTGGTAGAAACAAGTTTGGAATAAATTTTCTTGGTCCATGCACAAATTTTTCATGTAGCTAAAGGCTCACAACCATTATCTTATGTGGGATAAACTTTGTAAACACGGATTTTGGGGCCCCTCATTTTGTGTGTTGTGTGGTAATGGGGAGGATTTTGTATCCTATCTCTTCTTCCATTGCTCCTTTTCTACTTAGTTATGGCACCTTTGGTGGAGTTCTTGGCATTTCTCTTGTTGGCATGCTTCCTCTTTGCTTGAGTTCTGGACCCACTTGGGGAGTGCTCCCTCTAAGGCTTCTCCTCTCCATGTAGCTTGGATTACTACCTCATCATTCATTCTTTGGAATAAATGGCTTCAGAGGAATCAATGAATCATTCAAGATGTCCAACTTCATGTTATGCATCTTTGGTTGAAGACCTCACATTCTCTTCTGGAAACTATTCAAGAAAAGTGTGAGCTAGATGGAGGTATGGATCTGGTCGATCTTGCTATATGTAATTGCCTCAATTTTCATCCTTAGGATGTGGTTGTAGATAAATGGTATTAAAGAGTGCCCAAACAACCTCAAAGAGAAGGTAAGGGATGGGTGAATCAAGAGGGGCATTGGACTCCTGCTCCTCATGAAGTTCTTAAAATTAACAATGATGGTTCTTCCCAAGGGAATTTAGGACCTGTTGGTATTGGGGGAGTGGCTCATTATAGTTCTAGTGAACTTAAATTTTTTTTCTTAGTGCATAAGGGTTACCATACTAACAATCTCATGGAGGCTCAGGCCATTTTATATGCTATGGAACATTTTTTGTTTGAGTGGGTGATACAAGATAATATGATTCTAACTCCCAAGTGCTGGAAAACTTTTCTTACTTCAAAAAATCTTGAGGATATTAGTTTCCAACTAGCTACTATTGTTAATTATACTCTTCTCTTTTGTACCTCTTGATTTCATTAGGTTTACTTACCTTCCTCATGAATAGAACAAAGTTGTTGATTGTTTGGCCAAATGGGCTTTTGTTCATGCACTAGTCTGAAATATTATGGATAGGGGGAAACAACGCCTTGATCTGTTACTAGAATTTTTTGAAGTTTTTGATCAAGAAAAAGTTCCTTATTGAGCTCTTCTTGTTTTAATCCTTTCCATCTTAATAAATTTTTACCCCTCTTTTTCCAAATCTACGGGCCTGTCTATAATTGAATCCCTCTAATAGAAATTTATATTCAGTTCAAAAAGAAGGAATTAATATATTAATGGTTGATCATTGGAAACTAAACCATCTTGCTTCTTATAGACTGGCACCATGGTTTATATTATGTAAAAAAATTGATAAATTAAAGGCATCCTTTGTGTGTAATGGTCTTTATGAGCTTAAAGGTAAAAACCTACATTAGGTGGTTTATAAGAGCTTAAGGAAATAAATTGACAAATGACTGGTTCAATTAGAAAGGGAGAATGATTGAATTTGGTAAGTGTTTAGATTAAAGGATTATTATCATTTTTATAAAAAAATCATGAATGTTAGATTTTTTTAGAAGATTGAATTCTTATCAAAAGTTGTATTGAACTAGGAATTGTGTCACCAACAAACTTTTAATGATAAGATATATAAAATGGGTTTTATCATTTATTATTATTAGTTCATTTTAGGTTTCACCATCTTGATGCTTTAATTCAAGAAAAATAATTCTATATTTCAATATTTAGTTTGAAAATATTTTATATATGTTACTATCAATTAAACCATTGCACCTCATCTAATGCAGCAGCTAGTTCCAGTTTTAAATAATGAAAATCATTGCAATTCATTTGGTACAACAATTAGTTTTACTTTTAATGAATGAAAACTATTAAAACTTAGCTATAATTTAAATGAAAAACTTAAGTAGGTATATCAAAATTAAAATATTTTATAGCATAATTTTCCAAGTGTTTGCAAAAAATTCAAGATTCAAAGGTTTACTTAAAAAAATTTAAGATATCCATAAAATTAAGGTAGATTCTATAATGCTTTGAATTTTTGTCCTAAAACACCCCCAAGAATTTCAGAAGTGCACCAATACTTCTCTTCTAGTAGCCTTTGAGCTAGAGAGGATTTTCCTTGCCTGAGGTCAAATCCGAAATGATTTTGGGGGTAGTATAGCACATATAATTCTTGAAGTTTTGCATATAATTTTGAATTAATATACAATTTATAAGTAGAAAATCTTCATTGATCTAGAATAATTTAATATTTATAATTAGACAATGGTTAAGCCTATCACTATAATCAATAGTGAATTGTTTATAAGTATTGTCTAACTTCAATAATATTGGTTGGCTCATCTTATACTTCAACTTTGAATTGGATTTTTTTTTTCTCCTTTTCTATCTTATTTGTCACCCCTTCTATGTTCTCGGCAAATTGAATGTCACAGAGTGATCTTTGACATTTGTTTAAAGGACACTGTCAAATTAGAAACACTCTCGATTTGTGTCCTCAAACATTATGTAGGATACTAGTTTGAATCATGCATAGTAGGGAGGGAATTTTTAAATAGAAGATGTTACACCATATGGCTCCCTCCTTATTTTTTTCCCTATTGAACTAATTGTCCATATTCTCAAATTGGTAAAAAAATAAGTAATTTTAGAGAACAATCCATTAATTTATCTTCTTTAATGGCTTTCTTTCTTAGACCAGATAGTTATTGACTAATTCTTTCTTCTAATTTAACTATGATTGTCTAAATTTATGTGGTTCTTATTGTTGGATATACTCTACTCCCACTCAAGTAATGTCATTGGCTAGAATTTTGTTTAGCTCCTATTTCTACATCTATTAATGAAGAAAGGCAAAGCAAAAAAGTGTGGTATAAATTGGAGTTGGATTGTCATAAGGATCAACAAGTTTTTCAATAATGGTGATATTTATTATATTGAAAAACAAATGGGAGCATATATACTTCAAGGGAGTTGACTTGGTCTTAGATTTATTTTTCCCTTCGATTTGCAATTTGACAATATCAATGGTCATATTTGATGTTGATACTAATTAATATAAATATATTTAGTTTTTAAAAAAATATTCAATTAACTATTCTAAAGGATATGTTTTACTATATATTTTTATTTTGTTGTTTTGAAAATCTTAGAACTAATGTACAAATTATTCATACACGTGATTTTTTTTAATTAGTAAACTAGCTTATTACTTATTACCATTGCTATAAATATTTTGTTTTACTAATTATTTATGTTAATATTTTCTAGTTATTGAATGATAATATTATAAAAGAATAAATAAATATAATATAATTTTTTTTAAATTTGAATTGCTTTATATTCTCATATAATAGGAAACATGTATATAGTATTTGCCCATTAATGGGTCTGTGAGCACTAATCCTCGGGCTTTGCAAAGAGAGAAAGTAAGGTGGCAAGCTCCTAATGAAGGTTGGGTTAAGCTAAATTTTGATTAGACCTCTAAGGGAAACCTAGGTCCCTCGGACATTGGGGTGGTGGCGAGAAGTTTAGATGGAAGCATTCTAGCAATGTCAGGAAAACTAATCCCATATGACACTAACACCAGGTAGAATGTCTAGTTATAGTGGAGGCAATCCTTCTTGGTCTGAAGATTGATGTTTGCAAAATTCACCAAGAAGGTGACTTACAATTAGTAGCTCGAGGCAATATGATGCAGGGAGTTTGGAGAGTCATAATTTTTTACTCAAATCTAGGTTTCCTTATATTTTTTTGGGTTTTTTTCAAAATTAGTTGAGGTGGATTCCAACTTAGGTAGCTCTATTGGGGCCATTTTGATTTTTTTTTTGAGAGCTAGAAATTCCATCTTGACCTCTGAATTTTAGTTTTATAATATCTTAGGTGTTTTTTTGTTTTTTTTGCTATGTAATAACTTCAAAATTTCTTTAAAAATTTTGCAAATTATTTGGCACTTTTCCTTTATGCTTTAAGAGGTAGATATAGGAAACTTCAAATTTTCTTTCAAAGGTTTTTTAGAAGTTTCCAAAAATGGAATTTTTTCCAGTTGTTGAAATTTTCCATATTTGGAAATTTCATGTTTTCTCCTTTTGGAGTTAGTTGTTAGTTAATGGAGTTAGAGATCCACATAGAAGCAGTTTTTGATAATGAACAATTTAGAGTTTGAATCTATATTGGGTTTTGTCATGAGTTTATTAAGTTCTCTATGAATTGAGATTATTGTGCTACATCTTTTGGTATTAGAGCCACAAGATGGCTGGGAGAGGAAGAGGAAGAGGAGGCATTGCCCAATTTCAAAGAATTATATTGGACTTGCAAAGGAAGATTGAGGAGCTTACTAAAAGAGTTGATAATCAAAGAACACAAAATTATAATGTATTGGAGAAAGAAACAGATGGAGGAAGTAGTGATCGAATGGAGGGAAATGTAGAAAATGAAGCTAAGGAGTTAGAAAAAATGAGCTACAAAGACAAAGTCCTAAGGGCTTTAGAAGGAAAGAATGATGGGATCAAATTTGAAGTCTCAAACTATGATGGTAGCCTTAAAGTAGAAGAATTGATAGATTGGTTAAATGAGATGAGTAAAGTTTTTGATTGGAAGCCTATGATAGAGGGAAAGAAGATGAAGTTTGCATACGCAAAATTAAAAGGTCATGCCATGATCTGGTGGGATCATCTTCAAAAGGAGTAGGTGAAGAAAAACAAGGAGAAGATCAAGACATGGAGTAAGACGGAAAAGAAATTGAGGGAAAAAAATCTTGCCTATAGATTATCCTCAAACTCTATTTTGTAGGTTCCAAAATCTAAAGCGAAACTTATCTTTTGTGCAAGAATACAAAAATAAATCCTATAAGCTATCCATCCATATAGAACATCAAGAAGATGATGACCAGATGCTGGCTAGGTATATAAATTTTATAAAATTCACCATCCATGATGAGTTGAGCATGCACCATGTCAATAGTATGGAAGAAGCCTATCAGTTGGCTCTAAAGGCTGAAAAGAAACAAAATAGACAATATAATTAGAGGAATAGAGGAGGATGAAGAGGTACATCAAACCAATTTTGAGTTATGGTCAAGGAGACTCATCCTTGGAATTCAATAAAGTAATAGATACCTAACAATAGAAAGATGAAAAGGTTTTCAAAGAGAACAAGGCTATGGTAGTGAAAGAGGATGGGAAAATTAAAGAAGGCCTTTTTTTTTCTTTAGACTTGGAGAGGAAGGACACAGGTCTTTCAAATGCTCAAACTATAACATGCCAGAAAGTATGTAAGGAGGACAAACCAGAGTGAGCTTGATGTAGATAGAAGAAGAGGAGAAAGAAGTCTCACCAAATGTAGGAGAAAATCTCATGATGAGGAGATCAATGATCATCCTAGAGAAGGATTAAATTGCTACAAATAACTTTGAGAATTCATGGCTGTGAACTAACATCTTTAGAACTAGGTGCACTTTAGGTGGAAAGGTATGTCAAGTTATTATTGATGGGGGTAGTTGTGAGAATATGGTGTCTAGAGAAATGGTAGAGAAACTAGGTTTATAATGTGAAAAGCACCCTCATCCCTATCATATTGCATGGTTGAAGAAAGGAAATGAATTTGATATTGATAAAATATTTTTAGTAACGTTTACCATAGGAAAGTTTTATAAGGATGAGATATAGTGTGGTGTTATCCCTATGGATGCTTGTCATATATTATTGGGGAGACCATGGTAGTATCATAGGAAGGTCACACATGATGGATAGAAGAATACATACATATTCTAGAAGGATGGCTCAAAAGTGGTTCTATTACCACTCAAGGATGAAAGGAAGACTGAGGCCATCTTGTCTACAAAAGAAGTTACCAAGGAAATGAAGGTGACAGGTTATTGTTGTGCCCTAGTAGTGAAAAGGAAAGAAGACCAGGAGAACCCAATACCATCTAATGCAATAAAGGTATTAGAGGAATTTTATGATGTTGTGCTTGATGAATTACTAGATGATCTACCACTAAAGAGGGATATCCAACACCACATTGATCTTATCCTTGGAGCCACCCTACTTAATCAAGTAGCCTATCAATTCAATCCAACCCAACATGTAGAGCTAAATATACAGGTCATAGAACTCCTACAAAAGCGTTTGGTTAGAGAAAACATGAGCCCATACCTAGTACCAGCATTATTGACTCCAAACAAAGATGGTAAATGGAGGATGTGCACTAACAGAAGAGCAATTAATAAGATTACCACTAAGTACCAATTTCCTATTCCTCATATTGAGGACATGATGGATGAATTGGTAGGTGCCAAGTACTTCAGCAAGATTGATCTTCGAAGTGGCTATCACTAGATTTGTATTCAAGAAGGGAATGAATGGAAGACAACTTTCAAAAAAAAGTATGATTTGTACAAATGGATGATTATGTCATTCAAGCTTTCTAATGCACTGAGCACATTCATGTGATTAATGAATACTATATTGTGACCTTATATTGGTAAGTTTGTAGTTGTTTATTTTGATGACATCTTGACTTTAGCAAGAACAAAGAAGAACATTTACAACACCTGAAAGTTATCTTGGTTATACTAAGAGCAGAGGGACTCTATGAAAACTTAAAGAAGTGAAAACTTATGTAGACTAGCTTAAGCTATTTAGGATTTATTATTTCTTGAGATGGTATTCAAATGGACCCAGAGAAGATCAAAGCAATTCTCGAATGGCCTACTCCTACAAACATAACAATAGTAAGGAGTTTCCATGGGTTAGCCACTTTCTATGAAAATTTTATCAAGAATTTTAATAACATTGTAGCACCTATAACAAATTGCATAAAGGAAAGGGATTTTTCCTAGACAACAGATGCAGTAGAAATTTTCAAGTTTTTGAAAGAGAAGGTAACTACAGCTCCTATACTTGCACTTCTAAATTTTGACAAAGTTTTTGAACTAGAGTGTGATGCCTCCCATATTAGAATAGGTGTTGTTCTTATTGAAGCAGGTAAACTTGTAGCCTTTTCTAGTGAAAAAACTTAATGATACAAGGAAAAATTACTCCACCCATAATCTAGAATTCTATGCCATTATTCAAGCATTATGCCATTGGAGACACTACTTAGTGCCACAAGAGTTTGTGCTATTTACTAATCACCTTGCTCTGAAATATATCAACACCCAAAAGAAGTTGAATACATGGCATGCCAAGTCAGTCTCTTTCTTATAAGGATACACCTTTGTTTTGAAGCATAAGTTTAGGAAACAAAATTAGGTTGCTGATGCCTTGAGTAGGTGTACTTCTCTATTAACCACAATGACAATCAAAGTCATTGGATTTGATACAATTAAAACCTTATATGCTATTGATAATGATTTTTTTTGGGAAATTGTGGAATAGTTGAATGATTTAAGCATTGGTAGGACATATCATGTCAAAGGTGATTATCTATAGGATGGTTACCTCTTCAAGGGAAGACAACTATACATACCATATGGCTCTATGCAAGAAAATATTATCTGGGAATTCCATAGTGGAGGGATGGCTGGACACTTCAAAAAGGATAAAACAATAGACTTGATGGTAGATAACTTTTATTGGTCAAAGATCAAAAGAGACATTATTAAGTATGTGGCGAGGTGCAAAATCTGTCAAATGGCTAAGGGACATTCATAGAATATAGGTTTATACATGTTGTTGCTAGTTCCCATTGAACCATGGACTGAATTGAGTATGGATTTTGTATTGGGTCTTCCACACACTCAGCAAGGTAATGACTCCATTTTTGTCATTGTTGGTTGATTTTCCAAAATAGCTCACTTTATTACCTGTAAAAGGATTAATGATGCCACTAGGATTTCCAAATTGTTCTTCTTTGAAGTTGTTCACTTACATGGTCTACCCAAAACCATTACCACTAACCATGATACCAAGTTCTTGACTCATTTCTGGAGGACTTTATGGAAGAAATTGGGGACCAAATTATAGTTTAGTAGTGCATACCACCCTTAAACCAATGGACAAATGGAGGTAGTCAATCAGAGTTTGGGGAATCTCTTACGATGCATTGTTGGTGAGTAGCACAAATAGTGGGACTTGGCATTACCCCAAGAAAAAATTTCTCATAATAGTTCTTTTAATAGGTCAATAAGGAAATCTCCTTTCCAAATTGTTTATGGTAGAAATCCTTTAGGTGTTCTATATCTCATGCCTCTACCATTGGGTGACAGGATTAGTGATGATGGAGCAGCCTTTTTTGAACACCTTCAACAACTCCAACAAAATGTCTGACACAAGTTACAACTCAACAATGATAGCTACAACATTCTTGTGGATGCTACTAGAAGACACCAAACATTTACTGAAGGTGACTTGGTCATGGTTTACTTACACTGTGAGCAGTTTCCTACTGGCACATATCATAAACTAAAATACAAAAATATTGGGCCTTGCAAAATCCTTAAGAAAATTAATGATAATACTTATGAACTTAGCTTGCCTAACAATCTAGACATCTCCCTTGTGTTTAATGTTGCTGATTTGCATAAATTTCATAGAAATACTCTAGAGGTAGCTAATGGACATGAAATTGAGTGGAAAAATCACCTTCCAAATAAGAAACAAGGTACCATTGCCCAAATTCTTGAATAACGATCTACTTCCACAAGGCACGATCAATACAACCGCTATTTAGTACAATGGAATGGCTTACCAGACATTGAAAACACATGGCTATTTGAGTGGGTAGTGTTGTAGTTAGATCCTTCCAAGTTGCACCACTTCACCAATAGTCACTTGTAGGAGCAACATTTCTTTCAAGAATGGGAGAATGATGCAGGGAGTTTGGAGAGTTGTAAATTTTGACTCAAATCTAGGTTTTCTTAGATTTTTCTGGGTTTTTTACAAAATCTATAGTTGAGATGGATTCCAACTGAGATGGCTCTATTGGGGCCATTTTGATTTGTTTTTTAAGAGCCAGAAATTCCATCTTGACCTTTGGATTTTAGTTTTAGAAAATCTTATGTGTCTTTTTATTTTTTCTTCACCCAAATGACACTAACAATTAGGCAAAATGCCTAGTTATAATGGAGACAATCCTTCTTGGTCTAAAGATTAGTGTTTGCAAAATTCACCAAGAAGGTGACTTGCAATTAGTTCTTTGAGGCAATATCAAAGGAGAAATAGAAATTCAGTACTTAAACACACATATTTCATAGATTTTTTTTTTGCTAAGAAAGTTTGAGAAATTTATAGTGACTTATGTCTTCTAGGAGGCCAATGAGATTGCAGATACACTCTCAAAGTATGAGGTTAACAATCAAGTTGAATCCCTCTTTAAAGATTATCAAGACATTTCCATTGAAGATCTTAATTTCCCTAATCTCAACATGTAATATATCAACCTTTTATGGGGTTGGCGATCTCCCTAGATGATGTTTGTGTTAATGGAAAGTCACATCCCTCTCCTCTTCATAAGTATTTGATAGCATTGATTTGCATCTAGCTCCAAAGAAAAATTCCAATGAGTATCTATTAATGAAATAATGTGACATGAGTTTAAATTTTCTACCATTCCATTAATTATTTATATGTACAACATTAGTCATCTTATATTGAGTGCTTTAGGTGCTTACACATATGTTGCTAGGAGATGCATTGAAGTGGCTTGGGTTCAGTCTTTCTAGTTTGTGAGAACCAGACCCCTTCACATCAATTAGGTTTTCATACTCATTCTTTGGCCATTTAGAGGTAGGGTGACTAAAATGCCAAAAAAATATTCATGCTCCTGAGAGACTACTAAAGAGTGGCATGGTCTGGTGCAATAATGGAGAATTATGGATGTTTCGAAGGGCTTATTAAAGTTAGGAAAGGCCTTTTCTCTCCCCTAGAGTGATTTTGATTCTTTTCTTGTGTAGAGTCTAAGTTTTCAATGATGGAGACCAATGATTTTCTAAGAACGATGGGGTAAATTTCCTCTTTCAAGGGTGGTATCTTTGTCACCCAATTAAGTCACATAGTCAAAATTGATGGGAAGAATTTTTTGGAAGCAATAAAGATAATCTTTTCTTACTAGAAAATTGAGATGAGGCCCAGATTTAATTTGGACATTCCATCTCTCTTTCCATAAATTGAATCGATGGTGGTAGATTCTAAGAGAAAGGTGTTTTTTTTTTCCAAGGAATACATCAAATAAATTATCCTTAGGTCCATATGTACCAATTCAACTTTCACTAACTTCAAAATAATTTAATCAATCTTATAAAACAACTCTTTCCATATATCATATCATTGGCACTTTAACTTTCATGCAATATTTTAACTCTTTATTTCTTTTATGTGCCAATTGCTAGTAAATAAACTACTATAACAATATGGCATGCATAAAAATAATATCCACTAATAAAAATGACACTCTAACACAAGGATTTAATGTGGAAACTAAATTTGGTTAAAACCACCACGTAACATGCTACCAATTTTTCACTCTTCTAAAGTGAGCTCAATTAAGAATCAACCCTGTTAAAGGTTATACAACACACTATTAAATGTGAACTTATTAAAGTATTTCATCACCATGTTACATGTTTCCTTGTTAGAGGACTTTGGATCATTCCATTAGAATGTCATCTTGTTTAAAGGATTACAAAATGACTGTTAGGTCAACCTTGATTAAAGGATTTTTCCTAATACAATGGGTAGAATGTAATAGTAGGTTTAATCTCTAAAGTACAACTCACTTAGTAAATTCAAATCTCAATTCTCTCATCTACTAGTTCATTGGATGGCCTCCACTCACATCTCCATCATTGATATGCATGGCATCTCCTAAAGCATTCACTCTTCACCAAACTCTTCACACTTCACCTTTTTTGTTTTGTTCTTCACAAATTCTCTTTAAGATTTCAAAAAAAAAATGAACTAACCTTAGAAAACATCTCATATGCCTCCTTAAATAGGTAATTTTTATCTTTTTCCACTGAAACATCACTGTTGATCTTAGGGTTAGGTTAGATTCATTGAATCCTTCCATCATTTTGTTCTCCTTCTCCTTCCTTTAAACTTCTAATAAAATCCTTTCCTTTGATCACTTAACAAACTCTCCTCATGCATGAAATAAACCAACTCATCAATCTTTATCTTCCATGCACTTTGACTCATTCAAAATTCCAACAGTGTTAGCCTTAAATTCAAATCTTTTTCAAATTGTATTTTTTATTGTGACTCAACAATTACTATGTTCTTTTGCTTAGTCATCACTATGTAGATCCACATACACTATACTATCTCATTCAACATCAACATGATAATTAGCCATTACTATGTTCAATTGATACTAATAGTTCTTCATAAATTTTCTTGGAAATAACTATCACTCAGCTTGAACTATTTTGTTTGACTTCTTCTTAAGTTCTTATCTTCTACTTTAGCTACTTCATTAACCTACCAATGTTGATACTCAGTCAAGCTTATCATTTTGACTTGCTCCAAATCTAAGCTTCATCCAACTCTCTTCTTCACTTCATGTATTTATTGAAAAACACATTATTTTTTCAAGGACTAACTTATCATGTGCCCATTGTATTTCCATGATACTCAACTTCTCATCACTCATCAACACCACTAGCTCGCCTTTCTATCTCTTCTTTTCAAATCCTCTTCATTAATAAAATGATATGGCACTCTATACTATTAGTAAATGTCTCTCTAGTAGGTTTGACATTCTATCATACAAATAGGTTTGACATTAATGACAACATGTGAATTGCCCCAATTTTAGTTTCCAACAATCTCCCTCTTTGGCATTGATGACAACCCCTCACTAGTTATCATGCAATCCAAAATCTTTAGTATTGTTGTCTTCTCTCCATATTTTTGTGTTCTCTCTTTCTTAGTTTCATTTTGATTATCATCCAATCCAAACTCAAGATGCTCCCTCTATTAGGTCAATACATACTCTTTCTCTATAGCAACACCTCAACTTATGCTAACATTTGTCTCTCTCTTGACAACAATCACTCTCTCCCTAGTAACTTATAAGAATGGTAATGACCATACATCTCCCACTTTATTTGTATTTAATAATTTGTATTGTATAGTAACTTGAAAATATTCTCCCTCTTTGACAATAATGACAAAGATGTTAACTATTTGCATACATCATCATGTCACTATTCTGACTAATATAGAAATGTCTCTTTAATATTAACTCTTTGTAGCTTCAATTACTCATAGTTCATTATCTTGATTTTCAAATGTTTAGGCAAATCCTAAAGTGTGACCTCCTCCATCAATATGTAAGATATTCTACTCAAAAAAATTAATGCAATGCAATATCTCTTTTTAGTTTTCTTTGGGTAGGGGTATGACCCCTAACTTATTTCTTAGATACTCAAAAGCATCCTTAGGTAGTGCCTTTATGAATATGTCAGCTAATTATTCTTTTGTGTTCACACATTCCACTCTCTCTCTTTTGTCTTTTACCAGCTCTTTCAAGTAATGATTCTTGATCTCAATATGCTTAGTCTTTGTATGCACCAAAATATTATTGATATATTTATAGGACTTGTGTTATCACATTATATCACAATAGGCTCAGTGATCTGTTTCTTCATTCCTTTCAACAATTTCTTTATCCATACAATATTTGAATAGTTCACTACTACAACAATATATTTAGCCTCTATTGTAGATTATGAAATACGATTATCTTTCTTACTTGTCTATGAAATCAATCTTCTTCCTAAAAAGAAAGCTCCTCCTCCACTTGTACTCTTTTTGTCATCAAAATTTCCTTTCAAGTATCTTAGCATCCTCTTTACTACCATCATATGATCTTCTCTAGGATTAGTAGATAATCTAGCAAAAATACCAATTGCTAATATAATGTTAGGTCTTCTATGTATAATATACTATTGTTTTCCAATCATTGACCTATATAATGTTTGATTCATCTTAGTAGAATCATCATTCTTTGACAATTTATGTCCAATCACCATTGGTGTTCCACTTAGTCTTGAGTCTTCCATACCAAAAGTTTTCAAAATTTCTTTGATGTATTTGGATGGAGTAATGAAAATACCTTTATTCATATGATATACTTGCAATCCAACAAAGAATTTAATCTCTCCAAACATAGACATTTCAAAATCCTTTTTTATTTGATCATTACATAACTTTCTCAATGAATATTTTCCTCCAAAAATGATGTCATCAACAAAAATTTCAGCTAGAAATATCTTGTTTTCAAATTCACTTTTTAGATGCAAATTTCTATTGTCATTAGTCCTTGTAAAACCAATTTTCACCAAATAATTGTGTAACCTTTCATACCATGATCTAGGGGCTTGATTCAAACTATATAAAGCTTTTTGTAACTTACATACCATATTCCTTTTGCTTGGATCAAAAAATCCTTTAGGTTGTTCAATGTAGACTTTTTCCTCCATAATTTTGTTTATAAATATAGATTTAACATCCATTTGGTACACTTTGAATCCTTTGTAAGAAGGATATGTAAGAAAAGTTCTCACTCCTTCCAACCTTACAACTAGCATGACATTTTCACCATAGTGAACTCCTTCTTATGCATATCCCTTACAAATTAGTCTTTCCTTATTTCTTGTGGTTTCACCTTTTTCATTTATCTTGTTTCTAAAAACCCACTTAGTTCTAATCGCATTATTATTTTTTGGTCTTGGTACCAATGTCCATAACTTGTTGTTCTCAATTTTTTCAATTTTTTCATTCAATGCCTTGATCCAATCTTTATTCTCCAAAAAATATTTGATAGATTTAGGCTCAAGCTTCTTCTTGTCATGACTCTTGAATCTTTATCTCCAATGATTTGATCTAGTGCATGATGTTTTCTCACATAATTTTCCAATACAAGTTCAATATCTTCTTTCTTTTTGTTGTTTTTGTTCACTAGATACTACATGCTCAACTTCTTCCATTATCACTTGCAAAAACTCTACTTCCTCTATTTGATGGTTGGTAGTCTATATATGTGTCTCAACTCCTATAGCATGATACTTGGTATAACTCAAGTGTAGAACCTCAACAATGCTTGGTTGTTGATGCTTGACAACCACCTTCTCTAGTTCATGTAAGGTGCTAGGTTCACCTTAATAGATATAGATAAACTTTCTATAGTCTTTAGATTCTTTCTTTCATTCTTCTTCATTCTTTTCTACAATTTCATCAAATCTAACATTTGCACTTTCCACAATCTTGTTAGTGTTAGAATTCAAACACCTATAAGTTTTTCTCTTAGTGGAATAGCATAGAAATATACCTTCATCACTTTTTGCATCAAGTTTACCTTTTCTTGTATCTTTCAATATGTAACACTTGCTTCCAAAAACTTTAAAATAATTTACATTTGGTACATATCCATACCAGAGTTCAAAAGATGTATTATTTGTACCTTTCTTCATTTTCACTTTGTTAAGGGTATAGGTTGTAGTACTTACAACCTCTCTCTAGTATTTATGTGAAATATCCTTCTCTATGATCAATGTTCTTGCACCATCTACAATTGATCTATTCCTCCTTTCAGCTATACCTTAATGTGGTGGAGTCCTTGGTGCACTCATTTGTCTCTCAAAGCATTTTTCATTGTAGAATATGTTGAATTCATCTGAGATGAATCCACCACCTCTATCTGATCTCAATTATTTTAGACTCTTTCATATTTCTTTCTCAATTAAGGCCAGATACCACTTAAACATTTGAAATGCATTAGTTTTTTCTTTGAGAAACATCACAATCATCATTCTAGAAAAGTCATCAACAAACATAATGAAATATTTTTCACCATAATAGATTTGTACTCCAATAGGGCTACATAAGTTAGTATGAACCAAATCCAAAAATATCATCAAAAGAATAGATCTTTCTCTTGAAACTAGTTTTTTAAATTTTACCCATCTAACATTGTTTTCACATCACTTTATTAGGCATGCTTAATCTTGGTAACCCTCCAACTCTTTTCATCTTACTAATGCTTACCAAATTATAAAAATTCACATGACATAGCCTTGTATGCCATAATGAGACATCTTCAAATTGTGAAAATAGACAAGTATCTTTAGGTAGGTCTAGATAGAATAAGTTATCTCTTGTTTTCTCTCCACTTCCAACTAGTTCACTAGTAGCATTATAGATCATTGCCTTCTTGTTCTAGAAATCAAATTTGTAGCCTAAGCTTATCAACTATGTCACATTCAAAAAGTTATATTTCAAACCATCAACCAAATATACATTATCACATTTGATCTTATCATTCAATTTTATTGATCCTATACCTTTAACATAACATGGTGCATCATTACAAAACTTAACACTACTTCCATTATAATGTTCTAGCTTCTCAAACTTACTTGTATTGCTAGTCAGATGATTTGAGAAATCACTATTAGCTATTCATCTATCATTCTTAAACATGTGAAAACAATTTAGTTTTATCATCTTCATCAAAATCATCTTTGATTGCAACATAAACAACTTCTTCATCATGATCACTAGAATTACTATCAAAATCATCCTCTTCAACAATGTAATAGGATTTTTTACCTTTATCCTTGTAGTCTTTTTATCTCTTTTGTCTCTATTATCTCTCCTTACTTTAGACTTAAAATATTCCCTTTTCTCTTTCTCATTTTTGTCAGGACATCTAACAAAAATATGACCAACTTTGTTACATGTAAAAGAAATAATAATTAGTTTATCTTTGTGTTTTTATTTTCCTCTAGGAAGTATTCTGGCCAACAACGCTTCAATCACATCAAGGTCATCATCAGATCCATTGTCACTTTCTACATATTTTCTCTTCTTTTTTTCTTAGATCCATCAAGGGTTAGTTGTACATTAAATGTAGATTCAATACTATCAGGGGAATAATTTTCAAAATTTGATAATTTGAATGTAGTAAGTCTACCAATTAGACTATCCAAGGTCAAATCATTACCATATTTACGTCTCAATTCTTGAATTCTAGATACTCTAATGCATAGATAGGATGTAAAGTCCCCAATACTTTACTTATCACAATCTCATCAATTATGTCTCATTCATGTCTTTTGATAGAATTCACTTCTTCTTTGATTCATCCATAGTACTATGCAATAGTCTCACCTTCTTTCATCCTCATGTCATCAAATTTTCCTATCAAGATTTCTGCCTTTTCCTTCAACATATTTTTATCTCCTCCATGGATTTTTGCTAACTTATCCCACATTTTCATTGTAGTAGTGCATTCCTTCACATCATCAAATTCTACATAACTTAGGGTTACTTCAACTTCAATCATCATTCGATTGTGGGCATGATTCTCTTTCATTTATTCAACTATCATAGGTCTAGGCACCTCAATGTATTTATTGTCTAAGTAGTATGATGTAGTATCTCCAATACTAGATAAATACAATCTCATCAATCTTTTCCATGCTAGGAAGTTCTCCTTGTTTAGCTTAGGTATCTCTCTTGTGTACATCTTGAAATTTGGCTTGAGTCCCTTCAAACTTTCTTTACAAGATACTAAGCTCATATAGAAATTGCTATAATGATTTAGAATAATTGAGAGGGGAGGGTGAATCAGTTATCCTTAGGTCCAGATGTACCAATTCCACTTTCATTCATTTCAAACAAATTAATCAATCTCATAAAATAACTATGTCCATAGAGAATATCATCAACAACTTAAATTTTCATGCAATTTCTTAACTCTTTGTTTCCTATATGTGTCAACTTCTAGTAAATAAACTGTTGTAAAAATATAGAATGCATAAAAATAAAATCCACTCATGAAAATAACACTTTGAGACCAAAATTTAACATAGAAATGCAATATGGAAAAAGCCACCAAGTAGCATGCTACAAATTTTTCACTCTTCTAAAGTGAACTAAATTTAGAGTCAGCCTTGATAAAGGTTATACAACATACTGTTAAATGTGACCTTGTTAAAGGATTTCATCACCCTATTAGGAGTGGAATTGTTAGAGGGCTTTGAATAATTCCATTAGAATGCCATCTTGGTTAAAGGATTTACAAAATGACTATTAGGTCAACTTTGATTAAAGGATTTTGACTAATACACTGGTTAGAATGTAATAGTAGGTTTGATCTATAAAGTACAACTCACTTTACAAATCCAAATCTCCATTTTTCATTTGTTAGTTCATTCAATGGCCTCCACTCACATATCCATCAATGATATGCTTGGCATCTCTTTAAGTAATCACTCTTCACCAAACTCTTCACTCTTCACATTTTTTTTTCTATTCTTCACAACTTCTCCTTAGGTTCACCAATCAATAGTGAACCAACCTTACAAAACATCTCTTATGCCTCCTTAAATAGGCAATTTTGATCTTTTGTTGCTTAAACATCACCATTTATCTTATTTTTAGGCTAGATTCATTGAGTCCTTCCATCATTTTGTTGATGTTATCCTTCTCCTTCTAGAAAATTTTGATCAAATCCTTTCCTTTGATTGCTTAACAAACTCTCCTCATGCACTAAATACACCAACTCATCAATCCTTATCTTCCATGTGCTTTGACTAATTCAATATTCCAACTATGTTGTATTCAAATTTAAATCTTTCTCAAACTATATCTTTTTTGTCACTTGGAAATTATTGTTTTCTTCTACTTATAAGTCATCACTATGTAGGTCAACATACACTCTACTATCTTACTCAACATCAATTGGCTCACTCAGCCATTATTATGCTCAGTCATTACTAACACTTCTTCATACATTTTCTCAACAATAACTATCACTTGGATTGAACTATTTTGTTTAGCTTCTTCTTAAGTTCCTTAATCTTCTACTTCATCTCCTTAATCAAGTTCAAATAAAAGACCCTTGATAGTTGTCTGAGTATTTCTTATTGCTATTAACTTTATTGTTCATATGTTCATTATTGTGAAGCCTTTGATAGGTTGGCTATCTTGTAAAATCATTAGCAATGACTATGTACATAAAATCCATGTATGCATCATATTTATTGGAGTGCTATTTTTTGGATTTGCAATAGATGCAATAAATACATGTTGCACACAATATTTGGTACATTTATCTTTCATCTTATTATTCCAAGGAATGGCTAGTTTCCTGGAATACTTATAGGGGGGATAAAAGAATTCATCTCTATTTTAATGTTATCATTATACTTTGTTCTCAATGACTTACAAACCAATATTATTGGTAAATTGCATGGTGGTATACTTAGCAACACATTTTTTGTTGCATGAAGGCTAGAGCAACTTATTGTGCTGAATATTAGCAAAGATAGAAATGTTTGTAAATATTTATCTATATCATTATGAGATATTTACTCAACTTAAATTTCAATGAAATACATTTAGCAATTATTGAGAAGAATTATTCTTCATGATATGCTCTCTCAAGTGACAAAACTAGGGATTTAACTTTTTACACATGTTTTAGATTGAAAATGAATGTGACTTATTTGATCTTTTGATATTCTTTTGAATATGAACCAAACCATGTTAATCTTATAAGAATGTTGTACAAAAGCATACATGAGCTTCTTAAAATGTATGTATCTATTGATGAGAGTTTTGTAAATTTGGTTATGAGTGAGGGTGATTCAAGTTGCATTTCTTTGTGTTGTAGTAAATCTATATTGCATAATATGATACATTATTGAGTTTTATATTCAATGGTAAACATAAAAGAAAAAAAAAACACATTCATATATTAATTTAAAACTTAGTTCTTAATTAATTTAAATTTTATTAGATAATGACAACAAATGAATGAAAACAAAAACAAAACAAAACAAAAAAACAAGATTGTGAAATCAATCTTTCACTATTTTAGAAAAAAGAATAGTTTTTATCCTTAAAAGGAAACTTTAAGTTTTTGAGGAATAAATCAAATTGTTTTCTTTTTTGAGATTTTTTTCTCTTATCTTCAAGAGGTTATATCTTTCTTCTCTATAAAGGTAGATCATAATATTTTCAAGAATTTTATTGCAGCGACAATATTGAAGTTGGAGATGTAATAGAGTTTCTTCTTAGAAATAAGATTACCAATACATATCACATGGATGTTTCCTTGACATATTGTCAAGGTTTTACCACGCATATCTGTGTATTGTCAATTGTATTGTTATAGTTCATTATTTCTCTTATCGTTTCTTTGCATTTAATTTGTGTTGTAAGTTTATTGGTTCTAGTTAATGATTCCACTTTCATAACAAGTGGTATCAAAGCAATTCCTTTTTGTAGTAGTTGTGCTAGAATTTGGTGTTGTGTTTTTTGCAGCATCAAATGGCAAACCTTTAAAATGTAAGATTCGAGGTGGAGAAATTTAATGGAAAAAATAAATTTGAGCTATGGAAGCTCAAGACATGTGGCCTTTTAGTGCAACATGGATTGCATAGGGCATTAGACAGAAAGTCAAAGAAATTGATAAATATGATAGACAGTGATTGAGAAGATTTGAGTATGAGATCCCTAAGAAAAATTTTATTTTGTTTGGAAGATGAGGTTCTCTTTGATATTATTGAAGAAGATACAACTCTAGGTTTATGTGGTCAAATGGAGAGTCTTTATATGACTAAACCCTTAGCAAACCAAATCTACTTGAAGAGGCAACTATATAATCTATGAATGAAGGACGGTATAAAAATTGTTGATCATTTAAATGTTTTCAATACTATAATTTTTCAATTGGATAATATGGATTAAAAATCAAAGATGAAGATAAAGAAATTACATTGTTATGTTCTTTGCCCAAATCCTAGACTCACTTAGTTAATTCTATTAGTTTTAGTACAACCAACTCCCTTGAATTTAATTCTATCATGGGAAATTTTTTGTTTGAAGAGGTTTGAAAGAAGTCTAATGTAGAAAACTCCACATCAGAAGAAATGGTGGCTAGAGTTCATTCCACAAAAAAATGGTAAGGTTTGAGAGATAAATCCAGATCCAAGTCAAGAGGCAAAAAGAGTAAGGGAAAATGTTGGTATTACAATAAAGTGAGGTATCTCAAGAAAGATTGTTGGAAAAGAAAAGAAGTGAATGATGAATCCAAAAAGGAAACAAGTCCAACTAAGGTAAATTTAGTTATAGTTTGTGAAGTGTTATCTATTTGTAATATCTTACAGAATCAAGATGGATTTAGATTTTGGTGCTTTTGATCAAATTTTTCCACATAGGAGTTGGTTTTCATTTTTCCCACCTATTGACAAGGGTATTTTTTAATGAGAAATAATGCTTCTTGTAAGACTATTGAGATTGGGAGTATTAGAATCAAGATGTGTGATGGTATTATAAAGACATTTACAAGGGTAAGACATGTGCCAAAACTGAAAAATAATTTAATTTCCTTGGGTGTTTTGGATTTTGGTAGTTATAAATTCTCTTGTCAAGGTGGAGTTCTTAAAGTGTCCAAGGGAATTCTAGTGGTGAAAAAAGCTAAAAAAGTCAAAAATCTTTATAGGTTGGAAGGAAGTATAGATGTAAGTAATGTGATAGTGGTATCTAAGGAAAGTGATGAATCTACTCTTTTATGGCATCAATAATTGGTTCATATAAGTGAGAAAGGGATAAAGGTACTGGTAATTTGCAAGGTGCGTCCAAACTTAAAGTCTTTGAATTTTAACTTTTGCAAGCATTGTGTCTTTGGAAAGCAATGTAGACAGAAGTTTAAATTTGTAAGTCATACAAGAAAAGGTATTCTAGACTCTATCCATTCAGATGTTTGGCACCCATCCCCTCTAGAGTTCTTTTGGATAATCATCATAATAATCATCAAGAAAATTATGTGACTTTTTTATTAAAAGTATAGTTGATGTGTTCAGTGTATTCAAACAAATTAGAGTTTTTTGTTGAAAAAAGTGTATGAAGGTTAATCAAGTATTGGAGAATGGATAATGGAGGTGAGTTCACATCTTTAGAGTTTGAGAATTATTGTAAGGAAGCTTGGATCATAAGAAATAAAGTCATAGTTTACACTCCTCAAAAAAATGATGTTGTTGAACCCATGAATATGAATCTTCTAGTGAGAACAAGAAGTATGCTCAATAATGCTAAATTGTAGCAAGAGTTGTGAGTAGAAGGAGTTAATACAACATGCTATTTAGTAAATTGGGCACTATCAAGTTTAATAGACTACAAGATTCCTAAAGAGGTATTGGTAGGTCATTTATGCAATTTTTCAAATCTAAAATATTTGTTTGTGATGCTTATGCTCTTGTTTCTAAAAATCAACATTCTAAGTTAGACCCCAAATTCAAGAAATACTTCTTTGTTTGATATGGTGATAGAGTTAGGGGATACAGATTGTAGGATCCTACTACCCATCAAATCATCATTAGAAAAAATGTAGTATTTGATGAATCCCCTTTAAAATATTAGATTTTGTAGAAAATAATTTGGAATAGGAACAAGTACCACAATATCAACAAGTTTAGTTGGAAAATTATCCTTATACAAAATTAAAAGAGCAAGAAGATTTCTCTGAAGAAGAAGGTGCAAATTTAGAAAATATACAGGAAACTATGGAATTACCACAACCATCTCGTAAGAGATCTATATGAGTCAAGAAACCTCCTAAAAGGTATGATGATTATGTTTCATCAATTGTTTTATTTTCTAATGATGCGGAACCAAGTTGTTATCAGGAGGCAATGAGTAATGCTAAATGGAAAATAGAAATGAAAGTATAAATGGACTCCTTAGAGAAGAATAAGACATAAAACTTGGTAGAACATCCAAAGGGTAGAAAGGTTGTTGGTTGCAAGTGGGTCTACAAAATGAATAAGGGTCTTGATGATAAAATTGGAAAGTACTAGGCAAGGCTGGTAGATAAAGGATATTCTCAAAAAGAAAGTATTGATTTTCATGATGTTTTCTCACCAATTATTAAGCTTGTTTCTATTCAGATTGTATTAGCATTAGTTGCATTACTTAATATTGAGTTAGAGAAACTAGATGTTAAAATGTCATTTCTTCATGGTGCTTTGGATGGATATATATATATATATATATATATATATATATATATATATATATATATATATGGAAAAATTAGAAGGGTTTGTTCAAGATTATAATAGAAAGTTTGTTTGCAAACTCAAGAAATCATTGCATGGCCTGAAACAGTCACCTAGGAAACAATACAAGAAGTATGATTCCTTCATGGCAAGCCAAAACTTTGTAAGAAGTGAGTATGACAATTTTTTTTACTTTTAAAGGTTAAGAAAATGGCTTATTCATTATCTTTGTATTATATGTTGATGATATACTTGTAACAAGGAGGTGTTATAATGATTTAGAATAATTCAGGTGGAGGACAGGTGAATCAATTATTCTTACATCCATATGTACAAATTAAACTTTTAGACACTTCAACTAAATTAGATCTAATCATTAAGTAGCTTAGCCTCTATAAAAACTTATCAATAACATAAAACTTGCAATCAACTATCCCATTAATAACAAACTTGTAGAATGTAAAGCATTAACAATAAAAATCTCAAATAACATCCACACAAGTAAGACATCAAGATTTAATGTGGAAATCCAATTTATGAAAAACCACCAGTAATATGCTAGCAATATTTTCACTCTTCTAAAGTAAGCTTTGTTAGGAGCCAATCCTATTATAGGTTACAATACACATTGTTAGGTGTGACACTATTGAAGGATTTAATCACCTTATTAGGAGTGACCTTATTAGAGGACATAAGAGCATTCCATTAGAATGTCACCTTAATTAAAGGATTTACAAATGGCTATTAGGTCAACCCTAATTAAAGGATTTCAAAATGATACAATGGTCAGAAAGTAACATCAGGTTGATTTGATTAAATACAATTCACTTTGTAAATACAGATCATAATGTAGCTCATTTTCTTATCCACTAACTAGCCTTTGTTATCATTTATGTTTCTAATCTACTTGGTAACCTTCAAGAAAACACACTTCACTTCTTCATAACTCTTCTTATCCTCCTCCTCGAATTTTCCAATCAATAGAATCAACACTACTCCAACCTTGTTAAGTTCTCCTTAACCCCTTCCAACCTTTTTAGATTAGCCCTTATACCTCCTTAAATAGTTAGCTTGATCTTTATACACTTAAACATCATTGTAGTTATTAGAGTTAGGTTAGATTCATCAAATTCTTCCATCTTTTCATTTCCCCCTTCCTCTTCTAGAAACTTCTCCAAACTTCTCTTTGAATCCATGTATAGAAACACTCAAGAATAGTTTCCCTTCAATTAAATGTTCTAGCTCATTAATTAATATCTTCAACACATTTTTCATATTCCACGAATTCAACTATGTCAGCTAGGAATTAAGATTTCTACACAAACTATAAGATGTTGTCACTCAGCCAATATTATTTTCCTTGGCCTAGATCATTAGTAGACCACTCATTCATCACTATCTTCTCTCATTCAATTTGAACTATCTTCACTTAATCCATTTACTAGTGCTTAGTTCAAGTTTTTCGTTACTTGGTCTTTTACTAATGCTCAGTTGACATTAAATTTTCTCTACTTCTACTATGTGCTCAGTTGACACTAGCATTGTAGACACCTAAATCTAATTACATCCTTATGTAATCCTATTTATTCATCTTGTAGGACATTATTGATTAAGTATTTAATATTTAATTAATTAATTTTCATCCCCTAGTTAATTAATGAATTTAATTAACTATAGCCTAATTGATAAAATCAAATGACAACCCAAAGTCTAAATTATCAATTAAATCCCTATTCTTCTATTAGATTAAATAATTGCATTATACTTATTTAATTTAATTCCACATCCCCTCTATTAAAATAAATAATTTAATAAATCAATTCTCAACCCCTAACCATTCCTAAACCCTATCATTATCCATTCCAACCCATTCACCCATGCTAACCTCATTTAGCTAGCTAAGTAGCATATCTCATTAATACTAACCCACATGCATCCTAATCCCCTCCTAAGATAAACCTAATCCCATTCCTAAACATGTGCACAACTTTAAACAAGGGTTAAGACTTCCTAACCCAAACCAAAGTCAAACTCCCATCCCATCCTTCTTACATTCCTTAAAGGCTCTTTAAGGCCTCTTATATCCCTCCTCCACACTCCTTCCCCCTCATAAATCCTTTTGACCCCCCCCCATTTTTACCCTTTTCCCTCATTCAATTCCCTTGTGACACTTGTCTCAAGGATATGGATTTGAAGAAGCACAATCCATGTGCTCCCCTTTCCTTCAATCCTAGCCCTCCCTCATCCTTTTTTCATTCTTGCATCATAGTTGTCCATCTCACCACCCCTTGGCCTATAAATTGAACCTATCCTCTCTCAAAAATCATCCACCTTTGAAACTATAGTCATAATACCCCTTTGAAGAACACATCATTGAATTACACTATTACCATGCAAAAATCCCCAATCACCCTACACACCATGTTTACCCCTTTGAAAGCTCCTATTCGTCTTGAAGCTTGAGCACATCTGAGCACACATCCATCCTATGAACAAATATAAGCATCAAGGTCACACTTGGGGAGCTTACCATACTTGGTTTGTATTCCTCTTCTATGTCTCCTTTGTCCTCTCATAAAGTGTTTCATATTTCTTTAGTCTATGAATATTCGATTAGTTTCAATGTTCTTTATATACTAGGATTTCATTGCTTACAAGCATAATTTGACTTCAACTATAAGTTCCTTATTCTTCTACTTTGAAGCTCGGTTAAGCCTAAGTATTTGTCCTCATTGATCATCTCTTCTAGGATTTAACTCAACTAACTTCTTTATTTAATGTTATGGTTGAACAATACATTATCTTTCCAAAGCCCAATTGATCAAGTGCCCATTGTAATTCCACATAACTCAACCTTTTAACTAGGTTGTCTTGTTATCTCTTCTTCTCAAATCCTCTTGATATGAAACTCTACTTAGATAGCAACTATCTCACCAATAAGGTTTTAGATCAATGACAACATAACAATTGTTCCAATTGTAGTCCCAAAAATCTCCCTCTTTGGTAATAATGGAAACACCTCTAGTTACCGTGCAATCCAAAAAATTTCCTTGCTTCATGAAGCTCCTTTTGTATTCAGTGGCATATCTTCATTAATATCATTAGTTTCATTCTGATTCTCATCTCAGTGTCCAACAATTACTACAACATTTGGGGTCAAATTACGATGATAATTTGTGACGACTATGTAATTTGAGGTGATTTTCATGTTTTTTTACAATTATCCCCGATGTCATCGTAATTGTGATGCTTGCATATGTGTGTGTGTGTGTGTGTCTATATATATATATATATATATATATATATTATGATTCTCATCTCAGTGTCCAACAATTACTACAACATTTGGAGTCAAATTATGATGATAATTTCTAATGATTGTGTAATTTGAGGTGATTTTCATATTTTTTTTGCAATTATCCCCGATGTCATCGTAATTGTGATGCCTGCATAAGTGTGTGTGTGTGTGTCTATATATATATATATATATATATAAACCATTCTCCCTTTTTTTTTAATGGAGAGTTACACCTAAAAGAGGTGGAGAGCTCTGAACGTTGTCGTGCCCCTGTGATCGGTGCATTTCATTGATGTGCCCTTGTGATCTCTATATTTCATTATCATGTCCTTGCTCTATGATTTCTTTGCAATGTTGTGCCCTTGTGATCTTCATGCCCTTGAACTATGATTTTGTTCAAGGGCTGGAAGAGGTACCTATGTAAATATTCTTTTATTTTCCTTCTAAAGATGTATGTCTTTATATTTTCTTCTAAACATGTATATCTTTATATATAGAGAGAGAGATATTTTTTAAGGTTCTTATTACATATTATCTCACAATAGAAAATTGATCTAGCTACATACGTATTCTAGAATCTAAATTATAAAACAATAAAACCCACTCAACTCATGCTAAGTGTCTTATCTCAAGATTCTACACAAAAATAATGTAGACCACCAAAAATGGGTAGAGTTTGCATGAAATTTTACAAAAACATATCATAGCAATTTTTTTAGAAAGAAACAAGCCATAACCTAGTTAAATTGGTCTAGTATTATCTAGGTTGATTACAAATTCCTGTAGAACTGTCATCAAATTAGGTACAATAAAAAAAAAATCAACTATTCCCAACTAGTAGGATCAAATACTATTTTTCAAGGTGATAAAATTGCATATGCGAATGCATCACTTGCATGCTAGGCATGAAGTGCATTCCCCAACTTATAACAAATGGTTGGATATAAAGGCTCCATATGTTGGTCCAACAATGGAAGCCAAGGATGTAACCATGAATGTATTATCACAATCTCCTTGTGATGATCCCAAGTATCTATTGCTCCTATTAATTTGGGCATCACTCTATGATATAGAATGTAATGAAGTACTGAAGCTTGTAGTAACTTCTCTCATGTTTCTAGAAAATGTAGCATAGATTTAGGATCCCTTGGCTCCTAGGGATTTATGGTAGCTATTCTCACTGTTGGAAGAATAGCTTCAGTGAAGATTTGAGTGTAAGGAGTTGAAAAAGAAAGTTCTGCTTATGTGTATAAATGTCAAAATCATGAGGGTCATTCCCTTGCAAAAGCCTCTTACACAATGACATCACCTCTAAACCATGCAAATTATTTTGAAGTGGTTTCCAACCTTCAAACACTCTTATAAGCAATGAAAAATAAAATGCATATGCAATACATGATAAATTGTACAACTTGTAGTGTGTGTGTGTGTGTGTGTGTGTGTGTGTGTGTGTGTATAGAGAGAGAGAGAGAGATTTTAAGGTGCTTATTACACATTAGCACAATAGAAAAATTGATCCAACTGCATACGTATTCCAGAATCCAAATAATAAAACAATAAAAATCAATCAACCTATGCTAAGTGACTTAGTTCAAGATCCTACACAAAAATTTGCAGACTAAGAAAATATTGTAAGTAATTATGCAATTGTATATTGTCTTTGATCTTACACAAATGTTAAGTCTTTTACCAAGAAATTAGTGTTAGCCAAGCTCACTTAGGCATTCAAGGAAGATTCATGTGTATGTCAAGTATTTTAGAAAAAGACATCACAAAACTACTATTAACCAAGTTCACTTGGTTACCAAAGGAAGTTGGCACAGAACTTGTGTTAACTGAGTTCACCTAGTTACCAAAGGAAGTTTGAAGAAAAGTCTTTTCTGAGTTAGAGTTGACCAAGTTGGGTTGACTAACGAAGGATTTTCTTGTATTAACATATTAGATCTTATAGGTTTGTTGGTTAGTTCTAGGCAACTCAAGGGATGAATATTATTTGTTTGAAAGTGTATTCAAGCCAACTTGACAATTTAAATCATATAAATATAGGATCAATTTCAAGATTGAAGTGTGGAACATGTGGAAGAGAAGATGAAAAAAAAAGTGAATTTAAAGGATAACAGAGTATCCAAAGTTGACTGAGATGCAAAGAACATTTTGATCAAGGAGGATCAAGTATTCAAGCCAAAAAAAAGATCTAAAATTAGAAAAGATAGTTGCATCAACAATCAAGTCAAGTCATTGTTACTCTCTAATAACTGTAGTAGTGAATCAAATCTCTCAACAAAGTTATCCTAATAACTATTTGCCAAATGCTCTAACAATGTGGCATTTCTAGATTGAAGTGTCTAATGACCTCTAACAAGGCCTGTCATAGTAGGGTGAACTAAATCCTTTAATAAGGTCACACCTAACAGTGTGTTTTGTAACCTTTAATAGGGTTGGCTCCTAACTAGGCTTACTTCAAAAGAGTAAAAAATAGTAACTAGTTGCAATTGGTGGCTTTCCCAAATTAGGTTTCCGTGTTAAATCTTGGTGTCTCTTGTGTTCATCTTATTTTCTTTATGATTATGCAACTAAGTTAATTAAGGTTAAACACACTAAACATATTAGGAAGTGATTATTTTAGTATTTACCAAGTAACAATAATTCTTAGTGTAGATTGAGTGTTCCTATGTTAACCGAGTTACAACAGTATTTCAATTTCAATAGAGATTTGGTTTTGTATTGTATTGACATCTTAAGGGATCTTGGATTTATGTTTTTTGGTCACTAATTCACCCCTCCCCTCTCAATTACTCCTCTTATATTTCCAATAATTGATATTAGAGCTTTTGGTGCTTACAGAGAAGGTTTCAAGTACCTAAGATAATTTTTAGATCAAGATGTCTTATAGAAGGGAGATTCCTAAGATGAATAGAGATAACTTCCAAGCATGTCAAGAAGTCATGAAGCTCCACATGGAAAAATTGGTGACACAAGTCTAAAGTATCTAGAGAACAAATATGTGGCACCTACTAGAACTTTGACTATAGATTAGATTGTGGAAAAGAAGAAAAATAACATAATGATGATTGGCATTGCTTCTACTATCAATTATGTTGAATTTGATGAAGTCAAAGATTGTACTACTACTCATGAAATGTGGAACAAGCTAAAAGATAACTATGGAGGTGATGATAAGGTAGAAAGTCTCAGAGGTTAATTTGATCAAATGAAGATGAGAATATTGCACAATATAGTGAAAGAATCAAAGCTAGTGTGAGTGCAATCAGAGCCTTAGATGGGAAAATTGATGATTACATAACTTTGATAATTATGTTCCTAACTCTAATAACATTGAGTCTTAATTTCAAGCCAAGCTATCACTCAAGGAGAAAGCTACAAATTCTAAAAGAAAGAAGTCTGATAGTGAAAATGAAGATGGTTTTGATGATGATCTTGAAGTAATTGAAGCATTCCTTGCAAGAAATATTCTTAAAGGCAAAGGAAAGTACAAAGGAAAAATTACTTTGACCTATTTTTCTTGCGAATAAGTTGGTCACATTGCTGCAAGGTGTCCAAACAAAAAAGGAAAAGAAGAAAAGAAGCATGACAAGCAAAAGGGGAAAAAAAAGTTTAAAAGCTACAAAGACTAAAAGGATAAAAGTAAGAAATCTTGTTACATGGCTAAAGATTATGATAGTAGTAATGAAGATGAAATGGTTTACATCGTTCTTAAGGATGAATCAGATGATGGGAATGATAAGATGGCCCTCATTTGACATGTTGGTAAGAATGATACTTGGATCATAGATAGTGGTTATTCTCACCACATGACTAGTGATAAATCTAAATTTGAGCACTTGGAACACTATGATGGTGGGAGTGTTTGATTTGGAAATGATGAACCTTGTTATGTGAAAGGAAAAGGTTGTATTACACTAACAAATGAACTTAAAATGTGACAATGCTTATTAGGTTGAAGGACTGAAACATAATTTTCTTAGTGTGGCACAAATGAATAACATTGGATTCAAGGTAGAATTCATGAATAGGAAAGCCAAGTTACTAGATGGAAAAGAAAATCTAGTTGGGACTAGCAATCAAACAAGAGGTAATCTATTCTACCTAGATCTAACTGAAAATCCATGTTTTATAGCTCAAGTAGAAGAAAGTTGGTTATGGCATAAAAGGTTGTATCATGTAAATTTTGATAACCTAGTCAACATAAACAAGAATAAAAGGGTTAGAGGCATTCTTAGCCTAAAGAAACATGATATGGGCATGTGAAAAAATTGTCAAATTGGAACGATGGGAAAGACAAGTTTTAAAAGCAAGAATTATTATTATAAATAAGTCTTGGAGTTGGTTCATACAGACCTTTGTGGACCTATTGGCATATAAAGCTATTGTGGAGATAAGTATGTTATTTTGTTTGTTGATGATTATTCTAGGATGATGAAAGTTATATATTTAAAGGATAAATTAGAAGCTTTTCAAAAGTTCAAGTGGTATCTAGAGAGAGTTGAGAAAGAAAAAGGAAAGAAACTAAAATATTTAAGGTTAGATAGAGGAAGTGAATTCATCCCAAATTAATTCAATGAATTTTACAATGAAAAATGAATCAAAAGATAGGTATTTGCACCTGGGACACCTTAGTAGAATGTCACAGTAGAAAGAAGAAATAGATCAATTATAGATTGTGCAAGGAAACTAATCATAGTGAAGAATGTTGCTATTAAATGTAGGAAGGAAGAAATCAACACAACAATTCATACCTTGAACTGAGTTCAGCTGAAGAAGGACTCAGATCAAACTCCTTATGAATTATGGTATGGCTATAAACCTAATATTTGTTATTTCAGAGTATTTGGAAGCAAATGTTATATCTTGAAGGAGTCAAGAAAAGGAAAATTTGACGTGAAAAGTGATGAAGGCATATTCTTGGGATACTCCAATATGAGCAAAGCATACAAATGTTTCAATCTATCTACACAAAAAGTTAAGGAAAGTGCACATGTAAAGATTGATGAATTTGTAGAAGAGTGTGAAGAAAAAAGGAAAAAGGAACTTCAAGACTGATACTTTACCTAAAGTTTAAATAAATCAATAGTCATCATCACTTGAGTCCCTAAAATCCCCAGTTCAACCCTAGTTGTAGCTAGTGCAACCCAAGTCATGGTTTGAAGGACTCGAGTTTCAGTTAGAATGACATGAGTTTTAAGAAGTCCAAACCAAGTCATCTGATGGACTAAAGTCATAGATAGTGGGACCTAAGCATGATTTAGAAGATCTAGGCAAACCTAGTGAATTTAAAAAGAAGGAGCCTAGACTTATTGGATATGTTAGAAGGCATCATGCACCCAAGAAAAATCATTGGAGATCAGTCAAAAGGCACAATGACAAGGAACAAATTAAAAGGTGCATGTTTGGTTACTAATTTTTAACCTAGAACTTTTAAAGACACATTAGAAAATGAAAGTTGGATTGAAGCAATGAATGAAGAGATTGATCATATTGAAAGGAACAAAACTTGGACTCTTGTTCCTAGACCCAAGGACAAAAATGTAATTAGCACAAAATGGGTATTTTGAAATAAGTTGAATGAGAATGGAGAAGTTTCAAGAAACAAAGCAAGGTTACTATGCAAGGGTTATACTCAAGAAGAAGGTATTGATTATGGAGAGACAAATACTCTTGTTGCTAGACTAGAAGGTGTTAGAACACTACTTACATATGCAGTACACAAAGGATTCAAAGTATATTAGATGGATGTTAAATCAACATTCTTGAATAGAATCTTAGAAGAGAAAGTCTACATTGAGCAACCAGAAGGTTCATTGATCCTAGCAAAAGGGATATGGTTTGTAGATTAAACAAAGCCTTGTATGGTCTCAAATAAGCCTCTAGAGCCTAGTATAAAATATTGCATAATTATCTCATAAAGATTGATTTTCAAAGAACTAATGATAATAGTAGCCTATACATCAAAGAAGGACCAGATTAGAAGATAGTGTTGGTAGAAATATTTTTGGATGATACATTATTTACTAGAAATGATGACTTGTGTAAATATTTTTTTGTGGAAATAAGTAAAGAATTTGAAGTGTCAATGTTTGGAGAGATTAAATTCTTTGTTGGCTTGCAAATTTGGAATGGAGGATTCTAGACCAGTTGGAACACCTATGTCTACTAGACATAAGCTTTCCAAAAATCATGATTCTAAGGAGATATACCAGACTACATACATATCAATGATTGGAAAACTTCAATATGTGGTGCACACAAGAGCCAATATTGCATTAGTAGTTGGTATGGTGGCTAGATTCTTCATTAATCCTAAAGAAAATTATATGATGGCAATAAAAAGAATCATGAGATATCTGAAAGGTACTGAAAATTATGGTTTATGGTATATGAAAGGAGGAAACTTTAAATTAAAGGCATTCATTGATGCTGATTGGGAAGAAAGTGTTGATGACATGAATTACACTAGTGGTGGAGCATTCTTTCTTGGAAAGAGATTAGTATCTTGGACAAGAAATAAGTGAAATTGCATCTCTCAGTCTACAATAGAAGAAGAATATGTTGCAATAGCAGCCAATTATTCCAACATTTTTTGGTTCAAACAACTATTGTCAGGTATGAAGGAAGAGATCAAAAACCCATTTGTTATCTTCTGTAATAACACTAGTACAATCAATATATCCAAGAATCTAGTGATGCATACCAAGACCAATCACATTGCAATAAAATACCATTTCTTGAGAGAATTGGTGAAAGGCAAGGAGGTAAGATTGGAATATGTGAATACAAAAGAACATATTCACCAAGCCATTATCTAAGAATGCATTTTTGTATCTAGGAGGTAACCTAAGGGTCATTCCCATATTTGAAGCTCACTAATTATATTTTAGTGATGCATCAACTAAGCACTTTGAAGATCTAACAAATTAATGCAGTATTGACAGAGCATATTGTGTATGAATTAGTACATCAAGTACATATAAAATATATTGATTTTTTCTTTGGCATAAGATGTCAAAGAGAGAGATTTTTTCATATTAGAGAAATCTCTATATCAGTAAAGAGGGAGAGTTTTTCATATCAAAAATAAAAAATTTTGAGTTTGATGTCAAAGAGGAGAGTTTTCTGTTAGAGGGAGAAATTGCAGTCATTGCAATCAGAGAATTTAGAGAAATTGATGTCAAAGGGAGTTCACACTAATAGAGGGAGTTCTCATGGATGAGAATTAGAATGAAACTAAGGATACTATCCTTACTTCTACTTTTTCTCTAAAAATTTCTTTGTATCATGACATGTTGTGTTGCCATCAATGCAAAAGAGGGAGATTATTGAAAACAATTATGCAATTGTATGTTGTCTTTGATGTTGCACATATGTCAAGTCTTTTACTAAGAAATTAGTGTCATCTAAGCTCACTTGGGCATTCAAGGAACCTTCTTGTGTATGTTGAGTGTTCCAAAGAAGACAACATAGAACAAGTGTTAACTAAGTTCACTTAGTGATGAGGCATATTAATGTCTTAATTTTGATATAGTTTTCATAGTTTGCACTTACCCTTTGTTCTTTGTCAAAAACATTTCCAAAACATTTGTCTAAATATCTTGTGAACTTATGCTAGAGATAGCTAGAGCTTATGAAACCTATGGGTAGTGTGTATGACATACTTTGCTTAATATTATACATAGAATGTAGTATTTCATATAAATATCTTAAGCTATGTTCTAATATTTGAATAAGAGTAGGAATTTTATCTTGCATATATGTTTTGGATTTTTCTAACTTTTAGGGAAATGAAGAGCGATGCAAAGGGTAGTGATTACTACATTAAAGGAAGAGGATGATGAAGATCGACCATCACAAGGAAAGCACAATTCAGTTCCTATGGATAAGTTATGCTTGTAGAGGAGTTACTTTTCCAAAAAATCTAGGAGACACAACTTGCTATATCTCCTGCAAGTTTTTATTCTATTGCTTAGTAATAAATGTACTATGTCATGGTTGATCTTCCACCTTCTTTTCTGTTGAAGTTTGTTCAAGATTTTTATGTCAAGTTTTTAATAAGTATCCAATCTTCTATATAATGGATTTGGATCATCTTAGTAAGCTAATGATAAAATAGACAATGTTGGTTTAAGATTTAGAAGTTACTCTTTTTCTATTATTCATGAATTATTCTGTTGATGTAATCAAAGAAGGATTTTAATTAAACAGTGATTTTAGAATATTTGTTGTGTTCATAGTTATTTGAAACCAACCAAGGGGGGCCACTTGGGAGGTGGAATAGAATTACGTAGAGTAGATTCATTCTTTGCAATTTCCTATTTTCAAGATAGATTTATTGTATTAGTCCTACAATATTGTTACTGTGAAAGTTCCTACAACACTTGCAGAAAATGATCATGGTGGATGTTTTGAGTTTTTAACTAGTTTAGGTTCATTTTCCAAAGATTTCTACAATTATTTGTTGTTAGCCCAAGTGTGTTTACTATTTTATAGCAGTAATATAGATTATTTTCATGCATTTTACTTTCCTATAGTGTAGGTGTTAAGACTCTTAAAGGAACCTAGTGCACATACCATGTTGACCCATTTCAAGTCCTACATCCCTGAGTTGACGTCTCAAGTGTATTTCATGATGAAATAGGTAGTCTTCAAAATAGATATAGTATCCTTGAGAGAGACAATGGTGCGATTATCTTCATCTATTATTAAGTTGTACATTTAATTTAGTTACCAAAGGAAGTTGGCACAAAACCAGTGTTAACCAAGTTCACTCAGTTACCAAAGGAAGTTGGCATAGAACCAATGTTAACCGACTCACTTGGTTACCAAAGGAAGTATGAAGAAAATTATTTTTTGAGTTAGTGTTGACTGAGTTGGGTCGGATAATGAAGGATTTTCCTATATCAACATATTGGATCTAATGGTTTTGTTGGTAAGTTCTAGCCGACTCAAGGGATGAATATTATTTGTTTAAAAATGTATTCAAGCTAAATTGACAAGGTAAATCATATAAATATAAAATCAAGTTGAGGATTAAAGTGTGGAACATGTGGAAGAGAAGAGGATGAATAAAGAAAGAAAATTTGAAGGATAATAGAGTATCAAAAGTTGACTAAGCTACAAAGAAAATTTTGATCAAGGAGGATCAAATATTCAAGCCAAAACAAAGATCTAAAATCATAAAAAAATAGTTACATCAAAAATTAGGTCAAATCATTGTTACTCTCTAATAATTGTAGTAGTGAATCAAATTTCTTAATAGAGTTAGCCTAATAGTTATTTTCCAAATCCTCTAACAAGGTGGCATTTCTAGATTGAAGTGTCTAAAGACCTCTAACAAGGCTACTCATAATAAGGTGAACTAAATTCTTTAATAGGGTCACATCTAACAATGTGTTTTGTAACTTTTAACATGGTTGGCTCCTAATAGGGCTCACTTTAAAAGAGTGAAAAATAGTAACTAGTTGCAATTGGTGGTTTTCCCAAATTGTATTTCCACATTAAATCTTGGTGTCTCTTGTGTTATTGTTATTTTCTTTATAATTCTACAACTAAGTTAATTAGGGTAAGCACACTAAACATCTTAAGAAGTGATTATTTTAGTGTTTATCGAGTGACAATAATTCTTAGTGTAAACTAAGTGTTTCTATGTTAATCGAGTTACAATAGTATTTTAGTTTCAAAAGAGTTTTGGTTTTGTATTGTATTGACATCTTAAGGGATCTTGGATTTATTTTTGTGATAACTAATTAACCCATCCCCTTTTAGTTACTCCTCTTATTTTTTCGACAAAAAAATAGGCAAAGTTCGCAAGAAATTCTACAAAAAACATATCATAGCAGATATTTTTATAAAGAAACAAGCCATAACCTAGTTAAATTGGTCTAGTAGCTTATTAGTTGGGTTGATTACAAATTCCTATAAAACTATCATCACATTAGGTACAATAAAATGAACAATCAGTTATTCCCATCTAGTAGGATCAAATATAGTTCTTCATGTTAGGAATAAGGTGTCTTAACCTTGGATAATTCCCATTCTTATTATTTGTTTTGTAAAATGTATTTCTTGCAAATAATGATGATGTATTGGCATCTTGAATTGTGTATAAGGATATCTTCACTAAAATGGTTATGACGGATTCCTATGACATGTAAGAGCTATGTTAGGAAGATTTAATGATAGGTGAAGACATGTGGCAACTGATAAATTTGACTAAAGTGAAGCACATGTTATAAGAATTTTTAGGGTTGCAAAGAGAAGCGATGGAAGAAAGTATATTGTTGGTATTGTGAGTTGCTACTAGAGTCTTCTGTTGTCATTGTTGAACTTGCATTGCAAGTGTATTGTAACCTTGTGTTGAAGATAATACATTATGTAGGTTCTGGAGGGGTGGGCTTGTTTTATCGAAAGGTTTTTCCCCACTGGAAAATCTTTGTGTTATGTGTTTCTTTCTCTATCTATTTTCTTTATGCTTGGTTGGCTGAAATATTGTTGTTTACATGATATTGAATCTGTAAATGTAAAAGATTTTAATAGGATTTGTACCATACTTCTCTTAAGAGATTAGTGTAGGAAGTTGTTTCTGCACCTGAGTTTCCTTACACTTCAAGGTGATGAAATTGCATGTGTAGATGCATCATTTGCATGCTAGGCATGAAGTGCATTCCCCAAATTACAACATATTAAGAAACATTTTGTGGTCGACATTTAGGATCTTTCAAATGATGATCAAATAGGGCCCTAAGGTGAAAATGTCTTGGACATTAATTTGAGCACCCAAGATCATGATTAAGGAATTCAAAGTCATGAGGATGAACTAGATGAGATCACCTCTCTAACATGGCTATCAAAGAGAATGTGATGAGGACAAATAATAATAGCCTAATCCAATAGGAGTTATCAAGGTAGATCTAATATTTACCTTTGGATTTGGTTTTCTTGATGAAATCTTATTTACTGCAACACTTTCTTGGATTATATCCACTACTTCATTAATATCCTCTATGTTGTCTAGTTGTTGTTTCTACCATGCAATCTCTTTCTGAAACTGTCCCTTCCCCTTCTGGTATATTGCCACAAACTCTCTCTTGTGCCTTAAATTTTGGTCAAACTTCTAAATATCTACCTCTGCCATATCTAAAATCAACTTCACACTGTGTTTGTAACTCTAGCATAAGTGTTTGATCCTTGATATCTTTCATTTCAGCATTCAAGATTTTAAGATTGGTCAACACCCTCACTTGTAGACCTCTCATGTCAAGCACTTTTTGTACTATTTCAAGACCGTATTCTTGCTTTTGAGCTAATAGTTCTTCAGGTGAATTTTCTCGTAAAAAATTAATTTGGTTAAACAATTATAAATTCTTAGAAAATGAATTCTTGTTTTCTACTACCATTGGCGGACTTCCATGGAACAAAATGAAAATGAAGAGGCATAAATACACCAAATTTTTCTTTCAAAACCATACATGTAGATATAAACATTAAGTACAATATTTCTAATATCTTTGCAGATATACACATTAATTACACCAATTTTTTCTTTCAAAACCATATACAGTGCACACATAAACATTAAGTACAACATGTCCAATATTTGTATAGATATACACATTAATTACACCATTTTTTTTCTTTCAAAACCATATGTATAGATATAAAAATTAAGTACAACATGTCCAATATTTTTGTAGATATACACATTAATTACACCAAATTTTTCTTTCAAAACTATATGTGCAAATATAAACATTAAGTACATGTCCAATATTTTTGCAGATATGCACATTAATTACCCCAATTTTATTTTTTCAAAACCATATGTATAGATATAAATGTTAGGTATAACCAACTCAATAATGGTACAGGAATGAGTTATTCTTGTGAAGAAGGATCATGTTAGATAATACAAGGGAATTTTATCAAAATAGCAAGACAATTGCTAGATTGATGTCTAACTTTCAAAGAGAAGGCGATGAAAAATGCTATTGCCCTTGTAAGAGTTTTAATGGCTTAAAGAAAAGAAGAATAAAAATCAAAGCAACTAAGAGACATTGTAGGGAGAATGTTCACACTAAAGGGATGTTTGATTATCATCCATTGGTAAGTTGTTTGTTATATTGCTTTTACAATTAATATACATATGAATCATTGAATGGTAGTTTAATTATCATCATTTTTATATAGGTTGATCTCCCTAGGGTATTATGTAATATGAACCAACACATCTCAGAGGAACATGGAGGTGTGAATATTGAAGGAGAAGATCACGCTCCCATGGAAGATGATGATCATGCACCAAAAAACACATTTGAAGATGATGGTATGAATGTATTGATCCACAACACATTTGGTAGTGGTGGTGGTAGTGCTAATGATGATGATGATTATGATGAGGATGAAATTGAGGTCATGCATGATTTAGCTCTACTTGAGAAGACAAAAATGATCCTTTATGAAGGATCCCAATTAACTCTTCTCTCTATTATATTTTTGTTGGTGAATTTCAAGGTTATGAATGATTTATCCAACATAACATTGGCATGTATGCTAAATTTTGTGATATACATCATCATAGTTTAAAAAAGACAAAATATGTACCATTAAGATTATTTATACTAATGACTTATTTTTTTGTTGTAGATTGATAGGTGTTTATTTGTTACCACCATCAAATGTTCTCCCTTGCTTGTACCAAAAATTATGTGCCACTATGAAATATATTGGAATGTAGTATCAATCAATAGATGTTTGTCCTTAAGATCATGTAATTTATCATAAAGAACATGGAAATACAACAAAATGCCCCCATACAGGTAGATAAAAAGATGATCAAGTGACAAAAAAGGTTCCTTTCAAGGTTCTTCATTACATCCCCATTATTCCACATCTTAAACAATTATTTAGGTGCAATAGCTTGGCACAAATTATGGGTTAACATGTAACCAATAGAGTCAAGATGATATTATTCGAATACCTACAAATGGTTCAAAATTTATGGCCATAGAGGAAAAGTGGCCACACTTTAAAGAAGAACCTCAAAATCTTAGGCTTTCTCTGGCAACTGGCGATGTCAATCTATCTGGAGAGATGAGATCTTTTTACTTGGTATGGCCTATTTTTGTTATCAACAATAACCTTCCTCCATGGATGTCAATAAGGACAGAGCACATTATGTTGGCAATGATTGTTCTAGGCATTTTATACTTTATTGTTACCTACATGTAGTTATCTAATGTTGTTTATTCAACTAGGTAAGAACTGAGTGAAAGATATGAATGGATATATTTCACCTCTTATTGATGACCTAGTGTTATGGAATGGTTTCACTATTTATGATATCTCTAGACCAATTGGGCTATAAAAAATCCAATTCCATGCAATTCTTGTATAGACAATTCATGATGCCCCAGGGTTGACACATTTCTATGGTATGCTATGTTGAAATCTAGTTGTACATGATAATACTAATTCCAAAAATGAACATATTTGATCCAATTATATCATCATCTTGTAGGACTTCAAACATAGGGAAAATTTGCATGTCTAATGTGTGGTCCCAAGATGAAATCTCTTCATTCCAAAATTTTAAGAAAGAAGGTGTTTGATGAGAACAGACACTTCCTACATAGAAATCATAAGTATCAAAGTGCTAAAAAACATCTTTTCAATGGGAAAGAAGAGACTATATCAAAGCCATAAGGAATGACACCTTATCTATGGTAGTTGGAATATAATAGAATTTGAGGCATTATCGCTCCAACTAATGGTTTATGTTTGGAAATTATACATTTTGATTTTTTTTGTTGGCTAATTATGTAATTTGATGATCATGAAGGTCCTCAAGGCGTCACTAAACACCTTCCAAAGGGACTAAAATGTTATCCCATAGAATTTAGTAGGCTACCCTACTATGAGAAACTACAAATTTTACATTTGTTTGATACTATGAATATTGGAAAGAATGTAATAGAGACACTATAGAAAACATTAGATGGAAGGCATGACAAAGAAAAACTTACCAAAATTTTTAGTGACATTCATGATTCCAATCATGCAATGAAAAATATCATTGAATTAAATAGAAATGGAGACTAGATTAATGCAAGTTCCCTTCCTTGGTTATTAACAATGCATCAAAGTGCTGCCATAATAAAATTCATACAAAAAATTGATTTCCTACAAGATTTTCTCCTAATATAAGCAATCTCATATCAAAGAAAAGAGAATTTAGGCTAGGGCTAAAAATGTATGATTGGCATACTTTCATCAAGGTAAGTCATGATCTTTCGTATTTACAATACATTTTTAGAACTACATTCAATTTTCATTAATTTATATTAGAAAAGAATGAAATATTATTCTTTATGAGTCTCTAACTCTTTTCACCATTGCATTGATAAAGTTTGTGCCAGCAAACAAAGTGACACTTCTAAACTAAGTGTTTTCTTAACACTTATAATACTCCCACTTCTAACCTCTCCTAAGGAAATTTTTTTAATATCAAAGGAATCAAAGGATCATTAGGAATTAAATTTCTCTTGACTTCACAGGATCATCTACTATTAACTTTGATAATATCAATCTCAACTATTCTTTAACATTTTTTACCATACTTAAATTTTTGTATTAAAATTTAGTATGTTGGGTACTGAATTTATGCTTGAATTCTAATGAAGATTTATTGTGATAGTTACATTAAAATGATTGAACTATTTTTTAGATATTGTCAATTACAAATTTTCTCTTTAAAAAGCTATATCACTAAGCATATAGATTTTGAATATTTAAATTTCTTTATTTCTACGTGCCCAAAGTGTAATACACAACATATATGATTTATACACCACTATATTAAACAATATACAATAAGTACAATAGTTTAGTATACATGTAAGTAATGTAGCTCAAAGTTGTATACAAAATATGCTTCATGTCAACACTCCTATCTAACTAGATATATCTGTACATGGACAATTCCTCCAAACAGCACAAAAAGGTGTGCACTTGATCATAGTTTCAAAGTTGTCTACAAAATAAGGCTCATTTTAGAAACCTCTATTTGGCTAGCAATATGTCTAGGTGGCCATTTCCTCACAAAGGTATGAAAAGGTGGACACTCGATCAGGTATACTATTGTACAATGTCAAATATGCTATATTCATAGGTAAATATTTTATACACTACACATTATTGAGGTAATTCTTAAATGTTACTTTGATACTAGGAGCACAACCAAGAGCATAATAATCATTCACATGCATGTCATGTAGGAAGTTACAATAACTAGCTAACATGTCACATGTCACATGGAACTCTAGGACTCTTGCCTCCATCAACATTACATTGGTATCTTGCATAGATTGGATTGATCAGCACGTTGCTTTTGCATGTACTCGTATGTTAATGTAACTAAGTGCAACTCCAATTGAAAACTCTAGAATATTGTTCATAGGGAAACCCATCTGGTTAAATGAGGATGGTGACTGATTCAGTAATACAAGGGGGATATTTGTACTATTGATCTCAATAACATCCATAGAGTTGAGTGTATTTTCCATATCCAAATGAAAAAATTTAGTAAAATGTTAGAGTTTTAGAACTTTGTGTCCATTATGATGCAAAAAATTGAATTTCTAATTCTAGATCTGAGTAACTAAAAAAATCTATCAAACTTAACAAAGTTCTAATTCAGTAACATGATATTGTAGAAATATTTCATAATAAAAGAGAGTAAAAACATTGACAGAGGAGATGATAATTGTGATAGGAAGCCAAGTCAAAATTTTAGACACTGATATCTAACTGAGACATTCAATAAAATATTAAAGTTTAACCAACTGCAAGGTACCTAAAACTACAAAGGAAAAAAATGGCTTTTAACACTTGTTGCAAGCAAAGGTTCAGAAAGTGATAGTAAATTTTTTTAATAAATTGGTTTGATTTTATCCTCCTCAAAAAAAAATATGCTACAACAAGCATATCTCATTTAGAAGTAGAAGTAGTTTTGATATAATAGTGAATGATGGCCACTTTTTCTAATAGAGAAACACAAGCTTGAACCATTCATGGATGTGGTCATTAATAACCATTTCAATGAGTGGCTCATGAAGAATAATATGAAAGAAGAGGTTGCCCCTACATTCCATAGGCAATACCTACTATAAGGAGGTATTTGTAATGGTTGTTCATGGTTTCCACTTTAACTACAATCTAGTAATGGTATGAATACTTTGATGTCTTCAATTATTTTTTAAATGAAGTCTTCTTAATACTTAATGGTTTTCATAAGTTATACCATTATATCAAGTGGCAAAGGCCTACTTCATGAAGAAGCCATGTGTATCCCCCTATGGAGAATTGCTTCCCTATAGATTGGAACTCATGGTGTACCATTAGAAGTCTTGACTATTTGAACCTTTAGCCTTAGCCTCTCAAACTTGGATAAGGAGGTACCTGTAATGGTTGTTACCGGTATGAATGTATGATGTCTTCAAAGTTGTTCTATATGAAGTAATCTTAATTCTTGTGAACTCATTGGTAGGTTAAATAGTTGAATTAAAGAGTGTTCATAATGATTGAGAATATTAGGAGTAAGCCAAAGATTTGAAGGTTTGGACAATAATTACTATAGTGATTCTAAAAATAATTTTGAAAAATGTTAGTTCATGCTCAACTTACAATAAGGAATCATTCAAAAAATGTTAGTTCATGCTCAACTTATAGTTAGGAATCATAGTATATAATGTTGTTCGATATCTACTCTCTTTTACATTCATTAGATGGATATAATCATCTATTTGTTCTAGAATTTAAAAAATATTCTATTCATTCAAATAAAACTTTGAAAGAAAAGTTTTTAGTAGCCAATGAATTCTCCAAATCTCTTGATTACATCTTCATTGGAATAATCCAAAATCAAAAACTTAGAAAAAAAAAAAATTAGAAACCAAGATATTCTCCAATAATGAACAAACAACAGTGAGTGTGAGCAAGATCATAGAATCTCTCATCTTCTCTATAATCTAGAGGACATTGATTGGTACTAAATTTTCTAAAGATGATGATTTGGTAGGCAAGAAGATCAACCAAATGTGGAAAGAAGTCAAAAAGATTATTAGGGCTTTCAACATTGGAGACTACATTCCTTTCATTTCTTAGATTGATTACTTGAGTGATGTGAAGGGGGAAATGGAGAAATCCCACAAATTCTTTGATGTAGTTGTTGACAAGATTATTGATGAACACTTAGAAAGGAGTCAAGAAAATGAAAACTATACTAAGGACCTAGTTGATGTTCTTTTGGAGATGACACAGAACAAAAATGGAATGAAAATCACCTAAGAATGCATTAAAGAAACAATCCTTGTGTGGTCACCTCCCTCTCTCTTTACCTAATGATATTGGCATTTACTTGAATTTTTGGTGTCAGTTACTATAGACTATGAATATTATTAAGTTATCTTGTAGACTAAATTGCTTCAATTTATTTTTCAAATCACTTTTTGATCCATCATTAGAAAGAAGGAAAAAATTTCTTGAATTTGCTTTGAATTATTTACCTTCTTTAATTTAGTGCCAAGGTTTGAAGGAAATACATAATATTTATTTTTTTGTTTTTAATAGGACATGTTTCTTGGCAGTTTGGAGGCAACAATCAATGCCTTAGAATAGGAAATGAGTGATATGATAAGAAACCCAAATGTTACCAAGAAGTTACAAGGAGAAATTGAATGTATAGCTCGTAAACAGTGATACATAGAGGATATGGGTAGGTGCACTTTGATGACCAAAATAAATGGAAAAATAAAAGTAATCTTTATTAAGTTAAACAAACAGCTACACAGTTAATATACTAAATAATATGTTAAAACTATCAAACACTTAATAAATAGAGGCATCAATGGTAATTCCACGTAAGTACTAAAGATTTGTGAAGTTACTTGGATGACAAAGATAGCTCACAAACAACTCTGATTCTCAAGATTCCAGCTCTTGTTCAAAATGTTTACACTGTTCATAAATATTTTTTACGCCATTCATGGAGGTTATTTATAGAAGATTTAAGAGGTTTGAGACATCTACCATGAAGTAATTTAATGGAATATCTTCCCAAAAGCAATCCATAAACAAATTCTACAGATCGTCAAAAGACATGTTCAGATATATAAAGATCTACAGCTATAATATTTTCAAATGAATATGGTTGGTAAAGAAAATTTAAAGGAGATTTGCATTGATTGATCATTGAATAGTATTCAATAGAAAAACCACCAATGGTATATGATTTGATGAATGAACAATTTTGGACTAACATGGCCACCTATAATAGCCTATCGACTAATTGTTCCTCTCTTTTTTCTATTAGTACTACCACAAACTAACATTTTCATTAGACACAATTTTTTAATTTTTACAATAAAAATGTTTCAATATTCTAGAGTTTCAATTTTTTTATATTTTTATACATTAATTTCTATTTTTTTTATTGGTTACTACTAATTTTTCTAGAATTTTAATTATAAAATAATTTTCCTAATACTTCTAGCACTTAGCTTCATTATTGAAACGTCCCACCAAGATTCTTCCCTTTGAGACATCAACAAGAAAGCCACAACACAATGTATTCAATGACTCATCTCTTGAATTGGATTGCCTCCTCCTCTTTGAAGAAACAACAAATCCATCTACTTCTATAGAATTGGAAAACCCACTTATGACTCTAATTATATGCTTCACAATGAGGACTTAGGTGTTTTTCTTTCTCCTTTCCATTGCAGAGTTGTTAAAGAAGGCAAATAGATTTGTTCTACAAGCTAAGGCATATAACCAAGATAAGAGAAGGTAGAAGATGAGAAAATTATACGAGTAAAGGCAAGAACATGTCTAGTGTATATAGAAGTGAAAATGCAAATCAGCAGTTCATCCAATCACAAAATCTAACTAAAGGTCAAAATATCATGATAAGAATTAAGGGGCTCTTATTGAAAGAATAGAAGTTGTACCAACTATCTTCATAGATTTTTTGCATAGATGATTTCTATAGTGGACATCACAATTGTTCTAACTTCAATCAAATAATCAAATCTTTCTTAGGATGTCTCGATTTGAAAGAAAAAGGTGGGCAACTTTCTTCCTATAGTTGAATAATGTCCTCCCACCCAACCCCATAGGCATCCTAACCTACTTGGCTAATGGCAGAGTCTTAGTCCTCAACATTTATTAATTTTTGTTGTCAAAGTAAACTTATCAATCTATTTTATCCATATTTTTTCATTTGACTAGGGAAATCAACTAATAAAAATAAAGGTATTAAATTATAGTACACCCAAACATAATACTTAATGACTAATATTTATTTTAAATAATTTTAAAACATAATTTTTCTGATTTCTCTTTGGTGTAAGCAATGAGAAAAATCATTTTCCTTGAAAAGAAATACAAAATTTATAATACAATAACAATAAAATTTTACATTCTCTCGAAGCTTCCTCTAAATGTTCTAGAACATGTTGTGCTTACTAGTGCAAAGAAGTGTTTTCAGCTTTCTATAGGTGTTTCTGATTTTAGAATTAGATGGATGGTAATATTTTCCCCTATATTTTAAATAATTTTCAATTTTTTTCTCAACTTCTTTCTTCTCTATGAGTGTTTTGATTTTCTAGAGGTGTTTTTGATGCATGCTAATGTTTAGTGAAAAGAAAGTAGATATCCTGGTAAGAATTCAAAATCCTTCTTTGATAAGAATTTTGAATGCTTCCAGCATATGTCCCCAAGCCCTAATTCTTTATTTTTCTATTTATTTAAGGCATTTAAAATGAAATATGAGCACATATGTTCACAAAGGGATTTCATAGTTAAAATCTATTTAGGTGCTAAAAAAATTTATGCCTAAATTTCTTGAAGAAACAAGGATTTCTCAAGCTCAAATTTATGTAGCATGAAACAACCTTTTATTTTTAGCTCAACCAACTAGGGATAGTTTGTTGTCAAGCATTTGATATAAGAAATTCCTAAGCTCAAGTAGATGGGATTGGGTGCACATATTTGAAAATTAAACAAGTCGACACAATGCTTGATTACCGAGATTTTAAGAAGTGGGCATAAAGCTATGAGCCTTTTGTAATCTCCCATCAATCAAATCACCTTTGTAATCTCCCATCAACTAAATTAGCAACCCCTAAAAGAAAACAAAGCCTTAAAAGATAGAAAACCCTTAAAATCATTGGATATATTATGTAATCCAAAAACCATAATTTTTAAAAACACTAATAATCTCACAAGAAAAAGGAGAAGATGTACTTTCCTTCTTCCCATTCCCCTATAATGAAGAAGAACTTCCCTTTGATGTCACAAATTGACTCTTTAAACTATTAATGCCTAACTACCTTAAAATGATACTTTCTATTAGAATATATAGTCCACTAATATAACTAAAGTGGGGGGGGGGTGGGGGTGGGTGAATCAATTATCCAACTATTATCATAAAAATCAATCTGAAGAAAATTTAACCATATGAGTAATATAAACTGAAACCACAACAAGATACTCATACACAATTAACACCAAATATGTTAACTAGGGAAACCCTTGATCAAAGGGAAAACCTCAATGGAGATGGTACCCACAAGATGATGTACTAATATAAATATTCCTTCTGAGAGGATAAACCTTGTTAGGAATTTGTTACAACATTTAGTACATATGAGTTCCTGGTAGGAGACTTTGAATCCCTATTAGGAAATTCCAACCCTGTTAGGAGTTGTACCAACCCTATTAGGAGTTGTGGAAGATAGCTAGACCCACTACTTAAATAGCTTCAAGGTTAAGACTAATGAACCCACTGTCCAAATGATATTTTTATTATTCCTTGTAGAATAATAGAACTATAATATACTTCCTTCCTCTATCTTTGTCCTATCAACCAGAATTCTACTCCTTCAGATCTTGTAACCATATCTCATACTGCATCCAATAATCAATTAGATTGCTTACTCGCATTCAACAAGCATTTTTTTCCTTTTTGCACTTCATAATTACTTCACACAATACTTGATCCTTTTGATCCAAGATACATTACAAATAAGGAAAACAACTTACCTTCATACTATATCTTCATAATAATTCCTTGAATCAGCCTTGAGGCTTTCCCAATTAATTATAATAAGATAATTAATTAAATTACAATTACAATAGCACTATCGGTTCACAATCTATACAAAACTTCACATGTGCAATACCAGGGCTTGTGCACTCACTGACATCACCACATGACTATCCTCTTTCACTGTGTGATTGTGCACTTCTTCATTGCATCTTATATGTAAGATAGTAATCAAACATCATAACATTTTTTTCCAATACTCTATTTATGCACTACTCTTGGTAAATAAGGTACAATTGTTGTACACCATCAACTTAGACTTTGCACACTTAACCATGTCATCAAGATGTAGTTTGTTCATAATAATTCCTTGATTCAGCCTTGAGGATTTCCCAATTAATTATAATAATATAATTAATTAAATTAAAATTACAATAGCACTATCATTTCATAGTCTATACAAAACTTCATATGTGCAATACTAGGGCTTGTGCACTTACTGAAGTCACCACATGACTATCCTTTTTCACTTTGTGACTGTGCACTTCTTCATTACATCTTAGATGTAAGATAGTAATCATAAATCATAACATTTTTTTCCAATACTCTATTTATGCATTGTTCTTGGTAAATTAGGTACAACTATTGTACACAATCAACTTAGACTCTACGAACTTAACCATGTTATCAAGATGTAGTCTAGAACATGTCCTTAACTATGCATCACTAGAAAATCAAACCATTGTTCATACCAGTAAGATCTTTGACTGTTTTTCTCCAAGTCTTTACAAAAACCATGCTATGTTGACATCAATGACAAACATAGTCATGAATGCAACATAACAATTGATACTCTTTAATGCTTAGGATACTCCCCCAATGTAGTATTGCCAACATTCATGCTAATAATCACCCCCTTTGGCATTGATGGTGACATAGATGAAAAACATCTAAGTTCTAAGAATACCAAACTATACTCTGTTGTTGCTAACAATTTTTCTGTTAGAAAGATTAATCTTTCCTTGGATATATTTTAATTAGGATATTCCAAGGGTCCCTACATGTAGTTTGTCCACTTGTACACATGTGGAGGACATGTCATTGTTTGTCCTTTATTCCACATGTAAGGACAACTCTTGTTTATTTCTTTATTTAGTTTATCCTCCTTAAGAGGATTGTGACACTTTGCACACACCTATTATGAATGTGGCATTCATAGAAATGGGAGTTACAAATGCAACTCCTCTCTCATCTCTATATAAGAGATGCTCCTCCTTCTTTCTTCACAACTACACACCACCCTAAGCACTTGATGTTATTGTATTGAGCTACCTTTGCTCCAACACTCTCTCTCTCTCTTCTTTAGCAATTTGCCTTCATTCATAATAACTCACAAGGGGTTTTCTTTGCTTTCCCCTTATAAATCCTTGTCTCCATTGTTGAACCATCTTGGTGTATGCTCTTGGAGTTGCTTATCTTATGGTAACATTGTTTCACACTTAACTTACTTGGATTGTTTCTCGTTCCTTGCTCAACATTATTCATTTCTTACATGGTATTAGAGCTTGGTTATCTAATCCTTGTTTTAAGTTTTGTGGTGAAGGTTGCCATTAATTGGAGCACACCTTATTTGGAGACGTTATTGAGAGAAGAAGATTGTGTTGTGATTTTTAACTAATCTTGTGCATGCAAGCTTCATATTTTTACTAACCCTCTTTGGAAGGCTTGCCGCCAAAGGGTTTTCTTGCAAAGCTTCATATTTTTTTACTAACCCTCTTTGGAAGGCTTGCCGCCAAAGGGTTTTCTTGTAAAGCTTCATATTTTTCACTAACCCTCTTTGGAAGGCTTGCCGCCAAAGGGTTTTCTTAGTAAATTTTAATTTTTTTTTTAATTTTTTTTTTGGTTTGTTTTGGATGGCATGCCGCCAAAACAAAACATATTACATTGGTAAAGCTTTTTATAAAAACACAATAGTAAAGCTTTCTATCTCTCTATTTTTTTTCTCTTACTTCATTTATCAAAAAAAAAAAAAAATTCTTTAGAAAAAAATAATATATTTTACTACTTTGTGCTTTTTTAAAAAAAAATATAAAAAAAATAAAAAAACATAGTGCAAAGTTTTTTTATATATATAAAACAAAAAAAACATTCTTTTATTTTTAATAGGGCGGCTGCGCCACCCCGTGCCTCAGCGAAGCAACCGCCGTCGAAGGCACTATTCCCATATCTCTGCATTTTGGCCCGGGGACCTTCCTCGGCAGCTTAACATTTAGTCCGCCGAAGCACCTCGCCACCGTACCCCTCTGCACCGCTAGTCCCGATTCGCGCCGCTGCGCAAACACTGTCGTTGCAGATTCGCGCCGCCGTGCAAACAGCCGCCAGTTCAAACTTTCGCCGCCACCGCCGGTACAGCTTTGCACCTCTGCGACCCTTGCCGCACGCAACCGCCACTCTATGTGCCTTTTTTAAAAACCCACAACCGCTTCCTCCGCTCCCACCACGTGGCGACCACCGACCTCGGTCGCTCCCGCCACGCGGCAACCACCGCTCGCGGATCACCGCTCCCACCACGCGGCGACCACCGACCGCGGCCCTCCTTTTGCCACGCGGCAACCACCGCCCGCTCCCCTCCATTTTCCAATTTTAAAAAAAAAAAACGTTTCCCCCTCTTTCTTTTCCAATTTTGTTTTAACTAAAACTAATCCAACTTGTATTATAGTCATTTTTTTTAATTGTTTAAATTACTTTTTAATTTTCTCTATCACCATTAGTTAAAATTAAAAACAAAATATTCTTAATCTTATAAAAAATAAAATAAAACAATAAAATAACAACATAAAAAAAAACAAATTTTGTTCAATTCATAAAATTTTAATTTTTTTTCCAATTCATCTGATTCTCCAATTAAGGGCATTTTTTTATTTTTTCCCAAAAAGCGAAGAATTTTTTTTCCTAATCATGTCAACATTAATTCCAAAAATCAAAATTAATTATTCGAATTATCATTCTTGGAAAACTCATATCTCATTTATTTTTCGTTTTAAACATCTCTTCGAAATAGCCACTGACCCTTCTCTTGAGCCCGGTTCAGCGGCTACTCAAGATGAGAAAGATACTTGGAAAGCTAAAAACGAAGAAGCTTTAGGGTTAATTGGTATTTCTATTATTCCAGATTTATATGTCTTAATTGCTCACTGTTCTAAAGCTCATGATGCATGGTCCATCTTGAAAACCAAGTATGACAGTAGCGATGAATACCGCAAAATACAATTGCAAGATCAACTCGAAGATCTCAGGCATGCAGATTTTAAAGGTATGGATGAATTCCTCTTAAAATTTGATTCTCTTAAAAGTCAAATTATGGCTTTAGGTGTTCAATTAGAGGACATTCGTTTAATCCATCTTATTCTTAAAAATGTCTTCCAAGAAAGTTTCAACAGTTTATAACCAATATTCATGCACAACTTGCTATTCCTACTTTATCTTCTCAGTTAACTTATGTTATTTTTCAAACTTTATTGAGACAGGAAGAAGCTAAGCTAATTCAGTTTGGTACTCTCAAATCAACTGAACATGCATTTGTCTCTAGAAATTCAACTAATAATTTTCGTTCCAATAATCATAATTACAAGCAATCTAATTCAAATAACACCAACAATAAATTTCATCCCAAATATAATAATACCCGTCATCCTAATAATACTCGTAATACTAATAATCAAAGGAACCATTCCAATTCCAAACCTCATTGTTCTTATTGTGGCAAAGATGGTCACCTTGTCAATAACTGTTTTAAAAAACAAAATGATAAAAAACCTATGAATCATAGTACCAATCATCAAACCTCAAACCATAGAAAAGGTAATTCAACTAGTTCTAATCCTCGTCATGCTTTTACTTGTAGCCTTAATCTTTGTAAACCTTTAGAGTGGATTGTTGATAGTGGTGCATCACAACATGTCACCTCTCATAAAGAAATTTTTGATTCCTTACAACCTGATATTGCTAACATTCCTATTCAGTTAGCTAATAATCAGACTTGTAAAGTTGAAGGACTAGGTGATGTTACTATTCCTAATGGTAAATTGCATGATGTTTTATATGTACCTGACTTGAAAACTAATCTAATTTCTGTTTCATAGCTATGTCAAAACTATAAAGTTGAATTCTACAAAGATACATGTTATATTATAGATCCTCAAACTCTCAAAGTAATTGCTTATGCTAAAATGGATAACGACAATTTGTTTAAATTCCATGAATTTGCTAGTTCACGATATTCTTTACATACTTCTATTGATTTCAATATATGGCATGAAAGACTTGGTCATTTAAATTCTGATTATATTACTTTCATGCAAAAGCATAATATGGTTGATGGCTTGCCTAACATTATTCCTTCCAAGATTACCTGTACAGGTTGTATGAGTGGTAAGATGCATAGGGAGCCCTTTCCAAGTGGAAAATCATGGCGAGCAACTCATAAGTTGCATCTTGTCTATAGTGATTTTTTGGGTCCCATGGAGAATACCTCCATCCAAGGTTCTCGGTATGCACTTACCTTTGTTGATGATTTTTCTAGTCGAACTTGGATCTACTTTTTGCATAGCAAGGATCAAGTTCTTGATATATTTATTGAATTTTAGTTATATGTTGAAAGGCAATCTAGGTATAAACTTAAAATTCTTAGAACTGATAATGGGAAGGAATATGTGAATAATGCTTTTCATTCTTATTTGAAATCGTGTGGAATTAAGCACGAGCTTACTATTCCTTATACACCACAACAAAATGGTGTAGCAGAAAGAAAGCATCGGACCATTGTTGAAATGGCTCGAAGCATGTTGCATGCTAAGAATTTGCATTATAAATTTTGGGCTGAAGCCATGTTTTGTGCAACTTATATTCTTAATCAGACTCCTACCAAAGCTCTCAAAGCTATCACTCCAGAAGAGGCTTGGTCTGGTAGGAAACCAAATTTACATCATTTACGGATATTTGGTTCTATTGCTTATGTCCATACGCCTAAATAGAAAAGGCATAAATTAGATGCTAAGTCATCTCCTTATATGTTTGTTGGCTATGATGAACACACTAAGGGTTATCGTGTTTATGATTCCACTACTAACAAAGTTCAAGTTGCTAGAGATGTTTGTATTGCAGAAAATGGAGTTCATGATTGCTCTACTACAACGGATGAAAAATTTAGTGGCACTAAAATTGTGCTCGTGGAGGACCAACCTCCTTCTCTTAACCCTACTCTTTCTCTTAATCAAGTACCACCGGTTATTTCTACTCCTACATCTCATGATACTCAAATAGATACTAATGATACTTTTCTTACTCATGATTCTTCCTCTAGTGATAATTCCATTACAACTAAAAGTAAACCTAAATGGGCTCAAAATCTCATCAATGAAGCTGATGATTATATTTCTAAATCTAGTGGAATTAAACATAGACGGATTAATTATTGTAATTATGCTTTGATGACTACTATTATGAATTCTAACGATCCTAAGTCTTTTGATCAAGCTAACTCTCAACCTCATTGGCAGAAAGCCATGCAAGAGGAATATGATTCGTTACTTGCTAATCACACTTGGGACTTAGTCACATTACCTCCTGGCAAAAATCTAGTTTCATGTAAATGGTTATATAAAACAAAATTGAATACTAATAATGAAATTAGTAAATTTAAAGCTAGACTAGTTGCTAGAGGCTTTTCCCAAATTGAAGGCTTAGACTATAATGAAACCTTTGCACCTGTTGCTAAAATGCCTACAATCAAATTAGTTCTTGCTTTAGCATCTAAAATGAATCGGCCCATTCATCAAATGGATGTTAAAAGTGCCTTTTTAAATGGTGACTTACATGAAGAAATCTACATGTCTCAACCTCCTGGATTTGTTAAGAAAGGTAGTGAAAATCTAGTTTGCAAATTGAGCAAATCTATTTATGGTCTTAAACAATCACCTAGAGAATGGTATTCTCAAATTAATTCTTTTTTCATTTCTCAAGGTTTTACTAGAAGCAAAAATGATCCTAATCTATTTATTAAACATACTACCGATGATATTATCATTGTTATTGTTTATGTAGATGATTTAATTCTCACTTCTAGTTTAGACATCTTGATTTCTGATATTAAATTCCAACTTAAACAAAAATTTCAAATGACCAACTTAGGTATCTTACATTACTTCTTAGGTATGCAAATTTTTCAAACTCCTAATGGTATCTTTGTTTCTCAAAGCAAGTATGCTTATGATCTTTTAGAAAAATTTAAGATGAATGACTCTAACCATGTTTCAATTCCATGTGAATTAGGAACTAAATTAATGAATGATATGAATACTCCTTTTGTTGATGAAACTTTGTATAGACAGTTAGTAGGAAGTTTAAATTATTTAACTCTTACTAGACCTGATATTGCTTATAGTGTTGGTTTAGTGTCTTGTTTTATGTCTAAACCTCAACAAACTCATTTTAAAGTTGCTAAATGCATCTTAAGGTATATTAAAGGAACTATTAATATAGGCTTATTTTATGATCCAAACTCTGAATTCATTTTACATGGCTATACTGATTCTGATCTAGGTGGAGATCCCAATAATGGGAAATCCACTTGTGGTTATTTTTTCTTTGTTGGTTCAGGTCCAATTTCTTGGAAAAGCAAAAAGGAACACTCTATTTCCCTATGCTCAACGAAAGCTGAATACAAAGGTTGTACCAATGCAGCTAAGGAAGCTTTGTGGATTCGAAGAATTCTTGATGATTTCGGTCTACCTCAACAATCACCTACACCTATACATTGTGACAATCAAAGTGTTATTGCCTTGGCAAAGAATCCAGTGTATCATGCCCGCATCAAACATATTTCACTTCAACATCACTTCATTCGAGAACAAGTTGAAGACAATCAAATTATTCTTCTTTATTGTAAAGGAGAAGATCAAGTGGCTGATATTTTAACCAAACCACTTTCTAAAGAGAGATTTCAGTTCCATTGTAAAAATTTGGGTTTACAACCCGTTGAAGTAAACTCCCCAAGTAAAGATTAAGGGGGGGTGTTAGAAAGATTAATCTTTCCTTGGATATATTTTAATTGGGATATTCCAAGGGTCCCTACATGTAGTTTGTCCACTTGTACACATGTGGAGGACATGTCATTGTTTGTCCTTTATTCCACATGTAAGGACAACTCTTGTTTATTTCTTTATTTAGTTTATCCTCCTTAAGAGGATTGTGACACTTTGCACACACCTATTATGAATGTGGCATTCATAGAAATGGGAGTTACAAATGCAACTCCTCTCTCATCTCTATATAAGAGATGCTCCTCCTTCTTTCTTCACAACTACACACCACCCTAAGCACTTGATGTTATTGTATTGAGCTACCTTTGCTCCAACACTCTCTCTCTCTTTTCTTTAGGCATTTTCCTTCATTCATAATAACTCACAAGGGGTTTTCTTTGCTTTCCCCTTATAAATCCTTGTCTCCATTATTGAACCATCTTGGTGTATGCTCTTGGAGTTGCTTATCTTATGGTAACATTGTTTCACACTTAACTTACTTGGATTGTTTCTCGTTCCTTGCTCAACATTATTCATTTCTTACATTTTCAAATCCTCTTCATCAATTTGAAATCCTCTGGTTGCTAAAACTAGCATTAGTTGTTCACACGCTAAAAGATATCAACACAACAAATGCAAATCCTCTCTCTTGATAGACATCAATTGTTCACTTCACGCTAAAAGCATAGAATACATCATGTACACATTAGGTGCATACTCTTGCTTCTTTTATGTGAATCTTTCTAAATCTCCCTAAAGAGATATCTCTTCCTCATACATACTTATGAGTTCTTCTACCCCATTTCTTAAGAGATGTTTTTCATGCATATATTCTCCCCCATTGACATCAATGTCAAAGGCCTCCAAAAAAATACAAAATACCAATTGTTACATACGAATTGTTATAACTACATATTCAACTCTTCAATCATCTCAAGTGTCCAAAGGCACTATTCAATACCAAATACCAAATACCAAGAGTCCTCAATGACTCAGTACATACCAAATACTCTTGGCCCATATAGGAAGCATCAACATTTCATCTATTCTAACCATAGTTCTTTGTACCACTAGACTGATGCACTTTCTATATCATCTACTCAAAATTTGACAAGGGCATAACCCCAAGCATACCTCTCAGGTACTCAAAAGTAACTTTAGGAAAGGCTTCATAAAGATATCTTCAATCTGATCTTTATTACTTACATACTCCAATAATATCTCCTTTTCTATTGCCTTCTCTCTCAAAACATGGTACTTGATAGATATATGCTTTGTCTTAGAATGCAATATAGGATTCTTAGACATGCTCACTATACTTTTTTTATCATAGTAAACGATAATAGGTTTTGTAAACTCAATACCAATATCCTTCAACATTTTCTTCATCCACATAACTTGATTATAGTTATTTATTGATGCAACATATTCTTCTTTAGCTATACTCTACAAAATATAGTATTGTTTCTTGCTCAGCCAAGAAACCAATCTTCCTCCAAGAAAGAATGCTCTACCACTAGTGCTTTTTCTATCATCCATGCTGCCTGCCCAATCTACATTAGTATATGCACAAAAAGTGAAATCACTTGATCTATCATACTAAATCCCATAATAAGATGTTCCTTTCAACTATTCGAATATCCTCTTTATTGTTGCATAATGATACTCTTTAGGATCAGCTTGGAATCTAGCTACAATCCCAACTACATTTGTTATATCTAGTCTGTTGTGAGTTAGATATTGCAATCCTTCAATCATAGATCTATACTTCTTCTGCTCAACTATAGGTGTCACATCTTCACTAGATAACTTATGACCAATTATCATAGGCACACCAATAGTTTTGCAACTCTCTAATCAAAGTATTTTTAACAAATCTTTAAGATACTTGGCTGAGAAATGAATGTCCCATCTTTTTTTTGCATAATTTGCAATCCTAGGAAGAACTTCATCTCTCCTATCATGCTCATTTCAAACTCATTTTTCATTTCTTCAAAAAAATTATCACTTTCTTTATCATTTCCTCCAAATATTATGTCATCCACAAAAATTACAATGATAAACAAACCATTATCAACTTTTCTTAAATAGAAATTACCATCTATTGTACCTTTCCAAGCTTAGTCAAATACATGTCCAACCTTGCATAGCAAGTTCTAGATGCTTGCTTCAAACCATACAATTCTTTCTTTAGTCTGCATACCATCTCTTTTTCTTCTATCAAAGAGAATCCATTAGGCTACTTAAATCTAGACTTCTTCTTCAAGTTCTCCATTTAGAAAAGCTAACTTGACATCCATCTGATAAACTTTGAAATTCTTACTCGCTACATAAGCCAAGAACATTCTTATTGCTTCCATTTTGGCTACAAGTGCATATGTTTCCTTGTAATCTATACCTTCTTGTTGTGAGTAACCTTTTCAAACAAGTCTAGCCTTGGTTCTCACAACTTCTCCTTGCTCATTCATCTTATTCTTGAATGCACACTTGGTTCCTATCACATTATTATCTTTAAGTCTAGGAACTAATTCCCATGTCATATTCTTCTCAATCTAATCTAGTTCTTCTTTCCTTTCTTGAATCAAATGATCATCCTTACAAGCTTCATCTATGCTTTAAGGTTCTACTTGAGAAATTAGACACAATTCCCCATTTGCTCTCTTCCTTGTCATCACACCTTTATCTTTGCTCCCAATTATCTTCTCTAGAGGGTGATTCTTTGTCATATTTCTATTGGAGGTAAGATTTGACATCTCAACTCTTATCTCATCTCTAGCTTTAGTCCACTACTCTCCTCTATGATCAACAAATAGCATATCATTCTGCAAGTCATTGTTAGTCTCAAATAAAACTTCAACATTCTATCTAACAATTCAAGAATTATCATCTTCTTCATTAGAATAATAATCTACCATCTTTTCTTTAGTACCAAACTTTTTATCAATTCTTACATTTGTGCATTCAACTATTGTCTTAATTCTATAGTTTAAATATTTGTATGCCTTTATCTTTAATGAGTAGCAAAGAAAATACCTCCATTGCTTCTAGGATCAAACTTACCAATGTCATCATCTCTCTTAATGTAACATTTGTTCCCAAATATTCTAAAATATTTTCTTGATGGTTAAAGACCAAACCATAACTCATAAGGTGTCTTTCTCATACCTTATCTAATGTGTACTCTATTTAGAGTGTACACTACTATGTCAACTACTTCTCTCTAGAATGTCTTTGAGACATCATTCTCAAATAACATCACACTAGTTGTTTCTGCTACTGATTTATTTCTCCTCTTAGCAATCCCATTTTTCTCAGGTGTTCTAGGTGTAGATAGTTGTCTTTTGATTCCATTCTCTTCACAAAATATGTTAAACTCTCTAGATGTAAACTCTCCTCCTCTATCTAATCTCAAACATTTTATCTTAACACTAGATTCATTCTCAACTCTATTCTTAAATATCTTATACTTCTTAAAAGCTTCAAATTTCTCTTTAAGATACGTTACCCACATCATTCTAGTGAAATTATCAACAAAAATCATAAGATACCTTTCACCATAGAATCCTCTTGTTCTTGAAGGACCACTTAGATCTGTGTGAATGATCTCTAACTTTTCTATGGTAGTGAAATTCTTGCTAGGAAAAGATACTTTATTCCACTTAGCCAAGTTACATTCTTTTCACACAACATTTTTAGACTTTGTTATCTTAGGAAAGTCTCTAACTACAAACATTCTACTAACCTTCACAATATTGTCAAAGTTTATATGAAAAAATATGCTATGCCATAATTAACTATTATCAACTTTTGCAACCAAACATGTCATTTTAGTAGGATTCAACTGAAATATATTACCTCTAGATCTAGTTCTAGTTCCAATAATCTTACCATCCTTATCCTTGATAATGCAAGTCTTCTCTATGAACTATAGTTGATATCCCTTGACTAAAAATTGTCCAAAGAGTCAACAAATTATGCTTCAAACCATCAACAAAATAAACATTGTTAGAATTATTCCTTCCATCTAAACTAATGGATCCAATCTATGTAATATGATAGGTTGCATTGTTACCAACCCTAACAATACCTCCATAATAGTTTTTGAGTTCAACAAATTTATTCACATAACTAGTCATGTGATGTGAAAAACCACTACCAATTACCCAATATTCTAATTTTATTTCAACTTGGAAAACTAAAACTCTTTCTTCTCTAATTTCTCTATCTAGATCATCTTCCTTGATAGGCAAAAATCCTAATTCATTATCACTTTCAATCTGACCTTTTTCATCAAATTCTTCATCCTCATTAGCATACAAACAATTTCTATCTTTATCTCTTCTAGGCTTAAACTTTCCCTTATACTTTTACTCTTTTGGAACACTTAGATGCATAATGACCAAATTCATCACAAGTCCAACATTTAAAGATCTTCTTACCATCTTTCTCTCTTCTTACCAGAAGGGCTATTCCTTCTTCAATCTTCTTATCTTAATTAAATCTATTGCTACCAGTAAAATCTTCTCTTGTGCTTTCACTTCTTGATAGATTAGGTTGAATGTTTAGAGCACTAAAAGTTGTCTCAACTTTGGCTAGTTCTCCAAACTATCTCAATTATACTTTTGTAAACTCTAATCTTCCAAGCAACATTTCCTTTGTGAAATCATTGGTGTAGGGCATTATTAGTTGAATTATCTAAGCTATTTTCTTGAATGGTGGTGTCAAAATTTTCAAGATCTTCCATATAACCTCATCATCTTATTTAGTTCTATCAAGAGACTGAATACCTATAACAATTTCTGATATTCTACTAACATAACTTCTTATAGATTCATCTTCCATCATCTTAGCATCTTGAAATGTGCAAATCTAATTTTGCAATTTCATTCTTTTTTCATGATCATCAACTTCAAATGTAACTTCTAATGCTTTCCAAATTTCATGAGAAGTTTGAAATGTTTTTGCCTGATTGTATTCATTCTCTAGAAGAGTTGATAGTAGGGCTTCTCTGGCTCCCATGTTACACATGAATAGATCTCTTTCTCCCTCACTACATTCCTCTAGCTTTCCTTCATCGACAATTATCTTGTTAGCTTTTGTCAAGAGCCAATATCTAGGACCCATGCACAATAGATGAGTCTTCACCTTTTTCTTCCAACTATCAAAGTTTTCCCCATTGAATCTTGGACTATTTTTCCTAAAAATATTCCCCATCGATCTTCCAAAGCTATTAAGATTATTCTTCAAGGATTTGATGCTTTGATACTAATTATTAGAATATATAGTCCACCAATATAATTGAGACGGGGGGTGTAAATCAGTTATCCAACTATTATCATAAATATCAATCTTAAACAAACTTAACCATATGAGTAATATAAACTAAAACCACAACAAGGTACTCATACACAATTAATACTAGATATGTTAACTAGGGAAACCCTTGATCAAAGTGAAAACCCCAGTGGGGATGGTACCCACAAGATGATGTACTAATATAAATATTCCTTGTTAGAGGATAGACCTTGTTAGGAGTCTATTACAACATTCAATACATATGAATCCATGTTAGGAGACTTTGAATCCCTATTGGGAGATTCCAACCCTATTAGGAGTTGTGGAAGATAGTTGGACCCACTGCCCAAATAGCTTCAAGGTTAAGACCAATGAACTCATTGTCCAAATGATCTCTATATTATTCCTTGTAGAATAATAAAACTCAAATGCACAAGTCCTTCATCTATCTCTGTCCTATTAACTAGACTTCTTCTCCTTCAGATCTTGTTACTAGATCTCATACTACACACACAATAATCCCTTGGATCTCTTACTCGCATTCAGTAAGCATTCTACTCATGTTTGCACTTCACAATTACTTCGCACAATACTTGATCCTTTTGATCCAAGATACATTAAAAATAAGGAAAACAACTTTCATTTATACCATATCTTCATAATAATTCCTTGAGTTGGCCTTGAGGCTTTCCCAATTAATTATAATAAGATAATTAATTGTTGGTGTAAATAAGCATTTACTCATTACACTTTACTTAATTTTACTTAGGTCAATGGATTTTTTTATTATTTCTTAGGTGAGACACTTATGAATTTGCATACTCTTATGAGTTTTCATGTTGACAACACTGGAGTAAGCAACTCTAATTCAACACATGGTGTCTACAACACTAGAGTTTGCATAATCAACTAAGTTGTCATGTAGACAACATAGTTATTTGCACTCCTATTATAGCACATGGTGTCTACAACATTATTTTGTGTGCTACACCTTTCTAGGCTTATCCTCTCATCATCGCACTTGCTTCTATGCTTAATGGAGGATAACCCACACCTGGTGGACATGTACCTAGTTGTATGACTTATCATGTTGTTGATTCCTAGGCATTCTAGAAGCATTCCAAAGGCCTTTATATACAAGTACTCCTTGTGCTTGTACTTGAGTTCCTTGATCTTGGGTGAATTGTACCCTAAAGAAAATTCTTACATGGTATTAGAGCTTGGAGAATTTCTCTTCACATAGTCATTCGAGACCATCTTGTTGCTTCAACACCTTGACCCAAATCTAGAGTATTGCAATCATTGGGAGCATCTAGAGCTAGAATGAACCTCGCCATTGTGTCTAGAATGTTGATTCAGTGAAAATCAACTATAAATTCACCTAACATAGGCCAAAGTTGATTTTGAGGCAATTTTTTTTGCAAACTAGAACCTAAAGGTCTGATTTGTAAGTTCAAAATTAGGCAGTGACACCCTAGCCCCTATAGGGAATATTTGAAGAATATTCCTTTATATCAATGGTAGTCTACATATTACATTGGTGGTTAACATCATTTGGCATCAACTTAACAAATTCGATGAATAGCCCTTAATAACTAGCCAAGCACCAACAAACCCCAGTCAACAATACCTAGCAATAGTTCTTTGTTTATCACCCACGGTGGAGAGTATTTAAAGATTGAAAAATTTCTATCCCTCAGCAATGTGAGATATTACCCACGAGTCCATCGGCACCATTTTTTAAATCCTCTGTAGGCATTTTTTAACCGATCACCATATTTTCAATAGTCTCAACAAATGTTAAAATAGTTGCCACCAGTATATACTTCTGCCACTATTTTTTCCCTCTAGCAATGCAAGATTCCCAGCAATAGTTCCTTCCATCCACATAGAATTCTCACAAAAGAGCCACACATCAGCTCAAGCCCTACTTGTATATGAGCAATGTTAGTATGCTAATAGAAACCAAATTTAAATAAAGCTTCTACAAACTAAACTAAATTCATAAACTTCGAGATAGACTAAGATGAGCTCTCAATTGAGAATATGAGCCATTAATGGACTCTCTCAATAAGAAGCTCTCTTGTTGAGTAGCTTTATCTAAATGGATAGGATGTATGCTCAATATGCTTCCAAAGGCTTCAATGGATGATTGTGGATTTTTGGTGTGGATAGATGGCTTTAGTATGGATTTGGCTCTCAAAATAGCATTATAACTTTACTTCATGGATTGTGTTATTTTGCAAAGGGGAAGGATCCAATTTATAGGCAAGAGGCTTGAGGGATTGAGGGCTAAGATGCAAGGATGGGAAAAAGCTTATGGAGGGCTCAGATTGCATGAGAGGAGAGCACATGGATTGTGCTTCCTTATAGCCAATCAAGGAGTGACACATGTCACATGGTGAGAGGATGGAGGAAAGGGGAAGGATGAGTCAACAAAGGAGGCTCAAGGGATAAAATCTTCATAAAGATCCTCATAATGACTTGTAAGAGCAATAAAAGGGCTTGTAAGAGTCATTTATGACCTAGTGGACTTCATAAATTTTTATGGTTGAGATATTTTGAGGGTGATGAGAGCAAATTCGAATTGGACTTGATTAGGAAGGTTTTAAGCTTGCTTAGGCTTGTGCAAATGATTAGAGGATGGATTAGGATGGTTTAGGATTAGCTTAGGGATAGGCAAGTGGATGGCATTTAATGAGGGTGGGTGAAGGAGGAGATATTTGTTAACTTTGGCTTGGGTTAGTAAGTTTTAACCCATGTTTAGGGAATGTGACAAGGTTAGGAGGGGATTAGGATTAGGTTTAAAGACATCTTCTAGAAGAGTCTAGATTTTGGATGAGGATAAAGACTTTCTAGAATAGTCTAGAATTTCCTAGGATGAGGATAAATTAGATTTTTAGGAAATAAATAAATTTTTATTTATTTCAAGGGTTTGGGTTGAGGAGATATTTATTAAAACTTTTTTAATAAACATGAGGATTAATATTTAATCTTAATTAAATATTTTGAGTTGGGATTAGGGGTAGGAAATGATGGGATTAGCCTTTAATCAAAATTAAAGAAGGATTAGAAGATTTTGGAAGAGGTTATTGGTCATAAGGAAATTGGCCAACTTTTGGGAAAAAAATAATTTTTTTATTTATTTTAGGATTGTTGGTCAATTTATTAATTAAATAATTAATAAATAAGGAAATAATGTTTAAATAAGATTTAAACATTTTTGGGAGGGATTCTTTAATTAAATATTTTTAATTAAGATAAAAGGATTTAATGGCATAAAAATTAATTAATTAATTAATTAATTAATTAATTAATTAATAAATGATGATGTCATCAGGAATTTTTAAGAAAATAAAAATACTTTATTTTCTAAAGGATTTTTAGGTGTCTACATTTTTCCCCTCTTTGATGTGATGCCGCAAGTGGCATGACATCAAAGATAAGAAAATAAGATGCCCAAGGCTAGAGCAAAAGAGGAGAGAATGGACTATGAGATGCCCCCTCAAGAAGGCAGCGGAGAGAGAAAGCGAGGCTTGGTGGCTTCTTGAAAAATACAAGAATCTGGGATGAGCAAGGAGACTCAAATTGGATTAAGAGAAGAGGTTTAGTTAGCTCAAACTCTTACTATGGGAGAATGATAAAGGGAGAATCAGAGGCACAAGAGGAAGCAAGCTTAAGATCTCAGGGATTGCAGAGGATGAAGGAGTAGAGCGCTATAAAAAAGAATCCAGGATAGGGAGATGGATGAGGGGATTATAAAGCTGATGCAACAGGATTTCAAAGAGTTAGATTGGCGGAAGATGGGTTTCGAAGATCCCTAGGACTAGGATTGTGGATCTCGAAAGATGAGGCTTGGTGGGTTGATTTGGATTGGTGGATCCCTAAGACTAGGATTGTGGATCCCTAAAGCTAAGAGTGATGAGTGATTCAAAGAGATACTGATGCATCAGCTGGGGTAGGAGAGACGGATGCTGGATATGGATGGGGGATAATGGAGATGAAGGAAAACCATTGAAGCTTTTTGAGCGGGGGGATACTTCAAAGAGAAGTACCACTATGTAGTTGAGCACTAGATTTGCTATAGGACTGTTGGTTAATTGCCAGGGTTACCAAGAACATCAAGGCCTTTTTACCAACCGTCCAGAGGACTGACAAACTGACTCAAAAAAAAACACACAAGGATTGCCCCAATATCACACACGAATCCCAGAGGAAGCAGCGTGGAAACGACACTAGGTAACCCACAAGCAGAAAAAGAAAACAAGCAAAAGACCTGATCAAGACCTTATGCTCTAATTGCCCCATTCGCAGCATACCAAGATATGGAAGATCATGGAAACCTTGAGGAGGGAACAAGGAGATTTCTTGGAAAAGATATTTCAAGACCCAAAAGGGAAGATCCCAAATCAAAAAAAAGCGAAAATCCAAAAGAGAACTGTTTGCCAACGAGATGGGTAGGACAAGGTACTAACAGACCAAGATCAGACATGAGGAAAGCTATATCCTACAAGGATCTATCGGAGAGCACCTAAGCTGATGGATCGGGATGAGTGGTGCGTCTGGCAAGCTGAACTAAGAAGGATAACACTTTGGTGACAGGAGATCTAGCTAAAGGATGCATTGAAATAGCTAAACAAGCTGTGTGGTGTGTACAAGATGTTGATCAAGGATGAAATGACACGAAAGCTAGATAGATACAATGGTACTAAGTTAAAGAGGATGTACAGGTTGACTGACCAAGATATGTTACAAATGTACAAGTTTGTTCATGTTTTGGTTTTTTGTGAGATGGAAATGTTTGTGAAGGATGGGATGTCTATAATAGTTGATAGGTGTATAGGTGGATGGTTTGCGAAAAGCTTAAGGAAAATGGAATTCTTTGGGTGCATGTGATAGGATACAAGCTAGGATACAAGATTATCTACAAGTTGGAGTATGGTACAAGATTTACAAGGTATAATACAAGCTTTGGTACAAGATTTTACAAGCTGTATAGGAGGTATTTACAAGCTTCATCAGATTTTGGATATTTGGTTGGAACACCAAGGGAACAAGCAAGTGTGTCTAATGGGATGGTGGGTGAATGGATGAGGGATAGGATAGTGATAGATAATGGATTAGTCTTTAGTACACAAGGTTCCTGAATTACCAGGTTTTCACCAAGGTACCTATCCAAGGCGCTTGAATTGCCAAGTTTTCACCATTGGACGCTTATTTCTCTTTACTTATTTTTTTTTTTTTTTTGTATTTTTCAAAAGCTAGGTATACCAAGGATCTTCAAGCATAGAACTTCTTGAGATGAATGATGTTAGTAGGATCATTCAAGAGTTCTCCTTCCGGTGTAGATAGCTGATAGGCTCTGGAGCCAAAGGAAGCAGTGACAACATAAGGACCAAGCCATGTAGGTTCAAACTTGCCTTTCTTTTCTCGATCTACTTAGACTTTCATGTTTTCTTTAAGGACCATGTCACCTGGCTGAAAGTGTCATGGAAGCACCTTCTTGTTGAAATTCCTTTTGAGACAAGTTTGATAGACTGTGAGATGATCATAGGCTTGTTGTCGCTTCTCGTCTAAGAGATCTAGCTGGGTGAGCTGAGCTACTCTATATTCTTCATCTAATATTTGCCCTTGCAAAGATATGCGCAAGGAGGGAAGTTCAACCTCTATAGGTAGTACTGCTTTGGCACCATAGACTAGGGAGTATGGAGTTGTGCCTGTGGATGTACGGAAGGAAGTTCGATAGGCCCATAGGGCTGGATTTATTTGTAGGTGCCAATCAAGGCCAGAATCATTGACAACTTTCTTTAGAATTTTGAGGAGGGTTTTGTTAGTTGCCTCTGCCTGGACGTTACCTTGTGGGAAATATGGGCTAGAAAAGCGGTGATGGATGGGGAGGGAAGTGCATAATTCTTCCATGTTGAGATTTTCAAATTTACCTCCGTGGTCAGTGAAGATGGTGGATGGGATGCCGAAGCGGCAAACAATGTGGTACAAGATGAACTTGGAGACCTGAACTCCTGTAGCTGAGAATAGGGGGACTGGTTCCACCCATTTAGTGAAATATTCTGTAGCTGTTATTATCCATTTATGTCCATCAGATGAGAGGGGTGTGATAGTTCCAACTAGATCAAGGCCCCAACAAGCGAAAGGCCAAGGTGGTGCAATAGGCTGTAGATCCTGTGCTGGAGCGTGTACAAGATTTGCATGCTGCTGACATGGGAGACACTTTCTGACAAAGTCACAGGAGTCTTCTTCAATGGTAGGCCAATAGTAGCCTGCTCTAAGGATTTGTCGTGCTAGGACAATACCACTCGTGTGGGCACCGCAAAGTCTAGAGTGTACTTCCTTTAACACCATCGCGGCCTCATTTTGGTCTAAACATCGAGAGAGAGTATCGTGATAACCCCGACGATATAAGGTATTGGCTATGATAACATAGCGGGATGATTTTCGGATGAGGTTCTGGCATTGGGTACGTGTGAGGTGAGGGGATATGATACCATCGTTAAGGTAACCGTGAATCTCATGGTACCAAGGGGATTGGGGACCAACCAAGATACAAACACGGTTTGAATCCTCATTCACATAGGTGGGTGTGAGGAGCTGCTCCACTAAAAACTCACACTGTGTAGCTGCTTGGGGAATTTCCAAGAGCGAGCCTATAGTAGCCATAGCATCTGCTGCTTTGTTCTGTATTTGAGGCACTTGTGTAAACTGAAGCTTTGTAAAATGTTGGCTTAGCTGATCAACTAGCTCTTTGTAGGGTAATAGCTTTTCATCTTTGGTTTGATATTCATTTAGGGCTTGCTTGATGATGAGCTGAGAATCGCAAAAGATTTGTAGCTCAACAATGTTCCATTCTACAGCTATCTTTAATCCTGCTGTGAGGGCCTCATATTCAGCTATATTGTTGGTGCTAGGGAATTGTAGCTTGAAGGCTTTTGGAATGTAATCTCCTTGAGGTGTGACCAACAATATTCCTGCCCCTGATCCATGAGATGTGTATGAGCCATCAAAATAAAGTTTCCATGGGGGTTGTTCTTCAATTAGACAGATATGCTCATCTGGAAATTCTGTGATCAACGGATAAGCATCTATTAGAGGTGCATCAGCTAGGTGATCTGCTATAGCTTGCCCTTTGATTGCCTTTCTATCCACATACCGGATGTCAAATTCACTAAGGAGCATAACCCATTTAGCCAAACGGCCTATAAGTGTTGTTCTAGAGAGCATATACTTGAGAGGGTCAATCTTGGAGACTAGTTGGATGGTATGACTTAGCATGTAATGGCGAAGCTTTTGAGTTGAGAAATCAACTGCCAAACAAGCTTTTTCCATAGGAGTGTAATTGAGTTCATAACCAACTAGGGTTCTACTGATGTAGTAGATGGCTCTTTCTCTATTGTAGTCATCAAGATGTGCTAGAAGTGCCCCTAGAGCAGTAGGTGTTGTTGATATGTACAAAATTAGGGGACGACCAGGAATTGGTGGAACCAAGATAGGGGGATTGATGAGATACTGCTTGAGATGGTCGAAGCTGCACTGACATAAAGGATCCCACTTGAAGTTCTCATCCTTCTTTAGTAAATGTGAAAATGGTGTACACTTATCTGCAAGCTGGGAGATGAAGCGCCGAACAGATTGGAGCTTTCCTTGAAGAGAGCGAAGCTGTCGTAGTGTCTAGGGAGCAGGCATGTCTAAGATAGCCTTTACCTTCTTGGGGTCGATCTCTATACCTCGTTTAGAAACTATGAAGCCTAGAAGCTTGCCAGATGTGACCCCAAAGACACATTTCTTGGGATTCAGCATGAGATGATATTTGGCTAACCTATCAAAGACTTTCTCCAGGTCAGCAAGATGATCCATGAAGGTATGAGACTTGACCAAGATATCATCCACATAATCCTCCAAAATGCTATGGATGAGATCATGAAAAATGGCTGTCATAGCTCTTTGATAGGTAGCCCCAGCATTCTTTAGGCCAAAAGGCATCATGTTGTAGCAAAAGGTTCCCCAAGGGGTAGTGAATGATGTCTTATGTTGATCCTCTTCTGCAATCTTGATTTGATTATACCCAAAAAATCCATCCATGAGGGACAAAATTTCATGTCCAGCTGTAAGATCTACAATCATATCTATGTTGGGCAAGGGAAAATCATCTTTTGGACAAGCTTTGTTAAGATCTCTAAAATCAGTGCAGATTCTGATGTCACCGGAAGGTTTAGTGGAGATCCACTCTGAGTAGTCGATAGGTTGGATAACCTTAGCAGCTAACATTCTTTCTAATTCAGCTTTGACCAATAATGCCACCTTAGGGTGCATTTTTCTAAGCTTTTGTCTGACGGGCTTGATCTTTGGATCAACTGCAAGATGATGAACTACAAGCTTTGGATCAAGTCCTGGCATGTCTTGATATGACCATGCAAATCAGCCAATGTTCTCTCTTAAGACCTCAAAGAGGAGGTTAGCTTGGTCTTGTGATAGGGATGCAGCAATGTGAACAAGTCTGGAGATCTCTGAAGAACCAATGTTGACTTCTCGAGTATCCTCAATTAGAATAGAAGACACCTCTGGTCGATTATCTTGAGGAGGAAATGCTAAATCCTCATGTTCTTCTTGTGGCTCTAGATTTTCTTGCTGAGGGGTTCTCTTCATTGCCTTAGCTAGTCTCAGATTCACCTTAGTTCCAATTTTGGGTGTATCGGAACTAGGTTGGGGATTTTCTCCAAAATACCCCTTGGGATCTAGCTTGTAGATATAGGCAGAATCTGGCTTTGTTTTCTTGTGAGGAGTTTCAGCTCCCATGAATCTTAGAAGTGCCTCCTCTCATGTGAACTCATCGATGTGTATGACACTTGGTTGGTCCCAATCTATGAGTTGTGGATGGGCGAGTGGTAGGTCAATGAGGTGGATGGATAGTTCTTGGAGAACAGAGTCTCCGAGGGAGATTTGGTCTAAGATATCATCGTAGGCTCTCTTTTCAACTTCCTCAGGAATGTCTTCGATTTTGACAAGGTTGCGGTGAATGTTTGAAAAAGTGTGACCGTTCTCATTGGTGCCCCCAGTTGTGGGTATGCCAAAGCCAAGACCTGACTTTGATTCCCACTTGTGTGCATCGATGGGGCACTGCATGCCTCTTTCTTCTGGTCCTAGACCACCACCTTGATAGTTCCATTTGTCAGTGATGAGCTTATGTTCTTGGGGATACTTTTGGCTGAAGTGATCAAGGCGTGCTTGATTTCTTTGAGGTGCATCCTTATGTAACCATTTGTTGATATCTGGAGTGAGCTCCTCACGAAGAGGGATTTTCGAGGATACAAAGGTTGTTGGGCCAAACTATTTGTATCGAGGAGGTGGAATCTCCTTAGCTTTTTGATATGTCGGTCATCCATGGGCATGTGGATCAAGTGGGAGTGCCCCGACAACAAATGCATCTAACAGACTATACTCTCCACAACCTTTGTTATTGATCTTCACGGTAGACAGGGTAGAGGCGAGGATGGTTTCTGGGTCATTATAAGTGTGGGATGAGCTGGTGATGGATGTAGCAATATCAATTCCAGGGCAATGGTTTGTATATGAAGCTTCAACCGCATTGTAGTAAGCAAAGGGTTCTGGATCGACATGGATGGTTACCTCAGTGCCTTGATGCAAAAATTTGACGCACTGATGGTAAGTGGATGGAACGGCTTTCATGGCATGAATCCATGGGTGACCAAGGAGGATGTTAAATGGTAGGTTTAGATCAAAAACATGGTAGAGTGTCTCTTGGATGACTGGCCCAACCTTGATTGGCAGCAAAATAGTTCCTTCTGTGGTTCTTTCCAAGTTGTCATAAGCTTTGATGGTGATAACCTCACTGATGATATCTGCCTCAGTATACCCAACTTGTTTTATGAATTTTAGGGTGCAAATATTCAAGGCTGATCCATTATCTATCATTACTCCTTTTTCAACAAAGTTGGATACCATGATGGCTATGCGAAGCAGAAGGGTGTGATCTGGGTCAACCACGGGTATGTCGGTGGATTTGAATGATAGGGCACATGAGGATGAGAGGTGTCCAACAAGATTACGAAAACCAGTAGCATTGATATCAGAAGGGACACGAGATTCTATGAGAGCACTGTCAAGGATGTTCTTGTACACAAGACTAGTGCGAAGAAGGTCTAAAATGGTTATTTGGGCTGGCATGTTCCCAAGGTGTTCCAAGATATTGTAGTGGTTTTTTGATGGAGTTGATGGTGTTGGTGTAACAGGTGGGCCTACGATGTTAAATCGTGCTCTTCGAGTGGTGACTGCACACTCATTGTTTGGTCCTTGGATATTGATAACATTGACGGAAGGCTCTTTCTCAGATATACAACCTATAAGGCTACCATAGTCTATATAGGATGAAGTGTGGTCATTGTTCTTCCCATGTTGTTGGTTTGGCTGACGGTTGTTGGTGTTGTTGTTGTTGGTTTGGATAGGTGCTTTTCCAGGATTTTGGTTGTGGTGTGGAGGAAAAGCATTTTGATAGATCTGTAAGCCTGCATTGGGAGAGGTTTGGGCACCAACAGTGATTTCCTTCTGATCAATGAGGTCCTGCACATAGTCTTTCAGTTTCATGCATCTGAGGGTAGTGTGACCTTTTACCCTATGAAATTTGCAGTACTCATTATCTTTGTACCATGCAGCTTTGGATTGGCTTGGGTCAATTTGCTGGGTAGGAGGAAATTTGATGAGGTTTTCCTTGACTAATTTCTCAAAAATGACATCCAATGGCTCACCAAGGGGTGTATAGTTTCTAGGTGTAGGTTGGAATCTAGGCTTTTGTCCTACAGCTACATTGATGGCATTAGCTTGATTGCTAGACCCTTGGAAGTTCGGTCTTGGATTGTGGTTTTGATAGCTTTGGTTATTCTGTTGTTGGTAGTTGATAGCTTGTTGATTGTTTGGTTGATATGGTGGGTTGGACTGGTTGTGAGAAGGACCAACAATATTCACATGTCTGGTGTCAGTGACGCCATCTGTTGCAACGTGCTTGTTTTTGTTCCAATACCTAGACTTGTCATTGGAATGTGATTGATTTTGGTTGGCTTCCTTGTAAATCTTGACCACACCATCTTTAATGAGTCCTTGCTCAAGGATCATTTCTTTCTCTTTGATATCTTTGTAGGTCTGCAAACAGTTCATGGTCATGTGGTGAGCCAAGCTAGGATGGGCATTATCAATAAACATTTTCACCACATGGCGCTCTGGCAAGGTGCAGGATATGCGGGTGGTAAGGGTTTTCCATCTTTGCAGGTATTCAGCAAGGCTTTCTCCACCTTTTTGCTTAGTGTGGACAAGGTCAACTATTGATAGCTCTGTTTCAACAAGATGGGCATATTGGGCTACGAATGCCTCATATAATTCAGCAAAGTTTTTAATTGTGCCATAGGGGATTCTATAAAACCATTCAAGAGCTGGTCCAGCCAAGCTTTTGGGAAAAAGGCACAAGAGGAAGACATCATTGTATGCTACATCCTGGCAGTGCATGTAAAATTCTTTGATATGTGTGACAGGGTCTCCTTTTCCTCTGAATTTGTCAAATTTGGGTACCTCAAAGTGTTTGGGAAATGGTGTCATGGTAATGGCTCTGTCAAATGGGTAAGGACACACATTCTCAAACTTGAATGTCTTCAGATCATTCCCTTCTTGGATGGCTTTCAGAGCTATCTTCATTTGCTCCCATTCTGAATTGATAGGTGATGGCTGGGGTGCCCCTAATGTAGGAGTGCCTTGAGGTAGGTATGTGCTGGATGGGGCCACTGAATATGGATGGCTGTGAGGGATTTTCTGATAGGGATTGTACATTGTTTGGGCAGCTGCATGGTGGATGACAGGTTGCTAAGGGGGAGGTGGCGCATATTGCTGCATGTGCTGCGAGGCTTGCTGTTGATATGGGATTTGAGGTTGGGATTGAGGAACATAAGCTAGCTGTGGGATAAATGGATTGCTTTGTGGAGGTAAGGTATAAGATGGTTGAGAGGCTTGGGGAAAGGATCGGGGGGCTTGTGGGGTTTGACCAATATATGTGGGTTGTGCCCCCATTTGGGATGGTATCTGCAAATAATTGGTGGTTGGCTGGGGTGGTGGATTACCTCCTAGAAGTGGCATTGAAAAGTAGTTGGTAATTGGAGGTAATGGATTAGTTGGTGGTGGAGGTGGTGGGAATTGAAAGCTTGGGAATGGAACTGATGGGGTTTGATAGCTTTGTGGTTGGATTTGGAAGCTTGGTAGAGTGGTGGCAGGGGCTGGGGTCACTTGGGAGCTTGGTAGAAAATTGGTAGTAGCTTGTGGGATTTGATAGCTTTGTGGAGTGAGGGTAGTAGCTTGTAGATTTGTGGCTAATGGTATTGAGCTCCCAAGACCTAATGGAAATGATGGGATTGTGTGTTGGGCTGCAGTGAACAAGCTGGGGGTGATGAAAGGTTGATTACTTGGCCCCATGGGTGGCATCCCTGTTGTATATTGCTGAGGTTGGCCAAAGATGCTAGCACTGATTTGGGAGATGGGTGGATCTGGAAGGCTGGGTTGGGGAGCAGCAGCAGCAATAGTGAAGGGGGTAAACGGTGAGCTGTTTTGGGTAAAGGGGGTTTGGAGCGGAGAGGTATGAACCAAGGATGGAGTGGTGGTGGCTGGGTTGGCTTGCGGCATGGAGATCTTGGGTGGATGATGGTATGTTTGGGTCTGTTGGATCATATGGATTGGCTGGAGGCTCTTCTTAGGGCATATATTGAGGATAATTTGGATCATAAGAGCCTATGGGTGGTGGTAGCTACCCAAACAATGGGTGAGATGGATCTGATAATGGAGGGGGTCTTCCAAAGTCAAAGGTTCCTACATTTTCCCTTTGAAAATTAGCCATGATTGTCTCTTTGTTCTTGTCTATAATGGCATTTACCAATACTGCATTTCCTGGTTGGTTCATGAAAGCTTCAATGTCAGTACATGATGGCATAGCTTTCTCTGGGCTGAAGGATGGCTGAGTGCTCAAGGGGGGTGAGGCTGTTCGATCCAAATGATAGGGCTCCATTGTTTCTTTCTTCTTGGCTAAACAAGTGACGGGTGGCATGAAAAATGCTCCTAGGGATGAGATGCAATAATGCTGATGGATGCAAAAGGGGAAAGGCTTCTCTATGCAAATGGTTTCCTAGGTTAAGGAAAAGCTATACGACAAAACCTAAGGAGGATTGGGTTGGATATTCTAACTTCAAAGATATGTTGCCAAAGCACGAAAGGTCTGCTTTCCTATGTGTAAGCTTGGTGGTGATTGTGTCAACTTAAGGATAGACTGATGATCCTTTAGGAAGAACACGAGATTGACCACTTGTGGATCCCAACCTTTAGCTCAAGGTGATGAGGGATAACAAGTGACAAAGCTGGATCACCCTAGACAAAGCTCTGTCAAAGGGATAACCTTGGTGAGATTGATGGATTTGGAAGATTTTAGGAGTGGCAAACTTTTGGCAAAAGTGACAACAATTTTTAAGGCTTGGATGTGAGGTTTTGATTGCTGGCTAGATGGTTTGATTCTAAATGAGATGGATGAGCTAATAATGCTTAAGGGGATAACCTAAGATAGCTGGATTTTCTACAAAAATGACTCTAAAGTGAAGCTTATCCAAGAAGATGTGGAGAAACAAGGGTGTCTAATCATAGAAATCATGCCTAGTTGGTAAGGCATAAGCAGGATTAACTCCTAGATGTTGGCTAAATTTGATGGTGCACTCTAACTAGGCCTCTTGAAGTGCTTCGTCGGTAGCTTTGTCCTCTACTTTGTGGAGTTTGGCAATTCGTGGGCTTGGTGTTATTTCTTTTCTCTTGGCTGAAAGTTCTTGGTATGCTAGAGATGGTTTGAGTTTAACTTTGTGGAACTTTTGTTTGGGTTTGGGTTGCTCTGACATCAATTTCTGAATTTGCTTGGCTTTGAGAGATCTTGGTTGTTTTGCTTCAACTCGTTCAACTTTTGGAATAGGCAGTGACTATGCTAAGTATGCCCTAAGCTAGGATTGACCAAGTTTGGCAAACATTCATTCAACAAATAAAAGATCAAGCAATAGATAGAAACAACCAGATAGAAGTTTTTGATTCTCAGAAAGTGATACTTGCGCCAAGGAGTGTGTATGTTCTACAAATGTTTTGATCAGTCACCTCAAACACATTAACATCCTAGATGGTTGTCTACAAGGCTGATAGTTGGTTTAGCTAAGGAGTCCTCGATATACCCAAGGTACGTGAGGCCCAAATCTGTAGATGAGATCAAAAAGATGTCACACAGCCGAGAGGAGCGGTAACCCACTTCTCCTCTTTCACTTCTCAAGGGTATAAAGTTCCTTGAGGCTTAGCCCGAGTGACAAAATCTTGATCCCAAGAGAGGTGTCTTTCGATTCACCTTCCGATTCTTATACTCCGCCAGAACGCTGGAGTTGAGGTCATCCAAGGGGTGATGAAATCCCCAAGTAGGCCTCCTAAAAAGAAACAAGGTTTTGGATCCTAATCTTATGCACCCAAGATGTCCTCGAAAGACGACAAGGGGAGAGAAGACTTGGATGACCTTGGGCTAAAAAACACGCTTGTTCTTTTACCAACTGACACTTAAGTTTTCTGATCTAGACTTTGCAAGCACTCATGTTTAAGATACAATGTTTATTCCAACTTGAAGCGCCAAAAAAAAAAAATCGATCGAAGAATGCAAACAATAAGAAGAGTTAGGGTCAACAAAAGAAAACTCGTGCACCCAGAGGCCCTCCACGTCAAGTATCGATTAATTTTCTTTAAGGCATTCAAGATTGAGTGTGAGTTTGTTTTAAGCCCAAAACAAAAGTGTGTGAGATTTGATTTCAAGCGCACGCCCGGAGGCTCTCCACGTCAGTTGTTGTTCAATTTTAGTGCCCAAACTTGAAGTGTGATCGATTTAATCTAGAGTTTTGATCATTTAAGAATTTTGATAAAGTTAAAGCAAACATTCAAAGACCAAGTGAGTGAGTTAGATTGTGGAACATTTAACACCTTTTTCAAGTAGACCCATCCCCATAAATGGCGCTGAGATTGCAACCAATGGTTAATATTTGATGGGTGATTAGAAAAGAGGTGAGTCCAAGGAACTACTCAAATTGATTTTTGCAAATTTGTATTTTAACTTAACAAGGTTTCTTAAATGTCCAAAAATCAAACTTTACCTAGATTGCATGTGGAAAAGAGATTTGTTTTGTTCAATTTTTAGAAGCTCCAAATGAAGTGTTTGATATTGCAACGGTTAATTGGTCCTTAGAATTCAAGATTGGATTTGTTGTTTTAATCATGCATTCAAGGAAAATTTGATTTTAATCCATGGCATTCAAGAGTGATTTTAGCAACATGCATTCAAAGACAAGTGGTTAAACATTCAAGTGTTTTCTTTTGAGCATTCAAGATTGAGATTTTGTGTGTTGTTTTAAGAACTTTGAAGTGCTTTGTTTTAACCTTAGATCATTCAAGATTTTGTTTTGGACTCAAAAGTGAAAATGACTCTTTGGACTTTGGTTTTCATTCAAGATTTTGTGTTCTAGTTTGCATGTTTTAAGCCCAAAAATGATATTCCTAGATTGTTTTGATGCATGAAAAACCTAAGAAACATTCAAGATTTTGCAACAAGAAATTTTTTTGGAACAAATAACAAAATTTTTAGGACTCTTAGTTTTCATGAGATTTTTTAAAAGAACTTTAGTGTGCACTTAGTGTTGATTTTGAACCTTTTGAAATGAAAACTTGAAGTTCTTTTTAAATTCCCAAAAATGAAGTGTTCCTAATTTTGCATGAATGCATCTAAAACCTTGATGTTGCAAGGATGCAAATGATTAGATTGGTTTAGTTTCACTTGTTAAAAGATTTTTTCTTTTTTGCAAATTTGTAATTTTTCAATGGATGTAAGTATGATTTGGGGGTTCATTTTAAGCACTAAAAAGAAGTGTGTATGATTTTGCTTCCTTAAAAAAAAATGGCCAAGATCTCCCACAAGAAGAAGAAGAAGAAGTAGATGGAATAAGAAGAATATAGACAAGAATAGGAAGAAAAATTTCAAGTTCTTTGTCCACCTATAAGCTTGAAAAATCTGCAAACACTATGAGATAGATTATGAGTTCCTTTGTCTTCTTCATGCTCATGTGGACCTACAAAACCAATTTATACAATCCTACCAATCACAAAAACAAGAAAAATTAGTCAAAATCAGCAAATAACATACAAAACTTGACTAAAAAAGCTAATGAAGATGACCCATGCGGGGTCCCACCGGGCGTGCCAAAATGTATATGAGCAATGTTAGTATGCTAATAGAAACCAAATTTAAATAAAGCTTCTACAAACTAAACTAAATTCATAAACTTCAAGATAGACTAAGATGAGCTCTCAATTGAGAATATGAGCCATTAATGGACTCTCTCAATAAGAAGCTCTCTTGTTGAGTAGCTTTATCTAAATGGATAGGATGTATGCTCAATATGCTTCCAAAGGCTTCAATGGATGATTGTGGATTTTTGGTGTGGATAGATGGCTTTAGTATGGATTTGGCTCTCAAAATAGCATTATAAATTTACTTCATGGATTGTGTTATTTTGCAAAGGGGAAGGATCCAATTTATAGGCAAGAGGCTTGAGGGATTGAGGGCTAAGATGCAAGGATGGGAAAAAGCTTATGGAGGGCTCAGATTGCATGAGAGGAGAGCACATGGATTGTGCTTCCTTATAGCCAATCAAGGAGTGACACATGTCACATGGTGAGAGGATGGAGGAAAAGGGAAGGATGAGTCAACAAAGAAGGCTCAAGGGATAAAATCTTCATAAAGACCTTCATAATGACTTGTAAGAGCAATAAAAGGGCTTGTAAGAGTCATTTATGACCTAGTGGACTTCATAAAGTTTTATGGTTAAGATATTTTGAGGGTGATGAGAGCAAATTCGAATTGGACTTGATTAGGAAGGTTTTAAGCTTGCTTAGGCTTGTGCAAATGATTAGAGGATGGATTAGGATGGTTTAGGATTAGCTTAGGGATAGGCAAGTGGATGGCATTTAATGAGGGTGGGTGAAGGAGGAGATATTTGTTAACTTTGGCTTGGGTTAGTAAGTTTTAACCCATGTTTAGGGAATGTGACAAGGTTAGGAGGGGATTAGGATTAGGTTTAAAGACATCTTCTAGAAGAGTCTAGATTTTGGATGAGGATAAAGACTTTCTAGAATAGTCTAATATTTCCTAGGATGAGGATAAATTAGATTTTTAGGAAATAAATAAAGTTTTATTTATTTCAAGGGTTTGGGTTGAGGAGATATTTATTAAAACTTTTTTAATAAACATGAGGATTAATATTTAATCTTAATTAAATATTTTGAGTTGGGATTAGGGGTAGGAAATGATGGGATTAGCCTTTAATCAAAATTAAAGAAGGATTAGAAGATTTTGGAAGAGGTTATTGGTCATAAGGAAATTGGCCAACTTTTGGGAAAAAAATAAATTTTTTACTTATTTTAGGATTTTTGGTCAATTTATTAATTAAATAATTAATAAATAAGGAAATAATGTTTAAATAAGATTTAAACATTTTTGGGAGGGATTCTTTAATTAAATATTTTTAATTAAGATAAAAGGATTTAATGACATAAAAATTAATTAATTAATTAATAAATGATGATGTCATCAGGAATTTTTCAGAAAATAAAAATACTTTATTTTCAATAGTCTCAACAAATGTTAAAATAGTTGCCACCGGTATATACTTCTGCCACTATTTTTTCCCTCTAGCAATGCAAGATTCCTAGCAATAGTTCCTTCCATCCACATAGAATTCTCACAAAAGAGCCACACATCAGCTCAAGCCCTACTAACCTAGCAATGTGGCTCATCTCCCCACGTGACATGTGGACTACAGTTAGACCCTACAGACTCACCTTGCCACTCAATCAAAGTAGACACATCAACAAGTTGAGTCTTCTCTCCATACACCATGAAAAGTTTCCATATTGCCACATCATCAATTGTACATTATTGTATAGTGCTAACATCATCATGGCATCCCTGCCACATCACTGAGAGCCTGAGTTTCTACTAACATTAGTAGTTCACTGTACTAAATTTGATAGTTTTTTTACCATCATTTCTAGGCCAAACAGAACTTCTACAATGGTTGTTTGATTATCAAATTTATCCTCATAGTTTGGTGCCTAGATCCCTCTCCAGATGCAGTTTTGATTTGACAATTCAATTTTGGGAGGCCATTACTCATTCATCCGGACTCCAAATCAAGTGCAATTTTTTTTTATTTTGGGTAGAATTTCCTCAACTTTTTAGTGGTGCTATTCTTTTTTGGTTTTGGTGCAAGAATTTTTTAGAAATTACATTTTTTGTGACTATGCCTATCTAATCCTACATTTTTCAACTTGAAATGTTCCATACGGGCTTATCTGGACATATTTTCAGGTTCTATTTTTTTTGAAAGTGTATAATTTTTCATCTACTTTCCAAATCTACAATCAGATTATAGGGTTGTGTTGAAAAATATATCACTTTCAAACTTAGGGCCTTTTCTACATTATAATGCTTTGATTACTTTCAAAAATTGTTGTACATCTGAGCTATAGTGCTTAGTCATAGATTTGAGCCTCAAAAGGCAGTTGTATATAGCAAAATTAGAAGTCCACTTTTTACATTTTGACAAGTAGCCTATTGTACACACACTACATATAAAGTGCCAAAAGTATCTTCTTTTTTTTTGGGGGGGGGGGGGGGGGGTCTTTAATTGAGTGAATAGGGGTGTGTGTATCATGTTCTTGTATCTCTCTTTTATGCTCCTTTATTTTTTTGCATCATGGATTTTCCTAAAGGTCCACTTCTAACTTCACACAATTATTCTACATGGAAAGATATTGTATGGAGTAGATTAATGGCAAAAGGTTTAAATCTTTATGTTGATGGTACAATCCTTAAACCCACTAATGCTACAACACTCTCTGATTGGAAAATTAAAGACCAAAAGGCTTTAGGAATTATTAGGACTTGTGTACATAGAGATCTCTTCTTCCACATTTCCAATTTCAGGGAAGCCAAACCTACTTGGGACAAACTTGAATCATTGTATGGTAAGGTGAATGAGGAAAAGGGATACTAGATTGAGGCTATTCTTCTTCCAATAAGAAGGGAAGTAATGAAAAGAAGGAAAAAAAAAATTGTGCATATTGCAAAAAACCGAATCATGATGAGCATCATTGCAAGACTAAGAGAATTGATGAGATGGAAAACCTACTCAAGAAGAACAAAATTCAAGTGCCAAATGCTTCCAAGGATTCAACTCCAACCACTTCAAAGGGAAAAGGGCAAGAACTCATGGCTGGTTCAAGTTCTTCATTAGAATAGATTTGTTGACTTAGGTGCCTCATATCATATGGGTTATTCAAAGGGAGACTTTTCTTCATTGAAGTAGTCATAGGTACCACACATCTTTGTAGGAGATGATACAAAATGGAAGTTGAAGGGAAAGGACATGTGGAGATGGAAAATTGGGAATTCAAAGATGTTCTCTATGTTCCAAACCTTAGTTCTCATCTCCTCTCAATTTACCAAATCATTCACCTTGGAGATGGCAAAAAAGTTGAGTTCCTTAAAAATTTAGTAATTGTGTGAAGTCTCAAAGATGATTCATTGATTGCAGTGGGGAAAATCAATCATGACAAGATGCTTTATTCCTTCTCCCACTTTGTGCCTAAGTCTCCTTCACATGCCTTGTTAACTCAATCTCATCCACAAACCAAATTATGACATGAGCAGTATGGTCATCTTTCCTTCCACTATCTTCAACAACTTTGCTCCAAGAATATGGTCAAAGGTCTACCAATAATCAACTTTTCTAAGGGTGAATGTTTAACATATTCAATGAATATGCATCTCAAGGATAAGTTTGATAAAGGAAATTCTTTAAGAGCACCATATTTTCTTTAGTTGGTTCACATGGTTTTAGTAAATCCATTTGCAGTGACATCAGTCAGCCAAAGTTGCTACATCCTTACATTCATTGATGACTTTTCCCACTACACATGGGTCTACTTTCTTCATCACAAGAATGAAGTGGTTAAATAGCTTCCAGCCTTTAAGGGTCATGCAAAAAAAATGAAAGTCATCAAGGTTCTTTGGATGGAAAATGAAAGCATATATATAAACAAAAGACTTAAAGACTTCTACAAACTTGAGGGTATTGATCTTCAAAATCTACAACCTGTTGGAGTTGTAAAACTACTGAGCAACAAAATACTCAATACTAGAATGAAAGTGCTCAAGTAATCTAAATATTAGCTAATTCTCATAATCAATTACACAAGTAGATCATCGGGACCCAACTTCAATGAAACTGAGGATGGTTTCCTACTCTTTAGCCTCTACTAAACCAAGGTGGGTATACCTAGGGATGATTCTAAAGAAAAATATTGTATGAAATTATCTTAGTTTTATTCGGATTCTCATCTTTTATCCTTAGGCACATGCATAGTTTTTCAATTTCTTTGAAACTCTCAAATCTATATGCATCCCCTATAAGCAGATCTAGTCTTAATTCTCCTAGAGTTTACAAGTGTTCCTGGGAATAGGACCTACCTATGACTCAGAAAATTGGATGTAAGTGAGTGATGACCAGCATTACAACCTTGAACAAAATAATATATGAATGATTTTGAATTTATAATAGTTTTAACATGTAGAGGCAGAATTTACTCTTGATCATTTCTGATTTATAAGACCAATACCTTATCTAGTGGGCAACAGAGTCAATTATTGCTAGGAGACCTTATTCAATTAGCTTGTAATTGAATATATCAACTATAATCACCTATTTTCATTCTTATATTATATGCTCTTCATAAACTCATGAATTCTACTGATTTATTGAAGCATTTATATAACTCATTAAATTAAAAACAACAATATAATCAATACACACCCCATCTAGAATGCATTCAATCACATGAACATTATCCAAATGATCTCAAAATTGATAAAATCATGAAAATGAGACAAAAAAATAGTGACACAAATTTTGTGCTAATATCCTTTTGTATTATCCTTCTTGCTGACTAATACAATAACCAATAGGAACTCACTAAGGACCTAGAGAATCATACTAACTCTACATTTCTAGTCATTATTAGAAAAATTATCTCTAAAAATAAACTCAAAACAACTACATATGACTTGACCAAATGTACTTTCTTGGAATAACTAAAGACATAAAAAAAAATTTGGACCATCACAATGCCCTAAAAACTCACTTATATAGGCATGTGTTGCAACAAGCAATAGGAAAATGCGATTTATAGGTGTCCTTTACACGAGACACTTGAAACAACTATTAGAAAAGACAAAATTGCAAACAACAGAAATATATGCAGATCAAATATTGCTTTGCAGGTCCCCTTCTATTACATTTTGTTATTCTAATTTGGCTGCAACACTGATTCCTTCATGTATGCAACTACTAAGCCCACCAATGATGAAATATGTTCTGAAGATTGGAAACTAATCTCAACCCATGGGTTTCATCATCATTATACTGTACTATGAGAGTCACTCTTACCTATCACTATTCCTTGGTTATACCAGTATCCTAGGATAATGGGATTGTCACTTAATATGAAGCATCAAAGCTTTAGAGGCAATGTGGCTGTAAAATATAACAAAATGAGCATTTTCTGCTTCCTCAGCCTTATCTACATTCAAAACCATTCCTCTACCAAAATATGTCCCTCTTTTAAAAAGAAAGACGTAACAAAAAGTAAGAGTAATTATATGCATGAAACCCATGATTATAAAATCTTCTTCACCCTCTCCAAAAACTCTGCACATGGCTCTATATATCCCTACTAACCTGGTATTGAAGTATACTTTCTTGAAAAATTCTTTAGAGAATGATGTTATTCCTGAAAAGATTCTAATTTTTCCGAGTTCAGCCTTTGCTCTTTTCACTACCTTAGTGGCTTGATCACAGCTCTTTACCACAATCTCAATGAGATCATAATCCACAAAAACACCTGGGATTACTAGTCTTCCTCAATCAAAATTCCATATACTGGCAAGTGGAGTAAACAACTTCCTCTCTGCAAACCATCTTTTGAGAAAATTTAAATCAGTTTGCAAGGTATCAACATCCTGGACCCAATTGCCTTCATTAAGCAATCCCCCTACTATCCACAACCTAAGATTTGATGAGTCCATTTGAGGCATTTGTTGACTATACTTGTAGGACCAGAGCACAACAGAAATTATAGTATAGCTACTTAATTGAAGTTCTTTCTTATTCTTTTCTACAATTCTACAACCTTTTCACGAACAATTTACTTCACACTTGCCAAATACAATCTTCTCATTAATTACTTCTGCTTAGAAAAGGCTTGAAATCTTTATTAGCATAAGGTGGGATTGAGAAAATCTTCTATGTTATACTCTCTTTTTTAACACATGCAAAGCTTTCATATCAAATAAATACATAGAGAGGCACCACCTTTTATTTTTAAAATCTACACTATTGATCTTAACAAATCATGTGATCAAGGGATGTGGATAAAGGTGACAAGTATTCCACTTGATAAGTTGGTTAGTCAATCTAATGAGAATGGACCATGTATATAGCTCCCTTCCTAGTGGCATCTCTGTTTGGACCCACTAAAAATTGAGGACACATGTTGACAAGTTGCTACCTTGCTATACATAATAGAATGAGCACCTTGCCATAGCAAAGTAATGACAACCATTGATTTGATCTTGATCATGTGGATGACACACAACTACATTGCTTAAAAGAATAGTGGTGAGCAACTCTAATTCAACACATGGTGTTTGCAACACTGGAGTTTGCATAATTAATTGAGTTGTCATGTACACAACCCACTTATTTGCACTCCTATTATAGCACATGGTGTCTACAACATTATTTTCCATGCTACACCTTTGTAGGCTTATCCTCTCATCATCGCACTTACTCCTGTGCTTAATGAAGGATAACCCACATGTGGTGGACATGTCTAGTTGTATTGCTTATCATTTTGTTGATTCCTAAGCATTCTAGAAGCATTCTAGAAGCTTTTATATAAAGGCATTCCTAGTGTACTTGGACATTGAATTGAATACATATTGTTATTCTAATCATACTCTTTCCGGTCTACTATTGTGCTTGTGCTTGAGTTCCTTGATCTTGGGTGAATTTTTTCATAAGGCCAATCCTTACATTAATTAAATTATAATTACAATAGTTTTGTTAGCTCACAATCTCTACAAAACTTCACACGTGCAATACCAAGGCTTGTACACTCATTGGCATCACACACAACTATCCTCTATCACTATGTGACTGGGCACTTCTTCATTACATCTTAGATGTAAGATAGAAATCAAGCATTAAAACATTTTTTTCTAGTACTCTATTTCTACACTGCTCTTAGTAAATCAGGTACAACTTTCGTACACCATTGACTTAGACTCTGCTTACTTTACTACATCATTAGGACATAGTCTAGAACATGTTCTTAAATACTCATCACCAAAAAGTGAAACCATTTTTCGTACTAGTAAGATCTCTAACTATTGTTCTTCCAATCTTTATAGAAACCATGCTATGTTGACATCAGTGACAAACACAATCATGAATGCAACATATCAATACTCTCTAATGCTTAGGATACTCCCCTAATGTAGTATTATTAGCATTCATGCTAACACTTTCAACTTCACGTGTAAATGAAAAATACGTGAACTCCTTTCCATATGACCAATATGTCAAAATCAAATAGACTCATAAAATGTTTGACATACTAGAAAATCAAAACATGATATTAGTACTCAATTCTAAGACTTCTCAGATTCTGAGTTCAATTATGAAAACATTTGAACTATTGAAGGTCTTGGGGCTTAAAAATTTTGTTGGCCCTTATAGTGCCCCATTTAAAATTTTTATCCAACTCATTTACTTGCATATTGTGCTTCAATATCTATTTTCCCTTTAAATTTGCATCTTAAAAATCTAGCTAAATAAAAGCACATGTCATTGAACCCCTTAAACCAATTCATACAAGCTTACGAGTTTGAGGAGGTTTGACAGGTTTAAAGTTTCAAAATTTTCAAAACTAAGGAAAATAAAATGGGAATGGCCATTAATGAAGGAAAATAATTTTGGGAGAATTCTATAATTTTGAAATTCAAGTTCAATGGGTTCAAACACATTCCTCCTTTTGAATCTCCTCGCCCTCCTAGCTCACCCTAAACCTCATGGCCAAGTCATTTGTTTTTAATGTTGTTATTGTTTATCCCCTATTTCTTCTCTACTTTTGTAACAAATGTCTTGATAGGGAGTAGGAATCCCTTCTTCAATTCAAGGTAGGCCTTAATCATTCCTCTAATCTATACACCAATCTAAGATTGTGAGAGAAGGGATTTGATTACTACCATTGGGATGGCATCATCTACAGTAACACCACCCATCATGTAATCGTTGTTTCGATTATGCTAGATAGCTATGGAAGTTTTCTATCTGAGTGATTGTGCACCCTCACTTTTGTTGAAGACATATACCTCCCTTTCAATGGATTAATACATACTTTTCCTAACTATCTAGCTAAAATCTCTTCCCTTAGTGGAAGCATTTCTTCTCTCACAGTGTTGGATCTTTTTCATAATCAACTCTAATGTAGTGCAAGGTAGGAGAATCCCCAAAGGAGATGTCCTAGCCCCAAAAAAATAAACATACAACTGAAACAATAAAAAAATGCAAGATCTTATACCAATTCACAAATCTTTATTCATAAAATAACTAATTACATGCAATGTGTTGGGCTGTAAGGCCTTCCTAATTATGGCCAAATACAAACCAATTACAATAGATCCCTCAAGATCCAACTCAAACCCTAGCTAGCATAGATCTATAACATAACATCAATCTAGTAGAAACCTCCATCAAGATCTCAACTTGTGCTCAAAAGCCACCAAGTAACCTCCTTGTTTCTCAACTTCAGCCACTAGCTTTTCTCAAAATTTACCCAAGATCTAGGTGTAAACTACCTCACATTTGACACTCTATCCACACACTAGGAAAACTATTCTCACTTAGCTACTCCACCTTCTCCATGCTAGATCAATATCATGATGACTTAAAACTCCACCTAGACCCCTACTTATACCCAACTAAGCCACAAGTTGGTGTAACAAGCTACAAATCAAATAAACCCTTTCATTAAATGCATATTTAAGCGACAAGTCAACTTACAAAAAATATTAACCCTCGCATTTTTCGCAGTTAACACATGATACAACCACATGAAATAACTAAATACATAGGACATGTCCCAAGTTTACAATGCATGACTAACTCAAATGGCCACATAAGATTATGCATAGTTAGATATAGGTCCATGTGCCATCCAACATCTAAGAGTGCACACTCCCACTCCCTCAGATCAAAGCTCACAAATGCAATCTCCAAAGTCTTCCAGTAAATAGGAACACATTACAAGCAACTAGCAAAATATCTCTAACTCCAAGGTGATGACTCCAATCATCACACATACATTGGATAAGATCCAAGAATATGCCTTGAACTCATCCCCAATCACGCAAACCAAATCTCCATCAAAATCCAAGCTCAATGCTCCTATATCAAAATCACAAGAAACATTCCCTCCTCTCTCTCTAATCTCTCTTCTTTAGAATTCTTAGATCTTTTGGTGCATTAGTTGAGTGGTTGAATTCCTAAATCCTTAGGTGATTTAGGTGATCTAACAATCAACTCAACTCTTCCCCCAAATTTTTCAAAGGTGTCCTCCCTTACACTATTTGATGTTCAAGGGAATGCACTCAGTTTGACAAACTTTTTAACATAGTGACCCTCTTATCTTGAACCACTCTCTCCCACTTTCAATGGTGGTGACATTATTTTAGAGGCTTTCTTTAACAACCTTAGAAAATTAGAGTCTTTGAGTCTATCCAATTGGGTATTATATTCCACCCCCACCTATATTTCCTTGTTTCAGTTGAAGATCTTACATTTGACATCATGCAAGATGGAAAATCAAATTCCATTGTGGATTTATACTCAGTTCTCTTGAATGGTTGACATTACCTAAGAATAATATTGGAGGAGAAATTCCAACTTGGCTAATGGATACAAGTCTTAAGTACACCAATCTCACAAAAAATCATCTCCAATGTCACCTTTTATTAAAAACTTCCCCTTGGATAACTTGTTAGTCTTGGATATGTTGAACAATGCCTTGAATGGAAAGATGCCATCAACTTGGTCATTTGGTATATGCACTTTGTTTCTCAATGACAATTTCAATGATGAAAATATTCCTCCAATGTTGTAGGGTGGTTTTCCACCAAAAATATTAAATTTGGCAAATAACCATAAATGAATGGAATCACCCCTCCAAGTATAGCTCGTTGTTCACAAATTGGAGTCTTGAATTTAGGAAATAATAATTTGATAGGAAGGATGTCATTCAAATTTGGTAATCTAAGTCAGTTGAAGTCGTTTTTGATAAGGAGTAATGAGGTGAGTGGATCACTCCTCCCCTCCATATCAAATTGTTTAGTATTGATTATTTTGGATATTGGCCATAACTTATCAACATGTTAGCTAGCAAACCCAATGGGAAATCATTTAAAGCTACAAATGCTAGCAATGAGGACGAATAATTTTGAAGGTAATATTCCTATAGAAACTACATGGCTAGAATACCTTCAAATTTTTGACTTTTCCTCAAATTACTTATTGAAAGACTCCTACCACATGACATTTTCAATTTTCAAGCAATGATGGTAGAGCTACATCAGGAATTAAGCTTAGCTCAAGTGGTCTAAATAACACACAACTAGCTAATCTATAAAATAGTTTAGTACCATACACATAGTACACACATAGGAATAGATTGCAATGCAGAGCTGGGGAGTATGCATATGTCTTTTCCAACATGGTATATATTGGCCTCTCAAACAATCAATTGAAAGGGGTTGTTCCTTATTCTTTGGGAAATTTTAAGGGCTTGAAGGTGTTCAACATTTCTATCAATAATCAAAATAACACCATTCCAAATAATATTGTACAACTAAGTTGGTTGGAATCATTTCTAGACTTTTCAAGAAATAACTTTTCAGAAGACATTCCAGATCTTGGTCCTTGAGCTATTTGGGAGCCCTCAACTTTTCCAACAATAATCTTTCAAGGAATATACCATGATTATAACATTCACTATTCTTTTATATTTAAATAATCCAAATTTATGGGGATGTCCACTTGCAATGAAATGTTAGTGGCCAAAATTTCCTCTAGGTCCTCCTATTTTTACATTTATTAATGAATAAAAGCATAGCAAATAAAGTGTGTGGTAATGGATTGGAGTTGTACTTTTGTATAGAGAAGGTTTTTTAGCTATGGTTTTACTTATGGTATTGGGCCATACATACTTCAAGGGAGTTTTCTTGATCCTAAAATTATTTTTCTCTCAGCTTCACAATTTGACATTATGAAAGTTTATATTTTCTTTTGATGTTAATCAATATAAATATATTATAGTTTTTTTGAAGCAATTCAAATGATTATTCTAAATTATATACTTTTTATATCTATTTATTTTATAATTTTTAAAACTATTGTAAGGATTTTTCATGTATATGAATAATTCATGGATTAAGTCTAGAGTATTTCACTTCCCCATGATTGTGGTTGTGGTATGCACTTATAGTTGGATTGTCTTTGCTATCTATTTCCTTGTGGTCAAGGATTGAATCTACCACATACCTACCAACATGTTTGTCTATAAGTATTGGTGGTTTGTAATGGAAGTGCAAGGACTATGAAATTAATACAAATGTAACATACTAAATTTACATAGTAATTTAAGAAGTATATTTTAAAGTTAAAAAGAAACATATTTATAGTGAGATGACAAAGTGAAAGTTATAACTAAATCTAATTCACATGATCATAATATTCAACTGACTAACCAACCAATTGATATTCACATGAAAATTATGTGTTAGTGCATCAAATTTGTTGGTTGCATCTCATTGTTGATCCCCACATCTTTTTTAATCTCTTCTACTCTCCTTGCCCTCCCAATTCGCTCTCACCCCCATGGGCAAGTTATTTGTCATTTGAATGTTGGACATCTCTACTATTCACTAAGTCATCACTCCTTTGTTGTGGGTATAGATTTGATGATCCAATATTTTCTTGTTGTCCCAATGACTTTGAAGTTTGCACCACATTAAATGCAAATAAAACCAAAAAATTGGGGGAAAAACATTCAAACATTTGAAAACTTCCTAAGAGAGGCTCAACAAGGCTTTGAATCTTAAAAGTATTTCTAAAATCCACACTCATGAAATAGAGGAGGAATGATTTTCCAAATATCAATTGGATGATGAGTTTAATTTCTAAGCTTGTTGCCCAATGCACTTAAGTATTATAGTATCCATGATGCTCTCAATATAAATCATAAATCATATTGTGCCTATGATTATTGGTTAACAAATTGATAGTAAAATTAATGAAATGGTAGTTTAGATTATTTTGGCGTGTTTACATTATTTTTGGTATATTTAGTTCATTTTATATAAGTGTACAAATATTTAAATCTTACATATTATTTTAATAGACATCTTTATGCTCTCCGAATTAGGTAATAGATCTTTAATAGTCCATTTTTGGTACTTTTTGGCACATTTTGGTTGTGGTTGTACATTTGATGTTCTACATTTCATTGTCAACAACTTCAAAGTTCACAATTTGACTTACTGTGAAAATTATCTCCTACTTATCAACAACTTCAAGGTTTACACCACATCAAATGCACAAAAAACATAGAAAAAAATTTAACATTTTGGAAAGCTCTAAGAGAGAAGTTTGACAGTGACTTCCAATCCATTAAATGCTTCTAAAATCCACACTCATAAAACAAAAGAGGAACAGTTTCCCACTTCCATTTCTTAGCTTGTTGCTCAATTTACTAAAGTATTATAGTATGAATAATTAGTAAATCGTGTATAATTTTATGTCTATAATGATTGGTCAATTAGATTAGCGATATAATTCATCAATAGGTAGTGGAAATTTTAGAATTTCAACACTTTTGACTTGTTTACACTATTTTTTATATTTTTGACTATCACACCAAAATTGAAGGAAATGGTGAGGAACATGAATGTTGATCCTACACCAAAGTAGAAGTCTTCTTTTCACACATCTTATTAAGTGTTCCCATTTTCCCCCTAAACATCTTGATAATGTTGAGTTCACATTTGTTGCTCAATAATCTAGCCACAAGGGAAGATGTGTCTATTGCTAAACTTGATTCTTTTTTTCACCAATCTTTGATTCAATATTTGGCACCATTAAATCATCTATAGTTTCAACAATGTTCTATATGTAAGAGATGTTTGTTGTTATTTGGAGTTATGCTAATGACCACTATTTATAACTACCTCTATAATCACAAGCTCTTTAACTATTAGTATTAAAAGTAACACAAAACATAATTCCCTCATTAACATGCTTATTAGTATTAAAAGTAACACCTTAATTTCCAATATATGAAAACCAATCAACCCTACCTCTATAATCACAACCTCTTTAATTATAAATGGTATGGAAAATTTTGTGAATCACTGAGAGTTTGTAATGATTACGTCTAGTCAATTGAATTTAAATTTTTGTTCAATCCTTTTTTAATCGTCTAGTCCAGTCAATACCCATTGCATTGAAATTTTTGAGAAGTCTTCGTGAGTGCAATTGCATTGGAACATCAGCTTGTATTTCCATGATCTAGAGTAGTCCCTATAACATCAACGTGTATTTCCATACTTGATGACAAAGAAATATATTGATTTTCAAGTCTCAGGGTCTGTACTCGACAAAACTTCCACAAATTATGAGACCAAAAGAAAGAAATTTCTACTCAGAAATGTGCATTATAATAAAAAAATGTACAATCTTTGATGGTGATTTATTGTCTTTCATGGACTGACTTGACTTGCATATCTCTACGAAAATTCTATGTTAGTACTTTGAAGTTGTTGGTCACCTCTCATTGTTAACTAATATTGTTGCTCCTTTTTATTCTCTTCCCCTCCCAATTCACCCTAGGCAACCCTCACGACCCATTCATTTGCATTTACTCTTCTTGATATCAACAATTCAAAAATGTACAATCTTTGACTGTGATTTTTTGTCTTTCACGGACTGACTTGACTTGGCATGTCTCTACAAAAATTCAGTGTTAGTGCTTCGAAGTTGTTGGTCACCTTGTAATTCATGAATCTTCATCACAAGGTAAATCTTGACAACCTGGTTGTAAGAATAAAAAATCCAAAAAATTAAGATTGAACTATTTTTAAGATATAATCATCTAGAAACATCAGATCATGATGCAAACCTAGACATAGGAAGTCCATCATGCCTAGATCATGCCATAAGGATAACATAAGGAAACAAGCCAACTAGATAAATTTCATACTAAAATAATAGGAAATTTTCCTAGTGAAAAATAAAATAGATAAACAAAAAGGAAATACTTTTGGATGATACAAGATTGCAAATCACTTAATGATGATCTTGCATTAGACACCCTAGGAAAATAGAAGATGTTCCATAAAATGAATTTATGAACATCTAACAAGGTTAGGAATGTATATGCCATAAACATTCTTCAGCCACATACCTTCCTCGTTTGAAGAACCAATGTTATCTCAATTATGCACATGATCTCTCCTCCAAGTGTTCATCAGTTCTCTAGTAGAATAACCTCCTCCATTTGTTATCACACCATAGTTGATGCTACAAAAATCCCTCCTCTAATGAATCTCACCAACCCACTTACCAATGCCTCTACCATCATCACAATTGTCAATAATTACCTACTCCATCTTCTGATGTTTGACTTTGCCTCTGAAATTATGTAACTTATGTAACATGTGATCTTCAATCCACTCTCAACATTATGTTGCTTATCTAATTGTTAGCCCCAACTAATAATGTTGTGAATGTATGTAAAGGAGTCATATCAATTGTTATGTTGGCATTGGCATCAAGCCTTAATTGGTTAGATATTATGCTAATTCTATAGAGTGCCACATCATTTTATTAATGAAGAGAATTTGAAGAAAGTATGATGATGTAAGTGTTGATAAGTATATAGTATTCAAAAGGCACATGAATTAGTTAGACTCTAATAGTATAATGTTCACTATTTTACATGATTTGATTAAGTGGTAAAGATTGTGTATAAGAAAGCTAGTTTGGTTAGTGAATGAAAGAATTAAAGTATTAATCAAGCTACAACAATTTTCACCAAGCACCTAATAAAGAAGTGAAGAATACGTAGAGTTATCTGAGCAATTTCAATGTTAACCGAGTCTTGTAATGTTCACCAAACATGAACAACAAGAAAAAGTTTAGAAAATATTTAATCTGAGGCTAACATTTGATGAAAATTAAAATTGTTCAAGAAGTTTCAAGGATGAGGATAAAGTTAGTTATGAGATCAATAGCTAGAGAAATTCAAAGAAGATATTATGGAGAAGATTTATCGATTTGAAATGGAGCACAAAGTTCAAGGAGAAAGTATATTTCCCAAACATCTAGAGGAAGTATATTTCCCAAGGACTAAGTGGCAAAAGAAATAAATTTAGATCATTGATCATGATCTAGAAGCTTCACCTAGAATAATTATTTTAGAAGGAATTATGACCTAGTTTGTGTGTGTTGAGCATATGTGATCAAGAGTTTGGTGATATGCAAAGTATGAAGGTGAATCATGAAGAGCAACCGAGCATTGTAGTGAAGAAGTGAAGTGCAAAGTTAGTGACAAATCATATTAGAGAACTGATTAGTAACTATATAGAGGAGATTTTTTATTAGCCTTGTAGTGAAAATTGAAGGATTGGGTACAGATACATTCTAACAAGTGTTTCAATATGTAAATTTCTTAACATAATGGTTTTAAAAAACCTTTGTAAATCTCCTAGTAGAGTAATCATTTAGTTGTGAGGTAAAACCCTTTAATCAAGGAAGACTAAATAATTCTTGTAAAGCTCATAACAAGGTAGACCCCTCATAGGGTAGATCATTAGAAGGAATCAAAATTGTACCCCTAACAAGAAAACTTTGTTACCCCAGTAGTGAAGACTTTGTGGATATCATCTCCAATGTAGTTGTACCTTCCCCTTGGAGGGTTTTTGAGTAACCAAATCTTTATTTCATATGTTATGAGTTGTTTATGTGATGTGAGTTTTATTCATACAAGTAGATATTAAATCTAATAATCTATTGCAGTGAATGTTTGATTTAGTTTATAGTAATATTAAGATAAGGGTTAATGGTGAAGTTATAAGATATTATTCATGTTTTGAAATGTTATAGTGATAAAGGGATCTTGATTCAACCCCTCGCCCTGCCCTCCCTTCTCCCTCTCAATACTTACTTTCCCATTAGATTTCCAACAGTTTACATTCTTTTGGCAAGCACAATTCTTATTGGAGTTAGATTTTGATACCTTGTACATTGTTTTCTCTTTTCTTTGTATAACTATATCTACTCTCTTTTTTATTAGTAGTATTTAGCAAGATCTCTCTCTTTCATAGATTTGATGATATTAAGTATGTACTTATGTTTTATTTAAGAAATCAAATGTTAATTGGATCTTGCATACATTTAAATGACACCATGATTAGTTGGGTCCGCTCTATATGCACTTATCTTTTTCTCATGTTTCACAAATCATTTAAAGAATTCTCCAAACATCATTGTGTTATCTTTGACATAAAGCATCATCCTACTATCAACTTAGATTTATCATATGCTCTTCCTCTTTATGAAGATGAGTGACAAATTGAGATTGGCCATTCTCCTAATATAGGCCTTGACTATGGGGATACATTGGTTGAGGGTGGTCCTATATCTTCTTTTAATCCTTCCCTCTTTATGGACCTCACTTTAACTCATGATCATTCCTCTTCTATGGCATACTTTATTGAACCTCTAAATAATGATATTGATTATTCTCTTCCTTACGAAAGAGATAAAATGATGATTGATACCTTTTCTCTTCAACATAACAATCTTGATATTTCTTCTTCTCAAAATAGATATCCTCCTTTTAAGGATATTTTACAGAAGGAGAATAGATTATAAACACTTTTATCAATATGAATTTTTCTTTATTTGATGCTCTTAGTAGTGAGGAAGCATTAATGGAAATCTAAAATCCATATTCTATGGATAATGACAATGTCCTTGATGTCTCCCCTTTTAGTGATGAATCTATGGAGAAGCAAGATATTAATCAAGTTAATTTTTCTCAACCTATTCTCGCTCTCAAAGGTCACCCTTCATCAAATAACTCTCTTTTCACCCTTAAGGGTTATCTTTCCGTAACTCTTAAGGGAGAATTGTAATGTCCCCATCTTTTTAGCAACTAAGTGGAGTTCTTAGCCTTCATGTTCTCCAAAGGCTAAGTGGAGAAATAAGGGGAAATTGATTAAATTAATTTCTTATAAAGTCATTAAATAAATTAAAATTAAAAGGTGACTTTATATTTAATTAATTTAATTAATTATATTATTGCAAAGAGAAGCTTCTAGACAGTGCATTAATTATTGGAAAGGGGGAAGCCTATAGTAATTTAGTTTTCTAAAAAGCACAATTAATTATTGTATTGCAAGGGAGGACTTTCTAGAGAATATATTAATTATTAGAAGGAGGAAGCTTCTAGTAAATGCAATTAATTAATATTTTTTTTCCTTCTAGAAGGGTGAAGGAAAAGTATAAATAGAGGTGGGAGCTTCATTGTTTAGCATCAGATGATGGTGAATTGCATTTGATAGGAACTTGGATGTACAGTTCTATTCTTGGCATTAGAAGATGTTCATCCTCTCTTGTGACATTCTAGATGTCATTCCCTTGGGGTTTGGCCTTTGGAATTCATTGCTATCAACTCATTAATAGGTAGCTTGGACGCATTTCTAGCAGCAAGCAGATTGGGTGTAATTATTTGCATAAATTCCTTCCTATTCATGCTATGTGGTTTTAAATCTATGCAAAGACATTAAAATATATTTCAGTAGTTGGTTTAGTTCTTGGGAATTTCTAGGGTTCCCATTACAGTGGTATCAAAGCTATAAGTACTACCATCTTGTGGAGGCCTTATAGAGAGTTTGAAACAACATTTATGTTTGAGCATGCGATAAAGGTTTTATAATTTTTGCAATACCAGAGCAAGACAAAGTAGGAGTTCATACTTGCAGAGAAATTAGGATAGTTCATCCATGCAATGGGACATACAATCCAGTCATATAGACATAGAAGAGATATTCTTTGAACAAGACAACAATATGGGTGACCGAGATGATAGGAATACAAGACTAGATGGAGGCAAGAATATCGGTCCAAATCAAGAAAATGTAATGTTTAGGTTACTAGGTACATTAGAGGAGGGCTATTGTATGTAATAGGAGCAAAATAGGTGAATGGATATGATGTTGTAGCTCATGGCTAGACAGTTGAGCATCCATATTAATCCAGGTGATGCCAACAATGGAAACAATAACAATGGGGGAAATGAAAACAATAGGGGCAATGATAATGGATGCCAAGGTAACAAAAATGGTCCTAGGAATAACATTAATAATGGACATGGCAACAATGGGAATGAGGTTGATAACTTTAGACATGTTGCATGCCTAGCTCAAACAACAAGCTTGAGACCTCTTCTACCCACCTTCCCACCCAGACATCTAGTTCAACCAATTAATGAACCACATATTATGGAATTATAAGATCAATTTAGGAGGGATTGGGAGGCTGGTGGACTAGAGTTCTAGGTAGATATTTCCCTTAGAGATTATATGGACTTGAGGATGAGACACATGCCCAGATCAAGATGAAGAGGTCAAAACCTTGAGCTGACACTACTACATTTCACCTCATTTTTCTAGCAAAATTATTGACCATCAACTAAAAAAGTTTAGGTTGGTCAGAATGTAGAAGGAAAAAATTTCTATTTTTTGAATCTAAGCCCATGTTGGTCAAAATTTTGACCAACAACATGTAGGTCGAAATGGGTTGGTCAAAATTTTGACCAACACAAGGAGATGTTAAAAACAAAATCATTTCGTGTTTGTTTTTTTTCTCGTCCGCAGGATCATTTGCATTTTGTTCATGGTTATGCCCTAGTTCTGCCCTATCTTGCTCACAGTTCTACCCTAGCTTGCTATCTTGCTAATACATTTGGTGAATTTGGTCGCTCATCAAAAATGGCTATGGAACAAGGAAAATGGACCACCAAATCATAGTTGAGAAAGACGAGTTTGAATCCACAAGTCTAGCCCTACATGAGCATAGAGAAGTTTTTAGAAAAATGTTTGAAGTACTTGCTATGCATTGAGTTTTACATATATTGTCTAGAAATTTTTTTAATAAAATTTTCTATATACCTTCTATGCATAGAGTTTTACAAATATTGTATGTGCTTGTATGGAGATGCGAACGGATGGATTTTTAGTCATTGCTATAAATATTTTGTCATTGATTTTGTATTGTTAAAAATATTGAGAGCTTTGCCTTGCAGATAAAAGAAGCCATTGCAAAGCTTTTGAATCTTGTGTGTGACCTAGCTACAATTGCATAGGTGACTATGTATCTAATTATTTGTTTTCTGGTTGTATCACTTTAATGTAACATTTTTGTATCATCCTTATTAGGGTTTGTGCAAACCACTCCATGGTTTAAAATGGTTTTCTAGATAAACTAAGGCAAGGCCTCTTTAGGGATTGTTTGGACCAATTGGGAAGCTCCCTTATTGGCATCTCTTTGGCTCGTTCTAATGTTTGGCTCAATGGGAAAGTTAGGATTTTAAAAACCCATCTTGATCTTCAAAATATTTCTCTTCATTTGAATCATTAGTAGTAGCATGAGGCTTGTTGGGCACTATAGAATGTAAAATTTCATCCATGCTTGACATCCTTGGGGTTAAGTTGTGGATTTGGGATGTTTCAGTTTTAGATAAATTTCCCTCCTCCAAGCTTGCCATTTTAGCTTCAAGATTAAGTTTTCAGTGCATAAATTGATTACAAAGACTATGATCCATTGAAGAATTGATGTCAGATGTCATACTGTCATTAATATCAATACCCTTTATTATAAAGCTCATGAATTACAAGTTTCCTTGAACTAAAAGGTAAAGATCTCAGGTGTGCTTATCATCCCCAGCCTCATCCCTTTGAATGTAGTGCATTCTTCACATCATCCTAAGTGGGCTCTTTATGAACCAACCAACTTCACCATGGTAGCTTACTAGGGTTTCAAGTATGGATTATTGTAAAAAAAAAAAAAAATTAAATTCACTATGCACATTCTCGTTTTTAAAATTTTAATCTTTGGTTGTGTTTTCTTTGATTTGGATTGTCCTGAAGCTGATATTCCTTAGTTCCCATTTCTTATATTCTTCCAAATTGCCTTGTTTTGCATAGAGCATTGCTTCTCTAGTGTTGAAAAACCTTTTGAAGCAACAAAAGGGGGAATCTTGCAATCACAATGTCTCCATTACAGGTACACTTCCTTTATTCTTCCAAGTGAAGTTTGTTCATAAAAAATTGAAAAGAATTTGCTTTAGCTTGAATTTTAAAGATCAATTTCATGTGTCTTTTAAGCATAAAGTGGGTACTAGTACTCTTCCAATGGAATACAAAACTAATAACTTCACAAAACTAAGCTTGTACTGGTATTGATTCTAATTTTAAGATTTTTTCATAGAAGATTTTGTATTGGTTTCAATTAATAATCTAATCTAAGATGAAAGAAAGATAAAAAAAAGATACAATAATTTTAAAATCATGATTGGACTTTAGATTGTCTTAAGTAGCTTAAATTTGTTTACGTTAAGGAGACTAAAGTACTTTTAGATCAAATTGTTCTATATTAAACTTCATTTATCTTTCTTTGTGAATAAGAATGAAGTTTTAGCCTTCTTGTATTCTTGAACTTGTTGAAGTTTAGTACATGTCTTATACATCATGAACTAGGCAGTGACCTTCATAACTCGTGAACCCATTGTTTCTTCCTAAGAATTATTAGAGCTTTCTATTGCTTTTCACAACTTATGTTCTTGGTCTTCAATGTCTAATGCATATGAATATTGGCATTATTAGATTCTAAGTTTTCTCTCTACCCCCGCCAATGATTGTAGCTTTGTACTTTGCACAGGATATATATTTATGGTTGGTTTGTCTATTGTAAGCCTGTTATGTGGTTATCTGAACTTAAATTCTGATTTCAGGATAAAATATAAATATTTATGTTTTTGGTATAAAATCACTCAACTCCAAAAAATAATTGCCCTACCAGCTAATACTTGAATCCCTAAACCTAGACTAATAGCTTCATTTTTTCATTTGATCCCAATTTGGTTGCTCTCTTGATTTATTTCATGAAAACTCTATTAAGTCTAAGCCCCTCATATTTCCCAAATTTTTGGCTTCATTTTTGTTAATAGATCCCAATTTGGCTACTCCCCTATTCTACTCATGTTCTTAGTTACATCAATTAGCACTATTACACAATTTTCTTTCTGAAAAAACATTAAAACCCAGTTAGGTCTAAGCTCCCTCATTCGTCCATCTTGTTGCATATAATATATCTCCATCTATGAAACCTTTATCAAATATAATCAAATTATCAACAAAGGAAACTGCTTGTTTCTTTACACATAACTAAAGAAGCTTTTCCACTTTAACTCTCTTGTGGGTGAATGATAACATACTAAATGGAGGTACAAAGCTTCAAATGTCAATGGAAAAATATAAATAATTAGAAGAATTTTAAAATATTATCAAAACACACTGTAAAGTGATTTTACAACCTCACAACAGTAACATCTTATAGCTATTTTAGTGTATTTATTGAATGTTCAGTCAAGTCGTATCTATAAATAAAATTGCATAAAACAAGAAATCACTTTATCAAATTAAACAACTTGCTCAGACATGCATCATAAAATACAAACATCTCAATACAGACTGACAATTAAACTAAACTACCAAATGAGGTACTTGATTGCATGCCCGAGTAACATCATCTTCTGTAACTTGATATATCAATCTGTAGATCTCATGCATTATAACATGTGATAAATCATCCAAGCCATCTAGCTTCAAATATGAAAAGCTAACAATAAGTTCAAACAAATACCATTAAAAGCACATAGGTTTGCTCATATATAGCAACTTTAGTACAATAGTTAAGACATCACAACTCTATAATAAATGTAAAAGAATATATTCTCTCTTGTACAGATAATTAAAGATTATAAAAGACACCCTTGATGAGATGTTAAACAAAGATATAACAGTAGGCCCCACACTGCTCAAGTTTAATGGCTCGCATTACAATCTATTATACAAATTTTACACACTTCATCTTGCCAGTCTGAAAGATGCCCTTGGACATCACTTCAACTTGTAGAGGCTACAGCAACCTTGAGTGCCTTGATCGCTGATTTGAAGGGGAAGAAATGTGATAAATGTCAAGAAAAAGTTCCAAAAATTAAGAGTCATAGTTTTGGAAGTTTGTATCAGATATTGCATTTTGTCATGGGCATACTATCTTTTGTCTTTTTGTCTGATCAAGTTGCCTATTCCATAACATAAAATATTTCTATAGCTGTGACGGTTTTGGAATAGCTAGTCATAGAATATTCTCTAGTATTTTACATTTGCAACCTTTCTTGGACCATTTTGGGATAAGATATTTGTTTATTTAGTAGCTATTGCAATGTTGTGGCACATACCCCTTTTCTCTGGTTTTATCTATCTTAAAATTTACTTATTCCTAGTTTTTATGTTCAACCTTTCAAAAAAGTATTGCAGTGTTTAGAATAGTACAATTAAACGTTGGTAGAGTTGAAATATGATGGAAGATACTCAATTGTATTAAGTTGTAAATATGTTTTTGAGATTTCATTCTTTGATCTTACACCTATTAGGCAGAAGAGTGCATTGTAATTCCATAGAAATAATGAACACATTTTGGCTTTGTTGCCATAGCTTTTCACATGTTTGAAGAAATGTTCTAGTTTATGTTGCATCTTTGTAGAGTGCATAGTTTAATTATGAAAGAAATCCTACCTATTGCTTTGCAATATCATATTCTAGAGTTTTAAAGATTATTTGTTTCCTAGAGTCAATTGCACTTGAGTAATAATGGTTTATTTAAATAGAACACACCCACATATCTACAAATTAAAGGATGTTTAGAGTTTATGATTGTGTTCTACATCCCCTTGAAGTGCTAAATTACAAACCTTTGACATGATGGAAGGAAGTTTTGAAAAGTAGCAACACCATAGCTAATGCCATGAATGCATTGAACCTAGACCTTGCTTCTCCATTTGGAAAACAATCAAAAGGACCTGATATTGTAGGTGGCAATGATCCAAAGGAATTTCAAACTAGTAGTGGAGCATCTGAAAATTAGATTATGAGTGATGATGTTATAGATCCTTCAAATGCAGAGGTGTTTAACACTATATTGGAGAAATCTCATCAAATCAAAGGTTTGGAAAGAAAATCTAAGAAGGATGCAATTTCTAGACTAAAGAAGGGTAAAGAAAGATCATTGACAATGACTATAACATATCTCACACCTTTAGAGGTTTTTTTTTAACAGCCTTGATTTGTTTTTTTTTTGTTCATATTATATATTTTAGCCTTCATCTATGGGCTTGATCTAATTTTTTGTTACAGTAAGGTCCTAAATGTTGCTGACTAATTTTCTTTATTTTGTTTTTCTGGGGACTGGGTTTCTCATAGTTGTATCTTGATTTGAGATTTTTTTTTTGGATATATATTAAAATAGATGGAAAATAATCTTAAGTGATTATGGGAGAATGAATCTCATATCTATTCACTTATTTGGGATATACAACAAGAGAAGATAAAATGTTGGAGAAAACCTCCGAGTTATTCAATTTTCTTCTTGCATGCTCTCCTTGTGCCACCTCGCAAGTTTTGACCACCCAATAGAATGAATAATATAGTATGTGTTTATCTAAGTATACAATGTGGATGGTATTCCATTTGTGAATATTGTTCATATCTGGCAATGGATAAATCTACATTAATAAAAGTGATGCTTATATTTTTTAGTAGGTGATTCTTTTATGTTTGTTTTTTTATATGATATATTTGAATTTATTTGAGGGGCTGAATATTTAAAATAAACTTGTCAAAAATTCCATTCATGCTTTCTGCTATCAAATGAATTAATGAATGGATAAATTTTAGTGATATGCATAAGATCGAGCTGCTAAGGGGACCAAGAGCCACAAAAGTAACATGATTTTAGATTTCTTCCAATGTGAGCTCTCTTGTTGTGAATCTTGACCAAGAAGTTTTCTATTTGGTGAAGCCTAACCTCCTCAAATAGCTTATTCAGACTGCTCACCTTTAAATTGTTTTCAAACTGATTATGGATATCCTTTTGGGCTACACACTCTATAGTCAAGTGCCATTTTCTTTCAACCAGTCCTTTGCCACAAAAGATAGAAGTTCTGAGGAGACATGGTCCTCAGTTGCATTAATAATGTTCTAGGCTTTCCCTTAATTGCAGCCCTCAAATAGGTCTTTTCATCATGCTTCCTTATGGGGTTGACTTCTTTGATATAATGTGTTTTTCTCTGGCCATTTCATTTTTTCCACATGACAACTGTGAATTTTTGTAGCACCAATTTTCTATCTCATCTTTAGAGTTACAAGAATATTGCTAATGAATGTCTCATTTGTCTATTCACTTACCATTTTGCTTCCTTCAAGAATTGTACTGTGTCGACAGGTTTATCTATTTTTTCCACTTAACAAATGAATAATTTATTATGCCTCCAATCAAGAATATACTAGCCTCAGCTAAGAGGATATCATAGGGTTGACTTAGGGGTTATTAATTACTTCAAAACCATAGAGGAAAACTAACATGACCAAGAAACCAAAAAGAATTTTCTTGGACTGACAACCCACAATTTGGCTTTCCTGCACCTACTCTAAAGAAGGCAAATGACACTACATTCTTTTAGTCCTAAATGTAACTAAACCTATTGTGGAAATTAATTCCTAGGTTCTTGTATTATACCACTATCTCCAAATATGCACACAAATTGTTCACATGATATTATCCTTGGATAATTTTTTGGAACTTTATAATGGTCGGAAGAGGTATGCGATTGTTGAAGGGTGCTTAGCTACCTTCTATCCATTGGTCCAATTAGGCTAGTAGTTTGTTTTCTATTTTTCCTCTTGCTTGGCTTACGGAGGCCTTAAATGCTTAATGTGTAACATCACATGACATGCCCTATTTCACTAATAGCTTTTGGTCTTGTATGCAAATTGATCCATATTTCTCTCTTTTATTCATCATTCATCATTCATCTTAGAATATTTTGAACAAGGGATTTTTTTTAAGTCTGATTCTTTTCTATATTTTTTTGATCTAAATGTCTCTAGTAAGTTTATAACTTTAATAGATTGTAGAGATTATGATTTTGTCTTTCTGGTTTTAAGAAAGTTTATCTTTTCTCTATATTCTCACAAAATTGGATGTGTGCTTTAGGTGGTGACCAGAGATGTTGAATCAGTTCAATTTACCTTTTATACAGATGAAGAGGTGCAATCTTCAAGTGTAAAGCATATTACAAGTCATGTTTTATTTGATAACATGAACAAGCCTGCACCTGAGGGATTGTATGATCCGGCACTCGGTCCTCTTAATCAGTATGGTAGGTGAGTAACAGAGAGCTTGAGACACTGAGCTAAAAATTGTTGAATGTTCATGGTAATGGAGGTTCTATGTTTGCAAGTACAACTCTTTAAAGTGCAAAAAAGAAGATAGAATTGTTTTGAATATCTCAACTCTTAGTTGCAAACATTTTACTTCAAAGTTGGATTACTCTTATTATAGGTCTTTTCCAATATAAAATTTATAGCTAGCAATGAATAATCCATGCCTCTAAAAATGGTCCTTATTTGATGAAAAGGTTTTAATGTTTCATATTTAAATTTATTTTTTGAATATCAAGCCCAAAATGCCAGCATTACCACACAAGAACAAAACCATCATTTTGGAACAACTTTGGTTGAAATGGAGAGCACAATTCTTTACCATCCATAGCATCCACTAAAAATTGCTAGGAAAGCATAATTTGTTTTTGTGAATTTGCTTTTGCATTTGAAAATCAGAAAAACAACTATTGCCTAGTCAACCATGGTAGGCGTGGAGCTTTTTGGTGAACTGCTAGGTTCCCTAGCTGTTCAAAAATTATCATGTTTAACTTTTTATTTTGTTTTTTATCTTGTCTACTAAGAAATTTGATTTTGGCTAAGTTACCAGTGCTTTAGAAAATTTGTTTATTGTCAAATTTATTTACCCTTGTTTTTCCTTTATTTTAGAGCATCTATATCGTATGTAAATTGATTTTTTTGTTAATTGAAAGTGGTTTTTGGATAACAAACAACCCGCTAAAAATATCAAACCTAGATTGATATACATAATACTGTAAAATAACTCAGAATTGTTGTTGGTTTAGATGATGAGCATCCTTTAATTTTTAGAATTTTTTGTCTTAGGATTTTCATTTCCAAAATGTTCTGAATACAGGAGATGAGATTACCTAATAGTTTTTTTGCAAGAAGGGAAAATAAATTTAGTTTAATCTATAGCTTTCATTTTACAATAGAGATTAGAACTTAACTCTTCATTGTCACAAAATAGCTCTGAACATAGTTTGAGGAAACTATAAATGATTGAGGTAAGCAGTTCTAGTGGGGATAAATCTCGATAAATATAGGAAAAAATCACTTGTAGTTGAAACTTAACAAAAGTGCTTTGTAAATATATATTTTTTGTGATGTTGTTTTTGGGCATCCTATTATCACTAGGAATTTTAACACTCTAATAAAGGAGAAGAAATGAGATAGTAAATTCTTAGAAGAGCAATTTTTCTAGAAGTGCCTTCAAACTGTCTTATTATCATATTGTCAGACAACTAGATGTACCTAAGGATGTTGTTATTTATCTAAGTTAGGCTTAGAAATTAATTTAATTTTTTTTATAAAGAGAATATGAATTTTTCCTCCTTGATCCAAAACTATATAACAAGGGGACATGAAGATTCCAAACATGTGAGTGGTTAAGGCTCTTGGTATTACAAAATGATGCATTTCATTTCTTAGTTTTGTCTCTGAAGAACAAAACAAGAGGATTGAAATGTTGGAGAATATGGTATATATGTGAGTATATGGAAGCACATCTTAGCTATAGTCCATTGCAAAATCCCAATTGAGGCATAAGGTTTGCACTGGACACATGTTGGGCACAAGCCTTAACTGTGACAATTTCCCTCCGAAATGGTTTTAAATGAAGATGCTAAGAAATTGAAAGGAGGACCAATCTTGCTCAAGAGGAGGGCACCCCATCAAGATAACACATTTGAACTGTCTAGTATTTAAGAGTAAGCACTAAGTTCACTTAAAAATCTTTAAATTCAGTATCTATAGTTTCATGTATTGTGTTAGTATACAATGTTAGAGGAAATAAAAGGAAATATTTTAGTGTCTTATAACATCCAATGGAACAAACATGCTAGTAAGTTGTGTTATGCTAGGTGGTTCATAGGCTACATAAATTTATAAATGAGCAAGATGTGTTATACATAAATTTAGATGAACTCGGCAAGTTGCACTATCATGGCTACTTCATAGACCATCATTAGGGAGCATAAAAATGTTGGATCAGAAACTAGCAAGCCATATTATGGTAGGTAATTAGGGTAATCATCTGTTGGCCAACAAGTTGCATTATGCTAGGTGATTTATAGACTACCATTTCTTAGGGAGCATATAAATGTGATGGATCACAAACTAGAAAGCTGCATTATGCTACTTGATCAAGCTAAGCTGGTGATGATACCATCTTACTACTATATTATCTATACCACCATTGAACTCTTCAGCTCAAAAGCTATATGAAATAATGTTGGGGGAGAAATAGAAAGAAGATTGGATGAGGCCATGTGGGAGAAACCAATCTTGAAGCGCTTGAGATGGTTCACAATACTCTTGATCTACTTCCATCAATGCATGTCATTTATAATATGTACTTCTTTGAATATTGTCTCTCGTTGGGGTAGTGTCTGCAACTTTATGCACTTTTTTATTGGTTTGACCCTGTGAGAGTGACCTCTTTTTTCCACCCACCTAATGGTATTCTGTTAGAGCCTATGGTAGGAGGTAGAAAAATATTTATCTCACCTTCTGAACTATGGTGCACTTCATTTTGAAACATTCTAGACATGCCTGCCTTCAATGCTCATGAGAGAGAATTCCCACTTGAGAAATTCCATAAACTATCATTTAGTGATAACCTTTGAGGCTTCCATGGCTACTGCATTCCATCAAAGTGCATGCTACTGCCATAAAAAGTTTCTCTATCCTTCATTCCTAACCCCCATCTAATTTCTACCTTCTCTAACCAAAGTCAAGGTGAATAGAATATTGTCAAAGTAGAAAGATTATATCAACACAAGTATATGGTTTACTATTTCTAATATCTCTCTTCTATGAATTCGATATCCACTAATTCGATCACTTTTTGACTAGAGAAACTTATCCTAACAAATCAATTAGTATAAGGATGAATGTGGTCAATAGTGTAAATGATTTGTTGTTTCATATGTTCATACTTGGTTCATAAAATATACAAATGGCTATCTCTAATTGACTTCACTAAGAAAAATGCAGCCTAACCTTCTTGCTTCTTAGGATAAACCTCCACTCAAATCTATAGAATTGATTGAACAACAATTGATTAATGATATGAATTATGTTACTCTTGTCTCCCATATAATACAATGTTACTCATGCAATGTTCAAGTCTCTATTTTTGATGTTCATCGTGTCATTATTATGATCACCATGTATCATATAATATCTAAATTATGTTTACAGTAAAGATGAGATGTTGTGTTCCCTATGCAGTTATCTTTGTGATACGAGTGCATTCTAGAGATTTCTAGATTATTATGAACATGTTGGAAATGATTGAAATGATCATAAGAAAAGTTGTTGGAATAATATATGGAACTGGTAAAGAATTTCCTCAATCATTGTTTTGTCATTGATGTCAAACTTGCTACTTGCAGGAATGACAATTGCTTTAGTGATCCAAATACTATCAATTAGTTGATTGTCAAGGAGGAGGCAATCAATAAGATGTAACTAGAACACCTAGAGAAAGGTTGAATTTATTATGTTGTAATGAAGTACAAGGATCAGCTAAGCCATTGATGAAAAAGTGTATTTGATGACATACTATAAGATACAAAGAATGGGCACACTGAAACATATCAAAGATTTAAGGTTTTAGCTAAGTCTTTTGTAAAGCTCAACTAAGTTCATTAGAGAGAAGGAGTCGAGCAAGCTAGTAAGAGCTGAGCAAATTCCTAGTTAATGCCGAGTAAACCTCAGATGCCGAGCAAGTTTAGATGTCGAGTAAACTTTAGATGCCGAGCAAGTTCAGATGCCAAGTAAACTTCAGATGTTGAGTAAACTTCAGATGTCGAGTGACACAGAGTTCATCAAGTGCCGAGTAGAACCAAGTGTCGAGCAGGTATAGGTGCTGAGTAACATAGAGGTGCCGAGCACCAGTAACTCAATAATGTCGAGTTGCTGCATTATTTTGGAAATCAAAGATTCGCCAGATCTAAGCTGACAAGGTTGTTATCTAGAAATTTGTAAATTAAAAGGAAGATAAGAATGATGAGCTGGTGGCACAGAACACCATGTAGAACATTTTTAAGGATACAACTGGCGAAGTTTCTAGAAGAGAACAAGATATGGGGTAGATACATTGTATCCTACCTAATCCATTTTGAAACCCTAAAATTGGAGAGGGAGAATTGAGCAACAAAGGCAAATCAGATTTCTATTTAAGAAGACATAAATTAATAAAAAAGAGAGAGAGAGAGAGGTGGTCAAGCATAAAAGCATGAAGTACTAAAGAAGGTGCTAAGGAGAAGAAAGCACAAGAATTTTGTTTGGATAGACGACCAAAAGGATGATTACATTGGCAGAATGAGTAAGAAGACTCAAGGAGACGAAGCTTGAGAGGAAGACAAGCAATCAGAGTTGGAGTGATTGAAGCCAAGCATAAGGATTGAACTGAAAGTGTGATCTGAAATCTGCAAAGTATGTTGTAAGTTATATCAGATCAAAAGATCATTATCGTTACTTTCTAGCAATTGTAATAGTAAGTTTAAATCCTATGGACTTAGGTTGGTTTAATAGCCATAAGATAAATCCTTTAACAGGGTGACATTCCAAGTGAATGTTCTAAAGACCTTTAACCAGGCCCATTCCTAACAGTTTGGTGAAATCCTCTAACAAGGTCACATTTAACAGTGTGTTGTAAGCCTTTAACAGGGCATCACTTCAAAAGAGTGAGAATAAAGTAGCATGTTACTAGTGGTTTTTCCCAAATTGGTTTTCCACGTAAATCATTGTGTCATGTGTTGATCTTTGATGTTTTATCTTTGCATGTTGATTTATTGTAAATTGCTAATATGGTTGAATTTAAAGTTTGGATGGATGAAAAGTGTATGGATTCATTAAGAGTAGTAAAAAGGTATTAATAGGGCATTTGTACCTTGGATAACTGATTCACCACCCACCCCCCCCCCCCTCTCAGTTATTCTAAAGAATTCTAACAACATATAGGCAGTTATTTGTTTGTAACCTCCCAATAATCTTATAGTGGTCTGAATCCAATTATTTGGAAAATACATGGGGAGTTTAAGGAAAGTTATGGATTATTGTTTGATCTTTCTTAAATTAATTAATTAGTAATGGATTTTTATAGGCTTTTATTAGTTTTTTTGCATGGATAAAAAGGAGGCAATGTTTGAGTCTTGAGATGTGGAGAATTCATGTACAAGAAGAAATATAACATAATCTCTCTATTATCTCTCTATTATTGTTCTATATTTTGGTTGTATTCTCCCCTCACCATTGTGGTATGAACATAAACCTTAGTTGAAAATTAGTAATCTTGATAGAAATTTAAGAAAATGTACTTGTAATTAAATGAGTAGCCTTACAGAATCCCATATTTACTATAATCGATGTTGCAAGCTCTTGAAACTCCAATATATTAGATTAATATTTCAATTCATCTCTAATGGGAAAATCAGTTAATTGTTTTTGCTTTCTAGTATGAACTTAGTTGTCTTGTGGTAATTGTGATTTGACTAGAATGACTTTGATCCAATGATAGGTGATTTGAAAACCACTTGTCAAGATGGATTGATTATTATCACTTGGTTTTTGGTCTTCATAGTAGCTATCATACTTATCAACACTTGGAAACCAGAATACCCATTACGGATTCCTCATTTGCTATTTTGTATCACTCCATATTGATTTAATAATCAGTTCATTAACCAAATCACTTCTTCTCATGATGTTGATGTGTATTGACTACTCTTCAACTTCTTCCATGTATGATGCAGCTTGATATCTTAGCTACTAGTGAAAATAGTTCTAAATGATGATTTATCCATAGTTGTGATTCTCTAATATGATTATTTTCCTTCATCTAGGAATGATTGCTCAGTACTAGATGTCATGATAAGGATCCTTCACCATTTGATCATGGATAATCTTGTGATGGTTACTGCTTTACAGTTTACATGATGACTAGTTTGAAGATGTCATGTTGACTATCCTTTTGAATGGTTTATCCATACAACATAGAGTGTCTAATGTTGATGAAAGCCTATATATGAACTACTTGAGCTTCTCCTTTCCTCTTGTTGGTAGTTGTAATGATTTTTATGCATCCATAAACAAAATCCACATCAACCTCTAATTGAAGACAACACAATTTATAGTTTAGAAACAATCATGTGTATGCCTATTGTTTGATGAAGATAAATACTGACTTAATTCCTTTAATTTATCATCTCCTATGTTGTATCTTCTCATTGTGAAAATAGAGGTTGTGATGTGTTTGAATATTTTTCATCTAGTGGTGTTGATGTATGTAACTTGATATCTTTCTATTTTGATTTGTTTAATTTTGTAACAATATTAACTAGTTCACATTGTATTCAAATTGGTGGTAGGTTCTTACTCATCTTTGTATTCGAGTCATGGCATGGGTGGTGGATACTTAGAAGGTAGTGGCTCATCCTATTATTAAACTATAAGTATAATTGTCAGATTTTCTACTGTAAAATTTTAGTCTCTAACAATGAAGTCTAATCTTTTGTTTGTGAGAGCTTACTGGGGTTTGAGTCGTAGACTACAGAGTTGTCTTAGTATGATGTCTCCTTAACACATCTCTATGGCATACAGATATGTGATCATGAGGTTGCCATAGGTTGGAATAGAATCAGCCTTTGAGAAGCATAAATTAATTTTTTAAAGGCAGCATTCTTTTTATATGAGAAGAGGCTCTTATAGCTTGAGATGGCTAAATGAGAATCGAAGAGTAGAAATATTATACAAGCTGGTAGTTGGTAGCTTGAGAATTTGAAGAGATTCTGGTGGCAGCATTTACTGTTTCATAAATTAAAGATATTAATATCTCAGGTGTGGGAAGGCATAGGATGCAAGATGAGTAGCACATTAGTGTTTGCTTGTATTTGGAAATTTATTTATTTTTTAGGAATTTTCATAGAATGACTCTTGCAGATAAAGGTTCTATGCATCATCTCCAAGTGCATATTACAAGTACATTTTAGTATTATGGATATTATACTGATCTACAAATGTTTGCATGCCTTTTTGGCACTTTTAATGATGGGATGTTGTTAGATTAGCAAGATATATCTAAGTTTGAACTAGTATATGGCAAACTAGAATATTTCCTTTGTGATTGCTGCAAAGTGCTTCATTATGCCCTTGATACTATCAAAGCCTGCCATTAGAAAGAATGTTGGATGGTTTGCTTATAATTGAGATACAAACCAAGTTGACATAAATGTTTCCATTATGAGATAATTATTGGTTTTTAGATTTGAGGGAAAGGCATGTCAAATCCTCTACTATAATGCCCATGTTGCTACGAAACCTAAGTGGTTTAATCTAGACTGATTTTTGTTACGTTTAGAACCCATAGTGAATAATAAAGGAGGGAATTGAACCATCCCTAAGGCTCACACTTGTTGAGGTCCACTTCAGCAATGGCCCTTCCTATGAAATTGCTATCTAAAACCTTTCTAATGAGATAATGTGTTATGAGCTCTTCATCAGTGGGATGGAATGTGAATCCAGGAGGCAGTTGTGCATCACCCATTGTTAACATCATAATGTTTGTTGACACTTGAGTGCCAACACACTTAATCATATTCCACATTGGATGCTGAGTGAAGTTTAGATGCCGAGTGAAGTTCAAATTTCAAGTGAAGTTCAGATGCCGAGTGAAGTTCAGATTCCGAGTGAAGTTCAGATACCGAGTGAAGATCAGATACCGAGTGAAGAACAAGTGTCGAGTAACATGAAGTACCGAGTAATACAATTTTGTTACGGTGTTGAGCTATCTAGGAAATAGCATGTGCCGAGTATCAGAAATACCTCAGGAGCCGAGTAATTTAGTAGATCAACATAAAAGTTTGTAATTGCACAAACTATGATGCAAATAGTTTTTACAGCCGACATAAGGTAAATCTTGAAGGATTTAATGATGAGATCGAATCTTTTATTTTTCCTATGTAATTTCCATGCAGCCAATAAGAAAAATGCTAAAGGCATGCAACCAATCAGCAAAAGATAAGTATTGAGCAAAAAATGAAGATTGAATATGGATCGTAGATCCATACCTAACCCTAAATCTTCAAATGTCTTTATAAGGAAGACAAAACTTCATTGTAAAATAAAAAAGAGAGATAAGAGGTATGAGAAGATATACAAGGGTTCGCAAGGAAGTCTATTTTCAGAAGTAAGGATTATTAGATCACAAAAGGATCCAGATCAGAGAAAGCAGAACAAGTGCCTGCAATCAGCAATCAAGGATTGTAATCAGTCAGGTTTATTGTACCTAATACTTTCTAGCAATTGTATTAGAATAAAAATCCTATGGTGATAGGTTAGCTTAACAGTTGGTTCGATAAATCCTTTAACTAGGTGATAAAATCCTTTAACAGGGTAACACGTCATGTTAAGTGTTTAAAAGCCTCTAACCAGGTCACTATTGACACAGTGTAAAGCCTTTAACAGGGCAGGCCATTAACAGGGCAAACCATCAAAAGTGGTTGAACAATATTGCTGCAGTAATTTTTGTGGGTATCATCCCCACCCCAGTTTTACCTTCTTATTCTTGGAGGGTTTCTGGGTTACCAAATTCTAGTATTAAGTGTTATTGATGCATGTGTCTGGTTTCATGATTATTTGATATACTTACATGCATGCAATTTACTTTCAGTTAAAAGTTTTATTGGATAAAGTATGATACTTATGATTCAACCCCCCCCCCCCCCCCCCCTCTCATAAGTACTCTTTCCATATTTGAATATTCCAACACCCATATCATGAGTGTAACTAAAGTTAAGAGCCTCTATTATTGAATTCTCTTCCCTACTACCCATATTCATTTCCTTTACTATTCATAATTTGTGAATTATGAATAGCAAAGGAAATGAATATGGGTGATAGGGAACAAATTATGAATAGAAAAGGAAATGAATATGGGTGATAGGGAAGAGAATTCAATAATAGAGGCTCTTAACTTTAGTTACAGTCATGATATGGATGATGCACAACTGCCTCCTAGATTCACGTTCCATCCCACTGATGAAGAGCTCATAACACATTATCTCAAAAGAAAGGTTTTAGATAGCAATTTCATAGGAAGGGCCATTGCTAAAGTGGACCTCAAGAAGTATGAGCCTCAAAAAAAAAAAAAAATTTGACCAATGCTTGGCAGTTTTCTACCAAGCATTGGTCAAAATTTTGACCAATGTTGTGCAATTTTCTACTAGCATTGGTCAAAATTTTGACCAATGCTTGGTAGAAATTGTGCCAACAATTTTGTGCAGTTTTCAACCAATGTGTTGGTCAAAATTTTGACCAACCAGTATGTTGGTTGAAATTTCGATGAGAAAATTTTTTACCAATGGGTTGGTCAAAAATTTTGACCAATAAAGGTTGAAAAATGACCTCAAATGTACTAGTGTGAGAAAGAAAGTTGGGAAACTTTCTTTACCTTATTATGATGCTTCAAGGAAGATGACCGCATGAGCTTGGGTGTAGAAGATAGAAACATACTTGCAGCTGAATCCTATGCCTGAGGAGGAGGCTATAAAGTATGTGGCTATTCACTTAGCTGGACCAGCACATTAGTGGTGGCACCATGGCATGGTAACCTTGGGAGATAATTAGATCACATCTTACAAGGAGTTCACTGAGAAGCTCATAGAGAGATTTGATACCAAGGATCCTAAATTACAGTTTAAGGAGTTGGCACAACTCAAGTAGTGGGGATCAGTTGAGACGTATATCAGTGAAATTTAGAGGCTAGCTATGTTGGTCACAGATATTTCAGAGAGGAGGTTAGTAGATGTTTATGGATGGACTCTCAGATCCCTTACGAGGTTGGGTCAAGGGGCATGACCCAGCTACATTACAGGAGGCCACTAAAAAGGCTTGTAACTTAGCACCTTCTTCATTTAGGAGCAGATTTCAGCATAGGGATTCTTATATGAAAAAGGATAAGGACAAGGGAAAAAAATCATTTTGCAAGGATGCTCAGCCAAAAAGAGATAAGTTGGATAATAACACCCTAAATGATTTGAGAAAGAAGAAGCTATGTTTTAATTGTAGAGAGCCTTGGGATTTATCTCATAAGTGTCCTCTCAAGGCTATGGAAAATCAAATGGAGTATTTCTCAGCAGAGGAGTCACAATCAGAGAGGGAGGATCAACACTCTAATTCAAATGAGGATAGCACTACAGAGGATAGTCGCATTCCTGAGGATGAGAAGTCATTAGCATGATTAATGAGGGCTCAGAAGGCAATCACATTTAAGGTCAGGGGTACTATCCAAGGGTAGAAAGTGATCTCACTCATTGACACTGGGGCTACACACAATTTTATAGATGCACAATTGGTAGCCAAGAGAGGTGTACAGACCGAGGAGCATGTTGGGTTCAGAGTCATGTTAGCTAATGGTGACAAACTATTATACACTTGGAAGATATCTAATCTTCTCATCAGGTTTGGAGATGGCTATGAGTTGGAGGATGATTTCTATGTGGTAGACATGGGAGACTATGATGTCATCCTCGGTATGATATGAATGGCCTCGCTAGTTGAGTTCACACTCAACCTAGCAAAATTGGAGATGAGGTTTCAGCATGAAGGGAGAACTATTGTACTTAGAGGACTTTCAGATGGGAGTTGCAGAGTAGTCTCCATGAGGAGAATGCAGAGACTTTTTTAGCATAATTACATAGAGTGGGTAGTAGAATGTTTGACAATGCTAGCGTCACAGGAGCCATAGGTGAAGAGTAATCTGCCAGATATCTAGGAGATACTTGATAGGCACACTAAGGTATTTGGTGAGATTCTACATGGGGCTCCTCTTGACAGGGGGATAGAGCATTTTGTTGAGCACAAGGAGGGAGCCAAACAAGTTATGATTACTCCCTATCATCATCCTATAAAATACAAGGATGAGATAGAGAAGGAAATTAAGGAGTTGTTGGAGATGGGGCATATTAGGCCTAGTAAGAGCCTAGTAAGAGCCCCTTTGCTTCCATAGTAATGTTGATAAAGAAGAAGGATGGAACAATGCACATGTGCATCAATTACTGGGAATTAAATAAGAAGACAATTAAGAATAGATATCCCATCCCACAAATAGATGTGTTGATTGATGAGTTACATGGTGCATGCTTTTTTACAAAGATTGATCTATGGTTAGGGTATCATCAGATCAAGATGAGGGAGGAGGACATTGAGAAGACAGGTTTTTGGTGTCACTATGGCCATTTCAAATTTTTGGTTATTTCATTTGGGCTAACTAATGCTCCTGCTACGTTCTAGAGTTGCAAGAATCAAGTATTTAGGGAGTAGCTTAGGAGTTTTGTGGGAGGAGCATTTACAACATCTAGAGATGGCGTTGTCCACTTTGGAGAAAGAGTCAAGATTTGCCAAGGAATCTAAGTGTGAGTTTGGGATGACTAAGCTACTATATCTTGGGCATATCATTAGTGCAGATGGAGTTTAGGTAGATCCCAAAAAGATTACGGCTATTGTTTATTGGCCTACTCCTATGAATCTTACATAGCTTAAGGGGTTCCTTGGTCTCTACAGGTTTTACAAGAGATTTGATAAGGGATTTTCACATATTGTTGCACCCTTGATAGATCTTACCAAGAAAGGGGCTTTCGCATGGATAGGGGTAGCTCAGAGAAACTTTGATCATTTCAAGAAGGTGAGGATATCATGTCCAGTACTAGCTCTACCAGATTTCATGAAGCCATTTAAGCTTCAATTTGATGCATTAGGAGAAGGGATTGGGGTAGTCTTGATGCAGGAGAATCATCCGATTGTTTTTGAGAGCAGGAAGCTCCATGGAGTGGAGAGGATCTATTCCATCTATGATTGGGAGATGTTGTCTATTATGCATGCATTGGCTAAGTTTCGGTCCTACCTAATTGGGGGAAAGTTTTTTATCAGAACTGATCACAACAGCATCAAATACTTCATGAGTCAACGTGATTTTAATGATAGACAATAGAAGTGGATTACGAAGTTACAGGCCTATGACTTTGACATTAAGTTTGTCAAAGGTAAGAAGAATGTGGTAGCAGATGCTTAATCCAAGAGACCCCATATTTGTGCTCTAGCTAAGATTATAGGAGATTGGAGAAATAAGATTACAACAGAGTATGCAAGGGACACTTGGCCTTTTGGACTGATTGTAGGCACCATACAGGCTGATCGTTATGTGGTGATGATCGTATTGATTAAGTTCCAGGGTAGGATATATTTGATTCCTTCATTATAGTTTAGGGAGGTAATGCTGAAGGCATTTCACAATGCACCTATAGCTAGACATCTAGGGATCTTTAAGGCCTATAGATAGATCCGTGAGTAGTTCACATGGAAAGGGCTCAAGGATGATGTTCAGAAGCATGTCAGGGAGTGCAGTTTGTCAACAGAATAAGGGAGAACACACATATCCTACAGGGTTGTTATAACCTTTGCCCATTCCAGATAGGAAATGGGAAAGTATTTCTATGAACTTCATCACTAGGTTACCACAAGTACAGGGGAAAGATTGCATCTATTTGATAGTTGACAAACTAACGAAGTTTTTCCACTTCTTTGCTATTCCATCCACTTACATAGTAGCATAGGTGGATGATCTTTTCTTTAGAGAGATATTCAAGTTATATGGGATACCTATTTTTATTGTCAATGATAGGGATAATAAATTTATGAGTACTTTTTGGTAGGAATTGTCTAGGTTGTGTGGTACAGATCTTACACCTAGCACTAGTCATCATCCACAGACAAATGGGTAGAAAAAGGTTGTGAATAAATGGGTAGAAGGATATCTGAGGAACTATGTGATTGCACAATAGAGGGCTTGGATCAAATGGCTACATATGGGAGAGTACTATTATAACACCACTTATCATATGTCCATCAAGATGACTCCATTCATGGCATTGTATGGTTATGAAGCACCTAGTTTCATGGATCTAGTTTTGGAGGATACTAGAGTGCCCAAAGAAAAACACTTCTTGCAGGATAGTCAGGATATTTTGAGGGTGCTCGAGAATATATAACAAGCCCAAAATCAACAAAAATTGTATGTTAACCAACACCAAATAGAGCATAGCTTCGAGGTTGGGGGTAACAACCATATAGACAGTCATCACTCAAGAAGAGCGGAGCAAAGAAGTTGAGGCCTAGGTTTTATGGCCCCTATAGAGTGATTCACAAGGTGGGTGAGGTTGCTTACAAGATTTAACTTCCAGAGGGTAGTCGGGTGCATAATGTGTTTCATGTATCGAGGCTTAAGAAAGCCATTGGTCAGAGAGAGTTGTGCCTTCTACAAAATTGCCACCATTAGATGGAGGGAAAGCTCGTATTGATTCCTGAGGCTATTCTGGATACTAGGAAAAGGACTCTTCGAAACAAGTTGATTAAAGAATATTTAGTCAAGTGGAGATATCTTCTAGAAGAAGATGCTACTTGGGAGAGTGAGCAAGTGCTACAGCAAACATGATTGAGATTGCTTGAGGACAAGAAATTTCAAGGAGGGCAGACTATAATGTCCCCATCTTTTTAGCAACTAAGTGTAGTTCTTAGCCTTCACATTCTCCAAAGGCTAAGTGGAGAAATAAGGGGAAATTGATTAAGTTAATTTATTATAAAGTCATTAAATAAATTAAAATTAAAAGGTGATTTTATATTTAATTAATTTAATTAATTATTGTATTTCAAGGAGAAGCTTCTAGACAGTGCATTAATTAATGGAAAGAGGGAAGCCTCTAGTAATTTAATTTTCTAGAAGCACAATTAATTATTTTATTGCAAGGGAGGAGTTTCTAGAGAATGCATTAATTATTAGAAGGGGAAAGCTTCTAGTAAATGCAATTAATTAATATTTTATTTCCTTCTAGAAAGGTGAAAAAAGTATAAATAGAGGTGGGAGCTTCATTATTTAGCATCAGATGATGGTGACTTGCATTTGATAGGAACTTGGATGTATAATTTTGTCCTTGGCATTAAAGGATGTTCATCCTCTCTTGTGACATTCTAGACATCATTCCCTTGGGATTTGGCCTTTGGAATTCATTGCTATCAACTCATTAACAGCCAACTTGGATGAATTTGTAGCCACAGGCAGATTGGGTGTAATTATTTACATAAATTCCTTCTTGTACATTTTATGTGGTTTTAAATCTATGCAAAGACATTAAGATGTATTTCAGTAGTTGGTTCAGTTATTGGGCATTTCCAAGCTGCCCATTACAAGAACCTAGTGATTCTTTAGATTATCATGCAGTATCTCACACCTATAATACAAGTAATAATCCTCAACCTACTAATTGTCTCCCACCTTCTCAACCTTTCTTCCTCTTCCACCTCATCTTTCTCAAAATCTTGGGTTGAAATATGACTTGGTATTGCAATTATGTAATATCCCCACCAAAATTTTTGTTTGGAAAATTCTTCAGAAACCTCCTACATATTATGAAGCCTTGAAAAAATCTTTAGCCACTCTTCCAACTCAAAATCTTAATCAAGATAATACTGATGCCTTTTTACAGTGCATGAATATTACACCTATCCCACCTCAAATTATGTTTACTCGTGATGATTTGTGTCCTAAAGAGATTCAAGATCATTGTGATTCTCTTATGGTAGCTTTCCTTATCAATGGTAACCTCATTCATAGAACCTTATTTGATAATGGTTCTAGGCTCAATATTAGTAGCATTGATATAGTCAAAGAAATTAAATTTGGCCTTTCAAATATCAAACCTGATAATGTTCATATACATGGATTTGATAATGTTTCCTAGAAAACTTTAGGGACCATAACTTTGTCTATCAAAGTAGGCCTTTTTATTTTGAATACTTCTATTCATGTTATGCTTGGACCTCTTTCTTAAACCCTTCTTTTGGGTAGACCTTGATTATATGATATCCATGCTATTCCTTCAAATCTTCATAAAACAATCAAGTTTATCTACAATAATGTGATGTCCATTCTTTGTGTGGATACTAACCCAAATAGTTGTCAAAATATTGAGGAGAGACAAGATCAATAATCTAATGGTGATCCTTCTTCTACAAGTGTCCTTTTACCTTAGATTTCACACCAATATTTATTGGAGAATATAGATTTAATGACCTTTCATTCATGAAATCTACCACAACTCCTCTTTCTACTAACTTTTTTGCTACTTCCCCTTATGAGAAATCTATCACACCTTGTTATACGAAGTGTTGTTTTGGTCTTTTTTATCATAGATTCACCAAGAATGGATTTGTAAATAACAAGGAAATAATATGCCCTTAGTCGATTGGGGAAGGGGGGAGGGCATGAGTACTCTTTCCACACTATTGTTAATCGCGATTTTGGATGTGTGCTTAAGTTATGTGCAAAAAAGTGTTGAATATCATTCTTTTTCCACCTACTCTCCTTCACCATATAACATATCTTATCCTATTATTCAAGAAATCAATTTACCTAAAATTATTTGTGCTAAGGTGATTACTAGGCCTAAACATAGAAAGAAAAATAGTCAAAAAATTATGAATCTTCCAGTTTGCATGTATGACAATTATCATGACCACTCTACTAATAATAGTCAAGCTTTGAACTACAATATTCAAAGCTCATTAATAATGAGGTTATTCACATATCTCCTTATGATAAGCTTTATTGTAATCTTAATTTCTTCAAATAACATTTAAGTCCCCATTGTGTTGCTTTAGACCATGTAATATTATTGGCCTTCCTCTTTGGGGATCATTGTCATGCATGGTTTTCTTTGTGAGTAGCATAATAGGTCCTCTCTTCTCTTGTTCCTAACTTGGGGAGCATGGGAATCATAACCATCTTTCTCATTTTCTCAAGGATCCACTATTTCTTTGTTTGTATGTTTTTTTTTTGATCACATGACATCCAATCTTACATCATTTACAATTGGACTTCCATGGTAAACAGGTCACTAACCTTGGAGCCTCATAATATTATATTTTCCTTTTCAAGGATTTCCTTTTGTTAAGATAATACTAATTAAACATTTAAACATGCTCCATTAATGTAATGAAGCATCTTCAAACTATTATTTTAATATTATTCAAATATTAAATAAAATACTATTTAAATATTAAATAAAAAATAAAATATACTGAACTCATTCAACAATTTTCCTCCCAAAAAAATCTAAAATTACATAAATAAATCAAATGTAATCAACTATTAATTGTTTGTACATTCTTTAAGGAACACAAAATCACTTTATATTAGTGGCAATAATGAAAAACTAAGACTCATTTGAGTGTTAGATGTACCAATGCGTGGAGGAAGAAAGATATGGTACATGGGAGTAGGGAATAGAAAAAATTCAATCTAAAAAGAAATAGATTTGTCAACTATTGAACTACCATGATGTACATCACTGTCAGATATGCAACACTAGTTTTGAGATCGTCTACCTTGATGCGTGACCGATAAGGCCGAAGAGGCCAACACTCATTATATAAGAATTTAAACATAAATCAACATAGAAACATATGTACACACATACATACAGAGAAATAAACATTAACATAGGCATAAGCATAGACAGAGAATGTATGGATTAGTAGACCATAAATAAATATATTTTGTAACCATCAGTGGCTATCCAGCCACAAAATTCATTGGTTGGATGTTGCATGCCATAATAATGCCATGTCATCCATCATTGGTATTGTCCTAGCATGTTGCTTGTTCACCTGGTCAATCGATCACTTTCTGCGTCATTTTCTTCTTAAAACTAGTGCTATTGTACATTTTAACTTTAAAAAATATATATGCATTCCTTATGAGTAATATTTTTTATTTCAAGTTAAGTGATATAAATAGTTTGTCTAATAAATTTTTTATTCAAAAACTTATATTTTAGGAAGTTAAAATTTTATAATATTTTTCAAATAAGTTTAATTTAATAGATGTTTTCAATATTTAATTTCTTAAATATTTGAAATATTTTTATTTTATGAAAATTTATGTATAATTGAATTTATTTTTTAATAAATATTTAAACTAAAATGTTTTTTTCTTTATAAATAATTATATAAACCTAAATAATTTTTAGAAAGAACATTGTGAATATAACTATTTTTTTATAGTATAAAGTAAAAATAAAGATAATAAATTGACAATATCATTTTAAAATATATGTTTTACTTATAGATTTTTAAAAAAACTTATTTTTTTAAATATATATTTTACTATAAAAAAAAAATTACTAAAAGTAATTGTGATATAATGGAGTCCTCCTAAGTCTAATGCAAAAATGAATTAAGATTGAAATGCCGAAATTGATAAAATGTTAGGTGTATACATTTTGAGGATAATTTATTAAATATTAGAAAATTAAAAAATATAAGATTTTTTTATTTTTTATTATTATGTTTTCAATTTTTAAACACTATTTTTTTTTTTTTGATGTATATATAATTTCTCATTATTTTCTATCACTTAACTTTGTCATGATCGATTGTATAGTTGTAAAAATGGTGAATTTCATCATTATTCTATTTTTCTTCACTAAAGTAAAACAAATGTACACTATATATATATATTCAATTATCTAAACTTATTTATGTCTTGCATTTTCAAATATATGAAAATGTTATAAAAATTAAGAAGAAACAACATATTTTAAATAGACATTCTAGTTCAAAATGTGTTGGTGTGCTTATTATCTTAGATTATGTGGATCCAACTCCATTAGATGCTTTGCTACCCATGAAAGATAATCTTGCACCGAGAGTTTGATCCTTGCTAAAATTTCAACATTAATTTTACATTGATTACTTTTACTCATTTAATACATAATGTTTTAAAATTTAATATATTTAATATATTTTTTTGTTATGTTTTTAGATTTTTCTATAAATAAAAGTGTACATAAAATTATATTTAATAATTAAATAATTAGATAATTAGATATATTTTTATAAATATTTTGTAAGGAAATAAGATATTGATATTCTAAAGTGTACTTTTATTATTATTTACAATATACAAATATGTGAATATAATTATATGTTGAATTATATAAATATAAAAGTGAAGTTTTATAAAAAATAATCCTACTTTTAGTTTAATTTAAGTATCTTAAAAATGCATACACCACAACAAACATCAACTTAGAGTTATGCGAGAACACTTTATTTTTGTTTATTTTTTATTGGTTAATACAAGCCAATTAAAAACAAAGAAAATCCTTAAAACATAGAAAATAAAATTAGATATAAGAATGTTACAAATACAACTTAATATTAATTTATTTTTCTTCATTAAAATATTTTTTAATTAAATTGGTTTAATTTTATGCATCACTCTTAACATTTAATAAGTTTTTAATAATTTATATTAACATAGAATAAAACATATCATTTATATCATTTATGTTTCATATGTGTTTCGAATCAATGTTTTGGATCCCACTCTATCATCATATCAAAGCTTTAAAAGGTGATTTGTCATCATATCATCTTTATTTAAAAAGTATTAATAAAAATCTGAAAATAAATAATATATAATAAATTAAAATATAAATAAATAATTTATATCAAAATTTAATCATCTTAACATATAAATTTAATATTTAATTTATCTTTAAAAATATTATAAAATTTTACTTCTTAAAATAAATTAGATAAATTATTTATGTCTTGAAATTATATTATACCCCCACCAAGATTTCTCTTTGGAAATTTTTTCAAAATTCTCCTACATATCATGAAGCCTTGAAAAAAATCTTTAGTCACTCTTCCAACTCAACATCCTAATCAAGATAATATCAATGTCATTTTACAATGCATGAATATTACATCTATCCCACCTCAAATTGTGTTTACTTGTGATGATTTTCCTCCTAAAGAGATTCAAGATTGCTATGATTCTCTTATGGTAGCTTTCCTTATCAATGGTAATCCTCATTCATAGAACCTTATTTCACAATGGTTATGGGCTTAATATATGTAGCATTGATATACTAAAAGAAAATTAATTTGATCTTTCAAATATCAAACCTAATAATGTTCCTATACATGGATTTGATAATGTTTCATAGAAAAATTTAGGGACCATCACTTTACCTATCAAAGTAGGTCTTGTTATTTTGAATACTTCTATTCATGTTATGCTTGGGCCTCTTAATTAAAACCTTATTTTGGGTAGACCTTGGTTACATGCTATCCATGTTATTCCTTCAACTCTTCATAAAAAAGTCAAGTTTATCTACAATAATGTGATGTACACTCTTCATGTGGATACTAACCCAAATAGTTGTCTAAATGTTGAGGAGAGACAAGATCAAGAATCTAATGGTAATCCTTGTTTAGCAAGTGTCCTTTTAGGAGATCATTGGAGATCCTTAGATTTCACACCAAGTTTGCCACAACTCCTCTTTCTAATAACTTTGTTGCTACTTCCCCTTATGAGGAATCTATCAAACCTTGTTATATGGATTCTTGTTTTGGTCTTTGTTATCATAGATTTGTCAAGAATGGTTTTGTAAATAACAACAAGGAAATCATATGCCCTTAGGCGAGCGGGGTGGGAGGGCATGCATATTCTTTCTACACCATTATTGATTATGATTTAGGATGTGTGCTTAAATCATGTGCGAAAAAGTGTTGAGTATCATTCTTTTTCCACATGTACTCTCCTTCACCATCTAACATATCTTATCCTATTAATCAAGAAATAATTTTACCTATAATCATTTGTGCTAAGGTGATTATTAGGCCTAAACGTAGAATGAAAAATAGTCAAAAACTAATGAATCTTCCATTTTGTATGTATCACCATTATCATGACCACTCTACTAATAATAGTCAACCTTTAAATTACAATATTCAAAGCTCATTAATAATGAGGTTATTCACATATCTCCTTATGATAAGCTTTATTGTAATCATGATTTCTTTAAATAACATTTAAGTCCCCATTGTGTTGCTCTACACCATGTAACGTTGTTGGCCTTCCTCTTTGGGGATCATTGTCATGCATGGTTTATTTTGTGAGTAGCATAATAGCTCCTCTATTCTCTTGTTCCTACACTTGTGGGGGGGTAAGGGAATCATAACCATCTTTATCATTTTCTGAAGGATCCACCATTTCTTGTTTGTTTTTAATCCTGTGACATCCAATCTTACATCATTTGCAATTGGATTTCCATGATAAATAGATCACTAACCTTGGAGCCTCACAATATTGTATTATCCTTTTCAAGGATTTTCTTTTGTTCAGATAATACTAATTAAACATTTAAACATGCTCCATTAATGTAATTAAGCATCTTCAAACTATTATTTTCATATTATTCAAATATAATAATAATATTCGAAACTAATATTCAAATTTACTGAACTCATTCAACACTTTTCCCCCAAAAAAAATCTGAAATTACATAAATAAATCAAATGCAATCAACTATTTATTTGTTTGCACATTCTTTAAGCAACAAAAAAATGTTTTAAATTAGTGACAACAATGGAAAACTGAGAGTGATTTGAGTTTTAGATGTACCAATTGTTAGAGTAAAGCATTAATTTCATTTCATTTATTAAATTTTCTTTATTCCCTTCTTAAGATTTCACTTTATGCACCTTTTGCAATCATACTTAATAATTAATTAGTAATTATTAAATAGAATTTACCTTTTAGGTTACCTTTTGTACCTTTTAGGTTACCCTATTCAGGTTTTGATCTCCTTCTATAAGGATCGATCTTTTGTAATTATCATGTATCTTTTTCGTTTCTGAGAATACATTTTGCATATATTTAGAGTTTTTCGTTTCTGAGAATACATTTTGCATATATTTAGAGTGAAACCCTTGCCTCCTCTCATCTTTTTCTTATGTGACATGTTTTTTACATGCTAGTGTTCTTCAGACTTTGTCAATTTGTTTTGATCAAATCCTTCATGGTATTAGAGTTGGATCTGCTATAGCTTGTTCATTATTTGGAGAAAAATGAGAACAAGGGTTTGATTGAATAGATCTAGAGTTTTTCAGGTATTTCTTGTGAAAATAGGGGGTCTCTAATTTTTGGAGCACTTTGAGGCCAAGAAAACCATACGGATGGATTTAGAAAGTGTCAAAACCCCCATTTTCATATAAAGTTTGTCAATTTTGGACAATGTTGATCCAAGAGGCAAAAATGTTTTGCCTAGCAGGGTCGCACAACCTCTGCATGCACTCCAAGGCAATATTTTTTTAAAAGAATTTGCAAAAAAGGCCTTTGTGGCACCACCATGGTTAAAAAGTTGCTAGCGGCCGCCAACGTGATTAGCTAACAACATTAGCATTGTTGTGGTTACCACTAGTGGCCTACGGTTTAAAAAACTGCACCATCGACCACTGCAATAGCGCCTCCCACTCGCCACCATGGCCTCGCTCCACTAGTGGCTCCCTTGCCCTCCGTCGCCTGGACACCACTCTGCCACCACTCACCAAAGATGATTTTTTTTAACAATTTTTTTAAATCATTTTTCTTTTATTAAAAAATAATAATTTTGTATTGCTTCAGGGGGTCTTGTCGATTTTCTCACAATATCTTGAGCATACGAAGGTCTTTTTTAGATCTAAAAGAAGCGGCAGAAAGCTGGTTTTGAGACAGACATGATGAACTAGATATTTTTGGAAATTTTTTTCTAATTTACTACCCATTATTATGCTTCAAGTCTGTTGATAACTTCTATCTTCTAAGGGGCATAACTTCTTCATTATAGCTTCATTTTTCGTTCCAAAAAAGCATTGGAAAGCTCTTCTCTAGCACTTTCCAAATTCTTTGTCATTTGACCAGTATTTTGTACCAGGTGTTTGTGATTCATTTCTAAAGCTTTTTTACTCTTCACTCATTTACACATTCTATTTGTAAGTTGGGGTTTGGGTTATTGCATTGTGGGGGGCATTTTTATATTATTTTATGTTATTATATAAACATATCAGAAAACTTTTAAAACCCCTTCTAAAACAATGGTCGAGACCTCTTCTTCTCTAGAACTTCTAACCACTCACAATTACCACACTTGGAAGACCTTGATGACTCAACTTCTTTGGGCAAAGGTTTGTGGTCATGTTTAGATGTCATGCTGCCTATTTTTTAGATGCCTTATGAGATCATGCAACATCAAAACAAAATGAATGAGGCAATCTGATTGATTGCATTATAGGTATCAGATAGTCTATAGTTTCATTTGGATGGGTGCAATACTCTTCTAGAAATGTAGACCAAGCTTCATGGCTTTTTTGGTACTGTGAATGAGTTCAGGGCACTTCGGATAGAGGTAGATCTAACCTCACTTGTAACCGATTCCTTTCTAACTATTAATGACTTCTTGATGAAGTTTAATCAATAGAGATCTATGTTGCAAGGTTGTGGAAAGATGAAGACTGATGTTGAGTACATCTATTTGATTCTCTCTAAGCTTTGAGGAAATTTTCAAATATTTTCTTCCACCTTCTATTCGACCAAAGATGCTTTGGGGAATAGACTTGCTATGCCTACTTTTGAGGTCTTTTGTGATTGCTTGACTAGAGAGCAGTCAAAGCTTACACAGTTGGATACTATGACTGGTTCTAAGACAAATGCATTGGTATCTCAAACATCTAAAGGAAATTTGAAGAAAAAACTAAAGCATAAGTTAGATTCAATAGGTAGTGAGAGTTCCTCCAAGCCTTCTCCCAAATTAGATGGTTGGAAGCCCTCTCAGAAGGGTGATTCTTCTAAGTCTAGTGAATCTTCCTCCAAGACTAAGAAGTACATAGATGAACCTTGCAATTTTTGTGGAAAGGAAGGATATTTAGTTTTGAGGTGTTGGAAACATCTTGAGGCATTAGAGGAGGCCATGTAGCATTCCAGTATTGCTTCTCTGAAGCCTCCACCTCTACTTACAGGGAAAGGACATGCTCTTTCTGCACGAGCATTGTCTTCTATAGCTTCTTGGATTTTTGATTTGAAAGCTTCCCATCATATGACACACTCACCTAATTTGGTTACCTCACTTGCTCAAAGTGTTACTACATAGATTGTAGTTGGTGATTCTTCTCAGCTTTCAGTCACAAGTTCAAGAACTATCTCTTGAGAAGGTGGTTCACTACAAGATATTCTCTTGGTTCCAGCTATTTCTACGAACCTACTGTCTGTCTTTCAGATTTTTCATTTAGGCTCTAGAAAGATAGTTGAGTTCTCACCACATGATATGGTTATTCAAGACCTCCATGATCCTAACTTGGTTATTGCTACAAGGAGTGTTGATCTTCAATCTCACTTATATCAGTTTGATGGCTTTTAGAGATCTGATTTTACAAGTGTTTCTCCCATTGCTCATCTAGACAAAGTGAGGAAGCTTTGGCATGAGAATTTTGGCCATGTCAACTATAGATATCTATAGCAGATGAGTACAAAGGAGCTAGTGATTGGGTTACCTCAAATCTCTTGTACTATGCACTTGGAAAACATCACAAAGATCCTTTTCTAACAGGTAGATCCACACGTGCTAAGGCACCATTAGAGTTGATACACAATGGTATTACATCATTTCCCACTCTATCTTTTTCAGGTGCTCGACATGTGCTCACCTTCATTTATGATTTCTCTAGATGCATATGGGTTTACTTTTTGAGTAGAAGTTTGATGTCTTTGATTCATTTCAAATCATGAAGACATTTATGGAGAAGCAGTCTGGTATTTCTATCAAGCGTATACACACTAACTATGGGCGGGAATATGTGAATCTATCTTTCAAAGATTTTTGCACTGAGCATGGTTTACAACATCAGTTCTCTATTCCCTATACACCTCAATAGAATGGGGTTGTGGAGAGAAAGAACAAGACATTACAAGAGATGGTCAATTGTATGATTCAATCTAGATCTATGAGTTCTTCATTTTGGGTTGAAGCTATTAATTGTGCCAACTATATTTAGAATTAGATGCCTCACAAGGTATTGCAACACATGACTCCTGAGGAGGCTTGGACTCATGTCAAGCCCGATGTTTCTACTTTTTGCATTTTTATAGTCAGGCTTGGGCATTTATTCCAGATGCTCAGCAGAAAGCCATGAAGAAGAAGAGTCGACCACTCATTTTTGTTGGCTACTATTAGGATGTGAAGGTGTATAGGTTGTTTGATCCCGATTCTAGAGATGTCTTGTTTTGATGAGATGTTCAGTTTGATTAGCGTTATCCTTCGATGGATCCTCTGTCTCCAGCTTCTTCCTCACTACCCAGTACTTCCTCTACTCCTCTCTAGGATTACACATCCTTTGAGGAAGATATAGATATTGATATCCCTTCACCACCTCCACTAGATGTTCTGCGAGTGTCCAAGTGGGCTTGTGATACTCTTGATGCAATTGGACCTTTGGCAGGTGATCCTACAGATACTCATCGCACTTGTGCTTAGATTGTTGGTAATGGCCTTTTGAGTCATGTCATTTCAAATGATCCTCAGAGTTTTTCATAGGTGACATGACACTTAGAGTGGGATAGGGCTATGGATGAGGAGTACTCTTCTTTGATGAAGAACCACACATGGGATCTTTGTCCTCTTCCAAAAGGAAGAAAGTTGGTTCGGTGTCATTGGGTGTACCGTACCAAGTATGTTGCAGATGGTTCTATTGATAGGTACAAGGCACATCTTGTTGCAAAGAGTTTTTCATAGGTTGAGGGTATTGATTACTCTAAGACCTTTGCCCCTATTGCTAGGATGAATTCTATTTGCCTTGTACTTTCTCTTGCAACTTCACAGGGATGGACAATTTTTCAGATGGGCACGAAGAGTGCCTTTTTGTATGGAGACCTTCATGAGGAGATCTACATGGAGCAGCCCCATGGTTTTTTACAAGACTCTTCATTAGTATGTAGGCTCCAAAGGTCTTTATATGGTTTGAAATAGGCTCCTAGGACTTGGTATGAGAAGATGGATTCTTTCTTGCTTGCTTCATAGTTCACTCAGTGTCATTCTGATCCTATAGTTTACATTCAGCATCATGGGGTTGACTTATTGATACTTGTGCTTTATGTTGATGACCTCATCATCACAACAAGCTTAGTCTCCATGATACAGGGTGTTCAACAAGCATTGAGAGAGCAGTTTGAGATGACAGATCTTGGACTTTTGCACTATTTTTTGGGCCTATAGGTTGTTTAGTCTTTAGATGGGATAACCATACTCCAGTAGAAGTATGCTCTTGACATGCTCCAGAGATTTGGTATGCTTGATTGCAAGCTTTCCCCCACACCTTTTCACTTAAGTGTTGTTTTATCTACCACTTTCTCTACTCCTACAGTGGATTCCATTTTATATAGACAGCTTGTGGGTAGTTTGTTGTACTTGACACACACATGTCCTAATATTTCCTTTGTGGTTGGACTCGTCTCTCAATTCTCCCATGATCCTCATGAGAGTCATTAGAAAGCTTCCAAATGTATCTAGAGGTATATTAGAAGTACAACATGTTATGGCATTCACTACACATTAGGGGATCCTCACATGGTTTCACAGATTTAGATTGGGCTATTTATATTGATGATCGCAAGTCTACTTCTAGTTTTGTATTCTATCTTGGTTCTAGTCCTATCACATGGTCTTGCAAGAAGCAACATGCTCATGCAAATTATCATCCACAAAGGTAGAAAACAGGGCAGTTGTATTGGCTAGTCAGGAGGTTTTGTGGCTTTGACAGTTGATGACAGGGTTTGGATTTTCTCTTGGGGCACCTTTCTATGGTGTGAAAATTAGAGTGCTATACACATTTCATGCAACGCAGTTGAGCATCAGTGGACCAAGCACATTGAGCTTCACATGCACTTCATCAGGAATCTCATTCAGGATGGCACCTTGAGCTTGGAGTACATTCCTACTGCTAAGCAAGTTGCAAATATCTTCACAAAACCTTTTGCATCTCGCAGTATATTCAGCTACGTTCTATGCTTGGGGTGAAGGAAGTTGTCCTTGGGGGGTCTTAGTGATTAGTCCTTCCTTCCTTTTTTTCCATGCTTTCTCTTTTTGAAGTAGATATTTTTCCACTAAGTTTTCTCTATTTCTCCATTTCATAGAGATTTAGTGGTGATTGGGTACCTCATCAGGCCTTGTTGCTGGGACCCAAGTTTTTTTTTAGCATTGCATTGTAGTTTGCTTGCTCTTTCTGCATTGTTGCTCATCTTAAGGCGGCGTGTTAGAGTAAAGTGTTAATTTAATTTAATTTATTAAATTCTCTTTATTCCCTTCTTAAGATTTCGCCTTATGCACATTTTTTATTCATATTTAATAATTAATTAGTAATTATTAAATAGCATTTACCTTTTAGGTTACCCTTTCTAGGTTTTGATCTCCTTCTATAAGGATTGATCTTTTGTAATTATCTTGTGTCTTTTTCATTTCTGAGAATACATTTTGCATATTTTCAGAGCAAAACCATTGCCTCCTCTCGTCTTTTTCTTCCGTGATAGGTTTTTTACATGCAGGTATTCTTCGAGCTTTATGGATTTGTTTTGATCAAATCCTTCACCAATGTGTTGGGGAAGAAAGACATGTGGCACACATAAGTGGGGAATATAAAAAATTCAATCTAGAAAGAAATAGATTTGTCAACTATTGAACTGCCATGATGTACAACACTGTTAGATATGCAACACTAGTTCTAAGACCATCTACCTTGATCTGTGATAGATAATGTCGAAGAGACAACACTCATCATATAAGAATTTAAACATAAATAGACATAGACACATATATACACACATACATATAGAGAAATAAGCATAAACATAGACATAAGCATAGACAGAGAATGTATGGATTAATAGACCATAAATAATCAATTCTATAGCCAGCAGTGGCTATCCAGCCACAAAATTCGTTGGCTGGATGTTGCATGCCATGTGTACCTCACAATAGGTGTATCATAGTCATGCACTAGGCCTTGCTTAGGAATAATATATTCAAACTAAGGACTATTTCTCCCACTATGAGGTGCATTTAATCTTATCAACCCAAAGACGTATACTTGAAACAAGTTTGCAAAGTATATGCACCATAAAACTCTCCAAGTTATTCTATCATTGCAAAATAACAATGTTAGAAATAAATCTAAATACACAGTAATGGCTGCAAGAAACTGCACAGTAGTTGCTGCAGGAACTGTATATTATCTAATTTGCCTATGTCTCTATGTATGTATGCATCTCTCTACCTCTCTACCTCTACCTCTACCTCTACCAAATACATGATTACAATTTTGAATATATAAGATTACTAACTCCCTAACAAAGATCTAACAAGTTTTCCATCATTCTTTTAAACAAGGAAGAATCTTATTACAAAAGTAATGACAAAGTGTGCTGAATTTCAGTTCCACATTTTCAACAGTCCACTCAAACGCATGGCTCTCCTTCATTATTGAAAATTAGATCAAACCACTTTACCATGCTATGCTCCTCCTTTTCACCTTTCTAGATCATTTTGAAAATTTAAATTTCATTAAGAAATGTGAAAGTTATGGTCATTTTTCTGAAAGTGGTTTTATGTTGCCTGAAAACATGCCACTTTTTTCTCAACCAACCTTTGATATGTGGTGCTCATTAACTATTTCGAACCAACTCAAACGCTCAAAAGGGTTTATTCTCCTTGTTTTCAGCTTTCCAAAACCATAAGCCATTCTTAATTTCATTAAGAATTGAGTGAGATGTGATTATTTTTCTGAAATTGACTTTTAACTTTATCTTCATTTCCTGCACTTGTTGAATATTGACAAGTGTCAACTTGCTTCTCCTTCTTTCCAGCTGCATGAACAACACAAATAACTCACAAACAACATGTTAAACACCTCAAGAATATTATTATTCAATGTTAATCATTTATCACAATAAATCATCATAATCCAGCATCAACTAGCTACACATGCAATTGTTAATCAATAAATCATTAATCATAGTTAATGCTTCATAAACCAAGTTAATGCTTCATCAACCAAGTTAATGCTTAATCATTAATCATTAATCATAGTTAATGCTTCATAAACCAAGTTAATGTATGGAAATGGCTTGGAAATATATTAAAACCATGGGGTAAAGTGTTATAACAAATGGATATAGATGTGACATTTTATGTGCTTATCACCATGATAATGCCATGCCATCCATCATTGATCTTTTTTTTAATTTTTTCAATGTCCTGACATGTTGCGTGTTCAACTGGTCAATTGACATCTTTCTACATCATTTTCTTCTTAAAATAATGCTATTGTAGGAAGTTAAAATTTTATAATGTTTTTTAAATGAGTTTAATTTAATACATATTTTCATTATTTAATTTCTTAAATATTTGAAATATATTTTATTTTATGAAAATTTATGTATAATTAAATTTAATTTTCAATAAATATTTAAACTAAAATGTTTTTGCCTTTAAAAAAATTATTTAAACCTAAATAATTTTTAAAAAGAACATTGTGAATTTAAGTATTTTTTATGGTATAAATTAAAAATAAAGATAATAAATTTCGTAGGAATATACTATTGCATTCACTTTTTCCAAAATCTAATTAATTTTCATCGATTATGAGAAATTAATTATAAGTAACTCAAATATTTCTAAAGTTTTTAAATTTATTTTAAAAGTTTATATAATAAAAAAATTATATGATTGACAAAATTCTTTTGGTGTTAGAAGCCCCTTTTTCAATGTTGGATTTTTTTGGCTAATTTATAGATTATATTATTTAGACATATTTTATCATATGATTATTTAAAGATAATTAATTCTTAGTTTATTTTGTAAACACATTATATGAAAATGGTTGAAAAAATAAATATGAAGTCTCAAAAATTATTTTTAAAAATGCACTTTAGATTTTTCCGAGACAAGGTCTATTTTTTATTTTTAAATTAATTAAATTATTTTTTTCCTAATTGACCTTTGCTATCTAGTATATTATAATTTAACAACATTTTTAAAAATTTACAAAACATAAAGTTAGCCTCTTATAAACAAATATATAAATATAAAGTTCAAATTTTTAGACAACTTATTAATTATGAATTCTCTTAGTTTGTACAATAATTTTCTAACTGTACATTCAACTAAATTAAATTTATTAAAAATATATAACAAAATAACAACTTATATTCCATTAAGTCAAAATAAATAGAGTTAACTATAATGACAAATACCACGCCACTATGTTGCACTTGTTTTAAATATATATTTTACTATTAAAAAAATTACTAAAAGGAATTGTGATACAATTGGAGTCCCCCTAAGTCTAATGCAAAAATGAATTAAGATTGAAATGATGAATTTGATAAAATGTTTTTAACTTCTCTTCAGTCCTTTTTTAATCGTCTAAGTCCAGTCAATACAAGCCTCGTCTTTCATTTAAGACGTCTTTTCCACTTGTAACATATTTCCACAATTTCCATACTTCGTACCACGAAAAATATCAAAATTCAAGTCCGGGGGGATGTACTCACGCAACTACCCCAACTAATATGACCTAATCCAATAAATGTGCAATCATAATCAGAAATTTATAATCTTTTTATGTTGAAGACTTGTATTTCACGGACTGCCTTGACTTCGCACGTTTCTACGAAATTGTTGGCCTCCATCCTTTTTAATCTCTTCCCCTCTCCTCACCCTGCCAATTCACTCTCATCATCATCATGGCCCATTCATTTTCATTTCTGTTTGCTCTTGTTACCATTCCCCTGTTTCTTCTCTGTTTCTGCAGCGGATGTATTCACAGGGAGCGACAAGCCCTCCTTCAATTCAAGACAGGCCTCAACTACTCCTCTCATTCCTATTCCTACACCAATCTGACATCGTGGGAGGAGGGAGTCGATTGCTGCCGCTGGGATGGCATTAACTGCAGTCACACCACCCTTCATGTACTCAGTGTTGAGATTCGCTTACTTGGCAGTGGAAGTTTCATATCCGAGAGCTTGTGCACCCTCGCTTCTCTTGAAATCATACACCTCCGTGGCTGTGGATTAGCAGGTACCATTCCTGACTGCCTACGTAAACTCTCTTCTCTCAAACTACTAGATTTATTTTACAATAACTTGATGGGGACCATTCCGTTGTCCTTTGGAAACATGTCTTCTCTCACACGACTAGATTTATCTTACAATAAGTTGAGTGGGAATATTCCACTGTTCTTTGGAAACATGTCTTCTCTCACAGCATTGTATCTTCCATACAATCAACTCACAGGAAGCATTCCCCCTTCTCTCTTTAATCTCTCTTCTTTACAATACCTAGATCTTTCATGGAATAAGTTGAGTGGTTGTATTCCAGAGTTCTTAGGAGATCTATCTTCACTACGTGACTTGGATCTTTCCGACAACCAGCTAAATGGAACTCTTCCCTCAACATTCTCAAAGTTGTCCTCCCTTACAGGACTCAATGTTCAGGGGAACACACTCAGTTATAGGAACTCTTTGCCAGAGCTACCCTCTTCACTTGAATGGCTCTCTCTCAATCTCAATGGTGGTCAGATTATTTCAGAGGTTTTCTTTCACAACCTTAGCAAATTAGAGTATTTGAGTCTGTCCAATTGTGTATTTAATTCCAGCCCCACCTGGATTCCCTTGTTTCAGTTGAAGTACTTATTTCTGACATCGTGCAAGATGGATGGTCAAATTCCGTCCTGGATATCTACTCAGTTCTCACTTCAATGGTTGAAATTAGCTGACAACAATCTTGTTGGAGAAATTCCAACTTGGCTACTAGATATGAGTCTTACGTACATCAATCTCACGACAAATCATCTCCAAGGTCACCTTTTGTTAAACACTTCAGCTTGGAATGGCTTGTGCGTCTTGGATGTGTCGAACAATGCCTTTAATGGACAACTGTCATCAACTTGGCCGTCTAGTATGAACATTTTGTTGCTAAATAACAATTCAATGACGGGAACTATTCCTCCACTGCAGGGTGATTGTGCACTGGAAATATTAAATCTGGTAAATAACCATTTGAATGGAATCATCCCTCCAAGTATAGCCCATTGTTTACAGCTTCAAGTCTTGAATGTGGGGATAATAATTTGACGGGAAGGATGCCATCCGAATTAGGTAACCTAAGTCTGCTGCAGTCACTATCGATAAGGAATAACAAGGTCAGTGGATCATTCCCCCCTTCCATATCAAGCTGTTCACAATTGATTATTTTGGATGTTGGCCAGAATTTATTGACAGGTCAGATACCAAAGTCAATAGGAAATATTTTGAAGCTGCGAGTGCTAGTAATGAGGAGGAATAATTTTGAAGGTGGTATTCCTGATGAAATTGTGCGGCTAGAATTCCTTCAAGTTTTGGACCTGTCCTCAAATCAGCTATCAGGGTTTATGCCACGTGGCATTTTCAATTTACAAGCAATGATGGTAGAACCACACCAAGAATTTAGCTTCATTCCAATTTATTCATATAACATTCCAACTTTCAGAGACCAAAATTCACAAACGTCAGTCTGGTACATGTATAAGAATGGATTGAAAATGGATTCTAAAGGCAGAGATGAGGACTATGCATATATTTTTTCCAATATGGTATCCATTGATCTCTCAAACAATCAATTGAATGGGGATATTCTTTTTGGTTTGGGAAAGTTGAAGGGCTTGAAGGTGCTCAATCTTTCTATGAACAATCTTAATGGTACAATTCCAAATACTATTGTACAATTGAGCTGGTTGGAATCATTAGACTTTTCAGGAAATAACTTTTCAGGACACATTCCAGATCTTGGATCTTTGAGTTATTTGGGAGCTCTCAACTTTTCCAACAACAAACTTTCAGGGAGTATACCGCAAGGAGGGCACATGGCAACATTCACTAATTTGTCATATTTAAATAATCCAAATTTATGGGGATGTCCACTTGCAAAGAAATGTCAGTGGCCAGAATTTGTTCCAAGTCCTCCTCTTTCTACTTTTATTAATGAAGAAAATGAGAGCAAAGAAAGCGTGTGGTATTGGATTGGAGTTGGACTGTCCTACGGAGCAGGTTTTGCAGCAGTGGTTTTACCTCTTGTATTGAAAAGGAAATGGGGACATATGTACTTCAAGGGAGTTGACTTGGTCTTGAAATTCTTTTTCCCTCAACTTCACAATTTGACAATATGAAAGTTTATATTGTTATTGATGTTAATCAATACAAATATATTGTAGTTTTTTGAAGGTATTCAAATGATTATTCTAAATTATATACTTATATATATATATATATATATATATATATATATATATATATATATATATATATATATATATATATATATTTGTTTTGTTGTTTTGTAGATTTTAGAACTACCCTAAGAATTAAATTCATGCAGACCAACAATTTTTTGATTTGACTAAAGTAGTTTACAACATGGTGTCAGGGCTATGCTTTTATTGTTGACAATGGTTTGTAATGGAAGTGCATAAAACCAATACAAATTTCTTGGTATTGTCACTTTTCTCCTTTTTATGATTGATGTATATAATATTTGTTGTATAAAAAATGGAGATCGTTATAATATACTTTTATAATTTTTGAATTAGATTGTGTGAATATTTTTAATATCAATATTTCAGATCACACTCCGTGATTCATCACATAATATTTAAAAAAAACTGAAGAAAGAAGGCAACTCTCTATAGTTGAATATAGTAACTACCAGTAGAAGCAATATAGGTTTGCTTTGAATTGAAGAAGATTTATTTAAATGCTATTTTAAATTATTAGTTACCTTTGTACACATTCCAGAATTCGTTCAAAAAACACAGCAACATGAAAATTGTCAAATGATGAAGATTCAGTGAGTGATTGTAAAGCATGCCTATAATATTTATGATTTTTATGGGTCTTTACTACAATTTCCGTGGATGATTGGTCTTGTGCCCACATCTCCAATAAAGAAACAGTAATAAATTTGATATTTCCACAATTTGCAGTATTTTCTTGAATCAGGACAAAGGAAAAAATTGAATTTGAAATTGCGCGTATATATGGTAGTCAAAATTTGTACAATTAATTAGCGATAGTGTGAACTAAATAAAGAAATGACTATACAGGTAATGTAATCTTGTGATCGGTTGTTTTTCTTGGACTTGCTTGACTTCGCATATATCTCTGAAAATTCTGTGCGAGTGCGTCAAAATTGTCGGTTTTCTCACATTTTTGAAAATTCTGTGTTAGCACATCAAAATTATTGGTTTCTTCAATTTTTGAAGCCCCTCTCAGCCGATGGTTCTTTATAATCACTTGCCCTAATGGCTCCTAAATCCTTCAAACCGTAATGTTATGTTGCACTTTTACAATGTTCCATTAATTTATGTTCTAATTCTTTAGTGCTTTTAGATTTTAACACCAACAATTTCTATTCTAGATTTTCAGTGTTTTCAGTTTTCTAGAATTTGATGTAAACTCATAGTTTATTAGAATTCCATATACACTTTCAGAAATAAAAAATGCCATCAAAGCCAACTATTGATGCGTGTGACTTTAATGTTCCTGATAGGTGGTAGGTAGGTGCAGTTTGGATTATTTGATTATTCTGAGGGCTTGAACAAAGGCTGCATGTGATAAAATTGGGCGACTCAAGCTCTTCCCCTTTAGAAAAACCTTAATTTCAGAGTGCTAAATATTTTGTATAAAGATTAGTGCTTCTCTGTTTGCGATTCATGGAAATAACTCTGCATTTCTATTTTAAAATAACTGATTACCTTTCCTGTAAACAATTGCGTATTTGTTCTGTTTTGGTTGTATAGCCTAAAGGTCTTTGTGCAACCATTTTTTACCAGACAAAGCTGGAAACTATGTCATTTCAACTTGCCCTTTCTTCTCTATTCGAGCACCCTTTTACATTTTCCCCTTTTTGAAGAACCCTTATCGAACTTATTGATGGATTCTATAAAATTGTTATCGAAGAAATTGTAAATTGTAGGTCTCATTCTTCAGTATCCAAAGCGGCGATTCTGCCTTCAATGTAGGCGCAGCCCAATTTCTGCATATATTCAGTTGGTTTGGTTTAGCAGCTATTTTAATTGATCGTTGAGTGGAGTTTAAGGTTTGATCTAGACGTGAGACAATTGTGGATGTTTTATTTTCTTGTAAATAAATGTTGTTGCTGAATTCAGATAAAGCATATTTGATTTCAACCGCAGGGTATATTTGATCAATTTAGTAATGGAAGGTATAGGGTTTCTGGGTTTTTGAAAATGTTTATAAGCTATGCTTCTCTTTTCAGATTGAAACTAGATCTAAACTTTGGAATTAGACATTATTGTGGAGAAATGTCACCAGTTGAGGTCATTTCCCTATGTATTTTGAAACTAAGGTCATTTCGCTGTTTCTTTTGAAACCTAACTTTGCTCTTAATATTGGATTCTAAGGGACTATTGTGCAATAGTATATCATCGTTTGAGGTCATTTTGTTGTTTTATTTGAAACCAAACTCTTTTCGCATGCTGAATGTGTACAGTTTGAAATAGTTCCCTGCTGCAAGTGCATAGAGGGAAGTAATTACAATTTGTAAAGGTTAAATTTCATTGTGATATTATTACTATTAGCATCACTTATTATTTTCAAGGGCTTTCTATTGTTTTTGAATTGTTACTTCCTATTTATTCCTTTAAGTATATTTTTTCTTTCAAGCTGAGCGCTGGAGGAAGCCGGGCTAGAAAGGAAATTGTATTTTATGAATTTGCTCATATCTCATATTAAGATCTTAGGAAATAACTGCATATGAATATGACAATGCAATTATATTTTGATTTCTCACTGAAAATGTCCTCCTCACTGTGAAATGACATATCAAACATGAGTATTTTAACTTCTGCATATTTTCTTTTGCTAATCTGCAGCCTGGCAGTTATTGATTTTCATTTAATTGCACCTTTCTTAGGTATTTCACTTGTTCACTTTCTTCGATTAAGAGCACCATATGGGTTGGATATAGCATCGTGTTGCTTTGTTTAGTTGATTCAGACCTCAATTTCAACACTGCCCGAGGACCTAACTGTCATCACTTTCTCTACCAGAATTTGTTTTAGAATATTTTACCCACATGACGAGATTGCTTCTATGAACTGCAGTTTGCTTCTAAGGTTGGACAAATCTTTGTCTGGTATCCTTGCCTTGTATAGTTGCAGGCTAAAAGAAAATGTGAATATCCCCTGCTTTTAGTTTCTTTCACATTTTTTTGTGCTTGGTTTAAGCAATCAAAAAATGAAGAACATAATTAATGTTGAAGTTATGTAGGTAGTTTCTATGTAAAATTGAAAAAAAATAAGTGCACAATGAATGTTGAACTGTATTTTGATTTCTAAGTTAAATTGATTTGGCTTGGGTTGCATTATAGTCAACAATAATTTTTTTTTTTTTTGTTGATGTTGATTTTGATATGAAGTTGAATGCAAGACTTGAAAGAAGACATTACTTTCAAGTCTAGCAATGTCTTATTTTTTAATCGGTACATACCTAATTCTTTGCCTTTCACTGTGTGCTTAGGTATGCTTTTAAAAAGTGAAAACATAAGCACATGATTATATATATTTTAAGCCTCAAATCTAACAGCGGCAGAACAGATTACAGCGTAGTACTGAGTTGGGATAAATCACCTCTTAACAAACTGTGATCAAAATTAACTACATCACATTTATGCTTCAGCCAATCAAAAGGCAAGGACTCCTGCTCTTCCAGAGCCCTTGTTCAAAGAGAACTGAATATGAAACCCATGTAAACTGCATTTGACACTAAAGAAAAGCTTCCCGTGCTTCTTCATTCGACCATTTTGTAGGGAACAAAGTGTGTCACACCATTGATATATGATAAAGGCACCACAAGTTTAGCTATGTCAAAGATTGGCTCAAGTTAAAACTAAATTCAAGTTCAGCTAGGAGTATTCCAAAAAAATATAATAAATGAAGCAATGCATATCAAAAACCTTCCAAAGTGGGAAATTTATTTTATTCAAAAGGTAGGATTTGTTTTCCTTGGGACTGAGACAAACAATGAAGCTAAATACATTTGCTATTAAATGACCTTGTGTCCAATGACAACATTCCTCTGAGACTAGGTAGTTTAAATCATCAGATAATTTCCTAAGAAAGCTTGACCAAATGCTCTTTTATATTGAAGAAGTTGGAGGGAAGAGAATTCAGTATGCTAACTAATTTATATTCGTTACCTCGTTCAATTGACAACACAGTCAAACACGACATTATGAGGCACATCTTTACACATTTTGTATACATGTCCATGAGGCAATTATGCACAATAATGTCATTCTCATATGTGATAATACAGTACATGCCTTCAATCTTCATGTCGGCGATCAGATCTTCATGTATATTCATGCAGCCAATTATAAACGGAAAGAGAAATGTGGGAAGAGAAAGATACATGATAAATTGCAAGGGTAGTAAAAGAAGAGGAATTTATTCAATAGGAGATTTATATTATGGCATGGGTTTAAATATTAGTTCATAATTATATAAAGTTGTTTTTGTAAATGTAGAATACATGATTGAGTATTGTTTTTTAAGTTGTAGAGATTATTGAAGTGTATTTGTGTAAAAAGAAACAATAATTGCTAAGTTGTAATTTTTGTGAATTTGGAATACACTATTGAGCATTGTCTTCGAGTTGTAGACATATTCTAAGTGTACTTATGTAAAAAGAAAAAAATAATAGTCTTTGAGAAGATAAAATCTAATTCTTGATTTAAAAACAATGAGTAGATAGAAAATAAATTTTTAAGTTGGGATTGTACACATGTAAAGAACTTTTATTTTTAGCGACAAATGTTGATTGATTAAGTTTGATGTGGTGAATGAATAATAAAAGGATGTTAATCTTTCTTTCAATGGATAAAACTCCAAAATATTACAATTGTAGTAAGAAAAAAATCTATAGAAGTTGTGAAAACATGTCCACAATTTATAGGGTTAAAAATATGTTTTTTTTCTTCTATTCCCCATTTATTCTTCATTTTCACAACAAACGTTCAACTCTAATAAGAGATTAACATTGATAATTTAGTGTGACCTAAAATGTGAATGTTCAAAGTTTAGTTTTACACAATCAAATTGAGAAGCATAAAATAGACATGAGAGTAACAACTAATATAATATCTAAAACATTGTTGTCATATGAATTAATGAACTTGTAATGTGTTGTAGATATCTAATGTGTGGACCACTATAAGAAATAAGTTTAAATTTTTGTCCTTAGATGAACAAACACATATCCAATTAGCTTGAAGTAAGATAAGAAGACAACTAGATCATATTTCTAGGTCTAACAAATAGCTAAATAGCAGATTATAACAATAAAATAATTGGACATAGAATTAGAAGTTCCAATCACACTAGTTCATTTTGATATTTAGTTCAACATATTCCATGATTGTCATCAAGAATATAACTTGGGTATGGAGATGATAGGAGCATTGCATAACACCATTCATTCCCTAATTTTAGTTGTGATAATGTTAGAAATGATTATATCATTAGTTTGCTTCAATCAAACGTCGGTTTAAGAATTAGCCTTGAATTGAAATAAAGATAGAATGCTTGCAAGTAGTAATGATGGATCTAACATAAAAGTGAATTTGGAATATTATCAAGTATGTAGATGTAATAGCCTTTGACTCAACTTCAAAACCCTAGAAAGGAAATCAAAGCGACATCAAAACCTTCATCAATGAATGTGCTTGAAATTATCCTTAGGAATGCATGTAGATGAATGTAGATATTCAGAGGATGAATGTAGAAGATGCAACAAAAGATCTTGAATGTATGAAGGGAGATCTTGAACGTTGGAATGACAAATCTTGCATAAACTCCTTCAATAGCTTGAATACATGAATCCTTAACCTTCAATGGAGAGATGTTTGAATGTCTTGAATGCTTGAAGAATGCTTGAGAACTTGGGACTTGAGCACATGAATGCTTGAGCTTGTGGATGTAATTGTGATACAAGGAGGATATGAAAATCTAGGGCTAGAGGCACACCTAACTATCCAATCACCTTTCTAGTTAAACACAACAAAAGAAAAAAACATAGAGAACAACACAAAGGAGAGAAGGAATAAAAAAATACTTTATTCTTTCATGAAATCAACATACATGCTCAGTTATGAGGCCTTCTAGGTTATGACCAACAAGATTTAGGAAATTCCAGATACAGAGTTTTTATAGGTCATTAATTCAGACTTCCATCTTTCTCAACTTTGCACTCCCCCAGCCTCTAAGCCTACCTAATCTAACTTAAACACCCCTATTTATACTTACCAAAATGGCTTATAGAAGATTCTAGATCATTATATAATGGAAGTTCATCCTCAAAATGGTTTGCACACATCCCAAGATAAGATCATTAATTACATTAAATTCACAATCCAAATTGAATACACTAGTTGGCTCATACTAAGAACCAATCAAAGACAAACTCATTCAAAGAAGAAATTGAGCATCAACAAACATTAGGTTCACTTGATGTGTGAAGAAACACTCATCCACTAAAGCACTCAATCAATATTGGGTAACTTGGCCAACACTGAATAACTCGATCAACACTAGTAGCAATTGCATCTCAACAACCACTAGAACTGAACACTAATAGGTAGAATGAACAAAGATGAGCAGGATAGCAAGGTGTTGGTTAACAGTTTTTCTTCCTTAGTTCTATGGTTTATAGCTTGACTCTTAGAGTTCCCAATGGAAAATGGAAAACAAAGCAACTAACAACAGAATGGGTCAATGTAGTAATCTATCAAAGACCCCTAAATTGAAAGGTACAACTCTCTTTTAAATGCAAGATTTGCAATGAATTTGTTTTTGAGTTTTTGGGGGTATGCTCTTAACCAGAGAGGAGAAAAGGCCAACAACCAGATTGTTTAACACTTCAAACAACATAGGCAATTTTCAAAATGGAGACTAACACGTAATATGCAATTTATTTTAACTCGAATGCAAGAATGGAATCATGCAAGACTAGCTACAACAGCATGAGAGGGGAAGGAATGACTAGATGGGAAATTCCCAGATTGTTGAATTAACTAAGATTTGACAATCCCTAGATTGTCCTATTTTCAACTACTTCATTAATCAAATTTTGGACTTCTCATACAATCAACTAAGCACACATGAACTAATGTACACAACACAAGAGAAAAGAATAATACTTATGCTGAGAAAAGTAAAGCCTACAATCCACTAAGATGAAAGAAATAAAACCAAGTTTATTTGTGATCATTCAGTTTTTTGTTACAACACATTCATCCCAAATATCATACAATAACTAAATGAACAAAAAAATTGAAATGTAGACTTACACTCACACATAGTAGTCCCAACTACAAGGTTTCACCCACAAAATAATTTGTCGATCTTATTAACTTCTCAAAAAATTACAAATATAGGCCTCTTCAAAATGAATAGTTGCATTCAATGATTACATTGTAGAGAATCTTTGAATGGAAGGAGCTAAAAATAGGACTTGACTGAATCATTATGCATTATAGAATCTAAGCCTATAGAGGAAATACCAAAAATGACTACTTAAAAGAGAAATGAGAGAGAAGAGAGGTAATGATAGATGTTTGAGAGAATATCAGAGCATCATTCTTTCTTTGGAGTCATTGCCTTAGCTCTATAAGCCTTAATTGTATCCATTACTTTATCCAATGCATCGACACCTGGGATTATGATGTTGTTATCTTGAATCATCTAGTAATCATGCATCTTTATCAACTTGTCTACTCTGGTGACCTTCAATTGGAACTTTTCTGATGATCACCTTAGGATGGAATCTTCTGATGAAAGCTTCTAGATCTTTGACATCTAGAATTTGATTGGATCAATGGCCTCATCGATAAACACTAGGAATCTGTCTTTCATTCACTCAATGTCTACCAATCAGCCATTGCTAGATACATATGATTATGTGTGCAGCACTTTTAAGTATTGAAAAATATTACCTATGACCTTCTACATTAGGTCATGTACATCTTTAAGCTCATTTCCAAATTTTACAAAGCTTTCCACTATGAACTCCAAAGATTGTTTCCAATGAAACAATGGCTCTTGACCTATTTTGAGGATCTTGTGGGAGATGAAAATGTTGGTTTTCATATCAATCACCTCTTGCAATAGTGTTAGTTGCTCCATCAATCTATCATCTTCATTGTGCATGATAGTCTAATGACTAGAAGTTGCCTCGCTCAACTTGTCAACATCTAATAGTAGATTTCCCAAATTCTCAATGAGTGGGGGACCTTGTGCCTTCATTTGATCAATCCATGATCTACCAATTTAACCAAATTATCTTTCCTGCTGCAACTTTAAAAGAAAGTTATTTTTCTCTTCTACATTTGGATCAAATGTGCTGGATTTGGTGCTTCCAAGTGCAGTTCTGATGTCGTCCATTAGTTCTTTGTTTGAGGCCTTGAGTACTTTTGTCTCTACCCTTAATTCCTCTAGTCTTTCTTCTATATTTTCATTGGTAGACTTCCATATATTAACCATCAAATCATGGACAAGAATACCAATGTCTACAGTTTTGATTTGAAAGTCATCGACAGAGAGCTCATGGAACTTTCCCTCCTTCTAAGGTTCTGCTATCTCCATCACCATGTGACCAATAAAGGGAACAGTGGCCAATGCTTCTATGGACTTATGCTTTTTCATCTTATTTTATGGTAGTTGATAAGAAGTTTCATGTGTGATGAGGTCTTTGGATGGGGCGGCTTCCTCATTTCTTTGCTTCTTCCAATCAATGGTCTCCTCCAACCATGACTTGGTTGAGAGGAAATTGATCATTGATTTCAAGGTAGTGGGATCAAAGAGCTTCCTTGCCACTGGGGGAGTCTTCTTGCTCTAATAAATAGTGGGGAAATAAGTGACTTTGGTTACTAAGAGGGACAAAGTATCCCCTTGTTGGGATTTATCCTATTCTTGACCATCCATGGGGTTGGTGTCACCATTAAGATTGATGACTTGGACAGGGGAGGAAGGCTTAATAATACCGACTTCTCTTGCTCCTACTCTTTTTCTTTCTCCTTCTCCCCAACTTTTCTTGTCTTCGGAAGAGATCCTACTCCACAAGTAGGCTTAATTAGAACATTCTCCTTCAGAGATTAATCTCCTCCTTGGCAGATAGACTAGGTTGGGCCCAAAGATGTTGAAGTGGCAGTAGTGGCAGAGGTCATTGCAGTTGATTAAGAAGTTCCAAAAGTTATTGCACTAGTAGAGCTTGTGCTTCTCATTGTTTTCTTCCTCAATCTAGTCGACTCCACCCATTTGTCCATCCTCTTAGTGATCCCCTGCATTAGGAACTCTATTGTATCAATGACAAGACCTACAGGAAGGGTAGACATAATGGGAGTTCCTTTAATCTTCTCGTAAGATGAAGAAAGCATATAGGAGTTATTAGGTCAGAAACATCATTAGAGTCATTATACAATTTGATTTCATCAATTGTCAATTGGGACCAATACTTCTCCCAGGTTTGATATTCATTGAGACATCCAACCCAAAAATCTTCAATGTCTAGAAGTTGATCTTACTTTCAAAACTCTTGACTAGATTCTGAGCATTGGATCTAGAGGCACATGAATAGGGTCCAACCACTATTAGGAAGGAAATCTTGACTATATTCTTTACATTTGAACACAATGTGTTCACTTCTAGTATTTTTTGACACAATTCAACAAGAACAATCTTGTCCTCTAGGTACCTAGGAATTCTTTTGGGAAAACCATCAAAAGCACCAATCCGTAGGTAGGAAAAACTTGGGAATTGGATGAAAGAGCATCCAAACTAGCTAGTAGCAAAAATTACTTTAGGTGAGAATCTTCACTCAAGGTAGCCTTTCAATTCTTGTCACAACCTCATAATGAAGGAATCATTCACTTTCACACACTCTTCAAAGCTCCTCTATAGCTGAAGGTGTGGGTAGAATTCATACACCCTTGTATTTTCATCATAGTCTTCAATGCTGGGAAGACCCATCCATAGGTGATGTGTAGCCAAGGCATAGATTAAATATTATAACATGTAAAATTTCTTGAATCCCTTAGTTGAATTCAACCACAAGACAAGTTTGTCGCATATGATTTGGGCCTAGTCGATCTATAGTCCTTCACCACATATGGCTTGTACTAGGAAGAAATTATGCTTAATAAATTCAAGAATTTCTTCTTTTCCTTTTAATCTCAATAGTAATGCCAGGTTGTCAATGATTTCTCTCTTCAAATTGGTCCGTCCCCAAGAGAGTTTTTTGGCATCTTGCTTTTCTTTGAACGAGGTGTTTGAAACCAAGTTCTCTGCATATCTTCCCTTCTGAAGGTTTTCTTATCATTGAACATAGGTGTGGAAGACTCAAAATCAATTTCATAGTATTCTTCCTTTACTGGCATGCCAAATGTAGACTACATCAAGGCCTTGTTTATCGAGAGAAGAATAGATTGATCAGGAAGCAATATTTTCTTCATCTCTAAATTATATCTTTCAAGGCATTTTCTAACTAACTTTGGAGCCTGCACAACCATGGGAGATCTAACAGCTTCCATCAATCCACTCCCTTTCAATTTCTAGGTAATCAGGTGAATGGGCTGAGAATTAAGCCTTCTATGTGTAGACACCTAAAAACCTTTAGAAAATAAAGTATTTTTATTTTTTGAAAAATTTCTGGTGACATCATCATTTATTAATTAATTAATTATTTAATTAATTTATTTATTTTTATGCCATTAAATCCCTTTATCTTAATTAAAAATATTTAATTAAGGAATCCCTCCCAAAAATGTTTAAATCTTATTTAAACATTATTTCCTTATTTATTAATTATTTAATTAATAAATTGACCAAAAAACCCAAAATAAATAAAAAATTTATTTTTTGCCCAAAACTTGGCCAATTTCCTTAAGACCACTAACCTCTTCCAAAATCTTCTAATCCTTCTTTAATTTTGATTAAAGGCTAATCTCATCATTTCCTACCCCTAATCCCAACTCAAAATATTTAATTAAGATTAAATATTAATCCTCATGTTTATTAAAAAGGTTTTAATAAATATCTCCTCAACCCAAACCCTTGAAATAAATAAAACTTTATTAATTTCCTAAAAATCTAATTTATCCTCATCCTAAGAAGTTCTAGACTCTTCTAGAAAGTCTTCATCCTCATCCTAGGAAATTCTAGACTCTTCTAGAAAGTCTTCATCCTCATCCTAGGAAATTCTAGACTATTCTAGAAAGTCTTTATCCTCATCCAAAGTCTAGACTCTTCTAGAAGATGTCTTTAAACTTAATCCTAATCCCCTCCTAACCTTGTCACATCCTCTAAACATGGGTTAAGACTTACTAACCCAAGCCAAAGTTAACAAATATCTCCTCCTTCACCCACCCTCATTAAATGCCATCCACTTGCCTATCCCTAAGCTAATCCTAAACCATCCTAATCCATCCTCTAATCATTTGCACAAGCCTAAGCAAGCTTAAAACCTTCCTAATCAAGTCCAAGTCGAAATTGCTCTCATCACCCTCAAAATAGATGCAGAAATCCAAACATTGGCACCACAGGAATGAAATTAAGCATAACCAACGATCATAATGGTAAGATTTGCAATAAATTTGATAATCAATGGCTATTTATAACTTTTCAATTCTATGCACATAAAGATTCATAAATTTGAAAGCCATATTACTTCACTTAAAGTGAAGTGGTATCATGAAAAGCCACTTACTGAAATAAAGGTTTTTAGTTTATCGTAAAGTACCTTGTTTGCTTTAGGATCCAGAATAAGGATTCATATGATAACTCAATATGTGTGGAGGAGAGAGTGCAGATCCATTTTTTTTGTAAGCTTATATTTCCTTTGATTTGGGATTGTAGTGAGAGGAATGATCCTTTGATACCTTAGGCACTCCATTTCCTATTTCTCTACATGGAGTATTCAACACTCAATTTTGTTTATCTCAGGGTTGTACCTCTATAGCTAACTTTATCAAAAGCATCTTTTGGGCATCTCCATAGAATATTCTCATATTATAGTCACTTACCTCTTAATCTTTTTAATATTAAAGACGTAGCCTTTTATATTTCCTTAGCATGGAAAACTCATTTGGGAGCAACATTTTTTAGGGGAAGAAACATTCTAAAGCATATTCCCCTTATTTTAATTAGATACCTTGAGATGAGATCTGGAGTGTAAATTCACCACTAACGGCTCAGAATAATTCCTTTCAACATCACTCCTGGGTCTTGTTAATGCATAAAAACTTTGAGTAGAGCACAAATCATGTTGGCTTCATAAACAAGACATAATGCTTACCTTTCTATCGAAAAGCAACTAAAAACCCGAAGACCTATTCCTCTCCATAGAAATGGATTTTTACCTTAGATTTATGACTTGGGATCTTCTTGGCTCTAACTTAAACTTTTCTAGCTCTTTACATCATAGGTCAAGTGTACATCTGTTAATAGTATCGAGACTTTGTTCTTTAGGTACATGCTTGATAAACTTTGCCAAGTGAGATAGCTAGTTGGATTACTCAAAATCTAAAGGAAATGAGAATTTTGGAGTAAGAAAGAAGCTACAGAAGCAAGGAAGACTCACTTCTCATTAGGAAGATGGTTAAAATATAACCCAACCAAATATAAATCACCTAAACCCTAAATGCACTAAAATGACAAGAAACTTGCATGGAGGAGCATGGAATGGTAAAGCAAGAGAGGTCTAGAAAAGATGCAAAGTGGGAGTCTTGGGAACTTGATGAGAAGTAAGTCACGTAAAGGCTACCTTGACAAGAAATCTTGAACAAAATATTAATGAATACCAACAACTACTGACTTACAAGGGAAAAATTGAAAGTTGGCAACACAAGGAAACCCAAGATGTCCTGATTCAAATTGCTTTTTATGATTATGGATGCTTGTATATGAAAAATAGAGAAAAAGGAAGGATTTATATAGAGCTCAAAATTAACTAACTCCTATAAGCCAACAGATTGAAAAGTTAATACTTGAACATTCAGAAACATGGGACCTAAAGAAAGGAATCAAAATTTAGAACTTCATCATGAGCGCATTACACCCTGATTGACCCATCAAGGGTAGACTACACCCATGCTTGGTCAGGGGCACATTACACTCCTAATGATCAAATGAAGAACCCTAAGGGTTTTCTTGGGGCTCCAAAACATATCTCGATATCCATAAATCATGTCTAGATTATGAAGAAATCTTATTTCAATGTGAGGAGTAGATTCAAAGTGGATAGATGAAAACATGGGAGGACGTAAGGAAAATAGATCTTACCTCAAGCTTAATTCCATGAAAATAGGAGTTTCAAAGAGCATCTACTAGGTTTTACCCCAATTCTATTTGGGGGGAGGATAGAAAAGGAAAGAAGAGATGAAACAGAGAAGGAGATTGATGATCTCATATTAAATAGGTGTTAAACCTTCATTAAATTAAAGTGCTTACAATTTAAGATGGTACATTTATCCCCCACTTTGAGAAAAGGGTGGATCATTTTATGCTTGCAATAAAGTAGAGAGAAGAAGAAGAAGAAATTAATTTGACAAATTACAAAAAGATAGAACATCACTTGGTCAAAGAGAACAAGCCACCAAGATCAAGGGTCCTAACTCCACATTCATATACTAGGTTGTAAGGAAAGATAAAAAGATATAACAAGGGGTTAGTACTAAAAAAAAAACCCAAATAAACTAGTGAGAGATATCTCAACTAAAGAAACATCTAAACCACTAATATCATATTTGGAAAGCCATCACAAGAACATAAGTGATGACATAAGAAATTAAAGAGAAACATTATTAATAACATATCTTTAGGATCTATCTCTACTAGCATTAAAAGAAAAGGGAGAGAAGGGAGAAAGAGTAATTACCTTGCCTAGTACAGTGCACACCCTATTGTGAATCACCAAAAGAGTTGATGCAAAAGATGGTGTTGAAATATTCTAATGGGGTGGTAACCCACCAATCCACCCAGCAAAGTTCCATCCATAGATCAAAATCTATCATATTTCCATGGCATGGTCCTCAGTAAACAATGGGTTACCCATGTATGGGTCATAGCATATTGTGTTTGATTGTGTTAACTATATTAGGATTTAGCAAGTTGTTATTTGTCATCCAAATATAAGATTTAGCATATATGTGTCTAGATGTGTTACCCATGAATGTGATTTAGAAAGTGTGTCTATGTTACCCATTATGAGATTTAGCATATGTATTTGTGTGTGCAAAAGTGGGATGAATTAACAATGCATAGATTTGAGAATGACTCAGAAAACATACCTAGCATTGATGAGTTGGGGTATTCAATTCATGAATTGAGTTTGTTAAGCGATCTAAGGAAAAGATTTAATGAGACATTTCTAGAAGTTTCAAGGAAGAAGTAGAAGGGAAAAATGTTAGATAGATTCAATGGATCTGATCAAATCCTAAGATCTATGGTTATGCTTAACCAACAAAAGATTAACCTATCTATTTAAGGAGACATATGAGATGATTTATAGTGTTGGCCAGAAAATTTATGAATTAAGTGAAGAATATAGTTGTTGAAGAAAAGTAAGAAGTTGGAAAAGAGTGATTACTTGAAGAGTTTGCCAAGAAATCAGAGATGGAGAATGTGATGAAGTCCAGTCAATGAACCAAGAATGAGACAAATGGACATCTGAACATGCAAAGTGAGTTATAGTTTATTAGATCAATCTAGTTGCTAATTTCTAACCATTATTTTAGTAAAATCCTTTATTCAAGATTGACCTAATAGTCATATTGTAAATCCTTTAATCAAGTTGAAATTCTAAGGGAATGTTCTAAAGTTCTCTAACAAGTCCACTCCTAATAAGGTGATTAAATCCTTTAACAAGGTGGCACCTAACATTGTATTTTGTAACCTTTAAGAGGGTTGGCTCTTAACTGAGCTCACTTCAAATTAGTGAAAAGTGGTGGCATGTTACTTGGTGGTTTTTCCCAAATTGGGTTTCCACATTAAATTCTGGTGTCATAATTATGTGAATTTTGTTTTCACATTTCATGTTATCTACTATTATATGCATATGTTATTTGGTGTATACTAAATAGAGAGCTAGGTTTGAAATGAATAAGTTGGATTATTGATGAGTTTCTATATTGGTCAAGTGAGTTTATGAGTTTGGTTAAGTTGGTAGAAGTTGTTAAATGTTGAATTGGTTATAATATTTTATTATTATCTTTTAAATGTATTTTGAATCCATTTGAGTCAATATGTGAGGCTAAATAAAGCCATTCGTAATAGACTGTCAAAGTTGTCTAGTATGGTCAATTTATGTAAGTAAATCCATGGAAATGTAAAATGTCATAAACTATCTATCTTGATATGTTAGTAAGATTTTTATAAACTTTAAAGGTCATCTATGGAAAAATTTAAAATGTTGTCAAATGTGTAATACAATATGTCATAAAATGTGACAATATAAAAAAGGTGATGTAAGAGAGAAGGTGAAAGGTCATAGGAGGTAATTAATTAGTTATAAAAATTAAAAATTCTTTAAAATTTTCATGTAATGGTCATGATTTACATATTTTTACAAGTTTTAGAAGTTTGGAAAAGATTGGAAATAAGAAGAAGTTAGATTTTGTAAGTTTATTCCAATTTGTTTGAGTTATTTTTCTTGAAATCTAATTGTTGTTTTTGTTGGTACGATTGCATATAAATTGATATGGGCCTAAAAATTACATTCCTAGAAAGATATTTGAGATATATTTAATCTGGTTTTGGTTTGGTCTAATTTTATTTTGATTGGAAGAAGTTATGATTGTTTGAGTGCAGATTGGTTTGAATATAATTTTTATGGTATCAATTTTGGAAAAGTTTAATAACTTTTATTCTACTAATTGGATTGAGCTATAAATTGGGTAAAATGTATTTAAGTCATCCAAGATCAATTTCATTGAATTTATTTGTGATATATTTTAATTTGGAAAATTAATGAATAAATATTTGAAACATTTTGATGCTATCTAGCTCATTAATTTGGTTTAAATTTTATATATCATGTGCATGAGTCCATTTTTGAAGCCTCTTGAGCTTTAATCCCATAATAAATGTTTTTTTTTTTTAAATCAGTAAATGGCCAAAGCCTTGTATTATAATTTAATAAATAAAATTGCATGGATTCTCCCTTCAAACGAGCACTGGTAAGAAAGAACAGAGTAAGGAAACCTCCAGTCTTGCTCGGGACCGAAGTCCTATACTATACAGAATAAAAGTGGCATACCCTAGTTTACATCATCTCATTTAATTTACATAAAAGTGTTTTAATCAAAATATTTCCTTGAGAAGATTAGAAAAAATGAAATTCTATCCCACCATTATGACTTCCTTTCTAGATTTCGTTATTTGACTGAAATCTGCATTAAAAACACTACTCACTCCCAAATAAGGTTCGTGATATAAGATGAAATCTAGTGTCTCACAATGATGAGAAGTTCATGGTAATTAAAAAATATATTTGAAGCAACAAAATAAAATTTCAAAAACGTAGCAGCACAAAAGATATAAACTAATAGGGATCAATAATATGTACCCACACAAACTTACTAATATCCTAATTCTTACATTGATTTAGTTTCATATATGGAGTTACTATTATCTAATTTATTTTATTTTTAGATTAAAAACCTTTATTATTATTATTTTTAAAATTACATTTTGCATCTTACAGAATCATAATTAATAATTATAAATTCTTCTCCAACTGCCCCTTTGTTTGCTATAGGGGCTTATGCTCCAAAGTTTATACATGTTGATAATCACACAGATATATAGATTTTTGTGTGTATATATATACAGTTACAATATTATACACATAAATATACCTAGATATCTAAAAGTTATTAAGATTTTATATTTGTTAGTATTCTTATTTTTGGACTTATCTGTCTGAACTAATTTTGCTCAAAAGAATGAGAGTTACATAATCCAGTTTTGATCAAGATGACTAATTCAATTTCTGGTTACTAATAATTTTAGATTAAGATATTTTCCCCATCAACACCTTTGTTTGCTAGCCAATCTGCCTCTTTATTCCCTTCTTAGAAAATATGTATAATTTGAGTCTCTTTGAAGTGATCTAGGAGATTTGTAGCTTCTTCCAGTTTAATTTAAAATCCAATTTGGTGTCTCCCTTTTTCTAATGGTATTAAGGACAATCCGTGAATCTCCTTCAATCATAAGTTTAGAGATACCTAGATTTAGACAAATTCAGAGAGCTTCTTGAAGGGCCTCTAATTCAGCGAGGTTATTAGTGGTAGATCCTATAGAATTAGCCTTTTTCACAATCCAATTGCCAAAATCAATATTAATGATGCATCCTATTCCAGCAGTACTAGGATTGCCTCTTGAGGATCCATCAAAATTTATTTGGTCCAACCTCTAGGTGGTGGAAACCATCTACATTTTTCCCTCACCTCTTTATTCTTTTTTTTTATACATGAGCATGGGATTAATTAGGTTTTTCCATCTCTTTTTCACTAGACCATCCCATTCTAAAAATGATCCTTCCTCTTCTAGCTTTTCCTAAGGTGAGAATTTAGGGTTTCAACAGTACATGCCTCAATTTTATTAGTAATCTCACTTGTAGTCATATCCTAGTCATGAAATATTCTTTTGTTCCTTTCTTTCCATACTTCCCAAACAAGGATAGATGGGAAAATATTCCATAGTTTTCTATATATATATACTACCATTACTATTAAGAAGATCCTCTAGAGATTCTAGTAAAGGAGTGGTCGAACCCAACATATGTTTGAGCCACTCCCAACCATATTGTGTATATGGACATTTATGTAAGAGATGATCAATATTTTCACTATCTTGCTTACATAACACACATCTTGATGGTCCCTCAACGCTTATCCTTCTAAGTCTGTCAGCAGTTAAAATCCTATTTTAGGAGGCAATCTACATAAGAAACCTGCCTTTGGTAGACAGGAAGAGTCCCAACATAGTTTAAGGGGAATATTCACTTCTTCCCACCTTTGGGAATGAGTGATTACTTTATATCTATTTTTAATACTATATATACCATCTTTTGATGTTGAACATGTGAGTTTGTCATTTCTCTCTAACTACTTTTAATTTCCTCTTATGAATGATTTTCTCATAAACTTTTTTTACTATTGGTTCCAAGTCAATATTATCTAAGGATTTCTATTCCCATCTTATAGTGTAATTAATATCTTTTTTAGTTTTATAATTGCTGACTTTATACCCCCAGAGTTTAACGAATTGCTCTTTAAGGATAGCTAAGATGCCCATCCTATCTACTGGTGGATGATCATCCCATGAATCCTCCTAGAAGAGAGCTTCATCTCCATTGCCAACATCCCACGTGAGATATTTACTAATCAAGGCTCAAATTTTTACTATAAAGTTCTAGCTTTCAGATCCTTTAGGAAGTTTTCTCATTCTAAACAAGGAGTAGGGATCAACTGCATTAAGGTATTTGTTATACAAAATTTTAGCCCATTTTTGTTCTCTTTCTAAAAAAAGATGCCATGTCAGTTTAGCCCCTAATGCTTCATTTTTCCAACTTGAGTTTTTGATACCTAGGCCTCTTAATTCCTTTGGTTTACATAACTTTTCCCATTTTTTTGGAGCTAGTTTTTTCTATTTGTCAGTGTCATTCCAAAGGAAGCTTCTGAGTTTTTCCTCAAGCTTCTTATTGATACTTTTAGATAGAGGTAAGTAGGACAGGGGGTGTGTTGGCAGGGCAAATAAAAATGCTTTGATCTTAGTAACTTTACTCGCTTTTGTAAGCCATTTATCTTTCCAACCTCCTATTCTTTTATCCATTCTACCAAGTATACTATGCCATCCTTTTTTAGTTTTATTGAATTTTTCTAACTCTATTCCTAAGTATTTACATGGAAATGTACCTCTTTTGTATCCCATAATATTATAGATTTGTCTTTCTATTTTAGGTTTGGTGTTAATGAATTTATTTTTTTGATTTTTCAGCATTCATTCTTTGACCTAAAGCTTCCATATTTTTTGTATGATTGTCTTGAGGTTTTGAGCCTCATTTATTGTACTTTCTACTAATAAAATGGTATCATCAACATATTGCTAGTGGGTTATATTAGAAACATTTTTGGTTACAGTAATTCTCCTTATTTTTCCATGAGATTGAGCTTTGGTAATTCTCCTTATTTTTCCATGAGATAAGTAAGCTTCTCCGGACCATACAAATGCACGGTGAGTCCACGCAAAAGGTTTTGTTAAAACCACTGAAGATACAAATGGAACCTAACCACACATGTCCTCCAATTAGATCTTCTAGATTGTCCACACTAACAATCCATCCCTCCCCTCCAAAAGGGGATTTAGTAAATAACCAAATATAGTACTTGGATTAAGCGTAAGGTTCATAATTTTTCTTATATCTCCACCAGCGGGAGCCCAAGTATCATATATGCCACCAAAATACAAAGCCTTAAACACTAGGAGAAAAGCACCAATACCTAGCAAGATTAGGTGAATACCTAAAATTGTGGTCATTTTGTTCCTATCTTTCCATACATAACCAAAAAATGGAAAAGATTCTTCTAAAGTTTCGGGTCCAATTAGTGCGTGATAAATACCACCAAAGCCTAAAAATGCAGAAGAAATTAAGTGAAGTACCCTGGATACAAAATAGGGAAAAGTGTCCACAATTTCCCCACTAGGACCGACTCCCCATCCTAGAGTAGCTAGATGGGGAAGTAAAATCAATCCTTGTTCATACATAGGTTTTTCTGGTACAAAATGAGCCACCTCAAATAAATTCATTGCCCCAGCCCAGAATACAATTAATCCGGCATGAGCCACATGAGCTCCAAGTAATTTGCCTGACAAATTAATAAGTCGAGCATTACCAGCCCACCAAGCGAAACCAGTGGTTTCTTGGTCACGACCAACTAAAGTTAGAGTTCCATTAAAGAGCGTTTCCATAGGGTAGAACCTCCTCAGGGAATATAAGGTTTTCATGAGGCTGATCTTGAGCCGCCATCCAAGCATGAATACCTTCGTTCAAAAGAATATTTTTTGTATAAAAAGTCTCAAATTCAAGATCTTTTGCTGCACAAATCTCCTAGGAAACAAAATCATAAGCACGTAAGTTTAGAGCTAGGCCAACTACTCCAATGGCACTCATCCATAAACCGGTCATCAGCACAAATAACATGAAGAAATGTAACCAACGTTTATTTGAAAAAGCAACCCCAAAAATTTGGGACCAGCTCCTTTTACCAAATCTCGACAAAAATATCCTTCATAAGGATAACTAAAGACGTATATATCTTTGGATACAAGATCCTCTTCTTCATCCCCCCCATTGTCCGCTTCTTCTTGTTCAAGAGTTTCTTCTTCAAGAGCTTTTTTTTTTAAAGGTAAATACTTTATTTGAAGATGGTGATGGTGCAAATACATTCCATGCTTTTAACCCAACTCAAGCCGAAGAGACTTATTCTATGGTCACTGCGAACTGTTTCTGGTCCCAAATTTTTGGGGTTGCTTTTTCCAATAAACATTGGTTACATTTCTTCATGTTATTTGTGCCGGTGAGTGGTTTATGGATGAGTGCCATTGGAGTAGTTGGCCTAGCTCTAAACTTACATGCTTATGATTTTGTTTCCGAGGAGATTCGTGCAGCAGAAGATCCTGAATTTGAGACTTTTTATACAAAAAATATTCTTTTGAACGAAGGTATTCATGCTTGGATGGTGGCTCAAGATCAGCCTCATGAAAATCTTATATTCCCTGAGGAGGTTCTACCCCGTGGAAATGCTCTTTAATGGAACTCTAACTTTAGCTGGTCGTGACCAAGAAACCACTGGTTTTGCTTGGTGGGCTAGTAATGCTCGACTTATTAATTTGTCAGGCAAATTACTTGGAGCTCATGTGGCTCATGCCGGATTAATTGTATTTTGGGCTGGGGCAATGAATTTATTTGAGGTGGCTCATTTTGTACCAGAAAAACCTATGTATGAACAAGGATTGATTTTACTTCCCCATCTAGCTACTCTAGGATGGGGAGTCGGTCCTGGTGGGGAAATTGTGGACACTTTTCCCTATTTTGTATCCGGGGTACTTCACTTAATTTCTTCTGCAATTTTAGGCTTCGGTGGTATTTATCACGCACTAATTGGACCCGAAACTTTAGAAGAATCTTTTCCATTTTTTGGTTATGTATGGAAAGATAGGAACAAAATGACCACAATTTTAGGTATTCACCTAATCTTGCTAGGTGTTGGTGATTTTCTCCTAGTGTTTAAGGCTTTTTATTTTGGTGGCATATATGCTACCTGGGCTCCCGGCGGTGGAGATATAAGAAAAATTACAAACCTTACGCTTAATCCAAGTACTATATTTGGTTATTTACTAAAATCCCCTTTTGGAGGGGAGGGATGGATTGTTAGTGTGGACAATCTAGAAGATCTAATTGGAGGACATGTGTGGTTAGGTTCCATTTGTATCTTTGGTGGTATCTGGCACATCTTAACAAAACCTTTTGCGTGGGCTCGTCGTGCGTTTGTATGGTCTAGAGAAGCTTACTTATCTTATAGTTTGGCAGCTCTCTCTGTCTTTGGTTTCATTGCTTGTTGTTTCGTTTGGTTTAACAATACAGCTTATCCCAGTGAATTCTATGGACCTACCGGCCCAGAGGCCTCTCAAGCACAAGCATTTACTTTTCTAGTTAGAGACCAGCGTCTTGGAGCTAGTGTGGAGTCTGCCCAAGGGCCCACTGGTTTAGGTAAATATCTTATGCGTTCTCCTACTGGAGAAATTATTTTTGGAGGGGAAACAATGCATTTTTGGGATCTTCGTGCTCCCTGGTTGGAACCTTTAAGAGGTCTTAATGGTTTGGACCTAAGTAAGCTGAAAAAAGACATACAACCTTGGCAAGAACAATGTTCAGCAGAATATATGACTCATGCTCCTTTATGTTCTTTAAATTCTGTGGGTGGTGTAGCTACTAAAATTAATGCATTCAATTATGTCTCACCTCGAAGTTAGTTAGCCACTTCTCATTTTGTTCTAGGATTTTTCTTTTTCATAGGTCATTTGTGGCATGCAGGAAGAGCTCGTGCAGTTGCAGTAGGATTTGAGAAAGGAATTGATCGTGATTTTGAACCTGTTCTTTCCATGACCCCTCTTAATTAAACCAGAGATAAAACTATAAATATCTAATTTATTTTTAGATATTAGAAGGATAGTTATATCCTTTGCCATTATTCTTCCAACTGAATCCTTGTTGCTCAGCTATATATAGTATAGCCAAGCATTTTTTTTGTATTGAACTAAGTTCTATCTAGGATTTCTTTTTCATAAGCTAGGTTAAATTGTTCGATCAACAAAACGAGAGAGAGGGATTCGAACCCTCAATAGTTTTTAACTATACCGGTTTTCAAGACCAGAGCCATCAACCACTCGGCCAGCTCTCCCCAATGAGCATAACTCATTTTATCCCGACAAATAATATCTGTCTATAGGGCTAATAGTTATATATATATATAACTATTATGATGATAAAAATAAAATTTTCTTATTCTTTCTTTATACTCAAAATTGGTCATGATGATGACTATGAAATTGGTCATGATGATGACCATGAAATTGATCATGACAATGATGAAAGTTTTCATCATCATCGTAAAGACCCCAAGGATCGTGAGTATCTTACTAGGCCTTCCTGGCCTGAGCAACCTTTGTCCCCTCAAAAATTGGTTATGGGTTTCGGAGCAGAAGGATTTGAACCTAAGGCCTCCACCATCCCCAAGTGGCACACTACCAAACTGCGCCATACTCTGTTATAATGACCAACATCAAAGTTGGGACAACTAGGCTATTTTTGTATTAGTAGTCTCACAAACAAAGGTAGTCAAATATAGGTCAGATAGAATATATTAGATATATGAGAAAAAAAGTCGCCATGGTGAAATTGGTAGACACGCTATTCTTAGGCAGCAGTGCTAGAGCATCTCGGTTCGAATCCAAGTGGCGGCATTATTGTTTAATAAGATACTATAGTTTAGTATCCCTTCCATATCTAATATCTATAGATATCTATTATATATGGAGTACCTATATAATAAATGACTATCATTGTTCGATCTATGTCAATATGATTTATTACATATCAATCGATTTTCTCTTTTTCTTACGAAACGAATCCTATATTAAAAAATAAATGGGTTTATTATGATATTTATAACTCTAGAACATATATCAGCTCATGTCTCTTTTTCTCTTACTTTTGTGATTACTCTTATTTATTCGGGAACCTTAATTTATAAAAGTGAAAAACTAAGTAATTCAGGAGGAAAGGGCATGATAGTGACGTGTATTTGTATAACAGGAGTATTAGTTTCCCATTCGCTCTATTTGGGGCATTTACCATTAAGTAATTTGTATGAGTCATTCATGTTCCTTTCATGGACTTCCTCCATGATTCATATAGTTATACAAATACGGGACCAGTATGCTTGGTGGTTAGGTGCAATCACCGCGCCAAGTGCTATGTTAACTCATGGTTTTGCTACGTTAGGTCTTCCGAATTTTGCCATGATAATGTAAAGGAAAGGTGATAGGGGATCTCCTTGTCTTATACCTCTTTATGTGTCAAAGAAGCCTTTAGGGGTCCCATTAATAAGAATTAAAATTTTAGTTATTGAAATACATTGATAGATAAGATTAATCCACTGGTGAGAGAATCCAAATGGTTCTAAGGTTTTGCAAAAAATCCACCAATGAACCATATCATATGCTTTCTGAATATCTAATTTCATGAAAATGCTTACCATTTTATTTTTATTGATAGAGTATAATGTTTCTTGTATAATGAGTATCCCATCTAAAATCGATCTTCCTAGTACAAAACCCATTTGTTCTTCTAATATAAGCTTAGGAAGAAGCGCTTTCATTTGATTAACTAAAATTTTGGCTAAAATTTTGTAGATGTTGTTGCAAAGTGCTATGAGTCTAAAATCCCCTAAGTTTTCAGGATCATTTCATTTGGGTATTAAAGTAAGAAATCTATTATTAATTTTTTATTGTAACGACCCACCATTTATTGATGCTTCAATGGCTTTCCAAAGTTTTATTTTGATAATATCCCAACATTTTTGGAAGAAGAAAGTCTAGAATCCATCTAGACCTGGAGAACTATCAGGGTTCATGTTGAATAACATAGATCTGAATTCTTCCAGAGATATGGGTGAATTTAATGCTTTATTATCTTCTATAGAAACCACTTTTGGTATATCTTCAATCATTTTTGCTTGAGCTATCATATTTTAACTTTCAAAATTATTTAATAAATTATAGAAATAACCTACACAAATCTTTGACATACTGTCAGGGTTTTCAATGATAGAGCCCAATGAGTCTTTAATTTTAATAATTTTCCTTTTAGCTCTATTGTGTAAAGTACTATTATGAAAAAAAATTGTATTACGATCTCCCTCTTTTAGCCATTTTTCTCTTGATTTTTGCCTCCAGAAGATTCTTTCTTTGCTAGAATGTTTTCTTGTCTACTGAGAAGTTCTTTTTCTAGGAAGAAGTTCTCATTATTCATACCTTCTTTAATTACTCCTATATTTAATTTTTTAAGGCTTCCTTTGATGTCTATTTTTTCTTTAAATATATTGTTGAAATGTTCTTTATTCCACTTAAGTATATTTTCTTTAATTTTTTCATCTTAGAGACAAATATATACATTTTGGAGCCTTTAAAATTTCCTTGATTCCACCATTTCTAATGAGCTCAATTAAATTTTTGTCTAGAAACTACATTTTTCACATTTAAAAGGATTTTTGATGGTTTTATTAGGTTGACAAAATTCAATCCTAACAGGATAGTGGTTCGATCCTGCTATAGGTAGAATTGAAGCTTGAATATCAACATCTAGTTCACTTAATTATCCTTTGAGAAAGAACCTATACAATTTCTCGTTGATAAAGGAAAAGTATTTCCTTCTACTATTCCATGTGAACATACCATTATTAATAGGTATATCAAATAGGTTGTTAAGGTCTATCCATTTTTAAAATTCCACAGATGCTTTTGAAATTTTTTGGATGCCTCCAAAATTTTCATCTATATTCATAATAGTATTAAAATCTCCACCTATAAGAATGAAGTCGTTGTGATTTTTAATAAATAGACTTATTTCTTCCCACAAGAATTTGTTATCTATGTTATGGCTCAAACCATAGATGTTTATTAACATTAGTTGTAAGTTAGTCTTTATACTTTTAATTCTGCTACTCATCCATGAGTTGTTTGATTTTAGAATATTTAGGGTTACTTTCCTAGGATTCCAAATCATTCCTAATCCCCCTGAGGCTGCTCTAGATTCATGTAAGTTAACGTTCTAGCTTCCTAATTTCTTTTCTAGCTTAATTCCTCCTTCCTTATTCAATTTTGTTTCTTGTAATATAATAATTTTGGAATCAAATTGTTTTAAATATGTTTTAGGAATCGTTTCTTGCTAGGCGCATTTAAGCTCCTAGTATTCCACGTGGTGATTTTCATGCTACTATGGGAAGGTTCTTCCCATTCCTAGGATTAATAGTTGACTTATCATTTGCTACTCTTTTGCCTGTCCATCTACTTCTCTAAGTTCTCTAAGAGACTTCCTTCATCTCTTAGCTTTCCTTTTGCCATATTTGGGAGTACTTATCCCTTCTTGATTCATCATCATATCTAATATCTCTATGTTCTCCTGAGCATTAACTGCACTTTCAGATTACTTACCTTCTTCCACATATTTTTCTTCATTTTCTAATAATTTTTTTATATGATTTGCAAGAGTTATCTAAGCACCTATATGTATATTATTTTCTAAGTCTAGTGTACTCCATGTTCTACCCAAATCAATAACATCTCCTTGTCCTTTAATTGTTTTATCTTTGATTGTCTATACATCTTTACTTCTCTTATCTTCATCCTCAATGATTAAAAAATCTCTTCTTAAATCTTCAAAGGTATATTTATCTCCACCTAATTTCAGAACTTGCTGCATTATTTCCTCTTTTTGTTCGTCATTTCTTTTATCAATATTGTATAGGTTAAAAACTTGAATCAACTCATCTATTAGAAGTTCTAGGTTATCTTTCTTGGCCTCATCTAAAATTAACATTTTCTTATCATCAATCTTTGACATATCATTATTCAAGAAGTCATGAAAATCTTGTGTTAGTATTCCTTGTGCCTTAATCTTGTCCTTCTCCCTTATAGTGTGCCCACTGACATTATTAATAAGAGATTCTTGTTCTGTATCTGGTGTCTACCAAAATTTGGACCACTTCTTGACTCCCTCTTTATTAAGATTTATGATCTTCTTCATAGAATCTTCTTTTTATTGCAATGGTATCTCTAATAGTTCTTTGGTGCATTTATCCTTACTTTGCTCCAGAGATGTATTAGAGAAAAGACCTTTGCATTCAATTTCTTTGAGAATGCTATTAGAATTATCCAAGATATTTTTGTCCTCAAATGTAGATTCTTTTACTGATGTTTTTTCTTTTCCACTGATTTATTTTTTATCCTTGGCTTTCTGTGCTCTTTTTCATTTCTTGTTTAACCTTTTGCCTCTGTTTGTTGTCTTTTGCATCTTAATATTAATTGTATTAGGCTCTATTTTTTCTTCTTCTCTTCTGTTGATATCTTTAGGACTTTGGTCTTCATATGTAGGATCAATTGCCAACTGTGAGCTAGTGCCTTTACTTTTTTTTGTATCTAAAAATTCAATCATATCTTTACTATTATCTAATATTAGATATTTTCCTTTATCTTTTCTTGAGATTCTTTTTCTTTTACTACTAGTAGTATTTTTGTAGCTTTCTTTTGATCTTTGTATTTTATGACTCTTGTTTTTCCTTTTCTTATTTCTCCATCTTCCAAATCTAAAACTTCTTTCCTTGCTATAACCTATAAAATGACTATTCTTCTCCTGGAATTCCTTTCTATTCCTAATATTCATCATAGGGAAGGTATCTTTAAGATCCAAGGTTGGTTGACAAGTTTTAAATGTAACTTTGTTTCATTATTTAGTTTGATTATTTTAGAAATTTTACCTTCAAATCTATAAAAGTTTAAGTTATAAATAGATCTTTTTTTATTACCTTAATAGGTTGGAGTACAAGAGTTTTATTCTCTAAGTTGATCAAACATTTAATATTATTACACTATTTATAAGAAGCATCTATTCCTATTAGATTACCAATTGATGAACCTATTTTCTTGAGAATCTCTAAATGCATAAGTTTCTAAGGGAGAGATTAAATTAAGACTCAAGTTGGGATGACAAAATTTAACAGTTCTTCCTTACAAACTAGGATCCATTCCAAGAATTTAAGAGTGCAACCTTTAAAATAACAAACAGAGATAAAGAGGAAACCTTTTTTGATATATTCATCACTACAATGAATGTAAAATAATCTATCTAAATGGTGAGATATACTTACCTGATTTTGACAGAAGTCCTATAACCAGTTGATGAGATTGAACATTTCTTGTTTTGGCCCATTCCAAAATGCAAATGCACCAATATTATGACAATCTTGCAATTGATCTTCACTATCCTAATTGCTAATAATTAGAGTCTATTCCTCAGTTTTAACATTGGGGTAAGGAGCTGATAAGGATACAGTGGGGGACTAAGAAGGATCCTTGGGAAAAATAATCTTGCAATGAGGGGGGATATATATTTTAGGTAGGTTATATGCAAGTTTTATATTTGACTTATCCTACTTATTGTAATGTTCTATGAGGGAATTCGCATAGGGATCAGCTAGAAAACCTATCTATTGGGTATATAGGGGAAATCTCTTACAAGTAGCATATTTGGTGTGATTAAAAAAGAGAAATTTTTTATCGAGACTTTCAATGGAAAAAATGATTTTAGATTTCAATCCTTTCCATGCAGAATATTTCTTTGGAAAATCTTGATTAGTAGCGCCAAATATTTTATCGATGATTTTATGATTAGGATTCTTCTGCTAAACATTTTCACTTTCTTGAACATTTGTCTCAATTAGAGAAAAAAATTTGTAGTCTTTACAGTGTACCTCAAATTTTTAGACAGAGCATGAATGATAGGAGGGTTATCGATGCACAATCTCCTAGACTTATTTGTTTCCCCTTTAGTGCTTTGAGGTGATGTTAAAGGAAGATGCCCCTGCTGTGGGATCTAGGGTTTTGGGATTTCACCAAATACCCTAGTTTCACATTGTTGCAGTCTGTTCTACTTTCCATATTTGAGCCAACCTCTCTGCTAATGACTTCAATCAATGGTGAAATATCTACCCAAAATGTTTGATTGTTGGTAGGGAAACATGATGTCAAACTACGCTTTCCTTTCCCCACCATGGCTTAACAACACACTGATGTTCACTCAAATTTTTTCTTTTTAAAAACTTTACATTTTCAATTCATGGTTTGCCATCCTAAATTTGGAGCCTAAAGTCATAAATTTGTGAGCAATGGAATGATCAAAGTTTAGAAATTGTTATTAAAGTTCATGGATTTCATTTTTTAAGTTGACTGTTCCACTTTGGTAACTTTTGTTTTCCACAATCCAAATTGAAAAAAGAATGCAGTTTGTTAGATTGCCATTTATAGAGCAGAGCAATCATAATGAATGTTGCCCTCTTTTTGCAATTAACCCTCTGAATATACAACCTTTTGTGCATATCACATCATTCAAATCCCATAATAAATGTTACAAAGTTTTACCTCTACATCATTTTCGATATTAGAGCTAATAAAATGGTCTTAAAAAAGGTGAGTTGTGAGTTAGTGAGGGTTGTGACAGGTTGAGGAGAGAACCTTTAGAGTGGCCAAAAGACTAAGTTTAGTGGACAAAACCTAGATAGGAGAAAATGGTCACAAGAGGATATTTTTCTCATGATAAGAGGGTACTATTAGATTCATGGGCTTTATATTGGTTTTTTAAGGCAAATAAGAAGGAAGAGGCAAATAAAAGAGAGGAAGAACAAAAAAAATAAAAAGAAGCTAGAATGAAACAAGAGATAGAAGAGAAAATAAGAATCTTAATGAGGGAACTAGAAAAAAAATAAAGAAAATTTAAAGAGACTAAAAGAGGAAATGAAGAAAAATATGGACAAGGAAAATATTGATTCAGAGCAACCATTCATTCAGGATACAAATGTATGTGAAGATGGAATAGAAAACCTGATTACCAATGAAGAAAAGAGTTGTCCATTGGAAGGAAAAGGTGAAAAAATTGATGTTGATATAAAAAGTGAGAAATAAATAGCTTTTGATGAACCTAATGACAAAAAGGCTATTGACAACAGGAAAGAGATGGATATGATAGTTGTTGATGGTTCTTATTGTGAAAAGATTCATAAAAATGAGAAAGAGATGGATGTGACGGTTGTTGATGGAACCGAGGGATAAAATTTTAAGTTAAGTAAGAAGGTGGTATGGCCTATCAAAAGGATAATAGTAGCAACATGGAAGAAGGCTCATGAGGAATCCAAGAGGATAGAGGAGGCTCAAAAAGTAATGATTTTTTTTTTTTTTTGAGTGTGGAGATATTGTAGGATGAAGACATTGAACAAAAGGATACAAGGGTTCCTATGGTGAACCAAATTGACATATTTATGTATGAAGAAGTCCCATTTAGTTTTCCTCATTCATTTATTATAGGTTTTTAAGGGTTTTTCTACTTGAATAATTATGTGGAGGATGTTTATGAGGACACACAGATTGATGGCTTGGATACTTGGTAAGAGTACAAGAAACAACAACCAAAGAATTGGAAGACAAGAAAGGTAAAGGAAAGTCCAAGGGACTTAAATTTTTTTGACCCTAGGAGTATGATGCAAGAGAATCAATCAAAAATGAAAAAATAAGAGGATCCATGAGGGTATAATACTTAATTATTATCTTTTAAATATATTTTGAATCTATTTGAGTCAATATGTAAGGCTAAATAAAGTCATTTGTAATAGATTGTCAAAGTTTTCTAGGATGGTCAATTTATGTAAGTAAACCCATGGAAATTTAAATTTTCATAAAATGTCTATCTTGATATGTAAGGGTTTTATAATTTTTAAAGGTCATCTATGGAAAAATTACAAAAGTTGTCAATAATGTAATAAAGTATTATCATAAAATGTGATAATATAAAAAATTTGATGCAAGAGAGAAGGTAAAAGGTAACAAGAGGTAATTAATTAGTTGTAGAACTTGAGATTTATTTAACATTGTCATGTAATGGTCATGGTTTATAGATTTGTACAAGTTGTAGAAGTTTGGAGAAGATTGGAAATAAGAAGTTGGGTTTTGTAAGTTTATTCCAATTTTTTGAGTTATTTTTTTAGAAATATGACTTATTTTTGTTGGTACAAATACATATGAATAGATATGGACCTAAAATGTATATTGTCAGAAATATATTTGAGTTAGCTTTAATTTGGTTTTTATTGTTGGAAATGTAAGAGTGAAACTGAGAGGGGAGCGGTGAATTAGTTACCACATAAATAATTAACTGTCCCTAGATGTCGATTCAAAATTTCCCTTGATCATGCAATATTGTCCAACTTAACACAAGAATATTACTATCACTTAGTTAACAAATAAATCTTATGATTATTAAATTGTTTTAGCATAAGAAAATAACATGAACACAAATGAAACCAAGATTTAACGTGGAAACCCAATTTGGGAAAACCACCATGCAACTAGTTACAATATTTTTCACTCTTCTGAAGTGAGCCCTATTAGGAGCCAACCTTGTTAAAGGTTAAAAAACATACTATTAAAAATGACCTTATTAGAGAATTTAGATTACCCTATTAGAAGTAACCTAGTTAGGGGTCTTCAAACACTTCAATATTGAAATGTCACCTTGTTAGAGGATTTACAATATGATTGTTAAGTCAAATTTGTTAAGATATTTCTTTACTATTACAATGGTTAGGAGGTAACAACAATTTGACCTAATTTATACAGTAACTATCTTTGTAGATTCATATCTCTATTTTGGCATGACTTCTAGATCCTTCCCGATTAGATATTCTTTGCAGCTTATCTTCCACTCTTTCATGCTCTACCTTTCCCTTCACTCACATATCCATCTTATTTCATATTTTTACTTCATACTCTTGTTGTAAATACAAATGGGAAATATATACTTCTGACAGGGGGGGGTTGTGAATCAGAAGTTCAAACTTTAATACTTAAACCAATATTTACCATTCATTAGATGCATGCAAAAATTGAAATTAAATGTAAAGCAAACGCATCAAACATATAATCATACACACACTTGACACCTTATATGATTACCTAGAAACCCTCCAATGAGAAGGTAAAACTGGGGTGGGGATAACACCCACAATTCTTCACTACTCCAATAATAAAGTGTCACCTGTTAAGGTTACATAGTTTGACCATTTTCATGATTTTCCCTATGAAAGGCCTACCCTGTTAAAGGCTTACAAAGGATTGTTAGATCCTAACCTATTAAAGGATTTTTAAAGACCTTGTTAGAAGTGTGCCTAGTTAAAGGACTTTAAAACACTCACTTGGAATGTCACCCCGTTAAAGGATTTTACGATGAATATTAAATCAACCTTAGTCCAAAGGATTTCACTCTGCTGATATAGTTGTTAGAAAGCAACAGTGGAATGTTTGATCTGATAACTTACAACTTTTCCTTGCTAATTTCATATCATAGTTCTATCCATCTTGATCCTCTTGATCTGTTATAACAATGCTATATAACTTCTCCTCTATTCTGTAAACTAATTCTACAATTCTTTCACACTTCTAAGTCACCTTGAATGTTGTTTGATTAATTCACCCCTTCCACTTCCTTCAATTCTTGACTCGCATCACTTCCTCACATACACACACATACACTAAATTATGGGGCTTTGTCTTCCTTAAAAAGACTTTCGTGGCTTAGGGTTAGCTATGAATCTATGACTAAGATTCATTCACATTCTCACTTAATCCTTTCCAATTTTTTGATTGGTTGCATGTTGATTGCATAGGAAAACCAAATACATTTGATCTTATCTTCAAAGCTTTGAGATCTATCCATAAGTTGTCATAAAAATGGTTTACATAGTTGTTTGTGCCATCATAAACAACTAGGTCAATTCTGTGTTACTCAACACTTGATAATATTGATGCTTGACAATTACTATAATTTTGTCTTGCTCAACACTTGAACTTGCTTGGCATTAACTATTCACTTGGCACATGAGTGACTTAGCACTCATTGTAATTTGGCATCTATACATATTATACTCAACATGAACTTAGTAAATATCTTAAGTGTGTTGACACTCAATTGTCAAAACCAATCTGAGATGAACAATCTCCCCCTTTGACATGAGTGTCAAAAACACTTAACTATACATAACAAATATAATTTCCTCGAGTATAATATATACACAGTTTGACATATTATATATATATATATATATATATATATATATAACTTCAAAATTTTCAAAACTCTATAATAGACTCATATACCTCAAAAAATTTCTTTTCTGAGTAGATTTGCTTCATGCTAATACCCTATCTTCAAGAGTATTAACACTCTATTTTTGTATGATATACTCTGTTTTGGCTCTTTTGATGTTTGCTCCCCCTTTGTTTGATCTCCCCCTTTTTGGGTTATCTCCCCCTTTCATAGTTGCCTCCCTCTTTTTTTGACACTTATGTAAAAGGGTCTATACACTAATTGCGTATCTTTCCAAAATTTACTTGTGAACTTCCATTATAATCTTCAAAGTAGAATCCCAATTGTCTAATGCAACATCTAAGGATTTTATTTGGAAGGTTGTCTCTATTGCAAGGTGAACTAGTCCATCTAATTTTGAAAGATTGGGATCTTTCTTTAATACTATTTTTGTATATGCTAATTCCTTTTGGAGTATTTCCATATGAGGGGTAAGGGAGGTTTGTATATTAATCAACTTGGCTCTTATGTTAGCCTATTCTTCTATTAACATAGCTAGTTAATTTTGTGTATGAAGCACTAAATTAAAATGCTTCTCACTTTGAGCTGGATTTTGGGGTAGTTGCATACTCGAGATCTTCAAGTTTCTTTCCAAGTTCAAAATTCTATGGAACGTGTCTTGTGTGAAGAGTGTGGGATCACACAATTTTGTGTACAATGAGAATATGTTCTCAAGTACTTTCTTCACTTTCTCAATTTTGGTAGCCAATTCAACTTGTGATAGTGCTATTTCACCATATATTTTCTCATTGACTTTCCCTTGAAATTTATTTTTAGAACATTCCATAAGTTTAACATTAGTATCCTAGTCTTTATTAGTCATCTATTCAACAATTTTTGATAGTTTTTTTACCATAGGTTTAGATTCATTAGGTGTTTGCAAGCTAAAAACATTTAAAAAGATGTCTTTGATCTCCTGAAGTGCTTGCCTCTATTTGTACTATTTCCTTAGTATTTCTTGATTCTTCTTTCTCTCCAATGCTTCTTGCATTATATTGATCTGTTCTAATGTCATGGTTGCATAGTCATATTTGGGTATCACTATTTCTTCATCTAAAATTGCATCACCATAGTGAAATACCTTAGCAACCTTTGTTGATTTGGAGCCCGGTGTTGAAATCTACAATGGTATTGCATCAGTGCTTGGCCTCTGAAGGACTTTAGTATGAGTGCCAGATGTTGGTAAGTTTACCAATGTCTATATGGCTTCTTGCTCCTTCTCCTAAGGTGTTTCCTTTTCTTCATCAAACCTACCTTGATAATTTACAATTAATTATGGTGCAGCTTGTGTTTGTGCATTAGGTATGTAAACATCTACGTATCCTACTTGTTCTTTTGTAGGCTCCTTTACTTATGCAGTCTGAGTTGTATCAACTACATCAAATTTTGTAGTAGTGTCAACCTTTTTAGATTTATCCTCTAGTTGTATTATTGGTTGAGCACTGGTAGCTATAGGGATGATAGAAGGTGGTTTTTTTGGGTTCATTTTTTCCCTTATTATATCAACTACTGTTGTTTGAAGTTCATCCACACCGACCAATACAAGATTTTCACATAATCTTGCTTGTAATGTGGATTGGTCAAGTATCTTTTTTAGATCCTCTGTAGTTAATGGATTAATGTTCTAAGGTGAGCTATCAGGAACATCTTTCATTTTTATGGTCTCTACAAGTGTGCTTTTGTCATGTGGAGGGCTCATTGCTGGCAATTGTGAGTCTTCCACACTTTGTTCTATTTGCTACTCATTAGCTATTGCCATCTCATCTTTCTACTATTGTGTCTCCTCCATAGTGGTGTCTTCTTTTTCTTTTTCTTTTTCTTCTTCCTTTTCCTCACCTTCTTCTTCATTGTTTCTTCCCTCAAAGGGATATTCTTCTCCTTCTTTGATAGTTGTCAATCCATATATTAACTTCCACATTTGGGTGGATTTCTTGACAAAATTCTCAATCTTGTTCTGCAAAATGCTAAAAGATCTATATTTGGGTGCAAATTGATTGTCATACTTTTTGTTTGCTTTGGTAATTTTCTCCCTTGTTAACTCTGGCATCACTTGTGCTAATGTTGATTCTCTTATTTATTTTTCAATATTTAGCCAATGATGCCATTTATTCTCAATAATGGTGTAAAATTCCTCTGGCATTGTATTATCAAATTCAAGAGAAGTGTTCTTGAATTTTTCCATCATGGCATATACTGACTCTTCTATCCTATTTTGGTCTTCTCTACAAAGTTTTCCAAATTCAATGTTTTTCAATCTTGTCAAATCTGCATTATCCCTAACATTATCAAAAATATTTTCAAGATTAGATTTGTAAGCATGACTTACCATTCTAAACTAACTATGTCCTCAAACTTTGTCTTCTCATCATCTATCTCAGGTTTTGTTATGTATTTTCTTCTTGATTTCTTCTACACTAGACCAGTCTATTCAATAGCCTTAGTTTTCTCTTTTTCTTGCTCCTTAGCTTTTTGAGTATTTTCCCTTGTAGTGGCTCTTGTTGCTAGAGCTATAGGCTTTTTTTCACTTGGTGTTGCAGTCTTCTTTTCCTTTGGTTGTGCAATAGGTCGTGTCTTGGCTTTTCTTTTCTTTTATTATGGCTTTTTTGGTGCTACCTTGGCTTCTTCTCCCTTTGTACCTTCTTCTTCTTTATCTTCACTCATGCCTTGGGTCAAAACAAGAGGTTCCTAACCTTGTACCTCTTCTTCCTTTTCATCTTTTTCATCATTATCTCCTGCACCTTCCCCAAACTGAGCTTTTAGTTTTCTCACCATTTTATCTTTCTTTTTCATAGTTAAGGTTGTCTTCAATTCAATCTCAACCTTTGAATTTACAGCATCATAATTACCAAAAAATTTGGTAGTCTTATCAACTTCTTCAACAAGTAGTGCAGTGATAGCAGCTAAGGCTTCATCAATATTAATTTCATATCCTAGAGGTCTTAACCATCTAACTCTAGGTACAATAGCCTAGATGAAAGTGTAGTCAATGTCTACAAGGAAACAAATATCATTGTAATATTGCTCCACTAAGGAAATAATAATTCTTAACCTCTGTTTCATGGGCTTCTTGAAGTCTTCAAAATATATATGAGAGTTTTTATGAAGATTGATGTCTATTTGCAAGTTAGATAGCTAGATCAGATGTTTGGATATATGAGTATATTTCAAGTGTCCATGCGTATGTTAAGGTTTAGTTGATGCTCAATGGATTAAGGGACCATTCAGCTTAGAGATTGCATATTCTCTGTTGTTGCATACCCAGGTTATCTTGAGATCCAAATCTTTAATTGAATATCTCTTCCCTTTATGTTTAAGAAATCAAAAGAGTTTACCTCACTTGGTTTATCAGGTTCATGTGCTCTATTATTAGCTATTTCATGACCATGAATGCTTGCATAAACATAGAAGATTAAGGGGTTTTATCTGTTATTGATTTTTAGTTATATGCCTTTACACTGGTACCATATAAAGAATCTAAGGTCCACTTGCATAGATCTTGAAAAGCCTAAAGAAGAAGAAGGAATTATTCCTTATAGTTGGCCCAAGATCAGCAGTCAAGTGCATCCATTATAGGAATTTGCTAACCTTAGATGTATTGGTCTAGATTCTTGGTTATTTTTAAATCTGTTAAAGTAGGAGCCAATACCATACAAGCATAAACATGTAATGTTGAAATGGAATCTATCTAAGCATAACATCCATGAAAATTATCAACACGTAACACAATGATTTTGGTTACCTAGAAACACTTCAATATGAAGGTAAAACTAGGGCAGGGATGAAACCCAAAAATATTCAGTATTGCAAAAACAAAGTTAACATATTAGAGTTACAATTTGATCATATCCAATTATCTACATTGTGAGGGTTCCACTATGCTAAAAGTGTTTAAGATGGTTAGGTGTTACCTTGTTAAATGATTTTACACTTACAATAAAGTAAGGACTCTGTTAGGAGATTTGAAATAGCTATATTAGAAACACTATGTTAAGAGATTTTACTTGCCTCAATCTTTTAAAATTGATTGAGTACCTGACCCTCTGGTTTACTTTGAAAGCTTATTACAAATATCCTCTCTTCAAAATCTCAATCTGATATCTTTGTTCTATCTTTCACTACATTGGTTGCACTCTCTAAACTCCTTTCATACTTATCCTTCCTTCACCCTATACTTATCTTGTTTGTTCCTTCACTTCACTTCCATTCACATACATGCTCTTCTCTCACTTCTTACTTGCACTTCCATATTTCATCTTTTTTCCATTTTCTATTCTAATTTTTTGATTTGTTAATCTGCTTGTCTAGGGATTAATATTATTTGACAAAATGGGTAATCTCCTCTTTAATTGTCTCTTTGATCTTTAAATGTTGTGTAAAGGTTGGATAGAATTATTTACATAATTTTTTGTGCAATTAAAAACTAATATGTCAATATTGGTTTACTCGGTACTTGAATGTTCTAATGCTCAATCATAACTAACATTCATGTTGTCACTCTACTTCTATTCACTTAAAATATTATGTTCACTCAGCAATAACTTCCCAAATGTTCAATCTCTTGTGTGCTACTTGGCTTGTATGCTTTCTTGGTCTTAATTGGGGTGCTTGGAAACCTTTGACTTGCTTGGCATGTGTTGACAAATAAACATATCCTTTGTAGCTCAGCCTTGTCTAGATGGCTTGGTCACAGTGATGACCGTCCAATGTTGCCTTGGAAATAACTAAGTGTTAGAAACTAATAGGAAACTTATGCTTAGAGATCAACAATATCCCCCTTTGATATTAGTGGTAAAAACACTTTTTCATGGCTTAGTGTTCCATGAAAAAGAAAATACTCCCTCTGAAACTACAACTCAATCTTCAAAAATTTAATCTCTTCTATATAGTATATACATGTATAAAATCTGTTTGATGTTGTTCCATCTGATAACACTATCTCTAATTTATCTCATCTTCTATATTTCTCCTTTCTTTGATGTGTCATGTAGATACTTCCCCCTTTTTATTCTAGATATTTCACCCTTTATATAGTTCCTCCTTCTATATTTCCCCTTTTTCGTCACTTAAGGCTTGGGGTTTGTGTTAATCTTAGATTGGGTTTTAAAGGGTAGTGACAAAACACTTAGTCATTATTCCATAGAATTTCAATGCAAGCTGAGTAATCAAAACATATCAAGCATAAGTTGAAGGATTTGATCAACACAAATCCACCAAGCCTTCGAATACTTGCATGCAAAAACCTGTTACAGAAGAAAAAGACAAGAGGAGGCAAAGGGTTTTGCTCTGAAAAATGTGCTAATGTATTTTTGGAAATGAAAAAGATAACCAAATACAAAGGAGATCAAAACTCGAAAAAGGGTGACCTAAAAAGGAAAAGCTATTTAATAATTACTAATTAATTATTAAATAGAGATGCAAAAAGTGCATAAAGTAAAATCTTAAGAAGGGAGTAAAGAAAATTTAATAAATAAAATTAAATCAACGCTTTACTCTAACAACCCCCCTTAAGATGAGCAACAATGCAGCTACAAATAATGCAAAAAGAGTAAGGAAACTACAATGCAAAGCTTAAAGGAAACTTGGGTCCTGGAAACAAGGCCTGATGAGGTACCCAATAACAACTAAATCTCTATGAAATGAAGAAATAGAGAAAACCCAGTGGGAAAAACTCTACTCCAAAAAGAGATAGCGATAAAAAGAAGGAAGGAAGGACTCATCACTAAGACCCCCCAAGGACAACTTCCTTCACCCCAAGCATAGAACACAGCTGAAGATACCGCGGGGATGCAAAAGGTTTAGTGAAGATGTCTGCAACCTACTCAATAGTAGGAATGTACTCCAAGCTCAAGGCACCATCCTTAATGAGATGCCCAATGAAGTGCATGTCAAGCTCAATGTGCTTCATCTATTGATGCTCAATAGGGTTGCATAAAATGTGTATAGCACTCTGACTATCACACCATAGAAAGGTAGGACTATTAGTAGGAGATCCAAACTCTGTCATCAACTGTCGAAGCCACAAAACCTCCTGGCTAGCTAATACAGCTACCCTATATTCTACCTTTGTAGATGATAATGCGTGAGCATGTTTCTTTTTGCAAGACCATGTGATAGGACTAGAACCAAGACAAAATAAAAAACTAGAAGTAGACTTGTGATCATCAATGTCACCAGCCCATTCTGAATCTATGAAACCAACAATGTGAGGATCCCCTAATGTATAGTGAATGCCATAATATGTTGTACCTCTAATATACCTTAAGATACATTTGGATGCTTACCAATGACTCTCATGAGGATCATGGGAGAATCGAGAGACAAGTCCAACCACAAAGGAAATATTAGGATTGTGTGTGTCAAGTACAATAAACTACCCACAAGCTATCTGTATAGAGTGGAATCCACTACAGGAGTAGAGCAAGTAGTAGATAAAACAATACTTGACTGAAAAGGTGTGGGGGTAGGCTTGCAATCAAGCATGCCAAATCTTTGAAGCATATCATGGGCATACTTCTGCTCGAGTATGGCTATCTCATTTGAAGACTGAACAACCTGTAGGCCCAAAAAATAGTGTAGAAGGCTGAGATCTATCATCTCAAATTGCTCTCTCAATGCTTGTTGAACACCCTATATCATGGAGACTAAGCTTCCTGTGATGATGAGGTCATCAACATAAAGCACAAGTATCAATAAGTCAGCCCCATGACACTGAATGTAAACTATAGGATCAAAATGAAACCATGTGAAGTGGGAAGCAAGCAAGAAGGAATCCATCTTCTCATACCAAGCCCTAGGGGCCTATTTGAGACCATATAAAGACCTCTGAAGCCGACATACCAATGAAGAATCCTGCACAAAACCATGAGGCTGCTCCATATAGATCTCCTCATGTAGGTCTCCATGCAAAAAGGCACTCTTCACATCCATCTAAAAAACTATCCATCCCTGTGAAGCTGCTAGAGAGAGTACAAGGTGAATAGAGTTCATCTTGGCAACAGGGGCAAAGGTTTCAAAGTAATCAATACCCTCAACCTTTGTGAAACCTTTTGCAACAAGACATACCTTGTACCTATCGATAGAACCATCTGCAGCATACTTGGTATGGTACACCCAACAGCACTGAACCAATTTTCTTCCTTTTGGAATAGGACACAGATCCCATGTGTGGTTCTTCATCAAAGAAAAGTACTCCTTATCCATAGCCCTATCCCACTCTGAGTGTCATGTTTCCTATGAAAAAATTTGAGGATCATCATAAATGGCATGACTCAAAAGGCCACTACCTGCAGTCTAAGAACGAGTACAATGAACATCTGTAGGATCACCTACCAGAGGTTTAGCTACATCAACAGTATCACGAGCCCACTTCAGCACTCATGGAACATCTAGTGGAGGAGGCAAAGGGGGATCAATCTCAAGATCTTCCTCAAAAGAGGCATAATCTTTTAGAGTAGATGAAGTACTGGGTAGTGAAGAAGAAGTTGAAGATGGAGGATCCATAGAAGGATAATGCTCATCAAACTGAACATCTCATCGAAACAAGACATCTCTAGATTCAGGATCAAACAACCTATACACTTTCACATCCTCACAGTAGCCAACAAAAATGAGTGGTCGACTCTTCTTCTCCATGGCTTTTTGCTGAGCATCTAGAATAAATGCCCAAGCCTCACTACCAAAAATGTAGAAAGTAGAAACATCAGCCTTGACATGAGTCCAAGCCTCCTCAGGAGTCATGTGTCACAATGCCTTATGAGGCATCTGATTCTGAATATAGTTGGCACAATTAATAGCCTCAACCCAAAATGAAGAACTCATAGCACGAGATTGTATCATACAATTGACCATCTCCTGTAATGTCCTATTCTTTCTCCCAACAACCCCATTCTGTTGAGGTGTATGGGGAACAGAGAACTAATTTTTTAAACCATGCTCAGTACAAAAATCTCTGAAAGACTGATTCACATATTCCCCCATGTTTTCAGTGCGGATATGCATGACTAAAAGACCAGACTACTTCTCCAAAAAATTCTTAAAGATTAGAAATGAATCAAAGACATCAGACTTGTACTTCAAAAAGTACACCCATGTGTGTCTGCAAAAGTCATCAATGAAGGTGAGCACATATCGAGCACCTGAAAAAGATGGAGTGGGAAATGACATAAGATCACTATGTATCAACTCCAATGGTGCCTTTGCATGTGTGGATCGACCTACTAGAAAAGGATCTCTGTGATGTTTTCCAAGTGCACAACCTTGACACACACTGTCAGTACAAGAGATCTGAGGTAATCCAATCACTAGCTTCTATGTACTCATCTATTGTAAGTGTCTATAGTTGACATGGCCAAAATGCTCATGCCAAAGTTTGCTCATTGTGTATGCATGAGCAATGAGAGAAACACCTATAGAATTGAAGCTCTCAAAGCCATTGAACTGATATAAGTGAGATTGAAGATCAACACTTCTCGTAGCAATAACCAAATCAAGATCATGGAGGTCTCAAATAACCACATCATGTGGTGAGAACTCAACTATCTTTCCAGAGCCTAAATGACAAATCTAAAAGACAGATAGGAGGTTTGTAGAAATGGCTGGAACAAGGAGAACATCCTATAGTGAACCACCCTCTAAAGAGATAGTTCCTGAACCTGTGACTGAAAGCTGAGAAGAATCACCAACTAGAATCTACGTAGTAACACTCTAAGCAAGTGAAGTAACCAAATCAGGTGAGTGTTTCATGTGACGAGAAGCTCTAGAATCAAGAATCCAAGGATCTAGAGAAGATAATGCACATGCAGAAAGAGCATGTCCTTTCCCTATAGGTGGAGGTGGAGGCTTCAGATAAGCAATACTAGACTATTGCATAGCCTCCTCTAATGCCTCAAGATGTTTCCAACACCTGGAAACTGGATGTCCTTCCTTGCCACAAAAATTGCAAGCATTTGATTTGGGAGGAGGCTTGGAGGAACTCTCACTGCCTATTGATTCTGTCTTATGCTTCAATTTTGGCTTCGGCTTTCTTGTAGATGTCTAAGCTACCAATGCCTTTGTCTTAGAACCAGTCATAGTATCCAAATGTGTGAGTTTTGACTGCTCTCTAGTCAAGTAATCACAAAAGACCTTAATAGAAGGCATAACAAATTGATTCCCCAAAGCATCTTTGGTGGAATAGAATGTGGAAGAAAATATCTAAAAATTCCCTCAAAGCTTTGAGAGAATTAAATAGATGCACTCAGTATTAGTCTTTGTCTTTCCACAACTCTGCAACAAGGATCTCTGTTGAGTAAACTTCATCAAGAAGTCATCAATAGTCGGAAAGGAATCTAGTGTAAGTGATGTAAGTTTTGTCTCTATCTAAAGTGCCCTGAACTCATTTACAATACCAAACAAGCCCTGAAGCTTGGTCCACATAGCCAAAGGATTATTACACCCGTCCAGATGAAACTATAAACTATCTGATACCTGTAATGCAATCAATCCAATTGCCTCATCCATTTTGTTTTGATGTTGCATAATCTCAAAAGGCCTCTGAAAAATAGGTTGAATTGCATCTAAACATGACTACAACCCTTTTGACTAGAGAAGCCAAGTAATTGAGGTCTTCTAGGTGTGGTAATTATGAGGGGTCAAACACTAGTACATTTGGGTTCATTTTCTGACCTTTATTGGTCAAATTTTTTACCCAATTTTTGACCAAATTTGACCAACCCATTGGTCGATATTTTTCTGGTCAAAATTTTGACCAACTCATTGGTTGGTCAAAATTTCAACCAATCTATTGGTCGAAAACCCACCAAAGCCATTGTCTAGGTTCATACAAGAATTGGTCGAAATTTTGACCAACAAAGGTAGAAAAAAAATTATGTGTTGGTGGAAATTTTGACCAACAAAGGTAGAAAAAAATTTAGGCATTGGTGGAAATTTTGACCAATGAAGATGGAAATTTCGACCAACAAAGGTAGAAAAAAATTTAGGCATTGGTGGAAATTTCCACCAACAAAGGTAGAAAAAACCCATGCGTTGGTGGAAATTTTGACCAATGAAGGTGGAAATTTCCACCAACAGGTAGGTGTAAATTTTTTTCAGGCATTCTATAAAATAGTTCACATGTCTTGCCTATGATATGACATTTTACATGCATCCTACACTCTCTCATCTGGCTGATGATGGATTACATAGAGTGATCTGAAACCATGATTCTAAAAAACACACACAATCAAATCCAAAATGAACTTGCACTACAAATGGATTGTGTAAATCTGATATTGTTAATTTTGCATGCATGTCTACCAGAACAAATATATGTTTAAGTTGTGATTGTCCTGGTAGACATGCATGCAATTTTACCAATATCATATTTCCACAATCCATTTGTAGTGCAAGTTCATTTTGGATTTGATTGTGTATTTTTTAGCATCATGGTTTCAGAACACTCTGCGTAATCCTTCATTAGCCGAATGAGAGAGAGTGCAAGATGCATGCAAAATGTCATATCATATGCAAGGCATGTGAATTGTTTTATAGAATGCCTGAAAAACACTGATAGTAACTAATATGAAGAATATATATTTAGTTATATGATTGAGAAAAATCATGTACCAGTGAGTTGGTCAAAATTTCAAGCAAAAAAATTTTGACCAATGGTTGGTCGAATTTGGTCAAAATTTGGGTCAAAATTTTGACCAATAAAGGTCAAAAAATGAACCCAAATGTACTAGTGCAAGTATGCTTTCCAAGTTGACTCTTTGAGTTTGATCATCAAGTCAACCCACCAAAGTGCGTCATCAAGGTCAGTCTTTAGGTCCACTCATCGAGCTTGCTCACCAAGTCAACTCGCCATGTTGCATCTCTAAGTGGCCTCACTAATTCAGCTTGCCAACTTGCCCCACCAAGTTGCCACTTTAAGCCCACTCACAATGTTAGATCGCTAGGCTGACTCCCTAAGTTAGCTTTCTAAACTAACAATTGAAGTACCCTCGCCAAGTCGATTGTTCAAGTGCACTCGCCAAGTTGACTCAAAGTTCATTCATCAAGTCACCCCACTAAAGTGCCTCATCAAGGTTAGTCCTTAAATCTGCTCACCAAGTCAGCTCGCCAAGTCAGCTCGCCAAGTCACCTCACCAAGTCAGCTCGCCCACATGTCCCACCAAGTCCCCAAGTCCACTCGCCAAGCTGACAATTCAAGTGGACTCACCAAGTTGACTCTTTAAGTTTGCTCACCAAGCACATCCCCTAGGTCAACTCTCTAGGTCAGCTTGCCAAGTCACTCCCACCCAGTCACCTCAATGAGTTGACTCTTTCAGTTGGCTCACCAAGTCTATTGTTCAAGTACGCATGCTAGGTCGAATCGCCAAGCCAGCCCGCCAAGTCATGTCACCAAGTCGACTGTTCAAGTATGCTCACAAAGTTGACTCTTTAAGTTTGCTCATCAATTCACCCCACCAAAGCGCCTCATCAAGGTCAGTCTTTAAGTTCACTCACCAAGTCAGCTTTCCAAGTCACCGCATCAAGTTGACTCACCATCTCGCCTCACCAAGTGGACTCACTAAGTCGGCTCGCCAACTTGCCCCACCAAGTCGATTGTTCAAGTATGCCTACCAAGTTGACTCTTTGAGTTTAGTCATCAAGTCACCCCACCAAAGTGCCTCATCAAGGTCAGTCTTTAGGTTCGCTCATCGAGCTTGCTCACCAAGTCAGCTCGCCATGTTGCATCTCTAAGTGGCCTCGCTAAGTCGGCTCACCAACTTACCAAGTTGCCACTTTAAGTCCACTCACCATGTTAGATCGTTAGGCTGGCTCCCCTAGTCAGCTCACCAAGCTGACAATTGAAGTACGCTCACTAAGTTGACTCTCTAAGTTCGCTCACCGAGTCAGCTCACCAAGTCACCCCCACTTGCCCCACCAACTTGTCACTTTAAGTTGACTCGCCATGTCAGCTCTCCAAGCTGACAATTCAAGTACGCTCACCAAGTTGACTCTTTATGTTCGCTCACCAAGTCCACCCCCTAGGTCAGCTCACCAAGTCACCCCCACCCAGTCACTTCAATGAGTCAACTCTTTAAGTCAGCTCACCAAGTTGGCTCACCCAGTGGTTTTACCACCTTGCCTCGACAAGTTGGCTCGTTATGTGTACTTACCAAGTTGCTCCACTAAGTTGCTTCTCTAAGCCCACTCACCATGTCAACTCACTTAGTTGGCTCACCAAGTCGATTGTTCAAATATGCTCGCCAAGTTGACTTTGAGTTTGCTCATCAAGTCACCCCACCAAAGTGCCTCATCAAGGTCAGTCTTTGAGTCTACTCACCAAGTTAGCTTGCCAAGTGGCCTCACTAAGTCGGGTCGCTAACTTGCCCCACCGAGTCGCCACTTTAAGCCCACTCACCATGTCAGATCACCAAGCCGGCTCCTTCTACTGAAAAATGTTTAACCAATAACCACTATCATGTAGATCCACTTACAATTTTACATTAAAAAAGCATCTACATATAGTGGATGCATGCATTTTCATAAGCAAAGGACCTCCCATATAAATTGTGGTGTCTATACATTTGTCCAAAAATAAATATAAATCTATTAAAAGGTAATATAAAATAGTCCAAAAGTGCAAATTATTACCCAAAGAAGATCAGAACATGATAAAATTAGAAGTCTCGAGATAAAATGTCTAAATTACTTTTAAAGTTTAAACTTCAAAAACATGAGCTTAGTAGTTGAAGACATATAGCATAATCATTGAGTAGAAAATAAACCTTCACAACTTGAACTCCTCATCCAACAAACACCCAAACTGAAGTTCTAATATTATGTTCTGCATTACGCTCTCCAAGAACATCAGAGCTAGATCAATTTTGCTCAGCAGTATGATTGTCAATCCCATGTGATGGACTCAGTTATCCAAGATGAGTCTCTTGCTTCTCAGCTAATGATGACTGTCTAAATGCACCCTAGGAAACATCCAACTCAAGATGCTCTACATAATAAGATGCTCTACTAAGCAACCCTGTCTGGCAAGAAAAGATATATAGAGATTTTCGACTGAAATTACAAATTGATGCCGATAAACTTAAACCATAAGAATTGTTCTATAGAATAATAAAGAAGAAAGATGAAGAATCAAACACTCGAAGGATACAATGTTGATGCAGCTTCAGAAAGATCATCCGAAGGACATGATATGTTCAGGCTGAAGGAGCTTTGAGATTCATTACTACACTTGGGAATGGGCTCATCTTCAATCTGAAGATTGAAGATGAGCCCATTCCGAGTGTAGTAATGAATCTCATATAATGCAATCTCATCTATGAAGCATATTAAAAGCTAACAAAGCATCTTCGCTAGCTTATCTCCCTTGCAAGCCATAGGAGAATGCCGAAGATAGTCACGATGCTAATAGGCACATCATGACTATCTTCAACATTCTCCTATGGCTCTTGAGGTTCTAATCTTATAACATGAGGCGTCCTCTTCTTTTTTCAAGCATAAGGCTGATGCAGCCTTGTAATAAGAAATAAATGGGTTTAATTTGGATTATGTACAACACAAAGAAAATCAAAATGTAATAGAAATTTTTAACAGAGAAATGAACTATATAAACTTATAAAGCTCATAATAATAATAGGCCATAAACAAGAGCTAAATTCTGAGCAGACAAAGTATGGACACATGAAGCGTACCTGATTGATCAAAACCAAATCACTGCCAAGCCTTTTAACCACTCCTTAATAGCACTTTCTCTATCACCAAGTTTGCAGCAGGGTTTCTATTTATTTTTGGATCTAACGTTAATATGGCATCTCCATCCAAAAATTTCTTTAGAGCCAGAAAGATTTATGAATGAAGTGATCAAAAACTCAAAATCTATCATGAGAAATAGAGCTCCAAAACTGATAGTTTATATATATGTATTTAGAGGCAAGATAAATTCAACTAAATATTCAAGATCAAACAAGTTCTTCAAGATCAAAATTAGATATTGATGTTTTGGATCAAGTGTCCCCAATAGATGACTATCACTAGTTTTTGGCCTATTTGACCCCACTTTTACAGAACAAGTGTGTGACATATGTGGCTTTCGGCCCTCAAGATTTCAACAGTGTTGTTGTTTAACCCCAATCAAAAGAAATTACAATCAATTCGGTCTCATATACCCTGTAACTATGAAAGCCCCAAATTGCTCTTACAAACCCTCATCTAACTAGGGCTTGCTCATTATATGATTCTCCAATGAAATTTCAACTAAATGAAAGATGTTTCAGTATTAGATTAACATAATAAACTCATCCCAATCATAAAAACATAATGTTGTTCAGGCATATTGCTCACTGTTGTAACCAAACCTCATAATTAGTGTTCCTTCAATCATAACAAGTACGGTGATCACCTTGCACAGTTTGTCTTTCATAATTAGTGTTCCTCCAATCAAAACCAATAGTTCTCAACAAAAGATTAATGGACAACCGTTGATTATTTTCAAATTCCAACAATTAGCAGTTGAAGAGTCTCATGGTCATGTAAGGTTTCAATAGAAGCTCTATTAATTTTTATTAACAGAAGTTGAATGGATATTTGTTCATTCTTTTCAGATTCCAATGGTCAACTATTGTTAGAAGAATTTAAAAACTCGGTTGTTGGTTAAATTTATTGCTATAACAGTTTATTAATACTATTTTTTGAAATTCATGGAAAATGATGAAGGTCTGAGTGTGTCTGTGAGAGAGAATGTATCAAATAAAATAATAATAATTTATGGATAGAATAAAAAGGTATATGCATTTGTTAAAATTTTTATCTCTACAGATATGATGCAATGAGTTTGATGTTGGAGGAAAAAGAAGTTTGTGAAGGTTACAGTAAATTTTGCATCAAGAGACTTTGTTGGCTTTTGTGTAAGATTGGTGAATTACAGAGTTTCATTCTTTGCAATCTTTGAATACTTATAAGAAGATTATGCAGACTGTTACAAATATGAGACAGTAAATTTATTGTTTTGAAATGAAATAGAGTATCCCTCTGTGTTTTAGTCATTCTTCTTTGAGTAGTGGGCAGGGGTTGGTGGCCTGATTCTGTTTAATGGCTACTTCAACAATTTTTACATAAACTTCCTTAACTAAATTTTGATCAATATTTTGACCTTCCATATCCCAAAAGAACTTATGAATTCAAGCATCTCCATTAGCCTGATTCAAATAAGCATGGAACATATCAAAAGATACAATCCCAAAATATAGTCCAATATCCAAATAAGAGATATTTGGGTGTGGAACAGAGGTTGCATTTTCCTTATGCTCATAGATGTCATTGAAAAACAACCAATGCACTAATTCAAGTAAACTGAAAGGGGATACAAATGGACTTATCATAGAAAGCACATAAAATGAAGGTAAAGGAGATATTTTGTAAGAATTTCCTTTCATTCTTTTAGAAATTTTGATTTTAAATACTACAAATGATTGCATAATGAGAGGTTTGGAAGATGCTATAATGGCTTTGCAATATGACTCCCACTTATTTAAGGTGTGACCTCAATTTATTTTACACTGGGAAGACACAAACTCCATTAGGGTCATCAATAAATTGAGTATGCCATTATCAAATACATGAAGCTTATCCTTGCATAGACCCAGAAATATCTTCCAATTTGGCTGATCAGTTTTTGTCTGCTATTGATCACAATGCAAGTCCTCATGCTCTGTATCACAATTCTCTAAGCCTTTGGTATTCTTTGAAACTAAACAACACATTCGTTTATGCATAAACATGTTTATTACAAGATGACCTAGAACTGTGCGAATGATTTCTTCAATAGACATCATATCCAAACTAGCATCAAGTCTATCCGTACAATAATCACTCCAGAATCCCTCTATAGCATGAATCAGAAGATGCCTTAAGAGAGAAAAGCAAGTTTCTAGTTGCTCTTTTGAGTCTGCCCCTTCGCTCGATGATGATTCTATTTGTAAAATCTAATGCAAAATCAACTGTAGCATGTTAATGTAATCAAAAGAAACTTGACATAATTTTGCCTCCAGAATGGCTTTCATGTACACGCAGCTCAAAAGCTTTGATTGATAACAATTTACACTTAACATAAACAAAATAGAGAATGGTATGGATTGGATAAAAGAAACAAAAGCTATAGTAGCCGGATTGTTAGAAAATCCACCACCCATGGAAACAGACAGTGACTGCTTCTCTGTACTTTTATGTCTCATTTGATAAAATTTGAACCCATCATCCAAAGAAGAGTCTTGCTTATCAACATGATGTACTTGGAGATTACCGTTATCTCTACTTGTCTGATAAAAATATCTGGCAAGCTTCATACCCAATAAGAAATAATCATCCCAAGCCTCAGCAATTCTACCAAAAAGATCTCTGTGCGCACACAAAAAAGCCAACAAGACAGAAAAGTTCTTTCCAAACACTTTATGGCATAATGTAACAAGGGAAGGAAAGTTTTCCACTATTTCCTCTGGCATTGCAGATACTATGGAGGATGCAAATGCAATTGTTGCACCAGATTTCCTCTCACAATCTGTATTCTCTACAAGTGACAGCACTTGGGAAAGAGATCATTGAACAGTAGGATTGCCTTTGCCCAAAAAGTGAGTATCTATTTATTCCAAATAGGATCTCACTTGCTCTTTGGATAATATGCCTTGGGAAAAATGAAGCAAACTTCTCAATGGACTCCATTCACAAAGAAAATCTTCTGAACCATGATCAAATTGATATACTTGATTGATTTTTAGAAGCAAAGTAGTCACAATTGTGAAAGATAATGACCTTGAATTAGCTTGTGAGAGGAAATATCCACTTGTGAACATAAGGATCTAACTTCAAACTCGGAATGAATTGTATGAGGAAGGATAGATACACACCTAAGCCTACAAAAGAAAGTTCATCACACTGGCCACATAGAATGAAATCATTGTCTGATGGGCAAGCTTCTGACTTTTGGAACTTGACTCAACAACTCGAAGGCACTTTTGCAAGACACAGATCACAAGAGGGCTAAAATGTGGAGGTGAAAGATCTGCATAATTTTTAATGAGTAAGTTATTAATCAAAAATAAAAGAGTAAATGAATAGACAAGAAACTTTATTATACATGCCCAACTAATAATTTTCACTTTTCAGAATGAAATTGTGGTTGGTGTCAAACATATGTTTTCCATAATTCATTGTGCATCATCAACTACTCATCAAAGGCTAAGAAAACCATGTAGTGTTTGGAACTAGGCTGTTATTTTCTTCAAGTCAAAGGGATGAAATCATTTGAAAGAAAAAATTATTTTTTTAATAAAAATATAATTAGTGCTACAGTTAAACCCAAAACAGACAAGTCATTCTATGATTCTAGATATTTTCTAATAACAGAAATGGACAGACATTAAATGGGAGGTATGGGGCATACAACAGTCAAAAGATGCTTCTCATAACAAAAGTGAACAAGCAAAATTCACCCTGATGAAAAAAAGATTACTTATTCTTCAACTCTAGTAACTCAGAAGAGTAAGAACCTTCAGTATTGGAAATTGAAATGAGCAATCTTATTAGTCATTTCACATGGGCTAATGACATAGAACATGAATTTAAAGACACCAAAACATTTGATGATGAAAAACAAAATTCATAAATAAAGAATAAGACAATGATGGAACTTGTAAACACTCTTTAAAATAAAATACAACTGAAAGTAAAGTGTCCCAGAGAGATGCATATTCTAGATTCGATTGTGTGCCACATTTTTGCATCAACATTTCAAATCACATTCAATGATCCATCATCAGGATGAGAAGAGCTATAGGAGATAAAAAAAATTTGAATCCAAAATATGCATCTCTCTACTATGACTGATTGTGGAAATCTGTTCTTGTTAATAAAGTGTACCAGTTGAAAAGGAGTCTATAAAATTTGCAAATGATTAACCTATATGATGGTTAATGCCCCTTGAGATCATATGTGACTAAAATAAGCTCCTTATCCCAAAAACAGAAAATAGAATTCAATTTTGAAAGTGGAAAAACAACCAGTTATAGCATCACAAGGATTTCCAAATTGCTAATTGTAGTAGGTGGTGGTTACAAATGTATCTTGGAGATTAGAGAACTATTATGAAAGTTACAGATCTTTCACGGTGACTATGGAGCCAGAAGCATAGTTCCACTGTGTTTTAGTCATTCTTCTTTGAGTAGTGGGTAGGGGTTGATGGCATGATTGTAGTTGGTGGGGCATTAGAGAGGAAACATTACAATTTCATCAAGTTGCATGCAGACAATATCTGTGGCCCTTCCAAAATGAAGAACCAAAAATTTGTCCAATGTATCCCTAATGTGCTTGTCAACTTCTTGTTTCCTCATGAGAGTTTGTAGTACGTAGCTCATCTCTTTAGAAAAAGGAATTCAACTTCACCCTTTTTCTACAAACAAACATTGGCTATTACCACAATGCAAGCAATAAGGGACACCTCAAGCTGCTATATAACATGCAAATTAGAGAATGGATTTAATAATAAACATCTATCCTAGAGAGATTTAGAATAAGGTCATAGGAGGAATGTAAAGCAAATCATTATGCCAGATCGAGCCCAACATTTAGTAGCATAACTTTTGAAAGATATAGATGTCACTTTTTTGGGAATCAACTACACATTTATTGAATGAAATCAATCTATATGATGCATCTTTTCACACAGAATGATTCACAAGAGACCATCTCTTATGAGGTTGAATGTTCTACTTGCCATTGACTACATCAGGAAATGATCATATCAATGATGTAGTGGAATTAAAATGGCAAAAAATAAACACCACATAGTATCAATTAGCACCATAAGGTAAAACAAGTCTTCTCGAGAGTCCAACCATCCAAAAAGTATTTTTGCTAGAGCATGCTAAACAATGGAACTCCCTCATGATCATTCCTACTAATGTTGGTGCCCAATTTGTTTACAAATATGAATGCTCACCACAATATGACAATGACAATGCTATTTGGTGGGTAGTTTTTCCATAGCCATTAATACCTTCTTATAACCATTTATTAAATCCCAACATTCTAAGACTCACAAAATCTACTCTAAACTTTGTTAGTGTAGATTTAGGTTGGCTCTACCAACACCCAAACTCAACCGAGTTAGCCAAGCTTGACAAACTTGTAGAGTTGGAACTGAGAAGCTTCACATTTAGATTGTGCGTTCAAACTTGTATGTGATGAACCCATAAAGTTCAGTCCACCTGGCCTTGATGGCAGTGCTAGCAAGCACCTAGCCTAGATGGCAGTGTTGGTTGCCAACTATGAAGTTTCATCTCCTTCTAGAAAAAGTAGGAAAAGATTAGATTGCTACCAGCCATGTGGTCTTATCTGGTGTAGGAAGTAAAGAAATAGATTTTAGTCTTGAATCTTCTAGTATGAACCACTGACTTCTTGAAGAAGCCCAGTTTTGTCTTGTAGTGATAGATGTCTCCAAGAAGGAAACAACAGATTGCTGCCAACTGTGCAATTTTATCTTCTTGAAAAAAGTTATAATTATTCTTTATTTTATTTTGTTTTATTTTTTATTATCTATGCACAATTTGGATCTTGGGACGAAACTCCCAGGAGATCATCTTTTCTATTGTATGTTGTTGTTTGAGCTCTACATGGTCTTGGGATGAAACCCTTGAGAGTTCTCATCTGTTGTGCATTACTATTCAAACTCTCTCTATTGAGTTTTGTGTAATTTGAAAGCTTAAATTAGCATTGTAAAGAAATTCTATATCAATTTCAAGAGTAAATATATTCTTAAATTTATAGATGTTGGCTAAAAATGGGATGCTTTGAGACTGCATAAGCATAATTGACTGTTTCTTTTCTTGAATTGATGTTATGTATAGTTATTTTTTTTGAGGTTTAAATAGTTTAGAAAAACAAAGTTCAGATCATACAGACCTTAAGGTCTTTATAGTGGTACCAAAGACAAAATCTTTCCTGTCTAGGATGTTAAGGATGATTACAAAAATGGAAGAAAAGGATAATGAAATAGCAGCCTCTAAAATTGTTGGATGGTATAACAAATATCAAAAGATGAAAAATCTTTTAACTTTTGCCAAATATTTATGTTTGTCAGGTAATACTATACCTATGCATAAGGTCATCGTAGTCTTTGATGAGTACACAAATGAACCAGAGAAGGTCAAGGCTACTGAATCTTTTGATAGGTACCACTGCACTACATAAGAAAAAGGAGAAAGGAAATGGATCTTGAATCGGGCACTCAATCAGAGTCAAAAGACTCATTCTTGAAAGAGAAAGAACTCAAGATAATGGGACTTGAAGCATAGAAGAGTACATGAGAGTCTAAAATTAAAATGTTAAAACCAAAGACAAATGAAAAGAGAAGTTACAAATATGAAGCTATTCAAATGTTTGAAGAGTACCAAAAAGCAAGCAAGAGTGGTTTAAGAAACAAATTCCCTTTGACGAATTCTTAAGTGTGGTCATAATCTTGAGGCATCATAAATGAACTTGAAGTAGTACATCAAAAGAATAATGAAAGAAGAATCAGAAGTTAGCCTTGAAGAAGGGTTAATAAAAGAAGAAGAAAAGAACAAATACTAAGATGAATCATTTTACAAGTTTGGCAGATGACAGAAAGTGGAGTGAAGAGCTCTCTAATGTAGGAGATAAACTTGGTGACATGTCTTTGTCAAAAGATGTTTTACTTACATTGGTGCTAGATCTAGTGAACTATTTGCATACAGTGGATCAACCACCTTCCAAAGTGATTCAAACAACAATGGTTCCAATAGTGACCTTCTTGGGTGAGCATAGGTTGCTAAATCACAAAGATAAGAATGTAGGACTTGTTTTTACTCATTGCATGAGTGAGTTTATAAGAACTACAACTCCATGGGTTCTTGAGAAGGATGATAAAATAAGGGAGATCTTTCAATTGATTGTCGAAAGTTTTTATTTGTTAGGTGACATCAGATGTTTCATAATCTCCTCATTGTTGTCAAGAGGATCATGACAAATACATTCATGATTACATGACGATCATTCTGGCTTCAATTATTGCTGAAAGGGATGTTATTTCCCAACCTATCATATCTTTGTTATTGGTTGTTCAAAACCAAATATAGATTATTTCTACAACTACTTATAACTTGGTATACAATGTTTTCAAGCAATGTGAAGGGAACCTGAAATCTTACTTGTTTGATGAAGAGTTAATGGAAGAGGAGTTCAAAATAGAAAATCAGTCATTTATTGTAGTCATATCCAAGGAGCAACCCTCACTTAGAAATGAAATTTTTAGACATGTGAAAGATGGTATTTTAGTTAAGAATTACTTCAAAATTGGACTACTCTAATTACAAATTATTAGTATTAAGAAGAGTCGAGAAGTAAAACAATACTCAAGCCCATGCCTAAAAGTAAAATATATTTCAGATTTATGCATTTGGGCCTTTCAAAAATTTGCACAAGAAAAAAGATCAAACAAATCCCTTATCCATAAGTAGAGTCAAAATGAAATAACTCCCATGACAATATCACAAACACATAACCAGTGGTCTTGAAATCATCAATGCATTTCATAGATGAGAACTCTATAAACCATGCTGGCGACATTCTTCATTAACCCTGAAATGCAATACAATGATCTTCAACATTCAAATGAAATCTATAATTAACATATTCCTTGAATATGATTCATCAGCCAAACATTTGCTACAATTTCTAAACCTAGGTCAGATGCCAAATCACAAATCGTGTCATTGAATATGTTATTGCTTGGATATCGATTCAAGGAATCCAACACCTCCTCATGTGTGTCACTTCACCCATTGCTCTCCGAGAACCCTTCACACATCACCTCATAGATCACCTCAAGTGTGCATTGTTAGCTCTTAATTGGAAACCCTGCTCCTTTTCTCCTTTGATCCTGCAGCTCCCACGCTCTGTGAAAACCAAAGTGAATGCTTGTGCAGCTCCCGCACGCACAAAACATAACAATGAAATGGGAAACCTTTTTCATTTTGACATGTTAAGCTTGTATTGGTCAAAATTTTGACCAACATGGGCATGGACTTTTAACAAAACATATTTTTCCTTCCATATTCTGACCAATCTAAAACATTCTAATAGATGGTCAAAAATTTTGGTCTAAAAATGGGGTCAAATGTACTAGTGAAGGGAAAAAAATAAAGTACTCAGCTATATTATTCTAATGAAAAATGAGATCAATAAATTCCCAAAGATTTGTCTTTGTGCCATTTATGCTATATTACTTTGGCCACCAGTGACCAATTACCTAAATATTACAAGAAGTCATTATATGCATTGACCTTTGACATAAAGTGACTAAAAATGCAAGAACATTTATTTAGATTCTGCACTTGCAATATATACGAGGTGAATAAAAATTGAAAGTTATACCTTCTTAGATCATTCAACCATCATGTGTACAAGCTGTAGAGCTACACTGGTAGAAGCATTTAGAATTGTAAAGTATATACAAAGTGGAAATGTGGCTAATGGTTATTATTCACTCTTAACAAATTAGTGTGAAATTTCATTTGAAACTTTTTGCATACAAATTCAGATGCAGTTAAAGATATCCTACGCAACTGATTCCTAACCAAATCATCACTATCCGAAAGGATGTTTAGCTTCATGACTTCTTTTCAATTGGAAATAATGTATGCTTTGCTCAGAATGTTACCAATTCCTGAAAAGATCAATGAAGATGTATTGACCTTAAAACAAAAAATCTCAAAACTTAAACAAAGGTACTTAACAATATGATAATTCAAGGATGCCACCCACTATACACTTTACTATTAAAAGTCTTAAGGTCAATCCACAACATGGACACCTACTACTTGCAGCCATTTGTATAATCCATCCTATATTACAAAAACTACGAAGTCAAGAAGTAAAAATAGACAAAGGAAAAAAGAATGTGAAGCAAACAAACTACTTGCGCTACTTGAGCATAAGAAATAATTTTTGGAACATCACATACCACCATCACAACACTAGAACTTAAGTCCCATAAACATTAGTTGATATGGTGGCATGTGTCTGTTAAAAATGCCATCACTAAAACCCCATCCATGAAGAACTAAAGATGCATCTGAGAAAAGCATGTTAACCATATTTTAGACTTGAGATGCATCTGAAAAAATTCCATACAGGTTTTCCTCAAGAAATTTCACTAGCAATCAAAATAACTATGAAGAACTAAAGATATGTATGGAATTTTTTCAAATGCATCTTTAGGTTTTAATCAAGAAAGTTCAGATGCATTTTTTTGATCGCTGGTGAACTTTCTTTGAAAACTTGAGATGCAAGAATTCCTCAAGCTCTGGTGATGATTTTGGTAGAATGTAAACTCCTCAATCTTAAGATAGAGGATTTATATACCCAATATAAATAGGTGCAAAAAAAAAAAGGAGGTTTGGATGCTTATCCTCCAAACAACAAAAACAAAACACAAAGGATGTTTCATGCAAAACCACATCACCCCTGATCTAGAGGATATATTAACCATTAACGATTGAAATTATACTTAATAACACTTCATTGAGCCAAGTCAAAGTTCATTGATACATTAATTAAGTGAAACATTGAAAACATTTGCAAATAAATGCATTAAATTTCTGAATTAAAATGCCAGGCTAGCCATGAAAGACACAACATCATTGGTATCTCATCTAGAAGTTTTAAATATTCCCTTGTATAATTTTAACCGTGTAAAGTTTCTCTAGCATAACTAAAAGAAAAAAATATGGCAAATTATATCGATTTTCTACATTCTATATTCTTTTCTACATTCGAATGACCAACTTATAGCTGTACATTACTTCATAGATAAAAAGTGGTTGAGCCTACTGAAGTGAGACCAGCCTATTTATTTTGCATTTGTTAATAATATTTTGCAGAATCAACATCATTTAGTTTGAGATGCTTGGTAAAACTACAAAATTTCATTAATCTTGGGTGATATATTATATCTTGACAAACAAAACAAATTTATAAGTTTACTTGTACAACATTATGAATTCTCACAAGCTCGTGAGGGATGGGTTATTAGGCACAAAAAAATTATTGAGTGCTAGATGTAGTCAATCCAAAAAAATGACATTTGATGACATTTGAAGTAAAGTGATGATATCAGGGATCATCAAGGAATGGGAGAACTACTAGTTTGTAGCAAGCGAGAAGGATGAAATTCAGGAGGTGGTGAGGGTAGTAGAAAAAGAGCTACTGTTCCACCAGCCAATGCAGAAACTGATGCCAACACAAATGTAGGGAGATTTTCTCCTCCAAATAGTGCATCCCATGGTACACTTCCTATAGAAACAATAATCTAAAGAAGCAATAAAATAAGCTGCATAGAAGATCTAACAGAAAAATTGGGTAGAAGAGAAGAAATTATATGTGACAAACAATTTAAGCATTTATCTATGGAATGACAATTGAAAGATTAAGAACTCCCATAGAAAGTCCTGAAATGACAAAAGAAAATTTTAAATGATTATGCCTTTCTTCATTTGAAAATATGATGTTGACTTCAATCAGGGTAAAAACACACACTTGTATCAATTTTTATCAATAAAATACCACGATAAATCAATGAGATAGAAAACTTTTGCAAGTTCACTACCCAATCAAAAGACCAAGGAAACCTAATAATTAAAGTAACTAAAATTATAAACTATGTAACATGAAGCAATAGAACAAAATTAAAATAATCTAAAACTAAATCTTCAAAGCATTAAAATGTCAGAAAATATATTAAGATTGTATTTACAGCCAATCTTGTGAAAAGGCTAGTTCATATATTTAGAGCATACTTAAATAGATCCAAGAAAAGTTTGCCTATGGAGAAAAAAACAAATATGACATTAAAAGCACACTATAAACATTACATGTAAAATGTGATTGCATTGTCATACGAATATCTGATATACAGTAAACTACCTCATTTACATTTCTGTGACAATCTCAAAACCATGGGTTTCTTTCTTTTTAAAACTTTCCAAAGAGAATTTTATCAATTCCAATACTATTTTGAGATTCTTTGGGCATAAAAAGTGTAGATAATCTACACGTGGCAAGATTTTTCTGCCATCCACCTTGGTTCAAATATATTTGTTACAGTAATTGATCATTGAACTACGATCTTCTTAACTTACTGAAGAGAAATGAAATGTGTGAAGGTTGTGTCAATTTGTTTGATATACGAGTGGCTCTCAGCTGTGTTTACTTTGGCTTCACCAACGCAGGCCAAATTTGAGTTTATTTACTTTGGCTCCACCAACGCAAGCCAGATTCAAGACTCAGTAGGGAGAATGTCACTTGTAGTGTAGGAAATCACACAAATCTTCTGGTCCTGGCACGGTAACAATGAAATTAGGGCACGAAAAAGAGATCTTTTTTTTTTTACATAATGGAGCCCATGTTGGTCAAAATTTTGACCAACATGGGCTCATTATAAATACATGTTCATGTTTGTCAAAATTTTGACTAACACGGCCATGTATTTCAAAAAAAAAGATATGTTTCCTTGCATATTTCGACCAATTTGACCCCATTTTATTAGATGGTCAAAATTTTTGGTCTAAAAATGGGGTCAAATGTACTAGTGTATATTATTAGTACCCTTCCACCCCCTATAACCTCATGACCATTCTTTCCTACTCTTATCATAAATAGTTCATCAAGATAGCTCAAGTCCATAATAAATGTCTTAATGATTGAGTTTCTATATATAGTTATCTTATTTTAGGGCACCACTTGTCACTTTTCAATTCAGGAAATGCTCTAAGGGGTACGCATCAAGACTTCCCAAGAGGTGACTTATCTTGGAACTACTCCAACTAAGAATCATTAACATTGTACAAGGATGGGTGACCTTGTGATATATCATGATGTTTCACCCTTGTGAGCATCACCTAGATGCAATAGATGGCAAGTTGGCCATTCATGCCCATAAGAACACAAGTGATAAAATATGGATCAATGAGTTTGACTTGAAAGATACATAGTTGAATCCTGATAGAATAACATAAAAATCAGTCCTCTAAAATACTTATATATGATATCATTTGTTTGTATTGTACGTGTCTTCTTCCACACCATTCTATCACTTTGTACATATAATGTTATTTGCGTGTATTGTATTTTTCTTCCTCCACAACCATAGTAAATAGCATATTGCAACATAAGACCTTTACATGAATGTCATACATAGAAACCCATAGAAATGCAAGAACAATTTTATAATTGCAAAAAAAATGTTGTACAAAGATAATCTTCATAATCTTAAATAGTGAAGAAAAGATATATTGAGACTAAGCCATGCGAAAGCCTCATATACAATTAGCTAATAAGTAGGATATGTCAATTGATCTACAATAGTATATCTATAAGAATGCTTAAATAGGAAGATACCATTATAAAAACTCAGCCTTGCTAAGGATGCAGTTTCTTTATTGTCAAATGAGATTTCAACTTGATGTAATTTAACAACATTAAATATGCTCTATCACAAATCATGCAACACAAGAAGCAATTTGAATTGCACAAAACCTTGCAACAATTATGAAGGTCCTAAAATCAATCAAAATAATTATTCATATGCTTGCAATAATTAGTCTCAAAAGAGCATTCAAATGGTAATGAAAACTATTCAAAGTGTTGTATAACAAGAATGGCATATTGAGCATAATAGTAAATTTAATAGTTGGGAACTGACATAATATAAATGTACCTCTTCAAATATGGGCATTTTGGTAATTCTTCATGTCTTGTTAGATAAATATGTAATCATGTTTAGCAAACAAAAATCCAAAACTAGTAACATACATTGCAAAAATCACAAATTTCCAAACGTGATGGGAATAAAAGGATCACTAATTTCAGTATCCCAATGTTTTTAAGTTCCATTCCATCAGAAGTGAGCTATTTGTGCATAGTAAACAACTTTTCCCTGCCTCAAAGAATCGTTTCAACATTATGATACATGTAAACACTATATCCATTGTGACACATATTTGAGGGAAATGAGAATAATTTAAGATACAAGATAGATAAACAGTCATTACCCAAACTCTATATTAAATTGATTTTGTACCAGAAACCATGCTATTAATTCACTCCCTAATATGTCTAGTTTTTGTACCCAAAAAAGGAGCTAGCTATTAGTGCATCACAAATTGTAGTTTCCCAATCATGTGTAAAAAGAATGAGATGATTAGAGGTATGAGAATAAGATAATACCATCACAATGCAATTTTAATAGGTGTTGTGAGACATGAAGTGAAGATATCAGCTGGAAATTCAGCACTCTGAGGAAGAATCTCATCTACCCCACAAGCTACAAGTAATATACAATCCTTCATTGCGACTAAAGAAGAAATACCAGAACCCCAGTCTTGATGCTGCACATAAACCAAAGACACTATCAAGAAATATATTATATATACTCAAACAAACAATTAACTTATAAAGCGGCATATGTATTTGTTTGGATTAATCATAGAAGATTCCATGCGCTTCACAATTTATTGAGTAAAACTTATGTCCAGAAAAGCATTCACAATCATACCAGCAGTAGAACAATCAAACACATAAATTGAGGGTGTCCCAAGCCATGATTCTAATTCATAAATTGAGGGTGTTTGTTATATCTTCATCTTCTACATAAAGTTTCAGCTCTGAGGTAAACAAGGACCAAAAACTTTAGAGTGTCTAGAAATTGATTTTGCTGACTCATACCCTTTGGAAAAGTCTGCTAACTCTCAGTAGAATGGGCCTGCCACTTTGCTTGTCTTTGTGTTTCTGCTGTTGGTAATCCTACCTGTCACATGAAAAATACTTAAGAAGACAATCATGAATTGAAAATTAAAATCCAGTATGCACCTTGATTTAAAATAATTCTATTGAATTAGAGATGCAACATACTTCTGCATAAACATTCTAGTGAATTGCAGATGCAGCATTACACCAAGGCAATCAGAAGCCATGGTTTTGTAACCCAAGTTGCTCACAGAAAAAATAAAAATAAAAATGGAGATGTCAAAACCTCTCCAAGAGCTACACAAGTGAAGTAAGAAAGGTTGAAGGTAAATACAACAAGATAGGGCCACTGAAATAGATTTAGATTTTGGGATAATAAAAGGGATGATGTATGACATATAGCCTCAACAAGAAGCCTAGTAAAATCATAAAGCATAAAGTTGTATCCATGAGCCAGACTCTATCCATGAGCCAGACTTTATTGAATATTCAATATAGTACAATACATGACTTAAGTCTGTCATGATCAAAGTGCTAATAGTTATAAGCATTTTAAAATCTTTCATCTAACCAATGCAAGGGAAAGTATTACACGCATCCATAAGGAAAGAATGCATGGACATACCCAAAATAAGAAATAAATATGTCAAAATATAAAATGTCAGTAGTAATGATTGATAACTAAAATTTACAATGAAACTGTGACCATAGAATATAAGAAGATTTGCAGTTACAAGGCCAATTTTAGAATTTCTATTGTGGTAGTTATTTGTAGTAAATCTATGTGTTCATTTGTGTAGGCTATCTTGAGTAATTAGTCAATTTAGAAAAAATCATTTCATAGTGAATGGTGTGCATGCTTTCTTACAATAATGTTTGACCTATCTTCCATTCGGTTACTTTCCATCTTCCATGTCGCCTAATTTCAACTTCCAAAGGGGTTTAAAATAAGACTTCTATTATCCATAGTTTTGAGACTCGGCAAGGACTTGGAAAACCACATCCAATTAGATGTGACAAGTCTGCAGTCTTCAATCACAGACTCAACCAAGACAGACAGTGTAGATTCATTAGACTACAGAAAATTGCAGGCTGAGTTTGTGAAAAAAACAAAAATCAACTTGAAATTAAAAATAGAAGGAAAGCACTTTTTCAAATGTTCTTCAGTCGCCAATGAGTGGAAGGGGAGCAGCCGATACAAACCCATAAAACATAGTTACCCAAGTAATTTAGAGAATTTATAATCTCTTAGATGGAGCAGAAAAGTGGCAGAGGAAGTAGAGACGACAACAAACAGGAAATGATCCCACATGCGCGAAAAATAACAAATAGGAAATGTTTTAATTTTTTACATCTAAGTCCAGTATTGGTCGAAATTTCGACCAACACGGGCTTGGATATAAAAAATAAAATTTTTGCCTTCTACATTTCAACCAACCTAAAAAAATTTAGTTGATGGTCAAAAATTTTGGTAGAAAATTGAGGTCAAATGTAGTAGTGAGAAGTTCTAGAGAAGAAGTGGTCTCGACCATTGTTTTAGAAAGGGTTTTTTTTTGTTTTCTGATATACTGATATAATAATAGAAAATAATATAAAAACGCCCCCCACAATGCAATAAACCAAACCCCAACTTACAAATAGATTGTGTATATGAAATAAGAGCAAAAAAGCTTCAGATATGAATAAAAAATACTTGGTACCAAATACTGGTGAAAAGACAGAGAATCTAGAAAATGCTCGAAAAGAGCTTTTTGACACTTTTTTTGGATTGAAAAAAACCCCTATATGCGACAATTATCACAAAAAAAGGGTAGGGTACCCCATAAGCAATAAAAATTATTTTATTTAAAAAAAAAAAAATTAAAAATTAAAAAAACAACACCACGACTCGAAGCTCGGGTGGCTCAACATTGTAGCAGAGTGGAGCACTGAGCAGAGGTGGTGGATGGTGGTGGTTGGTATTGTCGGTCGCCAGAAAAAAAAAAATAACACTAAAAAATGATGCCACCAGTAACTGCACCAAGAAAGGTCGCCTACGTCAGGAAATAGGTCGCAACAGCGAAAACAGCTTGCCCTTGCCAGTAAATGGGTCCACGGGTAGGAAAACATCCTACGGCCATTTTTTATTTTATTTTATTTTTATTTTTTTAAATCGCCTCAAACTACATGCAAGAGGTTGTACAGCCCTGTTGGGCAAAAAAAATTTGTCTCTTGGAGCAACGTTGTCCAAACCAGACAAATTTTATATGGAAGTAGGGGTTTTGATGCCTTCTGAATCCATCTGTGAGGTCTGTTTGGCCTCAAACTACTCTGAAAATTAGTGACCCCCTTGTTCTCTTAGACAATACCCAAAAAATTCTAGATCTATTCTATCAAACCCTCATTCTCTTTTTTCTCCAAATAACGAACAAGTTGCAGCAAATTTGGCTCTAATACCATGAAGGATTTGATCAACACAAATCCACAAAGCCTTCGAATACCTGCATGCAAAAACCTGTCATAGAAGAAAAAGACAAGAGGAGGCAAAGGGTTCTGCTTTGACAAATGTGCTAATGTATTTTCAGAAATGAAAATAATAACCAAATACAAAGGAGATCAATCCTTATAAAAGGAGATCAAAACCCAAAAAAGGGTAACCTAAAAAGGAAAAGCTATTTAATTACTAATTCATTATTAAATAGAGATGCAAAAGGTGCATAAAGTAAAATCTTAAGAAGGGAGTAAAGAAAATTTAATAAATGAAATTAAATCAACACTTTACTCTAACATAAGTTTCCAGATAATACATGTTGAGTAATATACCTAGTCAATGTTGAGAACCAATATGTGTCAAACAAATAGTCAATGTTGAGTCACTCATGAGCCAAGCAGTCTATACATGTCAAATGATTTAGGTGCCAAGTAAAAAATGGATGTCAAGCCATTCAGAAGCTAAGTTATAGCATTGAAGATATAGTGGATGTCAAGCATCAGAGACTTTAAGTGTCAAGTGAATAGTTTTGGACATAGTTGTTTGTAATGGCACAAAATTTTGTGTAAATTATTTTTAGGCTAACTTAATGATTGTTTTACAATTCTAGAAGATAAGGATGGATGTGCATTTTGAATCCCTATGCATTACATGCAACCATTCAAAATGAGGGATGATCTAAGTGGCAATATAGATCAACCTCAGTCGTTGATTGCTTCCTAACTCTAGCCCACCTATGTTTACTTAAGGAGACAAACCCTTTATAAACAAATTGTATGTGTGAAGATAGAGAAGGAGAGGCAAGAGAGACAAATGCTAATTGTAGAGAAGGCATTAACGGTGGCTATGGATGTTGTGATAATATTATGAATTATAGAATTAGTTAGAGAGAACAAAGGAAAGTAAAGAGAGGACAGAGGAGACATATCTTATTAGAAGGATCAAGTACACATTAGGAAAGAGAAGATCTGACATCTAGAAATAGAGTCCTAATCAAAGGATTATGGTGTTGAATCATTCTAATAGGTGGTGTAGAGAAAATATCCTAATAGAGTAGTCTTAACATACTTGTGTAAATCTCTTAATTGAGTGTTTTCTTTATTGTAATTTTAAGTACTCTATAAAGGCACACTTTTAGCAAGGTTTTTAAATCCTTTAACAAGGTGAGACCTAATAGTCTTTGTAAGCCTTTAACAGGGAAGATCATAGTTTATGGTCAAACTTCTTGTAACCTTAATGTTAGGTTAAACCACAAACAAAAATAAAAAACTACATGCAAATATATCCAATAACCAAAAATAATAGATCACACAGAAATGAACACAAGGCACCAAGATTTAATGTGGTTCACCCAATCCCTGGGCTACGTCCACCAAAATAGAAAGTTTGATCTTATTACAATCCAGTGATTACAACCTGATTACAATCCGTAATCCCTTATAGCTCAATACCATCGCAAGAACCAATTTCGCATCACAACATAATAAAAAATACCCAACCCTAAACCCCTTTATACAAGTATTAAACTGCTTTAGGGGTATAACATGTCGGCCATATGTTGTCCATAATATGTCAGCTACCATGTCGACCACAGCCCAAAAAAAATTTTCGAGGTGATGCACCGAACCCCACTATTTATGAAGTATGTACAGTACTTTCCTAATCAGTCACCATAATCTAACACTTAATTGGCTTCACTTTATAGCTATAGTAGTGAAGATTTGTGGGTTTCATCTCCAACCTAATTTCACCTTCTTAGTGGAGGGTTTCTGGGTAACAAATTTAATTTGTTATGTGTTATATGTTTCATGCTATGGATGAACATGTGTAGTTAGCTATTTTAGTTTACATGCTAAATTGTGAGATGGATGTGTGGTGAATTTTTTATGGCTAAAGTTTTGAAGTGTTAATTCACCCCCCTCTCTCAGAGTTTACTTTTCCATTGTTATTTCCAACAATTGGTATTAGAGCCTTGTTTTCTAGAAAGGAAAGCTTTATAGCTTTGAGGAAAGATCTTGAATATGGAAGTCTACAAGTTGGGAAAGGTTACTGAGAACCAAAAGATTCAAATCTAGCTTTCCCTACACCAACTCATGGAAGCAAGAAAAGAACTACAATGTTCATTGAGGAGAAGGAAAGAGAGCTATTGAGAAAAATTACACTCATTACCAAGAGAAAGACATTGCTGAATTATTTTCTAATGGAAACTCAAGTGAGTTTGATATAGCAGTTGCAGATCTGATGGAAAAGAATGGTGCCCTAACTAAAGAGGTCAGAATTCTTAAGATAGAACAAGAAGTCTAACAAGTATTGATATGTGAAGTGATTGAGAAGAAAAAGAAAGTTGAGGAAGACAAAGTCATGATTGAAGATGACAAAACAATATTGACAAATAGACTGGAAGAGAAGACATCAGATGTGCAAAATATTTCTAACGTGTAATTGGAAATAATGAATTAATTGATGATTGCAAACCATGAATTAAATGGAAAATACATTGAGATCAAAACCCTAAAGTTACAAAATGAAAAATTATGGAATGAACTAAGAGAAAAAGATGAATTTGCTAAAAGTTTCAACAAACCTAGTGAAGCCATCAAATAGTTTGAGAAACTAATGAGAACTTCAAGATCTAAAAGTGATACCGTTGGATTAGGATACACCAATACTGAGGAAGGAGAATCATCTAAAAGTGGTGAACAAAGAAACAACAAAGGTAAGAAATGCAAACACACTTTTCATAATTGTGGAAAGTTAGGTCATATAGAAAATGTTTGTAGGAGTGATGCAGGAGCATCCTAGGCTTGCTTGCAATCCTACCTATTTCAAGGGATTTTGATTAAGTGTTGAGAAGCATCAAGCTTGGATTTTGGTGGAGTTATGCTTCCATATTTAAGGATGTTTTGGAGACACATTGGAGAACTTTTCCTCATTATTGCATATGGATTGTGTTAGATTGTGGTGACTGATCAGGAAAGTACTGTACATACTTCATAAATAGTGGGGTTCGGGGCATCGGCCCGAAAAAAAATTTTTTGGAAGTAGCCGACATATTATGGCCGACATATGGCTGACATGTTATAAACCTAAAGCGGTTTAATACTTGTATAAAAAGGGCTTAGGGTTGGGTATTTTATATATGTGGTGATACAAAATTGGTTCTTGCGGCGGTATTGAGCTGTAAGGGATTATGGATTGTAATTAGGTTGTAATCACTGGATTGTAATAAGATCAGACTTGCTGTTTGGTGGACGTAGCCCAGGGATTGGGTGAACCACGTTAAATCTTGGTGCCTTGTGTTAATTTTTGTGTGTTCTATTATTTTCTGTTATTGGTTATATTTGCATGTAGTTTTCATTTCTGTCTGTGGTTTATCCTAACAAGTGGTATCAGAGCCTAGTTGTTTTTCAGTTATCCTCTGCAGGAAAGTCTCACGGTTAAGTGGGAGTCTCACAATTGAGTGGGAGCAATGGCAGATGAGGGTAAGCTGAGGGTTGATAGGTTTAATGGGCAGAACTTCCAGTTATGGAAGATGCAAATGGAAGACTATTTATATCAGAAGGATTTATGGAAGCCGTTGGAAGGAAAAGCCAAGAATCAAGGAACTATGTCAGAGGCTGAATGGGATCTTTTGGACAGAAAGGCACTCAGAAGCATTCGGTTATGCTTGGCACCATCGGTGGCATTTAATATTACAAAAGCAAAGACGACAGAAGATTTGATGAAAACCCTAGTGACACTGTATGAAAAGCCCTCCGCTTCAAATAAGGTATTTCTCATGAAGTGTTTATTTAATATGAAAATGGCAGAAGGTGGATCTGTTGCAGATCATTTAAATGAGTTTAATACTATTACTAGTCAATTATCTTCTGTGGGTATCAATTTTGATGAAGCAATTAGGGCTCTCTTGATTTTGTGTTCTTTGCCTGAAAGCTGGAATGGCTTGGTAATGGCGGTGAGTAATTCTGTTCCTGGATCAAGTACCCTAAAATATGATGATGTGATCGGTGTTATTTTAAGTGAGGAAACTCGTAGAAAATCTTCAGGTGGATCTACATTAGGAAGTGCTTTAAATGCACAAAGCAGGGGCAGAACGACTGAAAGAGGAAGTAACTCTGGAAATCGTGGGAAATCAAGAGGAAAGTCAAAGGGGAGGAGGTCTCAATCGAGAGGACCAAATGATTGCTGGTACTATGGGAAACCAGGGCACAAAAAGAAAGATTGCTGGACTCGAAAGAAAAATGAAGGAGATAAATCAGATGGAGACAAAGAGGAAAATGTGGTAAGTAACAAATCCGAAGAGGATGCTTTGCTTCTGTCTTTAGAAAGTGTTGATGATTCATGGGTTTTAGATTCTGGTGCTTCTTTTCATGCTACACCTCATAGAGGTTATTTCATTGATTATGTCCAAGGGGATTTTGGGCTTGTTTATTTGGGGGATAATGAACCCTGTTAGATTGTTGGAAAGGGAAAAATTAAGATTAAGTTGCAGAATGGGAATCATTGGCTACTACATGAGGTAAGACATGTTCCAAAGCTAAGTAGGAATTTAATTTCAGCAGAGCAACTCGGTGATGAGCGTTGTGTAGTTACTTTTAATGATAAAAATTGGAAGGTTTCAAAAGGTTCCCTTGTAGTAGCAAAAGGTGTGAAAGTAGGCACCTTATATCTTTGTACAGGTCATATTGTTCCTTCTACTTTGATTGTTTCAGAGAAAAATGAATATTCAGGAACAATTACTGCAGTTGAGCAGGGAGAACAAATAGCTGCTGTAGATTCTGATACAGTGTTGTGGCACAATAGACTTGGGCACATGAGTGAGAAAGGTATGAAAGTACTTCATTCAAGGAAAGTTTTACCAGGCCTAAAATGTGTGAATATGGATTTCTATGAAAGTTGTGTGTATGGAAAACAAAAGAGAGTGAGTTTTGTAAAGACAGGGAAGGAAAACAAAAAGGAGAAATTAGAGCTTGTGCATACAGATGTATGGGGACCGGCTCAGGTATCTTCCCTTGGTGGCTCTCATTATTATGTTACATTTATTGATGATGCAACTAGAAAAGTATGGGTTTATTTCCTTAGACAGAAATCTGATGTATTTCAAACTTTTAAGAAATGGAAATGCTTGGTTGAAAATGAGACTGGTAAGAAATTAAAATGTCTCAGATCTGATAATGGTGGTGAGTATTGCAGTCATGAATTTGAAGATTATTGCTCCACTAATGGTATTCGTAGACAAAAAATTGTTCCAAGGACTCCACAGGAAAATGGAGTGGCTGAACGCATGAACAGGACTATAATGGAGCGCGCAAGGAGCATGAGGTTGCATGATGGGTTGCCCTTACACATGTGGGCAAAGGTTGTCAATACTGTAGTATATTTGATTAATAGAGGTCCCTCTACTCCTTTGGGCTGTGGTATTCCAGAGGAAGCATGGACTGGTAAGAAGGTGAGTTATTCTTTTCTCAAGACCTTCGGTTGTGAAGCTTTTGCTCATATAGACTCTGAAAATAGAACCAAGCTAGAAGCTAAATCAAAGAAATGTGTCTTTGTTGGATATGGCATTAATGAATTTGGTTATAGGCTTTGGGATTTTGAAAATCTTAAAATTATTAGAAGCCGGGATGTCATATTCAATGAGAAAGTGTTGTACAAAGATCTGTTGCAGCAACATGAGAAGAAAGAAGATGATTATATAGTGCTGGATGATACTCCAAAAGTTGATGTTCCAGCCATTCCTCATGATGTGCAACAACTGCAACAACAAATACCACACACACCAGTGAATGTTAGATGGTCAACAAGGCCAATTAGACCTCCACAAAGGTTTTCTCCCTCTTTGTATTCTATTTTACTTACTGATGCTGGTGAACCTAAAAGTTATGATGAAGTTGTGCAGGTGGATACTAAGATTCAGTGGGAGTTTGCAATGAAAGATGAAATGGACTCTTTGCTGAAAAATAAGACATGGGATTTGTGCAAGTTGCCTGCAAGTCAAAAGGCTTTACAGAATAAATGGGTTTACAGGTTGAAAGAAGAGGAAGGAGGTAAGAAAAGATTTAAGGCCAAGTTAGTTGTAAAAGGATTTGCACAGAAAAAGGGAATTGATTTTGATGAGATATTTTCTCCTGTTGTTAAAATGACTTCTATTCGTACTGTTTTAAGTCTTGTGGCTACTGAAGATTTACATTTAGAGCAGATGGATGTTAAAATAGCCTTTCTTCATGGTGATTTGGATGAAGAAATATATATGGCTCAGCCACAGGGTTTTGAGGTCAAAGGTAAGGAGAACTTAGTGTGCAAATTGAAGAAAAGTTTATATGGCCTGAAGCAAGCACCTCGGCAATGGTATCTGAAATTTGACAATTTTATGCATGAGCATGGATATAACAGGTGTCATTCAGATTACTGTGTTTATTTTAAGAGGTTGGATGATGATAGCTACATTATTTTATGTCTATATGTTGATGATATGCTTATAGCTGGGTCTAACATGCATCATATTAAGGGGCTAAAATGCCAGTTAGCACATGCATTTGCTATGAAGGATTTGGGGGCAGCAAAATAAATCCTTGGTATGAAGATTTGCAGAGATAGGAAGAACAGAACATTGATGCTATCTCAAGCTAATTATGTTGAGAAGGTGTTGCAACGTTTCTCTATGGAGAATGCTAAAGCTGTCAGCACACCTTTACCTGGTCATTTGAAATTGACTAAGGAGATGTGTCCCAAGACACAGGAAGAGGAGGATAAGATGTCCAAGGTACCCTATGCTTTAGCTGTAGGAAGTTTGATGTATGCTATGGTATGCACTAGGCCAGATATTGCACATTCAGTGGGAGTTGTTAGCAAGTATATGAGTCATCCAGGATTTGAGCATTGGAATGTTGTCAAGTGGATTCTTAGATATTTGAGAGGAACATCCAATAAGTGTTTACACTTTGGGGGCTCTACTACTAATTTATAGGGCTATGTTGACTCAGATTTGGCTGGGGATATTGATACCAGGTGGAGTACTACAGGTTATGTCTTTACTATTGGTGGGGCAGTCGTGAGTTGGGTTTCTAGGTTACAGAAGATTAATGCTCTCTCCACTACAGAGGTAGAGTATGTTGCTGCTACAGAGGCAGCCAAGGAGATGATATGGCTTCAGTTCTTCTTGGAAGAATTGGGACATCCTCAAAAAGATAATTATTTGTTCACAGATAGTCAGAGTGCCATTCATCTTGCTAAGAATTTAGCTTTGCATTCTAAGACCAAACACATACAGTTGCGGTACCATTTCATTCGGTCAGTTTTGGAGGATGGACAGTTAAAGCTGGAGAAGATACATACCAATGACAATCCAGCAGATATGTTGACAAAGGTTGTAACAAGGGAGAAGTTGAACTCCTCTTCAGCTTTGGTTGGTCTTTTAGACTAAACATGAATGAAAGAACAGTAGAGTCCAGGATGGTTTGATCCAGTGGGAGCCCCATGTGGTAGTTGTATTGCTATAGGATCAGTCTCCAAGTGGGAGATTTTTTTTTAGTGTGGAGCCTAATCAGTCCCCAAGTGGGAGATTGTTAGATTGTGGTGACTGATCAGGAAAGTACTATAAAAAAAAAATTTGGAAGTAGCCAACATGGTAGCCGACATATTATGGCCGACATATGGCTGACATGTTATAACCTTAAAGTGGTTTAATACTTGTATAAAAAGGGCTTAGGGTTGGGTATTTTATATATGTGGTGATACGAAATTGGTTCTTGCGGTAGTATTGAGCTGTAAGGGATTACGGATTGTAATCAGGTTGTAATCACTGGATTGTAATAAGATTGGACTTGTTGTTTGGTGGACGTAGCCCAGGGATTGGGTGAACCACGTTAAATCTTGGTGCCTTGTGTTCATTTCTGTGTGTTCTATTATTTTCTATTATTGGTTATATTTGCATGTAGTTTTTATTTCTGTCTGTGGTTTATCCTAATAGATTGGATGGTTTGAGTTGAAGTTTGATTCATTTTTACCTTGTTGTTGGAACTGTGTTTTCTAGTTATTGGGTGCCTGTTGCAAGCCATGTAAATAATTTTCAGAAATAAGTTAGATGATGTGAAGATCAGGGATTGAAGAGGACCTATATTAATATATTTGGTTAAGTTTTTTAGTCCTAATTCATTATAAGTTTGAAGATATTTTAATTCTTCTTGAGTATCAATTTCTGGCAATTTTACGTAACAGGTTTATGTGTGTGACTTCCAAGATGAATCTGAAGTTATCCTTAATGAGTCATCCTTAGTGATCTTAAGTAGTTGTAGAGGAGATAAATTGATACGGTCTTTTATTTGAAGCATGAGTTCTAATTTAGTTAGAGCTATGAGATATCATGATTTTTCTCAGATATCAATTTTTAGGAATTTAATTTCTATTGGAGACTGACTTATGGCTCTTCAAGTATTTAATGTTAGGTTTATTTAGTTTTTAGCATTTTGAGCTGACTTGTGGCTTAGATTGGTATAAGTAGGGGTCTTTTGGAGTCTTTTAGTCATTTATTTGGGATGGAAGGAAGGATAGATGTGAATTTGAAGAGCTAGAGCTGCAGGTTAGGAACTAGAGGATCTCTTGGTGGACTTGAGGGTACAAGTGTGGATTCTTCTTGATGTTCTTATCTAGTTGTGTATCTAGACTAGTTGAGATTGGTTTTTTGGATCTTGTTAGATCTTGCAAAATGAATTTTTTAATTTCTATTTGAGTTTGGCCCTAATCTAGAAGGCCTTACAACTAGACATATTGCATGTAATCAGTTATTAAATGAATAAAGAGTTGTGATTGGTATCAAATCTTACATTTTTCTTATATTGTTGTGTTGTTTTCATTGTGCGATTATTTGTTGAGGGCTTAGACATATCCTTTGTGAATTCTCCTACCTTGCACTACATCAGGTGGTATTAGAGTGAAGGTTTTCCTAAGTATGTAGATAGATTGTCAAAGCTGAGGCAATTTGCACCAGGACTTGTAGAGAAGGTTGATCTTGTAGCCAATTGATCTTCTGGATTGGTGGATCTATTGCTTATGGTTTGCTAAAATTTTGGAAGATTCCTCCAAGAATATTGGACTCTAGGGAAATTGATGGTCTTATTGATGTTGTGGAAGAAAGGATCTTAGAGAAGATAAGAGCAGAGTTTAGATTTGAGATTGCATTGATGAAGAGTGACATGGTCATTGAAACTATAGGTTCTTTAGGTGGTGCACCTAGACATGTGGGTATTGAAAGTAGTTATGAGGAAGTTGCCAAAGACTTTGAAGTTGCTGGATTGAGTAGTGAGGACATATCTAATCATTTGGAGAGGCCTATTAGAATTAGGGTTGGTTAGTTTGCTCAACCTAGATCTCAGTTGAAGCTAAATCATAAGATGGAGGTTTCTAAATTTTTAGGTACTTTGACTCCTAAAGACCTAATTGATTGGATTTTTGAATTGGAAGACTACTTCAAGCTTAAGGATATTGATGATATACTTAGAGTGAGGTTGGGATAAACTAAGTTGAAAGGACATGCTACTCTTTGGTGGAAGAAATTGTAAAGAAATAGAGAAGAGGAAGGTTAAATGAAGATATCTAGATGGAGATTCATGGTGACCAAGTTGAAGGATAAGTTCATTCAAGATGATTATGAACTTGATTTTTTTATGATATTGTAGAATTGTGAAGTATTATATTGAGGAGTTCTACAAGTTGATTATTTGGTCTAGTTATAGGGAATTATGAAAGGAAAAGGTAGCTCAGTACATTAATGGCTTGAGATTGAATATTGAGGATGAGGTTGGTATGCTAAATATTTCTTCAATTGAGGATGCTTATTAGTATTCCCTGAAGGCAGAGGATAAGTTGAAAAGGAAAGGCCAAGGTAATGCTAGAAGGAAGGAGAAGCAGGATAGCTTGGCACAAGCTAAACTAAGTGCAGAGGGTGAACCAAAACATGTTGATCAAAAAAGGTGAACAGATGGAGGTGGATTTAGAGGTAATTATTTCAGATGTGGGAAATAAGGACATGGATCTTTTGAATGTCCACTTGGTAGGACAATGTAATGACCCATATCAATAGGCCACTAAACAAACTCTAGATTTAACACACTACTAAAATATATTGCTAAAATAAAAGAAATAATAGTGCCAATGTATTCATTCAATGAAAACCAAATGTTTTTACAAATGATATGGAAAATTTCAGCACCAAAACATTATGACATAGCACATTACAGAGAAACCCTAACTAGTTGTATACAATTGAGAACTTGTTGCAACTACAAATTGAAAAGAAGAACCTGGATTGATCAAATACTGGAGACTGACTACTGAAGATGATATGGTGAAAGTGCAACTCCAACTAAAACTCCAAATTAGTAATTAAGCACAAATGAAAGGACTGAAATATCCTTCCCACAGTTGCAATAATTCAGGTGATCTCTCACACCCTCAAAATTGCATACCAATTGAGAGTTTTCATTCTCAATGGCCAATTGTGACTATTTGCAAAAACCCTAGGCTCCACAACGCACATAAGAAAAAATCAATAATAAGTCTCGATGATAGACAATGAGCCCTCAATGCCTATTTATTCTTTTTTCCTTGATAGGTTGGCCTCCCTTTTTAATTTTTCTCCGCTTCTTCCAGCAACCTCTAGAAGCTTTTTTTATTATTTAATTTATAAAGTTACCTTGTAATATATATTTTTTAATTCATAACTTTATAATTAATTCCTCCCAAAAAAAAATTTTAAAAATGGGACATTACAAGTCTGCCCCTCCTAAAATTGCTTGGCCTCAAGCAATCTTAATGGTGGATCCTGCAAAATCACTTCTCCCTCCCAAGTAGCATCTTCAATAGGTAAATCTTTCCACTTAACTAGATACTCTTTAATTAATCTCTTGTGAAGCTACTTCTCTCTACTATCTAGAATAAATTTTGGCACTAAGATCAATTTCCCTTCATCATCCAAGGGAGGTAATACTGTAGAAGGCATCACATTCTGACCCAATGCCTTTTTGAGGCATGATACATGAAACACATTGTGTACTCGACTATCTATGGGAAGCTCCAACTCATAAGCCACCTCACTAACTCGTTTGATGATCTTGAATGGTCCATAATAGCGTGGCTTGAGTTTCTCTATACCACTCTTCTTGAGAGTGGACTACTTATATGGCTGCAACATGAGGTAAACCATGTCATTTACCTCAAAACTATGCTCAATCCTCTTCTTGTCTGCATAATGTTTTTTCTAGTTTTGAGCTCTAGCAATGTTATTTTTGAGAGTAGCAACTATATCCTTACTTTCCTATAATAGTTCACCTGCACGAGGTACTCGACTGTCTCCCAACAAAAAATCTAAGAAACTAGGTGCCTCATAACTGTAAAGTACTATGAAGGGTGTCATTTGTATAGTCATATGATATGTAGTATTGTAACAATACTCATAGAGATATATCCATCTAACCCAAGCTCGCTATTGATCTGCCACATAATTCCTCAAATACCATTCCACCCATTTGTTTGCAATCTCTGTTTGACCATTAGTCTGTGGGTGATAATTGGTACTAGGTGTAAGCTCAGTGCCAGACAATCGAAATATCTCCTGTCAAAAGTGACTCATGAAGTGGATGTCCCTGTCACTCACAATGCTTCGAGGTAACTCGTGTAATCTAAAAATCTCCCTGAAGAAGACCTCTACCACCTGAGTTGTTGAGTATGTAATAGTGATAGGGAAGAAGTGAGCATATTTTGTCAACCTATCCAGCACCACATAGATACAATCACGCCTCTGGGCCCTAGGCAAGCCCGTAATAAAATCCATAGAGATGCACTCCCACTTCCTGTCAGGAATAGGAAGTGGTTGTAGGATCCCTATTGGATAAGTGTGCTCTTGTTTGTTCTACTGGAAAATATGACACTCACGCACATACTGCAAAACATCAGCCTCAAGTCCCTGCCAAGTGAATCATTCCTGTACTAACCTATAAGTCTTGAAATACCCAGGATGGCCTGCTGTAGGTGAATTATGGAATGCTCTCAAAATCAACTGCTTCACTTTCGATCCTGGGACTAAGTAAATCCTATTCTTGTAAATGATCAAATCATCTATGAGAGTGTATCTGGTGTCGATTGTTGTCCCCTCCACTATAGAAGAGGCCCACGTGTCTTTGGCATATTCTGATACAATCAAGTGTTGCCAATCCTCTGATATCTGAATCATAGAAGTGAGGTGTGGCCTACGGGATAAAGCATATGCAACAATATTTTGTGTCCCCTTAACATATGTGATATCAAAATCATATGCTTGTAACTTACTCACCCACTTTTGCTAACGATCATTCAGGTCCCGCTATCCCAAAAAGTGCTTCAAACTATTATGATCAGTTTTAATACAAAATTTGTTGCCCACAAGATACTGTCTGAATTTGGCCAAGGCATGCATGATGGCCAGCATCTCCTTATCATATATGTTGAATGATCTCTCAGCCCCTCTGAGTTTCCTACTCTCATAAGCTATAGGATGCTTGTCTTGCATGAGTACAACACCAACTCCCTCTCCAAAAGCATCACATTGAAGCTCAAATGGCTTCGTGAAATTAGGCAATGCTAATACTGGGCATGTAGTCATTATTTCCTTGAACTGCATAAAACACTCCTATGCCTCCTGAGTCCACACAAATGCTCCTTTCTTCAGAAAATCTGTCATGGGTGTTGCATGTCATGAGTAGCCACTAAAAAACCTGTGATAGAATCCACAAAGACCAAGGAACCCTCTTAACTGTGTAAGGTTCTCTGGTGGTGGCCAATCAACAATAGCACAGATCTTTTCAGGATCCATTCGCACTCCCTCCGCACTAATGATGTGTCCAAGATACAACAATTTTGTCATCCCCAAATCACATTTAGACTCCTTGGCATATAAGGACTCGCTCTATAAAATGCTTAATACTATCTCCAAGTGCTCTAAATGTTCCTGCCATGTCCTGCTATAGATCAAAATATCATCAAAGAACACTAGAAAAATTTTCCTAAATTGATGGTGGAAGACCTTGTTCATAGTGGATTGAAAAGTGGCAGGTGCATTAGTCAAACCAAAAGGCATGACTACAAACTCAAAATGACCGTAATGACATCTAAAAGCAATTTTTCCAATATCCTGCTCTCGAACTCTAATCTGGTGATAGCCTGATCTCAAATCAATTTTTGTGAAATAACAAGCCCCATACGATTTGTCTATCAACTCATCGATGCATGGGATGGGATACTTGTTCTTTATAGTTCTCTTATTGAACACCCTATAATCAATACACATTCGTAGAGTTCCATCCTTCATTTTTACCAAAATAATAGAAGATGCAAAAGGTGACTTACTTGGTCTAATGTGTCCCATTGCTAGCAACTCGTTGATGGTCCTCTTGATCTCATCTTTGAGTCATTTTGGGTGCCAATATGGTGTGATCATGACAGGCTTAGCACCTTCCTCCAACTCGATAATGTGCTCAATACCTCTATCTGGTGGCCTACCTGGTGGAATCTCACTGAATACCTTCCCATACTTGATTCTCAATTTTTGAAAATTTGGATGATATTCAATCTTATGTTTCTCCCCCTAGGTAGGCATCAAGGCACATATTGCTACCCATTCTATATTATTATACCTGGCTAATCTCTCCAACCGCCTAAATGAGATAGTCCTAACATCACCATTACGGATAGCCTTCAGCACATGAGTCCTGCCATCCACCACAAATCATATCTCCATATCCTCCAATCTCAAGGTAACCTCCTTCAAAGAATGTAGCCATTTCATCCCAAGTACTATGTCCATGTCACCCATGTTGACCACATGATAGTCCACCTTAAACTCATAGTTTTTAAGGTGCAAAGGTAGATCTCGCACCATCCTATCACAACGAAGAGTATATCCATCAGCTACCTTAACTCTTAGTCCCTTGAAATCCTCAATAATGAGTCCATGCCTCTCCACAAATTGTGCATCAATGAAATTATGCGTGGCACCTGTATCCAACAGAGTAATAATCTTTTGTCCTGCCAAGACTCCTCAAAATCTGAAAGATCCCTCTCTTTGAATACTAGACAGACATGCCTCCTGTAAATGTATCTCTGGAGTCTCTTTTTTCTCAGCACTATCTACCTCTTGTTCACCCTCTACCTCATTAGGATCCTCATCATGGTTCTCTGAGATGTCTGGATTTGAACCTTCATAATAAGCCCACATCACTCGGTTAGCCTTCCCCTTAGGCTTCACAGGACAATCATGACCAAACTCATAGGGACCTTTGCAAAAGAAGCATAGATTCTTCCTACGCAAGTCATTAAGTGTTTCCTTATCCCAAGGTGCAGCTAACTTGTCTTTTGAGTCACTAACCTTCTCTTTACCCTTGCTGAATTCCCCTTTGTTATCTCTAAATGATGAAGAACCCTTTGAACTAAACCGGTTTGATGGAGCTGCAAGTTCCATACTGCAGGATTTCTTCATGGCTTCCTGTAATGTAGGAGGATCAAAGGCCTTTACCCACCCCTTGAGTGGTTTAGTTAATCCCTATATGAATAAAATGACTAGCCTCCTTTTTGAAATGTCAGGCACCATCACTACAAGCTTCTGGAAGTCATTGATAAATTGTTCTAAGCCTCCTGACTGTCTCAATTGGGCTAACTCTCAAAAATAAACTTCAGGAAATTTTTTTATCAAACCTTTCTATCAATCTATCCACAAACTCTTGATAAGTGGTTACCTGATTGTGTTGCAATGTGATCATACCATGTGTCCACCAATCATGTGCTACCCCATCTAAGTGTAAAGTGGCATACTTGAGTGCTTCAATTTCTGTCATAGTCTTTAGAGATAGGAAAATATTCACCTTATGAATCCAAGCACGAGTAGTCATTTTTCCACTACCATCAAATGTGGGTAATACCAACTTGTTGGTGACCTATTGCAAGTCACTATGTTTATCTACTTGCTTCTGCCTGGCAGCTCTATAGTTCAGGTACCTATCAAATGTCCATCCATCCTGTACATATTCTGGTAATGAATCCCACTCATTCCTCACTTGTGGGAGTTCATCTACAATATTTGTTACCATAGCATCAGGTGTGTGTGCTGGAGTTTCTTCTCTAAATGTAGGACATGTGGGTCTATCAGCTGTTCCAAATTGTGTCCTATGTTGTGATCCTGCTATGCTTCTGTCATCCTGATCATGATTATTTATCCTATTTTCCCCTATCAAATGTTGCATCATAACCATCATTGCCTATGTACTTTCCTCTGTTGACTGTAGAAGCCTCTCCTGTTGCTATAAAGTCTCATCATCTTGCACACTTCTAGATGGGCTTGGAGAATGTCTCTCAGCCATATTCTTAGTTATGCTGGTTCCTATGTAAACTAAATTAAATGGTGGCTGGGTAACCCTATCAGGCTGGCAGGAAATTGTTCTGATACCACTGTAATGACCTGTACCAATAGGCCACTAAACAAACTCTAGATTTAGCACACTGCTAAAATATATTGCTGAAATAAAAGAAATAATAGTGCCAATGTATTCATTCAATGAAAAAAAAATATTTTTACAAATGATATGGCAAATTTCAGCACCAAAACATTATGACATAGCACATTACAGAGAAACCCTAACTAGCTGTATACAATTGAGAACTTTTTGCAACTACAGATTGAAAAGAAGAACCTGGATTGATCAAATACTGGAGACTGACTACTAAATATGATATGGTGAAAGTGCAACTCCAACTAAAACTCCAAATCAGCAATTAAGCACAAATGAAAGGACTGAAATATCCTTCCCACAGCTGCAATAATTCAGGTGATCTCTCACACCCTCAAAATTGAGTACGAATTGAGAGTTTTCGTTCTCAATGGCTAATTGTGACTATTTGTAGAAACCCTAGGCTCCAAAATGCACATAAGAAAAAATCAATAATAAGTCTTGATGATAGACAATGAGCCCTTAATGCGTATTTATTCTTTTTTCCTTGATAGGTCAGCCTCCCTTTTTATTTTTTCTCCGCTTCTTCCAGCAACCTCTAGAAGCTTTTTTTATTATTTAATTTATAAATTTACCTTATAATATATATTTTTTAATTGATAACTTTATAATTAATTCCTCCCAAAAAAAAAATTTAAAATGGGACATTACAGACAAGTGCTATTGTGAGCGAGGTTGTAGTTCAAGATAGTCAGCCTAAGTAATGAGAAATTTTTCTAGCTCAGTGAGTATTGGTTGGTGAGTGGACATTAGATTCATGTTAGAGGACTAGTTTGTTTAGGAATTGTTGTAAGTCTATTAGCAATATCTATAAGGTGATTGTGGATGGTGGTAGTATTGATAACCTTGTTGCTGAAGAGATGGTTCAAAAACTTGGTTTGAAGAGAGTGAGACATCCTTATCCTTATTGGATTGGCTAGTTGCAAGGTGAGCATGCTTTGGAAGTGAGGGAGCAATGCCTTGTTGATTTATAGATTGGGCAATATAAGGATCAAGTGTTGTGTTATATTGTGGATGTGATAGTTTTCATATGCTACTTGGCAGACCTTGGCAGTATGGTTGTAGGGTTGTGCATGATTGTGTTAGGAATGTGTTTATATTGAAAAAGGTGGTAGGAATTTTTTCCTAATTCCGTTGCAGAATAAAGAGCTTGATAGGTGGAACTTGAGTATTGTCAGTCGAGTTGAGTTGATAGATTCTAAGAAGGTTGAAGATCAGCATGCAAAGCAAATGTATGGAACACCTATGGTGAATGTGAAGAAGAAGAAGAAGAAAAACAAGGGAAAGAGTGTGTAAGTTGAAGACTTGGAGGAAATGTATGTGAAAAAATAGTTTGGGATTTATCTACTAAATCTTATAAGATGTTCTTCCAGATACTAGAACATCTTTTTGAACTTGGGGTGTCTAATGTACGAGCATCCTACGCTTGCTTGCAATCCTACTTGTTTAGAGGGATTTTAGTTAAATGTTGAGGAGCATAGAGCTTTGATTTTGGTGGAGTTATGCTTTCACGGTTAGGGATGTGTTGGAGACACATTTTATAACCTTTCTTCATGATTTCATGGAGATTGGATGGATTGAGTTGAATTTTCAATCATTTTTACCTTGCTGCTAGAACTGTGTTTTCTAATTTCTGGGTGCCTATTGCAAGCCATGTAACAAATTTTCCAAAATGAGTTAGAGGATAAAAATTTCATGGATTGAAGAGGACCTAGATCAATATCTTTGGTTAAGGTCACTAGTCCTAATTCATTATTAACTAGGATATATGGTAATTCTCCTAGAGTATCAATTTATGGCAATTTTGTGCAACAAGTTTCTGTACATGACTTCCAACATGAATCCAAAGTTAGCCTTAATGAATCAGCCATAGAGAGCTTAAAGGGTTGTAGAGGACCTGAATTTCTACCTTTAGTTTTAAGTAAGAGTTCTACTTCAATTGGAGCTATGAAATATCACAATTTTTCTCAGATATCAATTTTTAGACATTTAATTTATGTTGGAGGTCGTCTTGTGGCTCTTCAAGTATTTAATGTTAGGTTTATTTAGTTTTTAGTATTAAGAGCCAACTTGTGAGTTAAATTGGTATAGTTAGGGGTCTTGTGGAGTCTTTTAGTCATTTGGTTGGGATGGAAGGAAGGATTTATGCAAATTTGAAGAGCTGGAGTTATGACTTACGAAGTAGAGGATCTCTTGGTGGACCTGAGGGTACAATTGTGGATTCTTCTTGGTGTTCTTATCCATTTGTGTATCTAGACTAGCTCAGATTGGTTTTTTAGATCTTGTTAGATCTTGTAGGACTAATTTTGTAATTTTTATTTGTATTTGGCCCTAACCTAGAAGGCCTTATAGCTGGGCATATTGCATGTAATCAATTATTATATGAATAAAGAGTTGTGATTGGTATCAAATCTTGCATTGTTCTTGTATTGTTGTGTTTTTTCCATTGTGTGGTTTTTTGTTGGGGGCTTGGACATCTCCTTTGGGGATTCTCTTGCCTTGTACTATGTCAAGGATCAATAATACAAATCAAAACCCTAAGCATAAATTCAAGGGTAATTGTCATAAGTGAAACAAGTAAGGACATAAAGCATATGAATGCAGATCTAATGCCAAGTGGACATCAAACAAGTAGACAAAGATACAAAAAAATGAAAAATCCAACAATTGGAATTACAACACAAGGTACAATTGTCACTATTGTCAAGAATATGGAAATTTTCTTGAGAATTGCATTAGAAAAATTTCAAAGGAAACTACAATAGATGGTTGAGTGAGAGTACATGCTTTAGTTGTTTGAAGACTGGTCATATTAGGAGAAATTGTTCAACTATGTCACCAACACTGAGTAATGGAAATAATAAAGCCAAAGAAAAGGTTAATTTTGAGAATATCAAAGTGTAGATGAACAAGACATGGAAGAAGAAGGAAGATTGCAACACATCAAGTTCAGATGAGGTCACTTCATCCAATGGATCAGGTGATCATGTTACCCCCAACTAGGCAATCAAAAGGTATGTGTGGGACTAATATTCCAAATGATATAGAAGAATCTAATTTTTGAAAAGATTATATGTGCATGAATTAAGATGTAATGTATTGGTTAGAATCTAGAAGAAAACTATAGTTTTGTTAGTTTTCATTTTGTTGTTGAGCATGGAAGGTTTCACAGTTACTGTCGAGTGTGAATGGAATTTTACTTGTTGCCAAGTAATGAAAGTATGGTAATATTAGCTGAGCTTGATGTATAAGTTGAGCATAATGGAAATCATGTGTAAGCCAAGTGATTTGAAGACCCAATGATGACTAAGCTTACAATTGTGTAAGCATTAAGCATTTATTGCAGAATTCCAAGGGTTATATAGTTGTTTCTTAACTCATTTGTAGTCACCAATAATCAAAAATAGCACAAAGAGAATGAAGGCAAATTGCAACAGAAGATTCTTGCATTTTCAAACCAAATTCAATTGTAACTTGACAAAATTCATCAGATTGAAAGGTTTTTTACTAGTGTCAAGTTTCATTGTTTGAATTTTTTTTATTTGAATCATTTACAAATCTTGTGCTTACTCAAGCAACAACATTAGACTTACAATCTTATTCAAGCTTCTTATGTGCAACCACACTAGAAACAACAATTGGAAGATCAAGAGTCACAACTTAGAATCCACCTTTTACAGTGAGACAAATACAATTAATAGAATACCAAGAGTCACAACTCAGAATTCCACAAAGATGTCCCTCTTAGGATTTGAACTAGGATCACAACAATGAGAACTCATTGCTATAACCAACTAAGCTAAAGCCCTTGGAGTCATCATTTGAAGTTTTGTAAACCCTAAGTAGCAATTATGGAAGCTATATCTTTTGTGAGTGTTAGGATAGAGAGAAGAATGTTTTTAATGTGAAACTAATTAGTAATTATGTAAGACAACCACCTTTCCAAGAAATACCTAAAATAGCATACAAAGGAGACCCGTCTGGTGCATTGTCAATGATACCACCAAAAGTTCTCATGATTCAAGATGTCAGGTGTTGTTATACTTGTAAATTTGGAAGTATAGGAGAAATGGAGATAAGGGATTTGTACAGAAAACTTTGTGAGGATGGAGTCTTGAGGGAAGAAAACAAAATTGTAGAAAAGAAAGGGTTGACCCATGCCTTAGATTTCCCTAATGTATTCAAGACTAAATGGATAAAGATTTTGCTTAGTAGAGTACATGATGACTTCATATGGTTAGAAAATGGACCAATTAAAGATCACCAAAAGGATCATCAATTGAGTAAAAGGGTATCCTACCCTAGACAAACCTAAGAGCATGCAAAGTGGTTCAAAAGAGATAATACAGAAAAATATAGGTACAGTACGGAACAAGAGAGGGATGTCTATAGATTCTATCTCAAACCCCCTAATTTCCTTTATAGTGAGAGTGATGGCACATAAGTTCTTTTAGTCTAGTAGATCAAATAGTGTATCATATATAGTTGTGGATTTGGAATACAAGATAGTGAAGAAAGGCCACACCTATGACCTTGCTGAGTAGCAACTTCATCAACTATCCTGAAAACTTGGAGGCCATAAGGAAAACAAAGAGTGTATCTTGAAAATTTGGTTCTTTATTGGTCTTCATATTCTTTTATGTGCATAACACATTTCCATCTTTTGGAAAAGTTTCTTGAAAGGCCAATAGGTCTATTACAATTCATATTGCAGAGTTCATAGAGGAACTTGGAGATAATTTTGAGTCAATAATGACTAGTTATTTTGAAGATTTTAAGAAATCCATGAAACAGAGACTAAGGATTCTTATTTTACTAGTGGAGAAACATTACAATGATGTTTTCTTCTTAGTTGATCTAGATTATAGATATGTGCAGGTAGCTATTCCTAGGGTCAGATTTCTTAAGCCCTTGCCACATGAGATTAATGTAGATGAGGCATTTGCAGCTATCACAAATCTACTAGTAGAAGAATTTGATAAAACTGCTACCTCATTTTGGAACTATGAGGAAGCCAAGTCTAGAATTACAATTGACTTGAAAATAGCTATTGCTCTTATAAAGAAGAACAAACTTATAAAAAAAATTGAAGGAGAGATTTAGCAAAGGGGGAGAAGACGGGAAAGATTAAGATGATGAAGAGGATGAACAAGTTCAAGCCCCATTGGTACTCATTCGAGGACAAGGAGAAGATGAGGAAGTTAGTGAAGAAGGTGTTGAGGAAGAAGACACCGAGAAAGCACCCAAACTAACTGAGAAGAAGAAGAGAAAGGAAAAGGATATTGAAGTGGAGAGAACTAAGAAGCTTGTGAAATTTTCACAATAGAAGCCAGCAGTACCTATGACCAATTCTAGCACAAGGAAAGCCATCAAGCAAGTTAAGGTAGCTAAGAAACCAAAAGAAAAAGGACTATTTCCTTATTAGAGCCAAGCCAACCTACAAAGAAGACATATGCAAGGAGAAAATACACTCCAACAGCCAAGTCAGATGAGGAGAAAACAAATTCTAATGACATGAGTCAATTCAAGGTGGTAAGCCAAAATCCCTCCTCTAACTTAGATAATTTGTGTGAAAATGTAAAATTAAATGCAAATTTATCTATTTTTGCACACAATGATATTGATATAAGCTATGGAAAGTTGACCAAAATACTATTGAGGAAGCCATATATGTCATAATGAATACATTCAAATTAACTCCTATTGATCTTTCCAACTCACTACCCAAGAGTCTATATGATCAAGTTGAGAAAAAATGGCAATATAGCTTATAAAATAAAAGAAAGATTAGGGAATCCACTCTAGCCCAAGTTATGCCAAAATTGGACAAAAGGAAGATTGCTAAGGCTATAGAAAAGAAAAATTCTAATTTTCTCGTAAATATAGAGCTCTCCATATCTTGAATAAGAAAATTGAGGATGTGGTAACCAAAAGCATAAGTATTTGGAAATCTATTTATGGGATCATGGTGTTGAATCATTCTAATAGGTAATGTAGAGAAAATATCCTAATAAAGTAGTCTTAATAGACTTGTGTAATCTCTTAATCGAGTGCTTGCTTTATTGAAAGTTTAAGTCCTCTGACAAGGCACACTTTTAGCAGGGTATTTAAATCCTTTTTGTTGGCATAAAGTTATTTTCCATTAGTGACAACACTTTTCTCACAGTATTAACCGAGTAAAGAAGAACTCAGTGTTAACCGAGTTCAGTCGGTTAACATAGAACTTAGTGTTAACCGAGTTCAGTCGGTTAACATAGAACTTAGTATTAACCGAGTTCAGTCGGTTAACTAAGAACTCAGCCTTAACCGAGTTCGATTGGTTAATTAAGAACTCAATATTAACCGAGTAAAGACGGATGCAGTGTTAACCGAGTTCGGTCGGTTAACATAGGACTCAGTGTTAACCGAGCTCAGTCGGTAAACAAAGAAGTTTGTTCTACCGAGTTTGTTTTGCTATTTGGCCGACTCAGTTAAATTTTGTCTACTTTTATTCAGCCGACCATTGCATGTAATTTTAACTTGGATGGTATATATATGTAATGTATTGTATCATTCTAAATGTATGTGATGTATATGAAGTATGTGAAGAATGTGTGCGAAAGCATGTAAGCTGAATTTTGAAGGTTTTCAGCAAGGTCAGCATTGGAGCAGAAATGTTTTATCTGTCATATCAAGGACAATCAAAGCATAGCAGATCTTATCAGCAATCAGTTGTATTCAGATCCACTGTTTCATTCTAATAGGTGAATCAATTTTTATAAATCCTTTAACAGGGTAGACTTAACAGTCTTTGTACTAAATCTCCTAACAGAGTGCATACTTATGAAGTATGTTTCAAATCCTTTAACAAGGTGGATATAACAATCCTTTATGCTCCTAACAGGTTAGATCACCAGAAGTGATCATTGTATGCCTTAACCGGCTAACTTCCTACTGCAGTAAAGAAGATTTGTGGGTTTCATCCCCACCCCAGTTTTACTTTCTATTTTGGAAGGTTTCTAGGTCACCAAAATCTCTGTGCTTATGTGTTATGAATGTCTACATACTGCAGATTAGGTGATTAAATATTTTACTGGTTAATATGAATTGATTTAAGATTTTATGTTTACTGATTCACCCCTCCCCTCTTAGTAAACTGTTATATCTTGAATATTTCCAACAATTGGTATCAGAGCTAACTTGGTTCTCAAGACAAAGCTTGACAGCTTGAGCAAAGATCAAAGTCAATGGAGATATTCAGATTGGAGAAAGTTATAGAAAATGAAAAGTTAGATCTTGAAATGGCCATGGTTCAACTTAAAGAAGCAAAGGAACATCTTTCTCGATCCCTAAAAAGAAGAAACGATCTTGCAAAACAAATGAATGATCATCAGTATGTTGAAGTGAAGATTGAAGACCTGTTACCATCAAGCAATTCAGAAGAAGCTGACCAAGCAATCAAAGAACTTCTAGAAAAGAATGGATCTCTGCAAGAAGAGGTAAGAAAGCTTAAGAGAGAACAAGAAATACAGTCAATCAGGCTATGTGAAGCTTTGGATCAAAGAAACAAAGCACAAGAAGAACTGGAAGATAGAAGTCATGAAATCCGCAATCAAACTCATCAGTATGAAGATCTCATAGACCAACTCACCAATGCAAATGAAGAAATTAGGAGTCTCAAAGCACAAAATGAAAGAATAAGGAATGATTTGAACATTGAAAAACAAATCAATGAAAGTCTACAGAATGACTTGAGATCAGAAGGACAAATCAATGAAAGCTTGGAAAATGACCTAATCTCTGAAAGGCAAGTCAATGAAAGGATGATGAAATCTCAGGTAGACGTAAATCAATTGAATGAGTAGAATCTTCAAAGACAAACAAGCAAAGCTGGTCTTGGATACAAGGAAGCTGGTGAATCCTCCAAGCAAGGTGAACAAAGGAATAAAAGATCCACTTGTAATCATTGTGGCAAGATAGGTCATACATCAAACAAATGCTGGAGCAATGGGAAAGAAAAATTCAATGGTAAGTGCTTCAACTGCAATCAGCATGGTCACAAGGCAAATGAGTGTAAAGAAAAACCAAAATTTGAAGGCAATTGTTACAAATGCAAAAAGCATGGTCACAAGGCATTCCAGTGCAAATCCAAATCATTCAATCCAGCTGAACAACTTGTCAAAGCCATATTCGGATGGGACTACAACACCTGGTGCAGATGTCACTATTGTGGAGAGTATGGACATACTGGCATGAATTGTGCCAGACATCACCTAAGGAAAAAGGACACAACTGTAAGGTGCTATACATGTACAGAACTTGGTCATATAGCCAAAAATTGCATGAATATCAAAAGAATTGAAGATGAAAAGAAAATCAAAGCAGATAACATTCGAAAGCAAATGAAGCAGCAATGGATTCCAAAATCTACCGAACAAGATAAGTCAGATAGGAGTGTCACTCAAGAGGTGGGTGACTCTACCATTTCCAATTAGTATTCATATAAGAAACATTGGAACTGCATCTTCCAAGATTTATCCTATGCAGCTCCAAAGGAAAAAGATGGATCAAATTAGTATTGTAGATACACTCTGACTCCAGGACGGTTCAATACTATACCAAGTTTGGTTGGATGTAACAAGCTTCATTAACTGAGTAGCAGTTACCGAGTTGAGTCGGTAAGAGACTTTGCCGAGTTCGGTCGGTCACAACTAAGTTTCATTGACCATGTTGTGTCAACCAAGCAAGGTCGGTTCGTGACCTAACCGAGTAAGGTCGGTACTTCAATATTTTCTTTCGATCGCCGAGTTGATAATATCTACCGAGCTAGTGGATGACAACCTGTCATTTCTTCTGCCATCGTACAAAAACATTTATGGCAAATTTGTTATCAAAAGGGGCAAAATTTGATCTAAATTTTTACTGCGAACAAAGAGCTAAAGTATTTTCTGCAATTTCAGAGCGAGCTTAAGACATTTCCTAGCGAATTTTTCAAAAGAGCGAAAGAATCAATTCATAATTTTTCTACACCTACCAAGTAACAATGGCATCCGGAAGTGGAAGCTCTAAGACTAAGAAAGGCTCAGAAATGCTGGTTAGAGGAGAGGAATGGAAGGCGCTGAACTTCAAATTAGCACCAGCTATTGCAGAATCACTGGACCCTAATGGTGCCCAATCTCAAACTCCTTCAAAGGTACTTCTTGTCAATGATATAAGATCTCATTTTAAATGCTCTATTCAAGAACTTGGAAACCTAGAAATTGATAATACCCTAGGTGAAATGAGCATAGATGGAAACCTAAAACCCGAACATAAGCATCTTGAAACAAAAGGGTTAACCCACATTTCGCACTTGCCAAGGAAATTTCAAGTTAAATGGGTTAGGTATGTACTCAGTCGAGTTCACAATGGCCAATTGTGGTTAGAGCAACCAGTGCTCATCACAAAGAAAATGATTAACAAAATTACTGGACTCCCCATGCTGAGCAAAGCCAAGTCTACCAAAACCATAGGTCGGGAGGAATTGCAGAAACTGACCCAAGCAGAATGGGATGGTAGGGGACTTAAGCTAAATACTGTAGCTGACGTCGAATTGAGATTTGGCATTCACGTCATTGCTCACAAAATCTATAGTTCAAGCCGTCCAAACAGTGTACCCTGTGAAGCTGTGGATCTGGCGTACAAAATAGTGAAGAAGAATTTAGAATTTGATTTATCAGAATTACTTTTATCCCAAGTCAATAAGAATATGGAAAGCATTAGAACCTCCAAGAACAATCCCTGCAAATTCGGTTCGCTTTTGATTTGTTTATTCTTCTATATTTAGAAATCTTTTCCATCAAAGGGATCAGTAGTATGGAGAAAAGATATACCAATTCTTTATCAGATAAACGAGTTCATTGCAGAACTAGGTGAAAATTTTGATATTATTTTGGATAACTATTTTGAAGAATTTAAGGAAAAGATGAATCATAGGTTCCGAATTCCACCCAAACTGGTTGAAGAATACAAGGAAGACATATGCTTCATGGTAGATTGCGACAAGGTATACATTCAGGCAGCCAGGCCTCGAGTAGCATGGGTGAAACCTCTTCCCTATGAGGTAAAAATTGACGAAGCCAGGGATATCATAGAAGCACTGGTGAATGAACCAGTAGACCCAAGGCAACCAATTTTTGGAACATATGATCAAGCTAAGGCTAGAATTGAGCTCCAAATTAAAATTCCTCAGGCCAATAGCAAAGGAAAGAGAAGGATAACCCAACTGAAGATGGAAGTTGGCTCTCTTATGATAACAAAAGGCAAAGGAGAAGACGAAGAAGAAGAAGAGGAAACCGAGTCAGACAAGGAAAAGGAGCCTCAACAAAAGAAAGGCAAGGTGATCATCACCAAACCTAAAAGGCAAGCTTCTGCAGTATTCTCCAAGAGAACAAGACAAGGAAAGAAAGAACTTGTACTTGTTAAGCCTCCACTCACATTTGAGGATAGATTGAAGCAATTAGAAGTAGGTGCTAGCTTCACAAACTTCAAAGCATTGAAGTTTGAAACCAGAACAGAACAAGAAAAGATACAGATTGAGGAACTGGTACTGAACAAGATGGGTAAATGGAAATACTCACCGGACCAGATAGCCTCCCAGATCTCCAAAGAACTATTGGAGAGGTTGCAAATCAGATGGGAAGCTGCAGCCAAGACTGTAAGAGACATCTATGAGCAGACACTGAAGAATCTCCTGCCGAGTTTCACTAATGCTGAAGTGAAAGCATCACTGAAAGATCACGAAGGCAATATGATGATTAGATTCCACACCTGTTTGATACTTGTCAAAGACATTGAGCATGTGGTAAATGATGCAACAAACATGTGGAAAAACATCTATCATCTACATAAATCTAGTGATGATACTGTTGAAATCAAGGACATTGAAACCAGTGATGATGATGAAGATGATGATGATATTGAAGATATTCCAGAGGATCTTCATTCAATCATGTTAGAGGTGGAAGAAGAGGCTAAGAAAGAATTAGAGGAAGAAGAAGCTGAAAAAGAAATGGAGGAGAAAGAAGATGAACAAGCAAAGGTGGAAGAAGATCCAGTACAAATTGCAGCTGAAGTCATTGCATCTCTTCCACACTCTCCATCCAAAACAGTTACATCAACTATGGAAATAGCTTCTACTGGTAAGTCCTCTCAGCTCTGTGTACCATCTATGCAAGTGCCAATCACTTCATTAACCGAGCTGCAGCCACCTTCATTAACCGAGTCTCCATCAGTCTCTGCAGTAAGTTCATCATGCACATCAACCTCTACTGCAGAATGTATAATAAGTGTACCTACAGATACTACAATTTTGACTTCTCTTAATCAAATTTTGGCAACTATTAGCTCTTCCACTCCATCCTGTACAGCAACATCAATTTTTGATACCATTTGCACATCTCTTAGTCTTCCTTTACATAGTCCTATTCCAGTCTTATCAGTCAGCCCTGCCTCATCAACTATCGTCTCGGTTCACAAGGGTCAAGATGGAGTCTTTGCTGGAAAAGCAAAAAGATACATGTTTTCCAGCAAGACACTGGATGAGGAAATTGATTTGGATAAGGACATTATCCTTCCTAAAATAGATCTTGATACAGCATCAGTTGATGAAATGAGAATGCTCAGTCAGCTATTAGAGAAGAAGGCTAGGCAGAAACAGCTACGGCATGAAAGAGATCTGGAATATAGCATCATCAAGAGTGCTAAAAATATTATAACAGAGGCTATAGGTGTTGAAGTAGATTCTACTCAACACATTTTGATTCAGTTGGAAGAGGCTGTAAACAAATTCAATGAGGATACCTCCGGCCAAGAAAAGTTGATTGAAAAGGCAGAGAAGAAATTTGACAATAAGGTGCTTGAGCACATTGCTCAGCATATTGCATTAAATTAGGTAGAATTGTCTACAATTTTGAATAATTTTGAGAATTCTTTTAATAATGTAACTTCACTTTTTGGAAAACTCTGTGATGTTACTAAGTATACCAAGGATATAAAAGAAAAGTTGAATAAAATTGATGAGGATATGAAGGTCAGTACCCAAGTGCTGCAATCTGACCTCAGTACAAGTTCATCCCATCATCATAAAATAAGATTTTTGTCGGAGAAACAGGCAGAATTGCTGCGAGAGGAAGCAAGAATCAAGTCTACTCTCATAGATATCCAGAATATGATTCTTCCTGTCATGACTTCAATGCAAAAGCATATTGCTCATTCCAGAACATTGATTCATGACAACAATTTCTCAGTTGCAGATCATATGATTGAACTTTCTGCAGAAATTCAAATTGCACTCTCCTCCAGCAAAATTTTGCAAGAAAATTGGGATAAGACTTTGGCTCTTATTCTCAAGGTACATTCAGAATTTCTCTCTCATTTTGAAATCTCAGTGTAAATATATGTTATTTGGCATTATTGTCAAAAAGGGGGAGACAGAACTTCAGAACTTCAGAGCTATCCATGCAAAGATATATGTATTGATCTGTAAATACTGTGCATATTGTATGGGGGAGACATACATCTAATAAGATCTACAATTTTGGAAACTTTTTGAAATGTATGTCAATTTCTGTACATAAACTTTGATACATAATTGTTTTTGTCACTAATGCCAAAGGGGGAGATTGTTGGCATAAAGTTATTTTCCATTAGTGACAACACTTTTCTCACAGTATTAACCGAGTAAAGAAGAACTCAGTGTTAACCGAGTTCAGTCGGTTAACATAGAACTTAGTGTTAACCGAGTTCAGTCGGTTAACATAGAACTTAGTATTAACCGAGTTCAGTCGGTTAACTAAGAACTCAGCCTTAACCGAGTTTGGTCAGTTAATTAAGAACTCAATATTAACCGAGTAAAGACGGATGCAGTGTTAATCGAGTTCGGTCAGTTAACATAGGACTCAGTGTTAACCGAGCTCAGTCGGTAAACAAAGAAGTTTGTTCTACCGAGTTTGTTTTGCTATTTGGCCGACTCAGTTAAATTTTGTCTACTTTTATTCAGCCGACCATTGCATGTAATTTTAACTTGGATGGTATATATATGTAATGTATTGTATCATTCTAAATGTATGTGATGTATATGAAGTATGTGAAGAATGTGTGCGAAAGCATGTAAGCTGAATTTTGAAGGTTTTCAGCAAGGTCAGCATTGGAGCAGAAATGTTTTATCTGTCATATCAAGGACAATCAGAGCATAGCGGATCTTATCAGCAATCAGTTGTATTCAGATCCACTGTTTCATTCTAACAGGTGAATCAGTTTTTATAAATCCTTTAACAGGGTAGACTTAACAGTCTTTGTACTAAATCTCCTAATAGAGTGCATACTTATGAAGTATGTTTCAAATCCTTTAACAAGGTGGATATAACAATCCTTTATGCTCCTAATAGGGTAGATCACCAGAAGTGATCATTGTATGCCTTAACCGGCTAACTTCCTACTGCAGTAAAGAAGATTTGTGGGTTTCATCCCCACCCCAGTTTTACTTTCTATTTTGGAAGGTTTCTGGGTAACCAAAATCTCTGTGCTTATGTGTTATGAATGTCTACATACTGCAGATTAGGTGATTAAATATTTTACTGGTTAATATGAATTGATTTAAGATTTTATGTTTACTGATTCACCCCTCCCCTCTCAGTAAACTGTTATATCTTGAATATTTCCAACACTTTTAACAGGGTGAGATATAAAAATCTTTGTAAGCCTTTAACAAGGTGGACCCCTCATAGGGTAGATCATAGTTTATGGTCTAACTTATTGTAACGTTAATTGGCTACACTTTACAGGTGTAGTAGTGAAGATTTGTGGGTGTCATCCCCACCCCAATTTTACCTTCTCATTGGAGGATGTATGGGTAACAAATTTATTGTTTTTTTTTTTTTTTAAATTCTATGGATGAACATGTGTAGTTAGCTATTTCAGTTTACATGCTAAATTGTGAGATGGATGTGTGGTGAATGTTTTATGGCTAAATTTTTGAAGTGTTGATTCACACCCCCCCCCAGAAATTACTTTCTCATTGTTATTTCCAGTAGTTTGTTGGGGCTATCTTGTACTTATAAAAAAAAAATTGATGAGTAGCCAAAATTTCTTCAAGTCCTTTACTCCATCTGTTTCTTGTAGATTTTGTGACTTAAATATGAATCTCTAACTCAACAACTAGACAAACTAAACTCTCAACACTTAAAAAATGTGTGTTTGTCTTCAATAGACTCTGAGCTATAGATAATTCCTTTTGAATGATCTCCAAATGTGGTAGTAACATGAATTCAATATAAATGAATTTTTTCTACATGCCATTGTCTCTAGCTAGTAAATTGGGTAGTGTTTGTTGACCAAATGTAAACTTATTATATGAAGGTAAGTTTGGACTTGTGTCCTTTCCCAATGTATTAAAACATGCCTTCATATCTACCTAAAGTATATCAATTGATCATTGATTCTCCAATGTAAAGAGCTCAACATCACAAAGCTTCATATTTAAAGAATTAATTGTCTTCAAAATTTCTTTCATTTGTTTGACTAGATTAGAAATCACTACTTGTCTATGTACAAGTTCCCTAGAGACTTTCTCCAAAACTTTGTGCTCAAAATTTCTCTCGAACCATTGCATCAATTTATCATTGGTCTCAATATAATATATTTTAACTTTGTCAATTATGTACACAAACTAATCTAAAACTAAATACTAATGAGATATGAACCAATGAGGATCATAAAGGGGCTATGCAACTGTACGATCACAATGAGGCTTCCTTTATTGGTAGTCATACCCTATGTAGAACTCTGTGGGATTTTCCTTGGTTACCTGCATGTCTTATAGTACTTTCCTTGGGTTTTATGGTTTTTTAATGTATTGTCCTTTATTTTATTTCTTTCCTTTTGTTGTAGTGTTCTTAGTGTTTTGAGTGCTAGTTAGGTTTTTCTTTTAATATGTCTAAGAAGTTGAGTTCTCTCTGTTTCTAGCTTGGTTCAAGGATCATCATACAACCAGAATGGAGGTTAATAATAGCAGTCTAAATAATGATGACAGAGAGGATAGTGGTAAGGAATTACCAAAAAATGATGGCAAAGAAGTTTGACCCTCATATAAAGCGGTCTTATATGACCAAACTAGGCTCAATTGTCCACCTTCAGCTTTATTTAATGGCATTTTCTATAGGGAAAAAAATTCAAGAAGACCCACAACTGATGGAGGTGGACTCGACAGGGGTTTTAGTGTAAATAATTATTATTTACACTTTACTTAATTTTACTTAGAATAAATGCATTATTTAATTATTTATAAAGTTATACACCTAGGAGTATGCATACTCGTATGAGTTGTCTTGTTGACAACATAGGAGTAAGCAACTCTAATTTAGCACATGGTGTCTACAACATTGGAATTTGCATAATCAACTGAGTTGTCATGTAGACAACATAGTTGTTTGCACTCCTAATTAAGCACATGGTGTCTACAACATAATTTGATGTGATACACCTATGTAGGCTTATTCTCTCATCATCACACTAACTCCTATGCTCAATGGAGGATAATCCACTCTTGGTGGACATGTGCTCAGTTGTGGAGCTTATCATTTTGCTAACTCTTAGTCATTCTAGAGGCCTTTATATACAGGCACTTCTAGGGTACTTGGACATTATTCATTCTCATATTGTTATTATGATCATACATCATTTGGTCAATATTGTGCTTGTTCTTGAGCTTCTTGATCTTGGCATCATTTTGCCCTAAGGCAAATTCTTACATGATATCAGAGCCATAGGAGTGTCATTTCATAGCCATTGGAGACTATTCTTGCTTCACCTCTCAAAGGGCCACTGATTCAAATCCAACAAATCTACAGTCATTGGGAGTGTCTACAGCCAAAGTGGACCTCACCATTGCATCCAGAGCATCAGTTTGGTGAATTTTGATTGTAAATTTGCCTACCCAAGGCCATAATCAAAATTGAGGCAAAATTTTTTTGCAAACCAGCACTCGAAGGATCAATTTGTAGAATTTAGTATGATCTATTAGATCTACAAATTCATTTTTTCATATCTATATTTATTTTATCTACAATTTCTGTCTATAATTTTTGGATTATTCTTTTTGGAAAAAAAAATGGCCTATCAGACCTATAGAGAAATTTTTTTTGTAGGAACCAAGTGATCAAATCTTGGCCCTTGCAAAGGAATATTTCTTAGAATTTGGCATCTAACCACTTGGAAAAATATTCCTTCGTACATTACTGGCAAACAATACCGACCAAGCCTACAAATCTAGAATTCATACAATATCCAGCGAACTCAAAATCCATGGTGGTTGCCAAATTACTTGGCGGCCCTTGCATTTGGTTTCACATCCACGAGATTGTTATTTTAAACAACCTGCTTCAAAATCCCATAGTAGATGTGGGATTAATCCCACACCTATTGGTCATCGCACCCCACCAGCAACAAAAATTCAAACCCCCGGTGGCCAAATTTCCCAACCCCCACTGCAACTTCATCGGCACCCATAAAACCTTTGGCATTGACATTCACTTCTCCTTCCAGTGACATATACCATCACCACCAAAATTTTCTAATCACCACCATGCCTACCACTTTGGTGTCCTTCCCACTAGCATCTAACATAGAGTCCTTGTTGGTGTCACCCTCCATGCCAGATCTGAGTTAGGACACATGGCATACTTAGATGCCTATTAGAGCTACTACTTAGCAAATCATATGATACATAGTCAACAACCACCTGCTAGCTCCATGTCAGCAATACAAGCCATTTCATAGTTTTGTATGACTAGTCATTTGCTGACATCAATAGATCATTCTACCATGTCATCTGAGGAGGGATTTTTTGCTAATGTCATCCGATCATAGTATTAAATTTGACAGTTATTTGACTATCACCAATAGGCCAAATTACACTATTGTGATGGTCATTTAGACGTCAAGTTTAACATATTATTTTTTCTTATTAGACCCCTCTCCAGATTCAGTTTTGATTTAGCAATCTGACTTCGAGAGGCCATAACTCAGTCATCCAAACTCCCAATCAAGTGAAATTTTTTTATTTTGCCTAGAATTTAATGAATTTTTTAGTGGTGCTATTATTTTCTAGTTTTGGTGCATAGATTTTTCAAAAATTTTAGTTTTTGGTGACTATACCTATCTAATCCTTCATTTTGCAACTTCAAATGCTCTGTATAGGCTCATCTTGACACAATTTTAGGATCCATTTTTTTTGAAAGTGTATTTTTTTTGTCTACTTTCTAGATCTAGAATCAGATTATAGGCTTGTGTGGATAGAAATACCACTCTCAAAAATAGGTTATTTTTTGCATTGTAATGCTTTGATCAAACTTCAAAATTATTGTATATATGAGCTACATTGATTATTTCTAGATTTGAACTCCAAGAGGAGGTTGTAAATAGCAAAATTAGAAGTCCACTAAGGCCATTGGCAAGTGTTTATTATAAATGCACTAAGTATAATGTGCCAAAATCATTCATTTTGGGGGGTTTCTTGATTGAGTGAAAAGAAGGGGTGTCTCTTCATATTGTGTTCCTCTCTTCATATTGTTAGCTTTCTTTTCTTACATCATGGGAAATCTTAAGATTCCAAAATTAACACCACATAACTATACCGCATGGTCTATTAAAATATGGTGTGAATTGATGAATAAAGAAGTTTCTCAATATGCAGATGGTTCTTTTCCTAAACCAATAGGTGATCAAGTATCTCAAAGTGATATCAATGGTTGGGAAATGGTAGATGTGAAAGTTCTAATTATTCTTAGGTTAGGGTTTGAAGACAAGATTCTGTATTAGATCATGAAGTATAATACATCCAAGGAAACTTGGGATGCCCTCAAAAACCTGTATGGTAAAGTTACTAAAGAGGATGTCTACAAGATTGAAGATGAGCTTGTCTTCCTAGATCCTATGAGCTTTGATTCTATACATGATTTTATTATTAAGGTGAATGAGTTGAGAATAAAACTTGATGATTTTGGTAGTCCTATTAAAGATGATAGGTTGATTTATCTCATTCATAATAAGTTGTCATCTAAATACTCCATATTTGTCTCTTCTTTCAACACCACAAAGACTATCTTAGGGGCTCCCTATAAGAAAATCACTTTTGATGACTATGCTTAGTAGTTAGAGGATTAACAAGCTAAGTTGATAACTATGGGGATTCTCAAGTCCTCAAAGTCTAAGGCATTGGTGGATAATAATGAGGGTTCTAAAAATTCAACTGGTGAAAGTTCAAACAAAGGAAAGGGCAAAAAGAAGTGGAAATATAACAAACAAGGGGATACAAAAATGTCAACACCTAATTCAAATCAATAGCAAGGAAAGTCTTCTCCTAATACTAACAAAAATGGGGACAACAATCAGGAAAAGAAGTGTGCCTATTGTAAGAAGGTGGGTCATGATGAACATCAGTGTTATCACAAGCATATTGATGAATTGAAGAACATCATGAAGAAACACAATGTTCCATTTCCTAATGCTTATAAGGAGAAAGGGTCTTCATCTTCAGATTCTAAGAGCAAAGGGCATGCTTTACTCACAAACGCTATTAGTCAGGGAGAATGGATCATTGACTCAGGTGCCACACATCACATGGGTTCTTTAGAGAGAGATTTTTCTTGAATGATGCATTCAGAGGTACCTCACATCTTTGTAGGGGATGATACTAAACTGGAAGTTGAAGGAAAAGGTGAAGTTGAGATGAACAATGGAGCACTCAAGGATGTTCTATATGTTCCTAATCTTACCTCCAAACTTCTTTCAATCTACCAAATCACTCACTATGGAGGTGGAAATAAGGTTGAATTTCTTCCAAATTTAGTGGTAGTGAAAAGCATCAAAGATGACTCTATTATTGCAATAGGAGAAGCTAATCATGATTCAAGGCTCTACATTTTTTCTTTCTTTATGCTTAAATCAAATTCACAAGCCTTGTTACTACATTCAAATATAGAAAGCAAATTGGGGCAAGAGCGATTTGGACATCTCAACTACAGATATCTTCAACAGCTTAATAGCAAGAACATGGTTAATGGTCTACCTCAAGTCCAATTTTTAGAAGGTGTTTGTTTAGGTTGCTCACTTTGGAAACATCCAAAAAAAAATGTTTGATAAGGGGAAGTCTTGGAGAGCACAATGTGTTCTTGAATTGGTTCATAGTGATGTGGTGGGCCCATTTCCAATGCAATCATTTGGCAAGTCTTGCTATGCACTCACCTTCATTGATGACTACTCTTGTTATACTTGGGTTTTCTTCATGGCTCATAAGAGTGAAGTGTTTGATAGATTTCTTAGCTTCAAGGTTCAAGTGGAAAAATAGTCAAAGAAAGCCATCAAAGTTCTTTGAATAGATAATGGAGGGGAGTATGTGAACTCAAGACATAAAATTTTGTACACAAGAGGGAATTTACCTTCAGGATTTAGTACCATACATGCCATAGTAGAATGGTGTTGCTAAAAGGAAGAATAGAACCCTCAAGGAGATGGCCACTTGTATGCTACTACATAAATCTCTTGATCAATTCTTTTGGGCTAAAGCAATGAATTGTGCTAACTACATCCAGAATAGGAGTCCTCATAAAGCTTTGGATGTTATAACTCCTTTTGAAGCTTGGACTAGAAGGAAACCTTCTATTGAGCACTTGAGAGTCTTTGATTATCTAGCATGGGCATGAATACCTCCACAGAAATGTAAGGGTGTTAGTGTAAATAATTATTATTTACACTTTACTTAAGTTTGCTTAGGATAAATTCATTATTTTATTATTTATTAGGTTAGACACCTAGGAGTATGTGTACTCATATGATTTGTCTTGTTAACAACACAGGAGTAAGCAACTCTAACTTAGCGCATGGTGTCGACAACACTAGAGTTTGCATAATCAACTGAGTTGTCATGTAGAAAACATAGTTGTTCACACTCTTAATTAAGAACATAGTGTCTACAATATAATTTTACATGACACACCTATGTAGGCTTATCCTCATCATCACACTAACTCCTGTGCTCAATGGAGGATAATCCACTCTTGGTGGACATGTGCTTAGTAGTGGGGCTTATCATTTCGGTAACTCTTAGTCATTCTAGAGGCCTTTATATATAGGAACTTCTAGTGTACTTGGACATTATTCATTCTCATATTTTTATTATGATCATACATCATTTGGTCAATATTGTGCTTTTTCTATGAGCTTCTTGATCTAGGCATCATTTTTCCCTAATAGAAATGCTTATAGAGAGGAACCAATGGATAATTAGTAGGAGGCAATGGAGATGGTAAATCTATTCCCCATGACTTTATAACTCTTTCTCTCTCCTAACAAGGATATGGTTTTGTCTATTCAGAAAGAGAAGTCAAGATTGAAAGATATCTCTATATTCTTTGTATGCCTTGATTTAAATTCTTTACCTTCTAGCAAATTTTTTGATGATTGGATTGCTAATATGTGGTGGAGAAAGTTAGGAATCTAGATAAGTTTCTATAGATTGATACAAAAAGGATTATTTGTGGTATTTTTAAAACACACAATATGCCAGAAAGGGTTTTAAAAAGGAATTAGTAGATTGTAGATAGGTTTTTTCTTAGAGCTTTTCAATAGCTAGCTAGTCGTAATATGGAATAGATAGTGACTTAGTTCACTCCTCATTAGATTGAGGTCAAGAATCTCCAACCCAGGTTTTGGCCATTCATTTCTAAATTGTACAACCTCTTGGATGTGTGCTTTAGGTGGAAGATGCCATATATACACTCCCACATCTTAATGCAAGGGTTTTTCTCACCCTTGCCCCTAATATTGATTTTCTAGAGTTTATTTCAATGGACCTAGATGAGGAGAAGCTTGTATGGGAAATCTCTTTTCTAGAGAATTTAGGGTCTTCCTTTAACTACAAGAAGAATGGACATACCAAAAAGGAATGTTTGGCTCTTAAAAGCCATCAGAATCCTAAATTCAAAAGTAATTTTAAGACTAAAATGAACCCTAACAAATATGGTAAGTTGGGTCATAATAAAAAGGAGTATAACAAACATAACTCTACTAATGATAAATGTAGAGGGGATATCCTACCCTTGAATGTAAGGTCTAATATGGATAAGAGTATTGTAGATGGATGTAGTGATGGTAAGACTAATTACTCTATTGAACAGGTTATAGATATTGGAAAGGGCATCAATTTGTTTAACCCTCTATTTGAAGAGAATTTTGAAATAATGTTGGCCTCAAGGACTGATAATCACAATTCCTTAGTCATTTTTCAACCATCCCTTAATAAGGAAATTGAAAAGACTAATATAAGCATCAAAGATATTCCTCCACCAAAACTTAATGCTCAAGATCTTGGCCTTATGAGTCTTAAGGAGAGAGTGGGGAGTTTTAGAAAAACTTTCATTGCACCTCTGGATATAGATAAGAATCTAGCTAGGACACTAAAATCTGTAGTGGTCCATGAGAAGAGTGATATCAAAAGTGAGTCCATGGTTGTGGAACCATTCATTTAAGTTTCTAATAAGAATTTTAAAAAGGAAAGGAAAATGGTAGAAAGATGGTCCCTGTCTAATGACAGTAGAAAATCAAGCAAGGGAATTCTAGATTGTTTTAGTAGATTATATCAGAATAAAAAATCTCAAATACATAAATGATGTACATACATAGTTGGAATGTGAGAGGGTTAGAAATTTTTGGCATAAACTACATTTTAAGGAAATGGTGTAATAATATTAAAGATAAATACATTATATGTATGCAAGAAAGCAAGATTGTGGGCTTTTAGGCTTACACAATTCTAAAATTTATTTGAGATCAATCTACTAGATTGTATTCTAACCACTTCAGAGGTAAAGGAGGTGTTTCCATTATGGTGGGACCTCAATGGGCTAATAAGATCACAAGTAATGGTCCCTCACCTTTCCATAGAGCCCTATGGGTCACTTTTCAGCATAGTGATATCTTAATTGGAGTATGTAACATATATGCCCCTAATGATTATAGGGAAGGGCTGCAATTTTGGGAATGGTTGTCCAAAAACCTACCCAAATCCGACTAGATCTTTATTTGAGACTTTAACATGGTGGAATATAAGTAAGATAAAAGGGGGGGTAAGATGCAGTGTTGGATAGGGAATGAGCACTTTTTTTGACTAATTTCAAGAGGAAATTCAAAATTGTTAATCCTTTGGCTCTTAAGAAAAAATATTCATTTTATATTTGGTTTGCATGGTGTAGTAACCAAATGGGACATCAAATAATATATTTTTGATTGGATAGAATATACATAGAGGACCAAGTCTTGTCTACTAACAGGCAAGATGGTCATGCCCCCATGAATGTCTCTCCATGATCTATGTTAGATCATTACCCAATCAGTGCCTACATTTATTTGAATACATCCTTAGAAAATAGGAAAAATAAAAATACAATTTTCAAGCTCAATACTTCTTTACTAAAAGATCAAGACAATAATGAAGCAATTGGTGACTAGTTTATGTAAACTCTGTAAACCTAATATGAATCCTAGAGATGAATGAAAGACTCTAGTGGAATCTTGGAGGAAAACCTTTCATATCATTGGGAAGAAAATTGTTATAGATAGAAATAAGGAGGAATAATTTCTTTATAATGCATTGAAATCTACTTAAAAGGAATGCCAATCTAAAGGTTTTGATTCTCAATTAGAAAAGATGGTAGGGGAGGTTAAAACCTAGTTAAGGAAACACCAACAATACAAAGTTAGAGGGAAAATTATCAAAGAAAGGATGAACTAGATGAAGGATGTTGACAAGGGGACAAATTATTTTTTTTAACATTATCAAAGAAAACCATAAAAGAGGGATGATTTAAAGTGTGCAGATCAGGGGTGAAACTAATAGTGATCCTAGATTCATTAAAGATGCATTCTTTAACTTCTACAAAGAGCTCTTTACTTCATATTTCAGTGAGACCAATAGTACTAAACTACATCAATTCCTTAAGTTTATACCTAAAAAAAATTCAAATAATATTGCTAGAAAATTGGATGTGCTAATCAACAGGGAAGAAATTGAATCTGTGATTTGCTCTCTTGTGAATGACAAAGCACCTAGCCCTAATGGCCCCTTAGATAACTTTTACAAACACAATGTAGAATGGATAGTCCCAAAATTCATGGAAGTGTATGAAGATGCCTTTAATAAGTGATCCTTAGTTAGTAAAATTATTAAAGGGATCATTAAATTACTACTCAAGGGAGGAGACAAGTCCCAAGTAAGGAATTGGAGACCTATTACATTGCTAAACTTATCATATAAGATTGTTGTTAAACTTCTTGATAGGAGAATTGGAGATATCCTCAATGGTTTTATATCCCTAACATAAACAGTATTGATTAAAGGAAGGTTTATTTTGGAAAATCTAATCACAAACTGGGAGGCCATGCCTTGGGCAAAACATAGTGAGAAAAATACAGTAATGATTCTATTGAATTTCAAGAAAGCATATGATAGATTTGAATGGCCTTTTGTTAAGGGTATTACTAAAAGCATAAAATTACAAAGGTCTATCAGACAAGGTTTCCCAATTGCCCCAGCCTTATTTGTGATACTTGTTGATGCATTTTTTTACATTCTTATATTCTCTCAATTAGAACCTCCTATTATAAGGATCAATCTTCCCAATCAAGAAATGTTGATTAATGCCCAATTTGTAGATGACACGACATTATTTGTTGAATTAGAAGAAAGTAACTTTGAAATTTTTATCCAAACACTATTGTTCTTATGTGATGTCTCTGGATCTAAAATAGCCTCCCACAAGTCTTCAACCATTGGGTGGTTTGTATCTCCCCTAGAGCGGCTTGTAAGAAAAGGTTGGTAGTGGGAGGGCCTAAGGATATTATCAAATATTTGAAAATTCCTATTTCTATAGAAACATCCCTTAAAGACATGTGGAACTAATTGCTTTCCAAAATTGAAAAGAAATACCTTAAGTGGAAAACACACCTTCTCTCATTGGATGGCAAAATTCAAGTTGTGCAGAAGATCTTATTTGCTTATAACATTTATTTTTCTTCAGCTTGGTTGTTTGCTAAATACCAAAGTGATAGATTAGAGAATATCATGAGAGATTTTCTCTAGTCCGATGGGTTGGGGAATAAAAAGAGACACTGTGTAAAATGGAAATGGCATTTCTTACCTAAGGAAAAAGGAGTATTAGGTATTAAGGATTTGAAAGCCCATGGTATGGCTTTATCTTCTAAGTGGATTATTCAAGCCTTAGAGGGTGATCATTCATGGAAGGTCTTGGTTAGAAACAAAATATCTCTATCAAGAATAAAAAAGGGAAAGAATGGTTGAATGTTCTAATATGTGATAAAATCTTTGGTAATTTGGTTAGAAATTAAAAATATTGAGGAGGGGTGAATCAGTATTCTACAAACTTTTTCCCACAATTGAATATTGTTAATTACTTTATAACTTGCATATGAAATTAAACCAACAATACTAAACAATAAATATAACAATACACATAGGGATCTCATAACACCATTATTTGTTAACTAGGGAAACCCTGGCCAAGGGAAAATCCCAGTGGGGATGATACCCACAAGATGATTCACTAAACAAAAGGATCTAGTTAAGGATATTGACCTTGTTAGGAGTCTATGAAGTACATATAGTGTCTTGAGTCCTTGTTAGAGGACTAGGTCTTGTTAGAAGCCTCAACCCTATTAGGATTTTCTTCAACAAATACAATGTATGCAAGAAGAGCCCATTGCCCTAATGTGCAATTATACAATTTAGTTCTTGACAAGAATAGATATACATACAATACTTTTTGTTTTCTATAATTTGCACTTTCTCTAATCATACATCAGATGTAGTTTGCATATCATCTCATTGACTTCACATCAATCACATATATCACATAGATCACACATAAGTTGCACACTTATCTTCGCAAATAAGATCTTTACTTATACCTTTTACATTAGTAAATCTCTACTTAGTGAGCCTTCATGTCTTCACATGCTTGACATAATATAAAATAACTTATGCAATAATATCCACATAGTTGGTTCATCATAACTTAGTAAATATTGTGTTGCCAAAATAATTCCTTAAGTCGTACAACTCAATTCTTTGCTATGCTTTGTTCTACTCTAACAAATACTCATGTTGGTATTTCAATTGCAACTCACATCATATTTTCCATACACACTTTCCTACTAGTACATATCATCATGATATTATCATAGATCTTTCCATAACAGCACATAAGCTTACTCTCAATGAGTCATCTATACACATCACATTTGTCTCTATGTTGCTACAAACTATCTAACACTTAGACAATTTTCTATCTCTAAATGCATAAATGAAATGTTGAATACATGTTGCCATAAATAAAAATTCTCAAGAAATCTATCTAATCATATTTATGACAATATCCCCATTTGGAATTGATGGAAACATTTGGGAAAATTGGCTAAGTCCCAAAATGATGTCATACATAATCAAAAACACATAAAAGTAATTTACACAAAGTTTCCTTCAAAACAATTTTATTCATGTTTTGATGGATCATTACATTCCTTATCTCTCTTTTACATTGATATGTAAGTACATAATTGTACTCCCCCTTACATATACAATAAAAATTTTCTTTACAACATACATAAAATTTTCCTTTGTATATTATTGCCCTTTTGACATCAATGGCAAAGGTGTCAAAAACTATATCCAAAAACTGGGTGGCCTATTGTTGATCAACTTGTTATCTTGGAAAAATAATGTGCATAGAAAAGTTTTAGCCTATCAACTTCCTTCTTCTAGTTCTCCATCATTGTATCAGAAATAATGATTAGTGCACATAGTGCATAAGATGCCACTTCAACTAGGCTCAAGTCACTATATGCAAACTTGTCATAGGAAGTCTTTTCTACAAGACATTCCTCTAGTTGCCTTTGCAAAATACTTATCTTTGGTAAAAAAAAATCCCAAAGATTAGTTGCCTTCTCCTTGTTGGATTCCAAGCCTCTAATTACACTATGGATCTTCTCTACTTTTGTTCCACAATATTCAATGTTGGTTTTTGGGAGCTATAATTTTAGTGTGAGTGTTGCAAGATCACTCAACTTATCCTTAATTTGACTCTCAAAGTCTACAAGATGCACTTTCCATGTACAACCTCTTTCTTTCATCAATGTATTTCCTTAGTTCCTTGACACTTTCATCAAGAACTTTCAAGTCATTTCTCACATTAGTGCATATTGTATCAAATAGTGATGCATCATGCTTTGCCTATGCTTGCACTGAAGCTACTTCTTGTTAAGTTTTGAAATCTTCATCAAAGATCTTCACCAACTCCTTGGCCTTTAACTGCAAATCTAGAATGGTCATAGTTTTGGTAACTATCTTTTGCATTATGTCTAGAACTTCAGTTACTGTCTTCTCCAAAGACTTTACTAATTTTATCTTTTCAAACAACTTGCTCAATGAGCTCATTGATCTCTTTTTATCATCTTCATCATCTAATGGCACTGATACTATTGCTTATATTACTAGAGTTACTCTAGGAATAAGTGTAACTTCTTTCCATTATGTGCTCTTCTTCTCTTCCTCAACTTTCTTCATCTCTTCTTCCACTCTCTTAGTTCATTTCCTTGCATCTTCTTCAGCTTTCCTCTTCCTTTCCTCATCTTTCTTTCTCCTTTATTATTCTAACCTATATACTTCTACTATCCTCTTAGTTTCATTATTCTTCTCTTCTTCTTTCTTCTTCTCCTGAGCTTGTTTCTTCTTCTCCTCTTCTTCATCATCATCTAAGCTAGTGTAAGCTATAATATTTTTAATATTGCCAATCATATTTTCTCCATAACCTGCAAAAGGGTTCTCCTTTGCATTGATAGTTATGTGTGTATTATCCACTTGTATGGATTTAGTATCCATAACAATGTGTAGTGGTGAGGGTTCCTAATGTGTCTCTTTTTCTTCTCCCTCATTACTGGATGGTGTATTTTCTTCCACATAGACTGGGCTCTCAAGTTTGGATTGTGCACTCACCATTGGCACTATAGTCATATAATTGACAATTTCCTACTTTGTTTGTTTCCTAACATCCTCATAGTTTCCTCCCATCAGAAGAATTTCTCTTCTTTTGTTCCTTGGCAAGGGCTCAATACACTTCAAAATTCTATCTAAGTCCTCCTCGGAGTCAACCTCACATAGTTTATTTATCATTGTTATCCTCAAATTTAGATCTTCTTTTGAACTCTCTTCTTTCTATTTATTAGCTTATTATATAGGTCTTTAGGTATCTTATTCTGAATATTACAAAACTTCTTATATCTCCTAATCATGTTCCTCATGATGGAATTTTCCAATTGCCTTCTATCCATATTATTGCAGACACTATAATACTTATTTAATTTAACAAAATTGTCATCATTAATTATTTACATGTTAGGGTTCTTTACCTTTGGTTTCTATTCTTTCTTTCCAGCTGATGTTATGCCTTCTTGCACATCTTGCACTACTGGTCTATCTTCATCTTCATCCTCAAAACTTCTAGATTCACTAACTTGCATCAATTTTCTTCTCTTGCCTGGTCTACTAGTGTTCTGCTTGACCCTAATTTTCTTGGATGATGGTGCAAATTCTTCCTTTACCTTTTCCAATCTTTCTGATTTCCTCTGTGCAATAGGTGCTTCCACCTCTTTCTACCTCCTATGATGATCACTCCTTGTCCTTGCTATTTGCACTTGTGCATTTTTTATATATGGTGCAATAGGGGCATGCACACATGGTTGTGTTATTGTTACACCTTCTAAAGGTCTTGCAATAATAATAGGAGTTGTTGCTATCACTTTAATTGTCCCACTTGCTTTCATCTAAAGTTTTATCCATTTTAGCTCAGTGAATTCATCTCTAGTCATACTTGATTCCTTAAGGATGGAATCAATAACTTTCTCCACTTTCTTCTTACTCTCTTTGCTATGTAGTTCAAAATGAACTATTCTCATTTTCTCCTCATAGGTTCCCTATCTAGGGCACTCTATGTCCTTCTTTGATTATAGTATGATATGTGCATACCCTTCTATGTGCTTTGCGATCATCTCATATCCCATGGGTTCAATGAACTTAACCCTTGGTACCATATCTTCCATACAAGTGTTATTTGTTTCCACAATGAAGCATATTTCATCCTTATATTTCTCTACCATGGATGGAGGTATTATGTACCTCTATTTCATTTTAAACTAGAAACTCTTCATCATTTTGTTAATATCATCATCTCTGACATTCTCTAGCTTATATCTATAGCATTGAGTGACCAATTTAATTGTGCACTCATTGCTATCCCAATTTGACACTCTGGGGAACTTCCTTGTAGCATAGAAAAACAAATGTGTCGATAAGGACTCAAATCTAAAGACTATGCTCTTTGTCTTCTTCACTTTTGCAATGTTCTCTAACAAATGCAATCTAATAATCTCACACATATTTACTTTTCTTCCTTGTAATTCCATTACATAAGTAGCATGTAAAAATCTAGCTATTACCGAGTTAATCCTTGAGCCATGGTTAAAATTGTACCCTAATATCTTACATAACAATTTCACTCCTTTTTCTTGAATTGTATCTACCCTCATGTTCCTTCCATCAAATTTTTTGTTGAGGTTTGTCTCAACCATTTTCCTTACATTCTTCTCATTTATGGGATTGCATCCCCCATTGCTCAAACCTATGACCTTTTGAATTAGATCATTATCATTGTTATTTGTGCATCACCTAATCAAAACATATCATCATGTACCCTACTTAAAATAATTTGAGTCCATTCATGGTTAGCAAACTATGTATAAAACATATACTTTACTAGATTCAAGCCATCTAGGTATGCATACTCAGACTTCAAGGATAGATCATTATTACACATAGTCCTCAAGTCCTTGTGTATATCTTTATCACCTATCCTTTTAATCTTACAATGTGTATAGCTTCTGACATCTTCAACATGAAGCACATTCTCTAGAATTTGTGAAATGCATAATGGGTTGTCCATAAGAAAAATAGACAGGTGTTTCTTGAATACATATATTAGCCTTTCATTCACATCATAAGTAGTTTGACTAGCCATTGTGATTCAACTATATACACTGAAAAACTTAGTTTTAGCTTCATAAAATACCTTAAAATTGTTTTTTTAGGGCTTCTGCAACTTTGCACTTCAAGAACTTCTTTTTACACTTTACTTCATTGTCAAATAGCTCTTCAATTTTCTCAAGATACTTTGCATGAAAAAATAGTACACACAATATTGTTTATGATCCTTGATGCAGGAGCATCCTGGGTTGCCTTGTTACCTGCTCACTTTTTTGTTCATTCTACAATTCCTTCATGTGCCTAGTATTCCTTCATGTGCCTAGAAATTCCTTCATGTGCCTAGTAATCCTTCATATGCCTTGTAGTTCCTTCATGTGCCTAGTAGTGCTTCATGTGCCTACTAGTTCCTTCATGTGCCTAGTAGTGCAGTTTCCTTCATGTGCCTAGCAGTGTAGTTTCCTTCATGTGCTGAGTTACTATAGCAATTCCTTCATGTGCCAAGTTACCTAGTGTATGTTGAGTGAATCTTCATGTGCTAAGTTACCCAGTGTATGCTGAGTGTTTCTTCGTGTGCCGAGTTACCTAGTCTATGCCAAGTGCCAGTAGTTGGACATGATTTTTGTGGACTGACTAGCAGGATTTATTTCATTCATGAAGTTTATGTTAAGATCTTTTCTTGGTATGAGTCCAAACCATTATTGGGTCAACCTTCCTCTTATGTAATGTTTTAGAATAATCTGTAAGCTATTTTGGCAAGTATATATAGAGTGTTTAGGCTTAGAGTTAGGAAGTTTTGAGAAGAAGATGGGAGAGTAGAACTGAAAGTGTGAATTTGAAGTTGGATCTTTGAATTTGAATATATTTTTAATTGGTTGGCCATGTATGAATATATTTTGATGAATCAATAATAGTATTTCACTCTTCTTCCTCCTTTGGTTGTTGTTCTTTGTGTTTACTTCCATTGTGTTAATTCTTATAGGGTTGTTTGGATAGTTGGGTGAGCCTTTGGACCTAGTTATTCATCCTTTACCTATGTTAGTTGGTATCAAACCTTGAGGTTTATCCTTGTGGAGATTGGATTGTGTAGAACCTTGATTTGGATTTGGTTGTAGGGTGGAAAATCTACAAATTTGACCTATAACTTGTAGAGGGTTATGATCTTGCAGGAACCTAATCTATAAAGATGGTTCCTGGTAGAAGAAATGTCGATGATGTTATATTGGATCAATTAAGACAAATTGTAGCTAGATTAGATTCTATGGAGATAGCCCAAAGAAGAGGAGCACATCTTGATGATGTAAGTGATGATGAAGTAGCAACACCAAACCATAATCTAAAACCTAAAGAAGATCAAGATGAGGAAAGATTGTTGCGAGTATTGTCTAGGGAAAATTCAAAGCTTGCTATAGAAGTTGTTCCCTATGATGGAAAATTGGATACCAATGTTGTGTTGAATTGGATCTCTAATATGGAGAAGTTATATGAGTATGAAAACACTCTTGATAATAGAAAGGTGAAGATTGTAGTCACTAAGCTGAAAGGTCATGCATCACTATGGTGGGAGCACTTGCAAACTGATAGACAAAGGAGAGGAAAGAAGAATATCAAAACTTATTCAAAGATGGTGAATAAGGTAAAGAAAAAATTCCTTCCTACTAATTACTAAGTTAGCTTGTTGAGAAAGATGCAAAATTTGAAACAAAAGGACATGATTGTGAAAGAATATATTGAGGAATTCTATAGATTGGACATCAAATCTAGACATGTGGATGATGATGTTGAGAAAATTACAAGGTACATTAATGGATTGAGATCTAGAATATAAGATGAAATAAGTTTTGTGAAGCTAGAAAGTGTAGAAGAAGCATATCAATATGCCTTGAAAGCTAAGGTTATCTTGACAAAGAGGTAGAGGTGGTAGATTCTATAGAGGCAGAGGTAGATCTTATGTAGAAAGTGGTAGATCTAATAGTTCTATGAAGTATAAAGGAAAATCTAAATGGAAGAATGATGACAGAGGCAACACCAAATGGAAAAGTGGTAATTCTTACTAAGGAGGCACTAATTCTTACTGAGGAAGAAGTAATTCTTATTCTAGAGGTGGATTTCATGCTAATTGTTTTAGATGTGGCAAAGAAGGGCATAGATCTTTTGAATGTAGATTCTCTAAAAGTGGATAGAATAATAGAAATGTTGTGATTCAAGAAGACATTGAGAGTTCACCAAGTGGACTTGAGGCTGGAGAAAATCTAATGGTGAGAAGAACCTTATGTAATAAAAGAAGTGATGAGGAACCTATTTTAAGGAGAAGTCTTTTCAAGACAAGATGTAAGATGGCTGGAAAATGTTGTAAAGCGATCATTGACAACAAAAGTTCTACAAATCTGGCATCAAAAGAGCTAGTTACCAAGTTCCAATTACAAAGGCTAAAACATCCCAAAACTTATCATGTTTCATGGATCAAAGATGAGCATAAGATATTGGTAAGTGAGCAATGCCTTGTGAAATTCAAAATTGGACATTATGTTGATGAATTTTTGTGTGATATTATGCCCATGGATTGTTGTCATATTTTTTTGGGTAGACCTTGGCAATATGATAGACATGTTGTACATGATGGAAGATTGAATCAATATACTCTTTGGGTAAATGGGAAGAAACAAACATTGCTTCCTTTGATTAAAAGTCTAGATGAGGTTAATTGCACTACTATAAAAATTTGCATGGTTAATGGAAAAATTTTGAAAAGGAAATGAAAATGAATCAAGTATGTTTTTCCATAGTTCCTAGAGGACCAAGTGTTGGTAGTAAAGGCCAAGTAGTAGAAGCCAGTAATGACCAAGTGATAGTAGATAGTGACAACCAAGTATCAATAGAAATTATAGAATTGTTGAATTAGTATAGAGAAATTATTGCTGATGATATTCCTAATGGTTTACCTCTAGTAAGAAGTATAAGTCATTGTATGGATTTGATTCCTAGAGCTAGTTTAACAAACAAAGCACCATATAGATTGACACTTGTAGAGAATGAAGAACTTAACAGACAAGTGTGTGAGTTGTTTTAGAAAGGTGTAATCAAAGAAAGCTTGAGCCCATGTGTTGTACCTATTCTATTAACACCCAAAAAGAAAGAAGAATGGAGAATGTGTACTGATTCTAGAGCTATTAACAAGATAACAGCAAAATATAGGTTTCCTATGCCGAGGATGGATGACATAATGGATTGTTTGAGTGGAGCAAAGTATTTTAGCAAGATTTATTTGAAAAGTGGCTATCATCATATCAAAATAATAGAAGGTGATGAATGGAAGACTACTTTCAAGATAAAAGATGGTTTGTATGAATGGTTGGTTATGCCTTTTGGTTACTTTCATGAGGTTGATGAATGAAGTTCTAAAAAGATTTTTGGGTGAGTTTGTGATTGTTTATTTGGATGATATTCTAATATTTAGTAAGACTAAGGAAGAACACATTGAGAATATTATACAAGTATTGCAGAGGTTGAAAGAAGAAAAGTTTTTGATTAATCTAAAAAAGTGTTTTTTTTTATGCAAGAGAAGATTGTGTATTTGGGATTCGTGATTTCAGCTGATGGATTGAAGATGGACCTTAAGAAGGTTAAAGTAATTTTGGAATGGCCTACACCTGAGAATATGAGTGAGGTAAGATCATTTCATGGTTTCGCTAATTTTTTACAGAAAGTTTATAAAGAATTTCAGTGCCATTTGCAATGCTATGACTGAGACAATGAGGGGAGATAAAAAGGAATTCAAGTGGACATATGGAGCTGATAAGAGTTTTGAGACTTTGAAACAAAAGGTTGTTGAATTACCTATATTGGCTTTGCCTGATTTTAACAAAGTATTTGAAGTTGAATGTGATGCAAGTGGTAATGCAATAAGAGTTGTATTAAGTCAAGAAGGTAAGCCTATTGCTCTCTTTAGTGAAAAGTTGAATGATCTAAAAGGGAATATTCTATGTATGATCAAAAATTTTATGCTATTGTTCAAGCATTGAAGAAGTGGAGACATTATTTGATGCCTAAGGAGTTTGTGTTGTATCCTGATCATAAAGCTTTACAATACTTGGGAAGTCAACATAAATTGAATCAAAGACATATGAAGTGGATTGAGTATTTGCAAAGTTTTGCATTTTTCATTAAGCATAAGAGTGGAGTTACTAACAGAGTTGTCAATGCATTGAGTAGAAGATGTTCTTTGTTGACTAAAATGAAAGTTGAAGTTCTTGGTTTTGATGAGATGAAAGAGTTATATGATTTTGATTCTGATTTTTTTGAGGTGTGGAGAGAGTGCAGAGCACCAAATCTAACAGATCACATAAGTAAGTATGATGAGTACTTCATTCAAGAAGATATGTTGTTCAAATGTATTCAGTTGTGTATTCGTAGAAGTTCTATGAGGTTGAAATTGATTAAGGAAAAACATAGTGGTGGATTAGCTACAATTTTGGAATTGATATGACATTGAGTTTGCTGAAAGAGAAGTATTATTGGCCACAAATGTATAAGGATGTTCAAAAAGTTGTAAAGAGTTGTGGAGTTTTTCAAGTTGCAAAGGGAGTGAATCAAAATACCAGTTTGTGTACACCTATTACTGTTTTTGAGAAACCTTAGACTGATATCAATATGGATTTTGTGCTAGGATTTCCTAAGATAGTAAAGGGGTATGATTCTATATTTTTTTTAGTGGACAAATTTTCTAAGATGGCTCATTTCATACCATGTAAGAAGACATCAGATGTTGAGCATGTTGTTGAACTTTTCTTTAAGGAGATTGTGAGATTGCATGGATTGCCAAGAAGAATTATTTCTAACAGAGATAGTAAGTTTGTTGGTTAATTTTGGAAGACTTTGTGGAAGAAGATGGATACTAAGCTGAAGTTTAGTTCTACACTGCATCCACAAATAGATTGATAGATAGAGGTTGTGAATAGAAGCTTGGGTAATTTGCTAAGATGTTTAGTTGGAAATAAGCCAAGTAATTGGGAGATGGTATTGGCCCAAGATAAATTTACATATAATAATTCTATGAATAGGAGTACAGGGAAGACACCTTTTGAGATTGTTGTTGGAATGCATCCTAGAGGTATATCAAATTTGAGAGATATTGTTAGTGAAGAAAAGAGAAGCATTGCAGGAGAAGAATTTGTTGATTTTTTGGAGTCTTTGCATAAGGAAGTGAATTTGAGATTGGAACAAAGTAATCAGAAGTATAAGGAGAATGCTGATCAATCTAGAAGACACCATGATTTTCAAGTTGGTGATGAGGTGATGGTTCATCTAAAGAAAGGAAGATTCCTAGTTGGAACATACAATAAGCTGAAGATGAAGAAATTTGGACCTTGTAAGATCTTGAAGAAGTTTGATAGTGGTAATGGTTATGAAGTTGAGTTACCTAATGACATGGATATATCTCCTATATTCAATATTTCTGATTTGTATAAGTATCATGAGTTAGAGGATGAAGTTGTTGTATCAAATGATTATCCTAAAAAGTAGATTGAGGAAGTTGAATAGATATTGGATCAGAGAGTTGGCAAGAGTATAAGAGGAAAAGATTACTATGAATATTTGGTGAAGTGGAAGAATGGACCTATTGAAGATGTTTCATGGATTTCTCAATTTGAGTTGGATTCAGCTCAGGTTGGGACATCTCAATGATTCAGGAGAATCATTTCTTTCAACCCCAGTTGTCTGATGTAGGACCATCCTAGGTCGCCTTGTTATCTTGCTTATTTTTTTGTTCATTATACAATTCCTTCATGTGCCTAGAAGTTCCTTCATGTGCCTAGTAATCCTTCATGTGCCTTGTAGTTCCTTCATGTGCCTAGCAGTGCAGTTTGCTTCATGTGCCTAGTAGTGTAGTTTCCTTCATGTGCCTAGCAATGCAGTTTCTTTCATGCGCGTAGCAGTGCAATTTCCTTCATGTGCCTAGTAGTGTAGTTTTCTTCATGTGTCGAGTTACTGTAGTAATTCCTTCATGTCTTGAGTTACTGTAGAAAATTCCTTCATGTGTCAAGTTACTGTAGCAATTCCTTCATATGCCAAGTTACCTAGTGTATGCCAAGTGACTCTTCATGTGCCAAGTTACCCAGTGTATGCCCAGTGTTTCTTCATGTGCTGAGTTACCCAGTGTGTATTGAGTGCCAATAATTGGATGTGATTTCTACGGGCTAACTTGTGGGATTTATTTTGTTCACAACATTTATGTTAAGATCTTTTCTTGGGATGAGTCTAGACCATTTTTGGGTTGGCCTTCCTCTTATGTAATGTTATAGAATAATTTGTAAGTCATTTTGTCAAGTATATATAAAGTGGTTATGCTTAGAGTTAGGAATTTTTGAGAAGAAGATGGGAGAGCAAAATTGAAAGTGTAAATTTGTAGTTGGATCTTTGAATTTGAATGTATTTGTAATTGGTCAGGCATGTATGAAGATATTTTGATGAATCAATAAAAGTATTTCACTATTCTTCCTCCTTTGGTTGTTGTTCTTTGTGTTTTCTTTCGTTGTGTTAACTCTTGCAAGGTGATTTGAATAGCTGGGTGAGCCTTTGGCCCAAGTTATTCACCATTTTCCTATGTCAATCCCTTAAATCATTTCAAATCACACTGTGCATGAAATGCATTTCTTCCACAAATTCAAATATTGTCTTTGCTCACCAATAAACTTGTTTTCTAAGTTCTCACTTACTAAAATCTTATCTAGACTTGTGCACTTCACCATAGCTTCCTCTCTATGTCAATTACCTCCTATTAACTGTGTAACTTCCAACTCGCTCTCTAACATCAGTTCTAACCAACTGATGCTCTGCCTCTTCTAAAAGTACTTAATTTAGGTATGATGGGTCACAAACAATTTGTGACTTCAATGTCTCATTAGGTGCATCAAAATGTTGTTCCTCCAAAATTGTATAAGATTTTTCTAGATCCATCACTATCACAAATACTTTTTTAAATTCATCAACGTGTTTCTTGACTGCTTCTTTTTTACTTTTATCACCATCATTATCATTCCTTCTATCATTTCTATTGTTGTTCCTTCTATAGTTGGGATTCCTATTGAATTTTCTTCTTTCTATTCTACAATATCTAGCTATGTGTCCAAAGTTATTACATAACTAACATACAGGTGCATTTATTCTCTAATTTGTTCCATTCTGTCTTCCAAGTGCTCTATAGTTTCTTACAATGTGTCCAAGATTGTTACACTTGTAACACACAAATTGGTTCTTTTCTCCATTAGATTTCTCTCCATCATTGGATCTTCTTTGTGATCTCCCTCTTTCATTACCTATAGGTTTAGTATTCCTAAATATTCTATTACTGGCATTATTACTATCAGACTTAGGTTTCTTATAATCTACTACTTTATGTCCATAACCATGACAATTATAACAATAGAAATTAATGATAGGTTTAAAAGACTTACCTGTGCAATCTCTTTTCATATGTACAACTCCATTGCATATGAATCATCTACCTCTAAACTTACATCTTACTTCCTTGGGTGATTCATCTTTCTTAGGTTTATCAACTTGCTCTATTTCTTAGGTTCATCATGTTTCACTAACAAATCAACTGATTCAACTTCCTTTGATACTTTAGTAGATGTGCTTGATTCTACCTTACTCATATCAGATACTTTAGGGGATTCAATAACTAGATCTGGTTCTCTTTAGACTTAAACTTTCTTGGTTGATTTCTCTCTAATAAGATATCTAAGTCCTATCTTATCGTAAGAAGGTCTTTAGTGAAATATACATTCATCTATGTTCTCACTACAAGAATAAAGTTTCTCTAACTATTGTTTAGCTTGTGTTAATTCTCCTTTCACGATGATATTGTACTTTTCTAATTCTGCATGCTCAATCTTGATAGTATCTAGTTTAGATATAACTTGACTTAACTAGAATCTAAGGTCTATATTCTCAACTTTTAGTTATAGTTCATTCTTGCCACCATTTTTCTTAAGACTCAACTTAAGTTCAACAATTTTTAGTTCATGTTTCAAAATCTCATTTTCTTTCTAGAGATTTCCTACTTCATCATTGTTACTAGTCTATGAAATTGATTCCTTGCCACATTTTAGATCATCAATCTTGTCTTTCAATTTACCAATATAGACTTTTACATCTTTGTATCTATCTTTCAGGTTATCTCTTTCTTCAAAAAGAAGGTCAATCTTCTCAAGAGCTTCTTCAACATTTTTTGTTAACTGTTCCATATCAATAGGAGTCTTACTCAAGTTGTTAAACTGAATAACTAGGCTCTGATACCAATTGTTAAAAATAAACAATACTGAGAGGGAGGGTGAATTAGTATTCTATAAACTTTTTCTCACAATTGAATATTGTTAATTGATTTATAACTTGGATATGAAATTAAATCAACAATTTTGAATAGTAAATATAACCATACACATAGGAAACTCATAACACCATTATTTTTTAACTAGGGAAACCCTAGCCAAGCAAAAACCCTGGTGGGGATGATACCCACAAGATTATTCATTAAAAAAAAGGATCATATAAAGGATATTGATCTTGTAAGGAGTATATAAAGTACATATAGTGTCTTGAGTCCTTGTTAGAGGACTAGGCCTTGTTAGAAGCCTTAACCCTATTAGTAATTGCTTCAACCTTGTTAAGAGTTGGTAGAAAAAAATACAATGTATGCAAGAAGAGCCCACTACCCTGACATGCAATTATACAATTCAATTCTTCACAAGAATAGATATGTAAGCAATACTTTATGTTTGTTGTAATTTGAACTTGCTCTAATCATACATCAGATGTAGTTTGCATATCATCTCATTAAATTTACATCACACATATGTCTCGCACTTATCTTCGCAAGATAAGATCTTTACTTATACCTTGTACATTAGTGAATCTCTATTTAGTCAGCCTGCATGTCTTCACATGCTTGACATAATATAAAATCACTTATGGAATAATATCCACATAGTTGGTTCATCATGACTTAGTAATTATTTTGTTACCAAAATAATTCATCAAGTCATACAACTCAATTCTCTACTATGGTCTATTCTTTTCTTACAAATACATGTGCTAGTATTTTAATTGTAACCCATGTTGTACTATCTATACACACTTGTGCACTAGCACACATCATTAGGATACTTTCATAGACCTTCCCCTAACTGCACATAAGCTAACTCTCAATGTGTCATCTATACACATTGCATATGTCTCTATGCTAGTACAAATTGTCTAACACTTCAACAATTTTCTATCTCTAAATGCATAAATGAAATGTTGAATACATGTCTCCATAAATGACAACTCTCAAGACATCTATTTGATCATATTTCCAATAAACTTTTAGTTTTTAGTTTATAGCTCTAGTGTCTTTCATTATATCTAGAAGGCATGGACTCAAGTTAGATGTCTTATATCCAATAGAGGTGCCAGTGGAAGTCTTCCTAAATACTCTATATAAGATATATTTATATGGTGGGGAATAGAGGCTAATAATAAACCTCGAGCACTTACCCAAAGTTGTTCTGGTAAGATGTGGTATAATTTGGGTATTTTTATTATTAAGGATTTCTTGGTTGATAATAGGTTGGGGATCTAGGATGAAATCTCTACTAAATACTACATTCCTAGTGCTCAAAAGAAAACTTACTCTATAATTTATAAGGCCTTGGGTAAAAATTTTCTAGGAGATTCTATGAACACTGAACAATTTTTACATTGGATTAAATGGACAGCTAGATCTATCTTTCAAGCAACCTCCACTAAGAAAATTCATAACATGTTGAAAGATGAGTACTCTATTTTTGAGAAAGTGAATCATGGTTGGGGGCTTAAGTTTTAAGCCTCTAGATGGCAATTTATTTTTAATCTTTTCTAGTAGTCTCCCTATGAACCTAAGAAATCTTGTTTTAGATGGCTACTTATTTTGTGGAAACTTATGGTTCATTCTTCCTCATGGTCTAGGTGACCCTATTGTCTACAATGTTTGTAATGTTCCTGAGTCTTTTGACCATTTTCTTTTTACTGCAAGTTTGTCTATGATATTTGGTCTATCTTTTTTGGGTCCCCTATTGTGTAGAATAGTAAACATGGTATTTCTTGTAGTGAGGTCTTAGTTGGTTTTGTAGAGTCTTTTGATCTTAAATCCAACACCTTTTGGTCTGTGCTAACATGTGAAATCTTGTGGTTTCTTTGGAAGGAGAGGAATGGAGAGATTTTTCAAAAGAGAAGGAGGTAGCTTATTAAGTTTTATTATAAACTCGTACATTTCCATATTATGTTATAGGTGGTAGTAGTCTTAGAAATAGCCAGAGAAAACTTTATGATGCTGATGTAGGAAAATCAAATTATGATCCACAAGGAAAATGTCATCTCTTGCCAATACTTTACCATACACAAAGACATGCTCAGACAGAGGGAATTGGAAAGGCTAAACTAGTTCATGGAAATGTTAAAGATTGATGATAAGCCTACTAATGTTAATAGGACACTTCAAGACAAAGCAAGGTTTGGGCCAAAATACTAAGATAATGACTGTGACTCATAGTGTTTTTGTATTAACTTCTCTTAAAGTGTATTAGTCACTTCAGTACTCTAATTGTTGGAATTATTTAGAATAATTAAGAGTGGGGTGAATTAGTTATCCAAGTTCCAAATGTATAAATAAAACTTTTCACAGCTTAGTGAACCCATAAAACATTCTCATCCATGCATGCATCCATAAGATTATGCAATCACTTAAAACTTCTAGGTTACTGTCGAATCAACTTGTAGAAATGTAAAGCATGAAACATAATAGATTCATCAACACACATAACATAGTGATTTATGTGGAAACACAATTTGGGAAGAAACATCAGTAACATGCTACTCTTTTCACTCTTCTAAAGTGATGTCTTATGAAAGGCCAACCCTATTAAAGATTTCAATGCACACTATTAAATGCGACCTTATTACAGGATTTTAGTCACCCTCTTAGGAGTGAGCCTTGTTAGAGGACTTTAGATCATTCACTTGGAATGTCACCCGGTTAAAGGATTTACAAATGACTATTAGGTCAAGCTTAATCTAAAGGATTTACCCTAGACTAATACAATTTTTGGACAGTAACAGTACGGCTTAACCTAATGCAACTTACAACTCCATTTATAGATTATAGATCTATGTCCAGTCCTCCATTCTACTTGGCTTTCACTCATTGTAGCTCTAATAGCTTGTTCACCCTTCAAGCATATATCTCCTTAAGATGTCTTTCTTAACATGCCATTACAGACTCTTCTCTTAGTTCACTTGCTGAAGCAAAACCCTTTGACTCCTTGTCTCCCTGTGGTTCTTATATATGACAACCTTGCTTCATGACCAACCATTCCTATAAATAGAAAATTAAGATCATTTGCTACTCATTCTCCATCATCCAATTTAGGGTTTGGATGGATTAGGTAGAATACAATGTATCTACCCCATATTCAATATCTCTTCTAGAAACTTCTCCTAGAATCCACTTTAAATTTTTCTCAAAATGGTTTACCTTGAATTCTATTCCACTAGCTCATCAACCTTATCTTCCACCCAATTCACAAGTTACAAGAAAACAAACTTGTCAGCTCAGATTCATCAAATCCACAATCTTTGAAATAATGCAATAGCTTAGCATTATCAACATTCTGATGCTCAGCACACATTGTGTTACTCGGCATCCTTTAAAGTTTGCTAGTACTTGACATCAACCAAACTTTACTTGGCATCAACTATCTTGCTCAACATCCACTAGAATTTGTTTTTACTTAGCTCCAATTGATTTTTTTCTTGGCTTTCACTGACTTTGCTCGGCATCTACTATCCACTTGGTCAAGCTTGGAAAACAAACTTTGTATAACTTGTTCTTTTAATCTTTCTTAGTGTACCCAACATTTCTAACCTTAAGGAGATTATCAATACATCATGTTATCACTTTCTTAACTGATTCTTATGCTTCATTACATAATCATAACTCAACCTTTCCTCTAGGTGCTATTATTACATCTTTTGATCAAATCCTTTTCATCAATTAGCTAAGTGATAGTATTTGAATCTTATAAGCAATTGTCTTACCAGCAAATAACAAGTTTGACATTAGTGAGAAAACAATGATTGAACCACATAGTCTTCTTCAACAATCTCTCTCAACAATGATTTCAACAATCTCCATCTTTTATTTGCTTCTTCAATCCATTCTCAACAATCTCCCTCGTTTGCATTGGTGGCAAACCAAACTGATCAACCAAATCAATCAAATGATTAACATCTTGTTTAGCCAAACTAACTAGGTTAAAATAGTAAGACAATACCAAAAAGAAAACTTGTATCAAAATTTCTCCCTCTATTAGCAACTTCCATCTTCTGATTAGGTTACAAAAACTATTTCTTATAACTCCCTCTAAGTTCCTTCTTGTATCTCCCTCTTACTAGGTAGATTAGGATTTCTCCCTCTTTCTTGTAATTGTGTTTTCCTCTAATCAGCAATATTAGCTCCCTCTAATTAATGCTCTTTGGATTTCTCCTTCTTGATTAATATTGTTGATCGATAATATTATCTCCCTCTTTGAAAATAACACCAAAGGCATATACCAAAACCTTGTCATCTTAATACATGTAGATATAGGCTTTTGTAGTTTCTTCAATTTCTCCCCCTATCACCTTACTTGTGACTGATTTTTAGTTCCAACACTTTTATTACTTTAGGCAACTGCTAAAGTAAGATCCAATGCATCAATTTGTAACATATGAACATCAGCTTGCTTGATGCAGGGCACTCCTCTTGTTACTTAGATAGCCTTTGATAGGGGTATCACTGAAATTTCCCTTTTCTGATTTTTCATGATATTTCAAGCCTCAAATTAGATCTTTAAAATCAAACAACTAATATCCCAAAGATCCACCAAATTCCTCAAGAAACCCCAAATCAAGTATGCTGAAAATAGTGCTAAAAGCTTCACAACTTCACAAATTATTAATAAATCTGGAAATGGAAATTTTTACAGAAATTTCAGCAGCATAATAGCCTAAAAATTGACATTTCTAGATCCGTATAGCCTTTACACAACAGCTCAAAAATGTAGGACAAAAACTATGCTCATCAGGCTCTCGAAATAGCACAAAATATGCCTGAAAACACCACAAAAACACTAATAATCTATCTTAGAAGTTTAATCACGTCCCAATACATATATTCAGCTCTATTTTAACATTTAAAAGTCTGATATACAGCAGCAACTCAAACTGATATGAAATACTCAACTAAAAACACCAAACTCATACAAAAAAACACACCCAAAAACCCACAAATCTGCACTGTTTAGCACAAAGGCAAACTCTGTATGAGCATGCACATGGAATGGCTTCAAGCTCCCATTCTTAGCCTTCTTGGAAACCTGCAAACTCTCATTCTTGGGTCTCCTTCTCCACAGGTTTGGCAGCCTCTGAAGAACAACAAAGAAAATGAGCAAAAATCAAGTTCTGGAATGAGCCCAAAATGCCTCCAAACCCCCTTAAAAGAGGGCATAACCCTAACTCACGTCCAAGACGGGTTAATAAAATATAATTTAATAATAATTTTTATTTATTATTCCATTGGTTTCCAAAGATTAGCCCCTTTTTGCTGAAACTTCACCTTTTTGGAGCTTGCCTTCCTTAGCAAAGTTTATTATTTTTTTAATTATTTGAAAAGGGGACATGACAATCACCCCCCAGTTTACCTCTTAGATACTCATAAGAATCTTTAGGTAATATTTTTGTGAAGATAGCAACAATTTGCTCCTTTGTGTTGAGATATTCCATCTTCACCTCTTTATCTTGAGCTAACTCTCTCAAGTAATCATACTTGATTTCAATGTGCTTAGTCTTTGTGTGCATCACTAGATTCTTTGATATATTGATAGCACTTGTATTATCACAATAAAGTGTCATTGGTTCTATGATCTCTTCCTTCATACTTTTGAGTAACTACTTGATCCACATAATGTTTGTACAATTTATAGCCGGATCAACATATTTAACTTCAGCAGTAGATTGTGAAGTGTAATTTTGTTTCTTGCTAGTCCATGTAACTAGTCTCTTGCCTAAGAAAAATGCTTCTCCACTAGTGCTCTTTCCATCATCAATTTTGCCAACCTAGTTAGCATCAGTGTAGGCTCTCAGTTCAAATTTCTCATTCATCTTATAGTATAGACCAAACTCTTTAGTTCCTTTTAGATATCTCATTATTCTCTTCACAGCCATTAAATGATTCTCCCTGGGATTAGCAGAGAATCTTGTAACTATCCCTATAGATAATGAAATGTTAGGTCTACTATGTACAACATATTGTAATTTTCCAATCATAAACCTGTACAATATTTGATTCACCTTAGTTAAATAATCATTCTTTGACAACTTGTGCCTTGTCACCATAGGTGTACTTACTGGTTTGGATTCCTCCAATCCAAAAGTTTTCAATATTTCCTTGACATACTTTGACTGAGTGATGTATATACCATATTTCATCTGATATACTTGCAAACCCAAAAAATACTGATCTCTCCAAACATAGACATCTCAAATTCTTGCTTCATTTGATTGCAAATTCCTTACATAAAGCATATTGACCTCTAAATATGATATCATCAAAAAATATTTTAGATAAAAAAATACCCTTTCCTTTCTCTATCTTCATGTATAGATTGTTGTTATCATCGATCCTTCCAAATCCAATCTTCACAAGATAATTATGAAGTCTCTCATACCATGCTTTTGGTGCTTTCTTTAAACTATATGGAGCTTTGTGTAATCTACATAGCATGTTCTTATTGTTAACATCAAAAAAACCTTATGGTTGTTCTATGTAAACTTCTTCTTCTAATATTCCATTTAGAAATGTAGATGTAACATCCATCTAATAAACTTTGAAACCTTTGTATGCAGAATAAGAAAGTAGAGTTCTTACTCCTTCCATTCTAGCAACAAGAGCAAATGTCTCTCCATAGTCAATTCCTTCTTCTTATGCATATCCCTTGCAGACTAATCTTTCTTTTTTCCTTGTGACTTCACCATCTTCATCTAGCTTATTTCTAAATACCCACTTGGTGCCAATCACATTTTTGTCTTCTGGTCTAGGAACTAGACTCCATGTTTTATTTTTCTCAATTTGTTCAATCTCTTCTTCCATGGATTTACTCTTGTCAACATCTTCTAAGGAATCTTTCACCATTTTGGGTTCCTTCATGCTCAGCAAACATATTCACTTCTCAATATATTCCTTGTCATTGGCCTAGCATCTTTATCTCTAATGATTTGAGCAGTAGGATGATGTCTTTTGACATATTTGGACAATGTTGGCTCAGCTCTTATTTCTTCATTCTATCTTTCAGATTTAGAATCACTATGTGCATTTTTGTCAGGTATCTCAGCATCTCTTTCATGTGTACTAATCCTAGAATTAGAATTTTCATTCACTTCATTTTGTAACTCGGCATCTCAATGTGGCTCAATTCTTGAATGCAACTTGGCATTCATAGGATGTGACTCGGCAGTCACTAAAACTTCGTGTTGGTTTGCAGCTTGATTTGTAACATCTTCTTTAGTAGGCATACCTTCATAAAAGTATACAAATGATTTGTATTCTTCTAGTTCTTTCATAGGTTCAGCCTCATATACTTCTATATATTCATCAAAATTCATATTTACACTTTCCATAACTTTGTTAGTGTTAGTATTCAAACACTTATAAGCTTTTCTTATTGTGGAATATCCAAGGAATATACCTTCTTCAATTTTTGCATCAAGTTTACAATTCCTAAAGTCTTTGAGAATGTAACATTTTCTTCCAAATACCTTAAAATATTTTACATTTGGTGAGTGTCCATACTATAGATTAAAAGGCATTGACTGAGTACCTTTCTTAACTTGCACATGGTTCAAAGTATAGACAACTATACTTATAGCTTCTCTCTAGTATTTCAAAGCAACATTCTTCTCCATCATGAGTGTTCTAGCACATTCCATTATAGATTTGTTTCTCCTTTTAGAAATACCATTTTGTGGAGGGGTTCTAGGTACAGATGACTATCTTTTGATTTCTCTTTCATTATAGAACATCTCAAATTCATTTGATGTGAATTCTCCTCCTCTATCTGATCTCAAACATTTTGGGCTCATCACTTTTTCTTTCTCAACTCTTGCTAAGTACCAATTAAACATTTGAAAAGCATCAGATTTCTATTTCAAAAACATGATTGTCATCATTCTAGAATAATCATCAACAAATAACATAATGTGTGTATCTCCTTTGTAGCTTCGCACATCAATTGGTCCACACAAGTCAATATGAACAATCTCTAGTATGTCTTTTGAGGTATAAACTTTACTCTTAAAGCTTGACTTTCTCATTTTTCCTAACTAACATTGTTTGCATATCTTATTGTTAGGTTTCTTCAACTTAGGAAAACCTCTAACTTTCTTCATGTTATTGATACTAACCAAGTTATCAAAATTAACATGATATAATCTCTTGTGCCATATCCACACATCATCAAATCTTACAACAAGACAAGTAACATCCTCTATATCAAGATAGAATAGATTACTTCTAGTTTGATCACATTTTCCAATCCATTCCCCATTAGTATCATATATCTTAGAAATCTTATTTTCAAACTCAACCTTACATCCTGAATTATTCAATTGTGACACACTCAAAAGATTATAGTTTAGTCCTTCAACATAGTAAGCATTGTCACATAGTATCTTATATGGAAGCTTGATAGAACCTTTTCCTTTTATCAAACATGGTGCATCATTACCAAATTTTACACTATTTCATTCATAATAATTTAAGGTAATGAACTTACTTTTGCCTCCTATCATATAATGTGAGCATCCACTATCAATGATCTATTTGTTATTTTTGTTTACACAAGTCACAAGTGCAGTTGCCTCATCTTCATTAGATTCACCATTCATTGTAACATATACCACTTCATCATCATGTTCATCAAATTCATCTTTTGTTTTCTTTTCAGCAATGTAGCACGACTTCTTGCCTTTATCTTTGTAATCTTTGTTGTCATATTCTCTTCTATTTTTTTACTTTTCACCACCTCTACAGTTCTTCTTCTATGTACATCTTGCAGCAATATGACCAACCTCATTGCAATTGAAACAAATGATAGGTAACTTACCATTGAATTTTCCTTTACCTCTATAAAATCTTCTTGCCAGTAGTGCTCCCAGTTGTTCAACATCTTCCTCATATGTATCACTATCACTAGACAAATATTTTATCTTTCTCCTCTTCTTCTGCTTGGGCTCTTCAGAGTCCTTTAATAACATCTTAGCTTTGAAAGTAGATTCAAGACTCTCTAGTTTGTAATTATCAAAGTTAGATAGCTCAAAAGTAGTGAGTCTACCTACTAGACCATCCAGGGTTAGATTGGCTTTTTCAACAATTTTGTTTCCTCCATACATAGTGTGTAGGGCATCCCACATTTTATTTGTAGTTTCATAGCCCTTGATATCATCAAACTCGACATAGCTTAGGGAAAAGGCAATCTCCAACATTGAACGATTGTGTTCTTTCTTTTTCTTCATATCCTCAATAGTTAGGGTTCCTACTAGATCAACATGTTCAACTAGAAAGGTAGTTTGTGTATGATATCCAAGTCCTCCAAGGTGTAGCTTCATCAAAATTTTCCATATAGAAAAGTTATCTCTATTGAGCTTGGCTACATCTCTTTTTGACATCTTGATCTTTGTGCTCCTAGTACCTTCAAACTAGTCCTCTTAAGTGGATGGCTATGATACCAATTGTTGGAATTCTTTAGAATAACTAAGAGGGGGGTGTGAATCAATTATCTAAGGTCCAGATGCATAAATAAAACTTTTGATAGCTTAGTGAACCCATAAAACATTCTCATCCATGCATACATCCATAAGATTATGCAATCACTTAAAACTTGTAGGTTACTGTCAAATCAACTTGCAAAAATGTAAAGCATGAAACATAACAAATTCATCAACACACATGAAAAAATGATTTATGTAGAAATTCAATTTGGGAAAAAACCACCAGTAACATGCTACTTTTTTCACTCTTCTAAAGTGATGCCCTATGAAAGGCCAACCCTATTAAAGGTTACAATGCACACTGTTAAATGTAACCCTGTTAAAGGATTTCAATCACCCTATTAGAAGTGAGCCTTGTTAGAGGACTTTAGACCATTCACTTGGAATCTCACCTGGTTAAAAGATTTACAAATGACTATTAGGTCAACCTTAATCCAAAATATATACCCTAGACTGATACAATTGTTAGAGAGTAATAGTAAGGCTTGATCTGATGTAACTTACAACTTCATTTGCAAATTATAGATCTCTATTCAGCCCTCCATTTTCTTGGCTTTCACTCATTATAGCTCTGATAGCTTGTGCACCCTTCAATCATATATCTCCTTAAGTCTTCTTGCTTAACATGCCATTGCAGACTCTTCTCTTAGGTCACTTGATGAAGCAAAACCCTTTCACTCCTTGTCTCCCTTAGGTTCTCGCATATGAAAACCTTGCTTCATGACTAGCCATTCCTATAAATAGAAAATTAAAATGTTTTGCTGCTCATTCTCCATTGTCAAAATTAGGGTTTGGATGGATTAGGTAGGATACAATGTATCTACTCCATATTCAATATCTCTTCTAGAAACTTCTCTTAGAATCCACTTTGAATTCACCTCAAAATGGTTTACCTTGAATTATATGCTACTAGCTCATCAACTTTATCTTCCACCTAGTTCAAAAGTTTTAAGAAAATAAACTTGTTCGCTCAGATTCTTTGAAGCAATGCAATAGCTCGGCATTATCAACATTTTGATGCTTAGCATCCTCTAAAGTTTTTTGGTGCTTAGCATCAACTAAAATTTACTCAACATCAACTTTCTTTCTCAGAATCCACTAGAATTTTCTTTTACACAGATCCAACTAATTTTTTACTTGGCTTGCACTAACTTTTCTCAACACCTACTTTCCACTCAGTCAAGCTTGGCAAACAAACTTTGTATAACTTGTTCTTCTAATCTTTCTTAGTGTAGCCAACATTTGTAACCTTAAGAAGATTATCAATACATCATGTTATTATTGTCTTAACTAATTCTTGTGCTTCATTATATAATCATAACTCAACCTTTCCTCTAGGTGCTATTGTAACATCTTTTGATCAAATCCTCTTCATCAATCAACTAAGTGATAGTACTTGAATCTTATAAGCAATTGTCTTACCAACAAATAGCAAGTTTGACATCAATGACAAAAAAATGATTGAACCACATAGTCTTCTTCAAAAATCTCTCAACAATGATCTCAACAATCTCCTTCTTTTATTTTCTTCTTCAATCCATTCTCAACACTAATGCATGTTTATTCTTATACACTTCACGAAGTCTAAAACAGTCACTTATGGGGCATGTTTAATGCAGTAACTATTATTGTAACACAGAAGTTTTTTGGTATATTTTTTTAACTTAGCTTGATACTCTATGTTAATACAAAAAAAATAGATGTTGACTATTAACATCACTGATTCCAAATGCATCATAAAAATGGTCTTTAATTTTATGTAATGTTTTCTTCTTTCTGCGCTCTCTTCATAGTTGTTATGGCTTTGCATTATGGCTCTTCAAGGTTTGCAACTCTTGCATTTGTTCATGTTACCTAGGGTTTGAAACCCTAAGTATCCCCTCTTCACTCAATAATGTGAGAGATTAGCAACCTCTAAAATTGTCAAATTATCTTGCATTTATATTATGTTTTTCTTTAAAGAATTAAATACCATTCAATTTAAATGCAAAATAATTAAATATCAAACCATTTTTAGGTCACACTAATTTCTCTTATAATTAATTCTATCATGAATTAATTATTAATATTGAAATATTTTATTTTTTAAAAGTAAATTGGTGAGTTGGTGAGGGTAGGGTAAATTGGAAAGAGAATTTGAAATGCTTAATTATTTAAGAGAATTAAGTATTATTGTAATAGGAGGTATTTCTAGAAAATATGTATGAGAAGAAGCTCTTGGAAAATGGATTTTAATGAAAAGGAGTTATGGTATTTGAAAAACTACTCAAGTAGGATTTCTTTAAAAAGGGGAAATTCTATTGTAAAAGGGTTCTTCTTAAGATTTGACATGCCTGTGCATTTCTAAAGTAAAGGGAAGACTTTTTTTTTAAAAAAATTGTAATAGATAAAGGAGGGAAGGAGATTGTGTTTATTTAGCAATGTGTTAATGGTGTAAGGGCAAATGATCATATGGTTATTTGCTTAAATATTTGGAATGATGAGAATTTTACTTTTACATCCTATGGTTTAAATGTATGTTTCTCTGGTTGGAAGTGATTTTATGGTTATTCCAATAATATTCAAAATATCATCTTGCTCTGATTTATCAAGATTATTGTGTGTCATGGAATCTTATGGTTTTATTCATCATATGTGAAATGAGTATCAAGTCTCCATTTTGTTTCTTTGTAAATGGGAAGATTGATTAGATGGTCTACATGCCATAGATTTGATTTTCTTTTAAAGTTAATCAAACTTTACATTCATATCATGTTGATGAATGGATGTTATTGTTTTTTCATTGCCTTATGGTTAAAGGAAAATCAAAAAATTATTTATTATAAATCAAAAGGAGGGAATTGTACCTTCATTTCAAAATTTAGAGAGCACTTACAAAACAAATGCAAGTGACTCAACTGTTGATTTCAAAGTTTGCCTTTCAGTTTGGGCATTTTAGAGTTTTTTGTGAGGGATTTTTAAAGAAGGAAAATCTATTTACTAACATATTTTAGGTGTCTTTACTGGGAAATATCTCAAAATTTCTTATGCAATTGATTTGTAAAATTCAAAGGGACCTCCACTAGGATGGAGGTTGGCAGCTCTATTGGAGTTGAATACCAGAAAGTATTTCAAAAATATCCACATATTTTGAAGGATTGGACTTCTACAAGTAATGAAAATGATGTGGTTATCTTTATTTTTATACCTCCATTTAAAGAGAATCCAATCCAACAAGTCACAAGGGATTTGACAAAAAAAGTAGCATTTTTAAAGTCTTTTTATGGTGCTATCCTCATCTAAAGAAGATCTCATGTGAAAGAGCTAGAAAAAGTAGAGAAAATGTGTGAAGAAAAAGAAATTGCACGAATTATTGATGAACAAGAAAAGGAATTGTAAATGAAATTGGGTGACAATCAAGAGGAAGAAAAATATTCATGTATTTTTTAGCCCCTTGCAGATTTTTTTCCCCTCTCTTCCTTTGGAAGAATTGATGCAGCAAACTACAGCGAAAAAATCACAAGAGCAATCCAAAAATCAAAGGACTCAAGGCATTGAAAAAGTAGTTGACATTTCATCTATCTTTTTAAAAGATAATGCTGATTTGAAAATTGTTGAAGAAAATCTTGAAGATATATTTATTTTCCCTCCTTTGCATACATTTTCCAGGCATGAGTTAAAAACCACATTGCCCATGTTGCTTACTTCTGTGCAAAACCTTTCACCATTTTACCAAAAATTGATTCGAAAAGGCTCATACTTTTTTCAGCCTATAAATGGTCACATTTAGTTTTTAGGTTTTTCTAATTTGAACCTTGTCCCTTCCTTAATTCAGCTCATATTCTAAAAATTTCAAAACAAAAGTGGGGGCCTCTTCATTGATTCAAAGGCATCAAGTGACAGGTGGAGTCTTAGATGAAGGTGGAATTTGATTTTGAAAATGGGTTTTAACATGTGATTTGATAGAAACTCTAAAAAATAAAGGTAGATATGATAGTTCTTTTTAGGGAATGAGATATTTTTCCAAAGTGGATTTTCAGCAATGATGTGTATGACGTACACCATTTTCTATATTTGTATTAGGAGGTACTAGATCTTTTGAAAATATTTAGGGTTGGGGTCCTCATCATAAAGTTATATTTAAATTTTATGATTGTTCTTTAGTCTTCCATGGCTTCATTTTATAACAATGGGCACAAGGTTGGGACCACTACACTTTTGGTATCTATATTGGTGACATCAAAACAAAATCTAAAATGAACTATGGAAAAAGCATAAACAATGTAGTCATAAATGAATGAGTATTGATAAACATAAATCATGGACTTGCACAAAATCAAGAAATCAAAATCAATTCTTGATACAAACCATTAATGCTCAATCTCTCCTAACCCTTGCACTAATAATTGTTATTTGAGCTTCCATAGCATGAATATCCTTTGTGAGATTATAGTGTGAATGTAAATGGGCACTTCACAATCCATAATGGTGGTGTAATGCCCCACTCGGAGATCCTTGGAAACAAGGATAAATATAAGCCAAGATTAAAAAAATTTAAACAAGTATGGAAGCACACAATATTCAGCATACAAGGATCACAAAGATTGCAACGGAAGACTAACAAACATCCATACACCAACAAATCTCCAAATGCCACTACTAACCAAAATATAACAAGAAAACAAAAGAGATCACCCAAGCTAAAAGATAAAAGCTGACTCCTAAAAATTGGCTATGTTTGAAATCATGAAGCCTTGAAATTTCCTAGAATCTTTATTTGAGGTCATAGAGGTCTGGAAACTATCTCAAAAGACTCATCGCATATATTAAAATATATCTTAAGTATACATCAACTTATACTTAAAAAATATATTTTAAACCCTTTAGGAAATTTGTTTTGAACTAGGAAGGTGTAAAACCTAAAAGGGTGTCCAAAACCAACTTCCAAACTTTTCTTAGACAAGCCTAGATACCCCTTGTTTTTTGTGGAAGACCAACAAAGACAAATTCTCATGTGAGGGAGTGCAACACACCCAGCAAGAAACTACCATCCGCACTAGAAAGTACACCAAATGGCTTGAGGAAGTGCTTAGCTCAACAACAAAACTAGTGTTGAGTTTCACATGAGGAAGTTCTAAGCTATGCGAAGAAACCCAACACACCATGTGGGGACTTGCATTCTCATGCAAGAAACTACAAGTTCACTCAAGAATCTAGAACATCAAGCTAGAAAAAAATAAAGGAAGAAAACTAGAAAATGAATTCCTCCACACTAGGGAGTACTAGATCCACATTTCAAGGCAAGAACACTCAAATAGTATCTAAAAGATGGAAAACTAGAAACAACATCTAACCATATAATTGTATAGCAAAGGAAAAGAATAGAAGGGAAACATCGTAGAGTACTAAAAGCAACATCAAAATAAATAGAAATAACATTGCAATGAGCAGTACCAACAAACTAAATACACAGTTCCTCCCAACCATTGATAGCATCATAAGACCATCATGGGCCCTAGCCATTCCTTTTGCATAACATACCAAGCGACCAATTAGATCATCGATACTATTGTAATGGGTTGTCACTACTAAACATGCTACAACATAAGCATAAGAAAATCTGACATGCTAGAAGTAAAGCATAAGATAATCCTACAAGTAGATAACATCACCTATCATATGCTAATCATCATAATAAGGAAATGTGACAGTAACTAACATCATCTAAACATGATATAAAAGCATTCCAATGAAAGAATAAATCACAAGAAAGCATACTCTAGAACCTGAAGTACCAAGTGAAAACATCCAACAACAACCACACTAGAACAAAGACCATGTTTATACACTAGTCCTTAGTAGTGGTATAGGTAGCTATGCCTCCCAACCACATGGAACCTGTATGCCCACTCCTATTGTGCTGATAGAGGTAATGATCCAACCACAAAACACTCAAAAAGCACAACATCCATGGCTAATACTCACACCAGATAGTATGATGACTGAAACTAAGACATAGACAATGCATAAACTATAGGCCCTATTTAGACAACTCAATGGTCTACTAAGTAGGGGCTGACATTATGGAGAGTCAATTAGTATTGACAAGCCCAAGCTTGGATCATGTGGATACAACTCCCTCAATAGAAAGGATCTCACATGTACATTTTATTATCTTAAGTTTTATTACCACCCAATATTTTCTTTAGTTATCACTTGATTAAAACTTATGCATGCCAACCCTTGGGAAATAGGCATAAAGTTGCAAAAAAGAAGCCCCCTCCATATGCTACCCTACCCTACCCTACCTATGCTCATACAATGATGAGTGCTCGTAGGCATGCAAATTCCCAACCCAACCCCAATGATCATAACTTCCAAAAGTACCACAGAAGATCAGGCCCCACAAGTCACCCAAAAAATGTATGTGCACGTACTCATGTTTGGTGCACCACCATCACAAAGATCATAAGACAAGGATTGGATGAGAACACAAAGCAGAAAATCACTCAACTAAAAATAGACTCAGGAGGATGGACGCAACACGCATCCAAATGCAACATAAAAGTGAAATAAATGTCCAATCGACATCCAAATGGATAATCTAGGTCCATGGCCCAACTCATGCCAAGAAAACTTGAAAAAATTAGGTAGCATGCAAAATGAGGTAAAACCCCAAAAACTAGAAAAATTCCAAAGTTAAAACCCATTTGGCCTTTGGGTGTAAAAACCCCAAAAATCCAAAAATAAGTGAGTTCAAACACTATATGCAAAAATGGCCACCATAATGGCTCAAAACCCTAAACCCTCATACCAAAATTAAGGAAAATATTCATACCTGACCAACCAGGTAGAACAAACAAACTAAAATGGAGGGGAACAATAGCTCTCAGCCTCCTAACATACTGCTACAAGAAACAGAGTTGAAACAGAGCAGAAACAATAAAATAGGAAGGCCCCACTTGAAAACAAAAGGGGTAGAAACTAAAACCCATTCAATAAAATAAATAATCCACTAAAACTATTGAAAGTGACAACAAAGTAAGATCTCCCCAAGTTGGATCCAATGAGACTGATCTCATGGAAAAGCCATGCTCACAGCTCCTAGAATGAACAAAAAATGAATCCTTTAGAAGAGGATTCTCAAAAGAGCTCTCAAATTTCTATTTCAAAAAGTGAGGAGTGAATAATAAAAACTTTTGTTCAATACTTATTCACTTTTCAAGTGAATAGTCGATTAGGCAACATAACCAGTTAAACTAGCTACACTTCGAATCAACCCAAATGAAAATAGGTTATTCTCTATAATAGGAATTCACCTAAGGCAAAGCTACTAGAAATTAAATCCAAAAAGATTCAAAGCTCAAAAATCCAAAATCATAGAAAATCACTAAACAACTTTCATAACAATGTGAACCTCTAAATGCACATATACATGCACTAGTCTAATCACATAAGGCAAATGAGTTTGTATGAAAGGTTTTAATTTAAACAATTAAAATAAGGATACATCGACCATACATGGAAGACATTGGTAAATATGAATAGCTAAATCACTAACTCCATGTGCCACTGCCAGGGATATAAATCCTACACACTAAAACATGCGATCAAGTGCAATTGCATAATAATATCATTACTAAAGCAATAAATGCATTAAATAACAAATTAATCTGTTTACATCACTCACATTCACATAAAGCATAAAGATAAAAGAATGAATTAAATAACCATAGCATGAAATCCATCACATAACATAATAAAAAAATGCCCAAATACCAAATAATTAGATATCATCATAGATCTATTGTCATCTCAAAATGGCATCAACATGCAAATATAATAAACTGAACAGCATAGCAGTACAGCATCTATGATACTGAATTAAAGTATAACATCTAACCCTTAGGTCATCTCAAAATTCAAATAACAATAAGAGCATCAAGTATCTCTTGAATCAAAATAGACAGGGTATAGACTACAAACATGAGAGGCACTACAGGTGGTGCTTGAGCAAATAGTAAAATTGTGAACTCGGCACCCATAATGTAACCGAGTGAGATACTGCAAGGAGTCAATTATTTGGTGCATATATATTCAAATGCCTCAATCCATGGAAAATGTTAGTCAATGTTCTTCCTCTCTAAATTCATGATTGAGCTTGTATATTATCAGTGGAATTTCTCTCTTTCCCACTTTGGAGTTTGGAATGCCCAGGCTATGTCATTCTCCTAATTCCTTTCTATACACATACAAAAAAATTGGATGGAGTACATATCCTAAGAGATGCCAATATATAGTGAAAGTTGAATCAATCCATGGAGACTGACATCAAACTATTCACATTATATCTCAAGGTTAAGAGAATTCGTGTGGCAGGGAGGATTGGGCACAATATCATAACATTTGGGAGCCTAAAACATGTGGGAACCCTAAAAGACTCAAAAAAGAGGACCATACAGTTCCTAGAAGAATGGTGATGCATCAAGACTCATACTCCCTAGCATGACATGTTTGTTTGAAGGCATTGTGCATTGGAAAATGACTATGATCCAGCCCTTCCTTCACAACCACAACACCAGAAACTTTTCTTTTCCCATATGCAAATGTTTTCTTTATCCCATGGAAACCATCTCAGGCAATTTTTAGACACTAGTGGAGTTATTGAATAAGAGCCTTTCACAAAGTCTGGTTTATTTATATCCATTGGCTAGAAGATTGTCTTTTCCACTAGATGGCATGGCTTATGTTGATAGTAATGATGATAGAGCAGAATTTGTTGAAGCAATGACTCCAGAAATTGGCCTGGCTCAACTCATGATGAATGATACCAGTCCTCTTATTCACCATCTCTCACATTTGAGTAGATTCCTCAATATGGATGGCTCCATTCTTCCACTCTTAGTGGTTCAGGTGAAAAAGCTAAAAGATGGTCCAGCTTCGTCGAACCTCACTGTGGCATTTCATAAATAGTTTTTCCTAGAGATGCCAAGACTCAAGGCTAATGACTAGTGCAACTAGCTACCGAGGATGCAAGTATCATTTTTGGTGGTGATGTTTATTGATAGCATTTAAAGCCTATGGATTCAAATGTGACTAGTCGGTGTAATGACAAGTCACAACAATCATTGGCATTCTTGCTACATGTGTTCATTTTCACAAACTCACAAGTGTTGATTTCAACTTGTTGCCCAAGTTTTAGTCTATATCTTTGCTTAGGGTTATTGAGTTAGTTCAAAAGTTAAAGTTTTGAATCTGAGTCTATGATTCCCTTAAAATTTTCTTTCTTCTCATCTCCCTTTGAGTTAACCTAATGTGGGAAATCATATGAGCAATACATTATTTCTTGGATAGGTGATTAGGTTTTGGGAGGGTTTTTTATGCATTTTCTTAGTGAGAAGAAGATCTAAATATCTCTAATGATTCATATTCTTTACTCCTAATCATGTTCAATACAAGATACATGTTGAGAAGTAGCTCTTTATGAAAGCATTTCTTCATCTCTAAAAAATTTCTAACTCCATGGTCAAAGATCTATATGTAGAGAAGGATACATTTTTACGGATATGTACAGAGAAAATGTAGAAGGGAACATTGAAGACTAAAGTTTAAGATTGATATACGGGTAAAAGCATAGATCTGTGTCACCGTTTGTGATACAAAAACTTGTTTTGGTCAAATCTCATTTCTCTATGAAAACTCAATTTTTAAAAAAAACTAAAAATACCCTTTTATAGATTTCAGATTCAATATCATCATTATATAAATTTTTGAGTGTTTTGATTAGTTATAATATGCCATAATCTAAAAGTATTATAAGTTGATATTTCAACATTTCAGAAGATGCTCTCTCAAAAAATGAAAAAAAATAGTAAATCATATCAAAAAAATAAAAAAATATATATTTATCACTAGAGGAGAGAATCCTCTTCATGAATATGTAATTTTTTTTCAAGAAGGTATAGATTTGATAGGGAAGTTTTGACGGGAGGAAAAAACTGTTGGATTCTGACAAGGTTGAACTTGAGTACTTATAACAAAGAAAATATACATCAAAAATAATTATTTCTTTTTTTGTGCACTAGCTATACATGTCATCTATAAAATATTTTCAAATCATAACAAAAAAAGATGATTTGCACATACTTGTTTGACGGGAACTACATCCTATATTTTTTACAGTTAAAAAAGGGACTTCAAAATAAAATAAAATGAATAAATTCTTAGTCAAAAAAATAATAAAAATTATAGGCATAAAATTCATACAATTCTACACATTTCATCAATTTACATCATCTTCATTTTTTAAACGCAAATACCATTTTTTTTGTCATTAATGTTGAACTGTCACATTCTGATATCACTTTTCTTTATAAAAAGGTGACACAGGTTTGTGCTTTTACCCATACAGATTGAGATAATAGCTCAAAATCAAGATTAGTTAAATTCAATACAAAATGGATGTTCAAAATGCATAAATGGTGAAGGAAACAAGTCAAAGGTGATATGAATTCTTTACAAAATCAAATCGACAGTTAATATTTGATCTACATGTATACGTGACAAATTTGAAAAGTCTATTGAATGAAAGAATGCATGCTATTGGCTAGTTTGAAAGTTAGAAGCTTACCTATCATATTGATTCTCATTCAAATATTAAACAAAATTTAGATGCCTTTAGCCCTCAGATGAAGATCTATAGAGGTCATAATGTCACTATGTAAAGATGCTCATTTGATAATTTATGCAACAAAGCAAAGTGAAGGCACATGTCCGATGGGCCATCACATTTCACAAAGCACAATTAGAATCTAGTCAGTAAGTGCCATGAAAGAAAGAAACTCAACATCAAATTCTCTAAGCAATGGAATGGTGCCAGCTATTTTCCATGGTGTTCCTATTTGGAAAGAGGGACCGGCACCATGAAAAAAGAGACTTAACATTATTTTTTTATCATCATCAAATCATAAAGAGATCCATGGGTGTCACTATCTTGCTATGTGAAGTTCCTCAATCATTATTCTATGTGACATAGCGATAAGAAGACACATGTACTCAGTGGACCCATAGTGGAAAACATAAAGGAAAGTCTCAACGTTTAAATCACAATCATTGAATTAGAATCGATGGTTAGAATTTGAAAATGTGGTGACTGTTAGAATATGAAATATATGGATTTGGCATGAAACAATAGAAAACAAAAGAAACAGTGATTTTCCATAAGATTTTCTAAAGATTATAGGAAGCTTAATGGTCATCATGTGTTTTAGAAACATAATGGATTTAAAATCAGTAGTGGAGAAGATGTCATGCATTTATATGACTGGACAATTTCATATTTGATTTTCTTTCTATTATGTGATTGTTGCTCTGCCAAATTTGAGAAATGATATAAAACTATAAATGTAACTTCATTTAACATAAGAAGGATCAGAAAACATGAGAGAGAATGGTTTTTTAATTTCATTTATAGTATTTTCTTTTCTTTTCATGTTTTGTAGTCCATACATTAGATAGCTTTTCACTTAGAGTTGAAAGACAATTTTGTATGATCCTATAAATAATCAGATGGATTCCACTTCATTTTGATATTTGTAGTACAGTAATTCCATTTGTTGTTTCATATATAGTTGTGTTTCTTCTCTTGATAGTTACATACATGTTAGATAATCTATTGGAATTTGAAGGATAATGTATGTGAATCTATTAGATACTTGTTGAATTCCATTTCTTTTAAGGCTAATAGACAAAGTGATTCCACTTGCCTTCATATGTATACTTCTTTCATTCCAACTTCTGCATATAGATGGGTAAATGCATTTAGAATAAAATTAGAAGTTAGAGAATATCAAGATAATCTACTACAATCATTCCATTGAGTGTGATAGGTTATTCATAAACTTCTTGCCTAAATTGTTTGTGCTCGAAAAAAATTTGGTTATCCTTTACTGCTCTCAGGTTAAGAGCTTATAATATCGAGAATTTCTTATCACATAAAGACATATTATTACAAGAATCATAGGGAGTTGTACCTAATTAATTCAAAGGGTAGTGATATAATACATACACTGACCCAGTTGTTGGTAAACATCTGTTTGTCTTTCCAAGCATTGGGTATCAAAGAGTCAAGATTGTAAAGTCTAATAAGAGGACAAACTATTAACCAACAGTTTTTGGCAACTCTGTTGGGGAAGAATTCAAATGAAAGTTCTAAAGAATTTCCCTTTATAATTAGTTACACTATAAATATATATATTTGAGTTGCAAGAAATGACTTGCGGTATTCAGATGTTTTCCATAAGAACTTGATACTAGCTTATAGCCTCAACATGTTGAAGAAGTGTAGAAAATTTCAAAGTTGAAGACTGATAAGATAAATTTGAAAAACACCATTTATCTAAAATAGTTGATACACTCTAGATTTCAAATATACCAAGAGTGCCAAAGAGAAAGGAAATATTGACCCAATATATGAAGAGCTCAAGAAAGCTAACTTTCCTATAATAAAAGACCTTTGCAAAAGAGAAAGAACATGTGTAAGGGAATCTGTAACCAAACAACTTCAAGATATTGTCTGCAATTGTTCCTCCAAACAGAACATAGAGAAGTCAATCTTATGCTCCTCCTATTGTCAGAAATTCTATTCTTTCTATTTTTTGATGCTTTGTTGTTGATTGGTACTACTCTTCCTATTTATGTTACTTTTCAAACAAATGAAATCACTATACCAGTAGTTATGGCATAACCATGGGGAGTTATTAGTCCTCTTTCCCATGGGGCTAATAATGATCTGCCAAGAAAATCAAGGAAGAACTTTCCAAAACTTAATGTAGATGGCTCTACTTCTATAGAACAACACTTGAGTGCTTTTCATAAAGCTTGTGGTGTAGTAAATTCTAAACATGAAGATGTAGTAGTTAGAATGTTTGTAGATACACTGGTGGATAATGTTGTTGATTGGTTTCAAGATCTACCTGCAGGATGCATCACAAATTGGAACACCATGAAACAAAGGTTTGAGGAAAGATACAAAAGCACAAAAGATGCACAAACCTTCTTATTACAATTGGCACAAATAAAGAAAGAAATGTGAGTTCCTATGAGAGATTTCAATGCAAAATTTAGTAAACTTCTCAAAAGAATTCCTACTACAAGTACACCTACTGATGATAATAAGAAAACTTTCAACATTAGTTCCATGCCACCTGATCTAGGATACCAAATTAGAAGAGAAAATGTAGCCAATTTTCAAGTTACTCAAACACTAGTTGTGGAGATGGAGGATGACATGATAGCCTTTGGTAAGTGGAAAAGAGAGTTTCAATTTGGAAATGTGAGCAATACAGCTAGTATTCCCAATACTACATAAGCCATGCTTCAAAAAATTTCTAATGAGCTCATTTCATTAAAAAAACAAATCATTAAACTTTCTTATCAACCTCATCAAGAAGGTTATAAAAATATAAATGGAGGTAAAGCATTGCAAATAGCACCTATTCAATAGAGACTAGCAATTGAACCTACTCCAAAAAAATAAAATATGTGTGCTTTTCACCTAAGAGCAGATCATGATGGAGATAGATGTGTTGATATGATCAAATATAGATAAATGATGAATAATAAAGAACAAACAATTGAATATCTTGGAAGTGAGGATGATCATGCTCTTTGTGGCGACTCTAAAAATTATTTCTTGGAGTATAAGTCAGATTTAGAAGTAGGAGGAGATTGTTTTTCTACTCTAGAAGGACCTCAGTTAACAGTGATGGCTAGAGGTCAAAAGAATAGAAATCAGAACAACAATTTAGTCCCTATCAAGAACAATACACCATCAAATAAATCTGATAAAGATAGTAGCATAGTAACTTCATCTTCACAAAAGGAGTACAAAAGAAAGTTTGGTAATTCCTTTGACATAGTACAATATAGTGAAGAAAGAAGAATTCAGATTTCTCCATTGGACTATTTGAAATCTAATCCTAATCAATTAAAAAGATTAGTTGATCATTGCAATAGTAAAAATGCAGATCATTCTAATATTAATGCCAATATTCAAAATCATACTAAGGCTAGCACTACTGGAGCCTCTTTTGATAAGGAAGATTTTGCAATTCCTAGACTATTTCAAGAAGAATCTATTGTTTTAGAAACCTACCCAAATCAAAAACTAGATCCTTTTTATATTTTTGGGTTTATCAATAGAAATAGATTGAGTAATTACATCATAGACTTAGGAGCCTCTAATAATGTGACACCTGCTTTTGTTACAAAAGCTTTAGGACTCCAATTAACTAAAACTTTTGGTAGATGCTACTCAATGGATGCCAAAGAAGTGTCATTGTTAAGACAAATTAAAGATCCTCAAGTTTTCCTTGCTACTCACCCCTCTAAGAGATTGAAACTTACTATTCTAGTAGTAGATATCCCCAAAAGCTATGGAATGCTCTTAAGTAGAAGGTTTTGCAAAGATATTGGGGGAGAAATAAAATTAGATTGGTCTAATGTCACTATACAAGTTGAAAACAAAAAGATGAAGCTAGAACCAAAAGAGAAAGCAAAATTCAGTATTTTGAAATTAGATGATCCTAGATCCCAAATCTTGTATCATGAAATTTAGTTTGGCAATTATTATTTTTTGTATGGTACCCATGAGATCTTAGAAAAATTAGAACTAAATAAAGGCAATCAATTATGGACCCTATAATTTGATGGTAGTTGTGCAAATGTTGGTTCAGGTGTAGTTGTGGTGTTGATATCACCTGATGGAAAAATGACTTGTTTTGCTCATAAGTTGGATTTCAAAAACACTAATAATACTATAGAATATGAAGCTCTCCTTCTTGGTATAATGGAAGCAAAAAAAAAAAGGGGGTCAAGATGCTTAAAGCACAAGGAGATGCAAAGTTGGTAGTAAGACAAGTTAAAAATCAATATGCAGTGAAGAATTCAAGATTGATAAAATATCGTAGTAAGGTGTGGGATGAAATTGAGGGTTTTGATGCCTTCACAATTACATCAGTACTTAGAGAATTCAATTCAAGAGTTTATTCTTTGGCATTCTCTACATCATTTCTCTTACCACACCCTAATTTCAAAAATCAAACCTATAAAGTAGAAGTTCTATTTAAGCCTAATGTCCCTGATAATAAGGAGTCATGGCAGATATTTGAAGATGATAAAAAAAATACTCAAGTTCATTGAAGGGGAGGATCCTTTTGAATTTTTGTATTTTGAAGGAAGCACTAATGCAAAAGGTGATGATTTAGTGGTAGGAGATGAAAAGAAGATAGGATCTGATGTGTTTCAATTGAAAGGTAATAAGGTTCAACCTCATTTAATCTCTTTAGAGAAACTCTTTAATAGGCATGACACATATATAAAGAGAGAAAGAGATAAGAAGGAAAGACCTATCATGAATATGATGGAATCAACATAGGGATAGAAGTTAACCCTGAGATGATAAACATAGGCAAGTTTTGCACAATAGAAGAGAGTATAAATCAAGAAATTACTCATTGAATTTCAAGAAGTATTTGCTTGGAGTTATGAAGACCTAAAGAATTTCATGGGTGGGAAGTTCAAACATGAAATCCCTCTTAAACTAAATGCAACACCATTTAAGGAAAAGAAAGAAATTATAATCCTATAGTTGAAGGGGCAATCTTCAAGGAAATTGACAAAATGTTGTAGGCCAAGATTATATACCCTATTCATCATTCCACTTGGGCGGCTAATATTGTACCAATCAAGAAAAAGAATGGAGAAATAAGAATTTTTTTAGATTTTAAAAACTTAAATCAAGCCTCACCAAAGGATATTTTTTCTCTCCCTAATATGGATAATCTTTTATAAATTGTTGCAAGATCAAAGATGATGTCCATGTTGGATGGATTTTCAAGATGCAATCAAATTTAGGTAAATGAAGAAGATTAGTTCAAGACTGCATTTACCACACCATGGTGTACATTTGCATACAATAGAATTCCTATTGACTTAATCAATATAGGAGCAACTTTTCATCATGGAATGAATTTAGGTTTTGAAGGTTTGAAAGATAGAATTATTGTCATAAATCTTAATGATTTGATAGTATTTTCCAAGAAGAGAAAAGATCATATCAGGGATCTAGAAAAGGTGTTACAAAGATGTAAAGAGAATGGTATCTCTCTGAACCCAAAGAAATTAGTATTTTGTGTTATAGAAGGAAAGTTTCTTAGTCATATTGTATCTCAAGAAGGAGTGAAGATTGATCCAAATAGGGTTAAATCTATTCAGCAATTAAGTCAACCATTGAGTAAAACTAGAGTGAAGTCTTTCTTTGGCCAAGTAAATTTCTTGAGAAGACTTGTTCCTAATTTCCCTAAAATAGTTAAATGTATATTTTATATGATGAAAGGAAATAAAACTTTCAAATGGAGTTATGTTGGGAAAAAGGCCTTTGAAGATATCAAGGATGTCATTGCCAAAGCCCCAATGCTTGTTCATCCTAACTACACCAAAGATTTTATCATCTACTATTATGCCTCAGAACATACTATGTCATCTATATTGATGCAAGAAAATAAAGAGAGAATACAAGCTTCAATAGCTTTCATGAGTATACCATTGAAAAATCAATAATTGAGATACTCTCAAATGAAAAAATATGCATATGTAATGTTGAGAGCCCTCAAGAATTTCAAATTTTATTTCTTGCATTCTCATTCAATAATATATGTGCCAGATCCTGCAATGAAAAATATTTTGACACAATAGGATGTTGGTTGCAATAATAGAGTATTGTGGATAACCAAAGTTTAAGAAGATGATATAGAGATTAAGCCAACCAAACTTTTAAGAGGGAATGCACTTTGTAAAGCCTTGGTAGAGAACCAACAATTCAAAGAAGAAGATACACCAAAAGTTCTTATGGTAAGTCTTTAGGATCCCTGGTTCTCAAACATTGCTTATTTTCTAACATCTGGTGAATGCCCTGATGGATTGACTACCAAGAAAAGGAGAGATATAAAAATGAAAGCCTTGAAATATGTAATTCATGATGATGTCTTGTATAAGAGAGCTATTGATAGAACATTTCTGAGATGCATGGACAAGTAACATCAGCTGAAGTTGTTAAGATCTTTTCATGATGAAGCATGTGGAGGATATTTTTCTAGCACTATCACTACATTCTAAATTTTGAGACAATGTTATTATTTGCCTAGTATATTTAAAGATGCATATAAGTAGGTTGATAATTGTGAAAAATGCAAGATGTTTACTAGTAAACCTCAGCTAGCTGCCTTACCTCTTAAGCCAGTAGTAATTGAAGCTCCTTTCCATTAATGGGGTTTAGATTTTATAGGCCCAATTAATCCTCCCTTTAGTCAAGGACATTCATACATACTCACTACCAAAGATTATTTCAGAAATGGGTAGAGGCAAAGCCAATGAAGAAGACTTCCTCATAAGGGTTATGTGAGTTCCTCAAAGAACATATTCTAGTAAGGTTTGGAGTTCCTATGAAATTAGTAATAGATAATGCATCTTACTTTTCCTCCATATAAATAATTGAATTTTTCTATGATAATGATATTCAAGTTGGTCATTCCTCTAATTATTTCCCTCAAGGAAATGGATTAGCTAAGTCTAGTAATAAAAATTTGACTAATATTTTGAAGAAATTGGTCTCAAATAATCAGAAAGGTTGGCATAATAAAATTCATGATGCTTTATGGGCTAATAGGACCACACCTAAAAGGTCTATTGGGATCTCACCTTTTAAATTGGTGTATGGAGTAGAAGCTAATTGTCCACTACCATTAGAACTAGCTTCTTGTAAATTGAAAACTACAAGAAGAAAGAGAAGAGATGATTGACAAAATTATTGAATATCAAGGAAGGATAAATAAATTGTTTAATAAAAGGGCAAGGCCTAGAAATTTTATGGAAGGTGATTTGGTGTTGCTATGGGATAAGAGACATGAGCCAATAGGTATGCATTCCAAGTTTCAATCCTTGTGGAAGTGGTTTTTTTAGATTATTCAAATGAATCAAAATAATTCCTTCAAGTTGGCATATCCCATAGGGGAAACCCTCCCATGTTCTTATAATGGCCAAGATCTAAAGTTGTATCAAATGCAAAATTGAAAGCAAGTAACCCCTGCATAGTAGCTAGATAGGTAGGTTTTCCTTTCTTGCTTTTTTCTTAATTTATTTGCTTGTTTTCCTTAGGTAGTTCCTTTTTGCTTTCATTTTTAGCCTATTCTTTTTATTTCCAATTTATCACCCTTGTGTAGAACCAGAGATTGCTTGGATTCTTTCAAACATTATCATGCTTAAATCCCCAAATAGAGCCAGCTATTGCCCAAGTTTTAGTCTATATCCTTTCCTTAGGGTCTTTGAGTCAAGTCAAAAGTTAAAATCTTGAGTCTGAGTCTAGATTTCCCTTAGAATGGTCTTTCTTCTCATCTCCCTTTGAGTTAACCTAATGTGGAAAATCATATGAGCAATACATTATTTCTTGGCTTGGTGATTAGGTTTTGGGAGGGTTTGTTATGCATTTTCTTGATGAGAAGAAGATCTAAATATCTCTAATGATTCATATTATTTATTTCTAATCATGTTGAATACAAGATTCATGTTGAGAAGTAGTTTTTTATGAAAGCATTTCTTCATCTCTGAAAGTTTCTAACTCCATGGTCAAAGATCTATGTCTAGAGAAGGATACATTTTCATAGATATATATAGAGAAAATGCAGAAGAGAACACTAAAGACTAAAGTTGAAGATTGATATACAAATTGTGAGAATAGTTCAAAATCAAGATCAGTTAGATTCAATACAAAATGGACATTCAAAATGCAAAAATGGTGAAGGAAACAAGCCAAAGGTGATACGAATTCTTTTGACAATAAAATTGACAATTAATATTTGATCTGTACGTATACATGAAAAAGTTGAAAATTCAATTGAATGAAAGAACACACACTATTGGCTAGTTAAAAAGTTAGAAGCTTACCTATCATATTGGGTCCTATTCAAATATTAAATGAAAGTTAGATATCTTTAGTCGTCAGATCAAAGAAGATCTATGGAGGTTGTGATGTCGCTATGTAAAGATGCCCATTTGATAATTTATGCAACAAAGTGATGTGAAGGAACGTGTTTGGTGGGCCATCACATTTGAAGAATAGTCACAATCTAGTCACTAAGTGCCATAAAAGAAAGAAACTCAACGTCAGATTCTCCAAGCAATGGAATGGTGCCAACTATTTACCAAGGTGTGCCTAGTTGGAAAGAGGGACCCATGTCATAAAATAGAGAGACCTAACATCATTTTTTTATCACCATCAAATCAGAAAGATATCTGTGGATGTCACTATCTCACTATGTGAATTTATTGAATCATTATTCTATGTGAGATAGCAACAAGAAAACACGTGTACTCGGTGGACCCATGGTGGAAATTTTTTTTTAAATTCTCAATGTTTAAATCACGATCATTGATTTAACATCAATGGTCATAATTTGAAAATGTGGTGACCATTAGAATATGAAATATATGGATTTGATGTGAAACAATAGAAAATAAAAGAAACAATGATTTTCCACAAGATTTTCTAAAGATTACAAGAAGCTAAATGGTCATTGTGTGTTTTAGAAACATAATCGATTCAGAATCAATAGTGGAGAAGATGGCATGTGTTCATATGACTAGACAATTTTGTATTTGATTTTCTTTCTATTATGTGACTATTGCATTTCCAGAATTAAGAAATGGTATAGAACTATAAATGTAACTTCATTTGACATAACAAGGATTGGCAAATTTGAGAGGGAATGGTTCTTTAATTCCATTTATAGTATTTTCTTTTCTTTTCATGTTTTGTAGTCCATGTATTATATAGATTTGCACTTAGAGTTGAAAGATAATTGTGTATGATCCTATAAATAATTAGATGGATTCCACTTCATTTTGATATTTGCAGTATAGTAATTCCATTTGTTGTTTCATATATAGTTTTGTTTTTTCTCTTGATAGTTTCATACATGCTAGATAATCTATTGGAAATTGAAGGATAATGTATGTGAATCTATTAGATACTTTTTGAATTCCATTTTATTCAAGGCTAATAGACAAATCAATTCCACTTGCCTTCATATTTATAATTCTTTCTTTCCAAATTTTGCATATAGAAGGGTAAATGCATTTAAAATAAAATTAGAAGTTAGAGAATATTAAGATAATCTATGACAATCATTCCATTGAGTGTGATAGGTTATTCATATACTTCTTGCCTAAATTATTTGTTCTTGTAAATAATTTAGTTATCCTTTATTGCTCTCAGGTTAAGAGCTTATAATATCGATAATTTTTAATCACATAAAAACATATTCACTACATATTATTGCAAGAATCATAGGGAGTTGTACCTAATCAATTCAAAGGGAAATGATAAAATGCATACACCAACCTAGTTTTTGGTAAACATCCTTTTGTCTTTCCAAGCATTGGGTATAAAAGAGTCAAGATTATAAAATCTAATAGGAGGAAAAATTGTTAACCAACACAACTACCAAAGGTTATCAACACATGTTTAAAAATAGTAATGATCCAAAAATCTAAAGGTTGGAGATATCAAAGCAAAGAACATATGGCTTTATATATCCCATTAGGTTGGCCACTCCAATGCACAACAAGTTTGGAAAGATACAAAATGATCAGAGCTAGTAGATAGCGCTACGGCTCGTCTAGAGACATTATTTCCCATACAATTATTGACCATTCAAATGATCAATGTTGTGACCCCAATTAGTTCAATGGTGTGAAGTTGAGGTTTGAAAGGTTGTACAAGAGCATTGTTGTGTGTAGATGATTCTTTATCTAAGGCTGCATGCACCAAACTTCTTAGATTAGATGCCTCAACTCAAAGCATCCATTGCAAGTTGTAGGGTGTATTCCATAAATCTACAAAATCTATGTTCCAAGATGCAAATTAGGAAATGACCTTGACTATTAATTATGAGTGGCTAGTGCACTTCATATAGGGATCAACAATCATGGGTTGAGAAGGTCAATTTGATTTACATTGTAGGTTGTAGATTCATTTTCTTGCTAAGGGAATAGGACTTGAGAAGATATGTGATATGGTTAAATTCGTACACTCATCCTTCCTCCTCTAATTTGCACTAGCCCACATCTTTATGTGTGTAAATTGAAGCCTCAAATACTAAGAATTATAATAGTGTTGTTGCTGATCTAGAGGTTTTAAATCTTGCACAAGTTTGGAATTTCCAAAGTTAGTTGCTTCATAAACATCAACTAAGGTCTAGAAACCTTGGTTGGAAAATGGTTAGGCATAGTGTATTGAAATTGGGGATGGCAATATTTTTATTTTTTATTTTTTCCCTAAGAAAAAAGAGAACATTAAGTTTGCAGTAACCCCAAAGGATAAAGTTACAAATTGAAGTAGTAATTGAAGAATGAAAATGAGTACTCAGATGACAAAGCAATTTTCTCCAAGCATCACAACAATCGGTAACTCTATCGCCCAATAAGAAGACACTGGATAGCAATAGCCAAAGATTCTAGAGTTATCTACATCCTAGTATAGAATGCATCCCCCAATTAGAGCCACTATTACCTAGGGTTGAAACCCTAAGTACCCCCTTTTCACTCAATAATGTGAGAGATTAGCAAACTTTAAAATTTACAAATTATCTTGCATTTATATTATATTTAATTCTTTAAAGAATTAAATACATTTAAATGCAAAATAATTAAATATTTAACCATTTTTAGGTCACACTAATTTCTCATATAATTAATTCTATCAAGAATTAATTATCAATATTGAAATATAAAAATAAAATAAAAGTAAACTAGTGACTTGGTGGGGGTAGGATAAATTGGAAAGAGAATTTGAAATGATTAATTCTTTAAGAGAATTAATTATTATTTTAATAGAAGCCATTTGTGGAAAATTTATACAGTGAGAAGCTCTTCAAAAAATGGTTTTTAATGAAAGAGAGTTATGGTAGTTGAAAAACTACTCAAGTAGGATTTCTTTAAAAAGGGGAAATTCTATTGTAAACGAGTTCTTCTTGGGCTTTGACATGCCTATGCATTTCTAAAGTAAAGGGAAGACATTTTTAGGTTTTTTTTAATTTGTAACAGAGAAGGGAAGGAAGGAGATTGTGTTTATTTAGAAACTTGTTTATGGTGTAAGGGAAAATGATCATATGGTTATTTTCTTAGATATTTGGAATGAAGAGATTCTACTTTTAGAACCTATGGTTTAAATGTATGTTACTCTAGTTGGAAATGATCTTGTGGTTATTCTAATAATATTCAAAATATTGTCTTGCTCCCATTTATCAAGATTATGGTGTGTCATGCAATCTTATAGTTTTATGCATCATATGTGAAGTGAGTATCAAGTCTCCCTTTTGTTTCTCTATAAATGGGAAGATTGGTTATATGGTCTATGTGCCATAGATTTGATTTTCTTTTAAATCTATTTAAATCAAAGTTTGCATCCATATCATGTTGATGAATGGATGTTATTATTCCTTCGTTGCCTTCTAATTAAAGGCATATATTAGAAAATTATTTATTATAAATCAAGAGGGAGTTGTACCTTCATTTCAAAATTTAGAGAGCACTTGATAAAACAATTGCAAGTGACTCAACTGTTGGTTTTAGAGTTTGTCTTTAAGTTTGGTCATTTTAGAGTTATTTGTGAGGGATTTTCAAAGAAGGAAAATCTATTTACTAGCAATTTTGATGTCCAATTATTTAAGTCATACATGGGTAAAGTGATTACCTCATCCAAACTTGTTGACTCTTTTGTCATCTCATCTAATTGTGCCACTATCTGAGATTGAGGGGTTGTATCACTAGGTAGTGATAAGTACAATTGTTTACCCTTTTCAATTGAAATAGATACCTATTTATGCTCCTATTGAGTAGACATAACCTATTGATCAGGCGTGATAGTTTGTATCTCTGCTGACTTGGCACTTGGGAGTTGTATAAGAGCTTGTGTAGCTTCTTGTTCCTTATGTTTCTCACTTTTGTCTGTTACTGCTTTTTCTTTTTCTTCTTCAACCTTCTCAACTGTATATCCCATTGGGATACAAGTAAATTGTGGGAAAACAATTATAGCCTTGCCTTGTTTCTCGACACTTGTATTAGTAGTAATTGATGTAACATGAAAATTATCCATTTTGGCACTTTCAATCCTTGGATAATCCTTTATTTTTAGTAATATTGTATTGAAAATTATAGTGATATATGGTTCGGCATTTTTTAGGTCTTCTTCAGTCAACACATTCTAATCATGTGAGGATGAATCATGAATGTCCTCAATTGTGACAACATCTTATTGTTCGCACCCTTCTACCAATTGTTTGATTTCCTCTGTAAGTTTTGAAACATTTTTTTCGTCATCCTCTTCTTCCTCAACTTCTTTACCTCTTTCCTTTCCTTCCTCATGCTCTTTATTAGTCGATGGAATAAGCAACTCAAATGATTCCTTCCATATATTTATGCTCTCCTGCTCAACTTCATGAGCTTTATTCATCAAAATTTTAGAAGCCCTCTCCTTAGGCATATATTTATTTATAAGAACTTCTAGGGCTATAGACATATGTGTCTTCTGTAAATTTGGCATTTTTTTTGCTAACGTGGTCTCCCTGATCTATCTTTTAGTGGATAATGCCCACTTCCACTTAGCATCAACTTTATTATATAAATTTTCTAGAATGCCTTGTCCTATCTCTATGGTGTAGATTTGAATTGTGGCATCATATCTATCAAATATTTTTCAAGCTTCTCCTGGTCTTCTTTCCTTGAAGAATCAAAATTGATGTCTTTGAATCCTGTCAAACTTGTTAATTCGCTAATCTCTTGACACACCTTATCCACAATTGTTGGAGGTAGTCTCAACACAATATAAAGTTTTCTTAGATCATTAGACTCTATTCTTTATCATCTTATCCCTCATATGTTACAACCATTTTTATCCTCATCCTCTTAGGTAGGTCCTACTTTGGTAAACTAGATGATTTCGCCTTTGTTGGACTTTCTTTTGGTTTAGTAACTAGGGGTTGTGTTGTCTTTGATCTTATTAGTATTCTACTTTTCAACTTTTGGTGTGTAAAAACATTTTGCACACCTTTCTTGAGCTCTTCTACAACCTTTGGATCAACAATTATTATTTTCTTATGTTTTGTTGCCTGGGGCTTGACAAAAGCTAGCTCTTTGCCTTTTGATTCCTTGGCTTCAGTCGTATGTTTAGATTTTTCCCCTTCATCATATTTTCCCTCAAATCCTCTATTTTCCTTTATTCTTTTCTTATCTTTCTTGGACTAACTTATCTCTATATTCATTTGGTCCTTTATTGTGCCATATGTGTTGAATGGCTTTGCATTCACATCAATATCCTCTTAAAAAAGGGTAGTCATTGTTATTGTGACTTTATCAACATTTACCTCATAAGGCATTGGCCTTAACTACATGAATCTAGGTAGTATAGCCTGGGCATAAAAAAAAATGTGTCTATCATGAAACATATATCATCAAAATACTTATCTACAATGGATTTAGGAATCCTCATATGATTTCTCATTTTATTCTTGAATTCCTCAAAATAGTTATCCATAATTGCCTCAAAACTTTCTCCTAGCTAACTTATCAAGTCATTTATTTTCTTCATAGTTGGCCTGCTCCCATCCCATGCTACCATTTTGATGGTAGGAAATGAATTTTGTACATAGAAAAATACACAAACTAATAGAGACCCAAACTTAACAATGTATTATTTTCTTTCCTTATAGCTCCAAGATTCTTTGTCAGTTGTTGTAGTTGCAACTCAACAAGATCATAACTATGATCCTTTTTAACAATTTTGTAGCCTAAGTCCACTGCAATGCATCACACACTATTCATTTGACTTGACTAAAAAAACTTATGTGTAATCACTCATACTGCAAATTTGACAACAAGCTCTTCAATCCCATTGATTGACATGTCTCAACTGTTCCATCTAGCTTTTGTCAATTTCCCAACTTCATTTCTTGTTGTGCATCTTATTGACTTTTTTCTTTCCAGGGTACGGTATCATGTTACTTAGTATATGATGGCCTTGTTGATCTTAATTGACCCACCTTCTAACCATAGCTTCATGTTATTAATATGAATCAATATGATCTTTATCCATTCCACTTTGAAAACTTTAGGAAAACCTAGGGCACAAGTAAACCCTTTCTCGACAATAATCTTATACTCATCCTTAGTAATCCATTATCACAAAACTTCTCATAAACTTCTCTCATCTCAAAATCTACAACTTCTCTTATTTTATGTAATACCTACCCCTACTTGACTTTTCTATTGTATTGTCAAATTCTTTTAGGTTAGTTTTTTTATCATGTTTTATAATTATTGATACTCAGTTACCAAATTTGATTAGGTGTGTTTTATACTCAGTTGATTATATGTGATGAGTTACTAGTTATTTAATTTGTTTACGATTATTTTGATGATGATATATGTATGTTTAGTTAGTGATTTCAGTTATTATCTTTCAAAAAAAACATATTTTGCAAACTTAGTAAAACTTTGGGTTAATTTCTTTTGGGTCACATGACAGGGTGTTACATCTAGTATCAAAGCCCAAGTTTCTACATTAGGAGCTCTAGGTATATTGGAATGCCACTAGTTGTTAACTAGTGTTGAACTGAAACAAAACTTGAACTGTTATATGTATCTATTACAAACTTGAACACTTGAACTAGTTGAACTAAAATGAAACATAAATAGTCTTATGTATCTTTTGCAACTTTAACACTTGGAAACTTCAAACTTGAGCACTTGAAACTTGAAAACTTTAGACTTGATACTTGAAACATAGAAAAAGGCAAAACTTGTAAAACTCTTGAGTTGAATTTTAGACATGTTTTCTTATGATTGTGCTTTAAGGTAGTATGCCTTTGATTTATTTTTCAAATATTATGTTTTTCTTGTTTGGGTGTTTTCAGTGGAGTTACAAGCTTGAACCTAAATAATTTGAACCAAAAAAATGATAAGTAGTGGAACTTTTGAAAATGAAACTTGGAAACTCATAACATTTATGTTCTTGACTTTTGATTTATAACTTTTATGTTTTCTGATGAATTTAGAGATGTTGATCTTTTTTTTGGAGTTTTTTAGGTGATCTATTTCAAAATTTGTTAAGAAGATGAATGTTGGATCAATATAGTTTTCAATTTATTATTAAACCAGAATCATATTGCTCTAAGTGACTGAAAGTGTATACATAGTTAATGTAATTGTATTAGTTTCTTAAATGAGCTTTTTGTTTAACATTGTAGATAGTACTCTTTGACTTTTTATTTCCCTAGTCATTATAGTAGACTTCCAAAAGTAAGCCTAATTCTAGGGGGAGTGGATGTAACACCTACCCATAGTTTAGTTTTATCTTTCTTGTAGGCTTCCAAGAGTAAGCCTAAGTCTAGGGAAAGTGGATGTAATGCATACCCCTACTTGACTTTTCTATTGTATTGTCAAATTATTTTAGGTCAGTGTTTTGATCATGTTTTATGATTATCGATACTTAGTTATCAAATTTGATTAGATGTGTTTTATACTCAGTTGATTATATGTGATGAGTTACTAGTTATTTAATATGTTTACAATTATTTCGATGATGATATACATATGTTTAGTTAGTGATTTGATTTATTATCTTTCAAAAAAATGTTTAGAACACTTAGTGAAACTTTAGGTTAATTTCTTTTGGGTCACATTGTAGAGCATTACATTTTACACATAGAACAAGTTTATAAATCTTGAATTATTAGAACCTTTGGTGAAATTGATGATAGAGAACCAATTTAGTTTCTTGTTGCTTCAAAATTTGAATCATTCCAAAAATTAGGTGGGGGACATTGATCATTCCTCACAATTTGTGTGTTGCCTTTCTTTAACATTTCACTCATAGTTGTGGATGATGTCATTTCAAACTAGGATTTTGAAATAAACTTTTCTTTAACAACCTTTGAAAACAACTAGCTCAATAATAAAAGTTTTACTTACTGAATTTTGTCAAATTGCCAATGGCACATAGTGATTCACTTGCTTTGTTGCTAAATTCGTCTTGATCACCTTTGAATCTCTTGTGCACTTGAATTCTCTTGGTAAAGTAGAAATGAATGCCCAAATTTGATATATACCTTCAATTTTGCCAATTAGGTTTGCAATAAATGCATTTGTACTATGATAGGTACAGAAAAATTATCTAATCCATTTGCACCTCTTTTCAAATACTCAATCACTATCACCTTACTCAATTAATATCAATTCTCTTGGAAAATATGTTAGCTCAGTAAACTTAAGTTCTTGGTCTATATTGCAATGCTTGGTCAATATAGATTAATTTATTGATGTTTAGTACTTGATATTAAAACATATTTTATTTGCCAATACTTTTCTTAATTTTTTACTAATGCATCTTGATTCATGTTGATATGGACTTTTAACCATTTAGTTGTTTAGAACTGATGTATGATATTTCATTAAGTATATGGTTCCTTACATTACTTCTTTTTCTCATTTAGATGAGGTGTGATCACCTGATCCATTGGATTGGGTGACATCATCTTTTCTTTCTCCATTGCTTCCAAATTCCACTATCTCTTTCCATGTTTTCTTCATATCAAATTTCCCTTTCCTTTATTGTTTCCATTATTTGGTGTTGATGCTTGAGTCCTGCAGTTCTTACTAACATCTCCAATTTTGAGACATTCAAAATAAAGTAGGTTTCTATTTAGTCATTTCTTGTAGTTTCATTTGAAATGTGTCTTAATGTAATTCTCTGGAATGTTCCCATACTCTCCAAAATTATGATAATTATGCCATGTGTTGTAATCTCCATTGTAAGAGTTACCTTGCTTAGGTGTTGCATTTTCTTTTTAGATGTCTAGTTAGATTTTTCCTTGGATCTACATTCATGAGCTTTATAACCATATTTTTTATAGTTATAATAATTTCCTTCAAATCTAGGTATAGTGGGTGCATCATTTTTCTCTTATCTACATTCATGTGCTTGGTGTCCTTGCTTCTTGCAATTAAAATAGTTACTAGTAAACTTAGTTTTAGGGATTTGAATACCATTATTGCTCTTGCATATGGTAGAAGTGTGTCCAAGTTTACCAAAATGATGATAAGTAGGTTTTCTTTTGGATTTTGCATTTATTTTCTCTCCATTCTTTGATGACTCTCCTACCTCAACAGATAAAGAGTGCTTGTCATGTCCTAGACTAGAAGTATCATTGGGTGACCTTGGTGATCTCATCAGTTCTTCAAAGTATCTAATGCCTTCACTTAGTTTCTTTATTCTCTCCAATATTTTGTCCTCAAGTCTCAACTCATTTCTTGGTTGATCACTTTGTAATCTCATATTTGTGATCTCCATGTCCTTTTTGTTCAACTCCTGATTTGCAATTAACAACTGGTTGACCATGTCCAACTAATTCTTTGTGATCTTCTGCACCTCAAATGATCTTTCTTCTAGTCTGGTAACCATTTTTCTTTTATCTTCTTTATCTAGGATTTTGTCTTCTTCTTCTTCTTTCTTCTTTTGTTCAATCACTTCACATAATCTTACTGATTGAATTTCTTGTTCACTCTTGAGTTCTTTTACTTCTTTATTCAAAATGTTGTTCTTCTCCAATAGATTTTCTATTGTTGCATCATTGTCATTAGTATTCCCACTATCAATAAATCCTTGTGTATCAGCTTCCTTGTATAGTGTATCACTTTGCTAAATGGTCATTTATTTCCTTTTCTTTAAGGATTTCCTTAGCTCATCTTTTGCTCCTTCAAGTTGTTGAAAAATGATCTAGATTTTAATCATTTGGTTCTCAATGATTTTTTCCATCTTGTATTCCTCCATCTTCAAGATCTAATCCTCTCAAGTTGTTAGACTTTTTCAAGAGAATTGTGCTCTAATACCAACTATTGCAAATCTTAATGGGAAATAAGATATTGAGAGGGGGGGGTGAATCAAGATCTAAAATACTTTTACTGATAAAATAATTCACACCTAATCCATCTCATATCTAAAATCTTATACCATATAAGCATAAACATGTAATGCTGAAATGAAATCTATCTAAGCATAACATCCCTGAATTTTATCAACACGTAACACAATGATATTTGTTACCTAGAAACACTTCAATATGAAGGTAAAACTAGGGTGGGGATGAAACCCAAAAATCTTCACTATTGCAACAATAAATTTAACCTATTAGCGTTATAATTTGATCATATCAAATGATCTACCCTATGAAGTATTTTCTCTATTACAAGAATTTAAGACTGTTAGGTCTTAGCCTATTAAAGGATTTTGCATTTACAATATAGTAAGGACTCTGTTAAGAGATTCAAAATACAATAAGTAAGGACTCTATTAGGAGATTTGAAATAGATTTTTTAGAACCACTCTATTAAGAGATTTTCTCTCACTCAATCTATTAAAACTAATTCAATACTTGACCCTTTAGTTTTCTTTGAAAGCTTATTATGGATCTTCTCTCTTCAAAATCTCAATTTGATCTCCTTATCTAATATCTCTTGTATGTCCTTCACTGCTCTAGTTGCACTATTTGAACTCCTTTCAAACTTAGCCTTCCTTCACTCTATACTTATCTTGTTCCCTCCTTCACTTCACTTCCATTCACAATACGCTCTTCTCTCAATTCTCACTTCCATTGATCCTAGGGTAGGAACCCTTCTTAGATGGATAATCTTAGAAAGTTCTAGATTAGGATCAATGATCCATATTTCATCTTTCTGCCATTTTCCATTCTAATTTTTAGATTGGTTAATTTTTTGTTCTAGGGATTAATGCTATATGAAAAAATGCATAATATCCTTCTTAATTGTCTCTTTGATCTTTAAACTTCATGTAGAGGTAGGCTAGAATGATTTACATAAGTATATGTGAAATTAGAAACTCATATGGCAATACTAGATTACTTGACACTTGAATATTCTGACACTTGGTCATAACTAACATTCATGTTATCACTTGGCTTCTATACACTTAACATATTTTTTTCACTTGGCAATAACTGACTTTCCAAAGGCTCGGTCTCTTCTGTGTTACTCAGCTTGTATGCTTGCTCGATCTCAACTAGGGTGCTCGACAACCTTTGACTTGCTTGACAGGTGTTGACAAATAAATGTGTCCTTTGTAGCTTGGCCTTGTCTAGATGGATTAGTCACAGCGATGACCTTCCAATGATGGCTTGGAAATTACTAAGTGTTAGACACTAATAGGCAACTTAGGCTTAGAGATCAACAATATTTAGGCATAGATTTTACATGCATAGCATAAGATATTTTAAATAATCCTATTTTGAACATATTTATGAGATAATAATTCTTCTTTTAGTTCCAATAATATATTTATCTAGCTACATCTTACTTACCAATAATTAAATTTCTTCAAAGTTTGATATCAACTAGTAGCACTGAGATTATTATTTTAATGTGTGGCTCTGATACCAAGAATGATGCACAAGAGAGGGAAGAACATTGTGTTAATTTCTATAACCCAACTACAAATTAACTACTCAAAAAATTACACATAATAGAAACAATAATATTATTTATATATATTATTTGTAATAGCTAATATTTTACGTTGATTAACAACAATAAGAAATAGAAGCAAAATAATGAGTGATATAGATATACACACAAAAACCTTAAAGTGGGCAAACCTGCAACCACATCTTTAATTAGCTTTAGGATAAATAGTTCATACAAAAGCTTACAAGATTTCCACAACAATTATACAAGCCTCACAATATACTATTTTTCATAACATTCCTCTCATTGAATCATCAACTTGCGTTGGAAACTACCTTTGGAAGAATCTAAAAAATTCAAAGCAAAAATTCCACAAGAACAATTACCTCCACTTTCCTTGCAAAAATTTTCTTAACTCTTCTTCTCTACATTTTCTTGGAAATTACTAATACAAGAGCATCCTAGGGTAGTTGGATATCCTACATGTTGGAGATATTTTGGCTTTGGAGTTGAGGACTCTATCACCAAAGGAGTGGTGTGTATTCCAAGCTAGGTGTAGTGTTGGTCAAGGAGCTCGACACATACCGTTTCTCAACATCTACGCTATTTCTCAACACTCAATGCAATGCTTAGTGTGGGTTGGTTAATCGGCACCTTTGTTTCTTGGTAATGCTTGTAGGAGCTCAGCAATGCTTGGTTGATGGTTGCTAACACTCGGCAGTGTGACTTACAAGATGGAGTTCTCATGGATTTGCTTGGCTAACTTGGTACATTTATTGCGTGAGGATTGAGATCATGATGTGGAGCAATTGTGGGAGTTTTTATGGACCTATTTTGGTGTTGGTTATTTGTTCTAGGTGTAGTTAATGAATTTTGTAAGCCTTCTAAGGGATTTGGTATTTAATATATGTTGTAGATCGACTTGTGGCTCAACATGTATTTAATGTAAGGGTTTATTTAATTTATAACTTGCTAGGATGACTTGTGGCTTAGTTTGGTATAAGTAATGTGTCTTTTGTAGTCTTAAGTCATAATCATCCAACTTGGAGAAGAGGAGGTGGAACAGGGGCAAAGTTTGAGAAGAGCTAGTAGTTGTGGCTTGAGAACAAGGAGATTGCTTGGTGGCTTGCGACCACAAGTTTAGATCTTGTTTAAAGGCTTCTACAAGAGTTTTGTGGTGCTACAAATATGGATTGGTAGGTTTTGGGTTAGATCTCAAGGGATCTTGTAGAATATTTACTTGTCTTATATTTGGTCATAACCAGGAACGCCTCACAACCTAGCACATTGCATGTAATCGATTATTTTATGAATAAAGAGTTGTGTTTGGTATCAGGTCTTCTATCTTGTGTTTTATTTCTGATGTGTGGTTATTTTTTAGGGGCTAGGACATCTCCTTTGGGTATTCTCCTACCTTGTACTATATTAGATGGTACCAAAGAAAATGTTTTCTTGAGCATATAGATAGATTAGTGAAGTTGAGGCATTTTACACTAGGACCTAGGGTGAAGATCATTAAAGCAATGATCTAATTGACCTTGTGGATTAATTTGGGTTTGTGAAGATCTTGGAAGATGCCTCCAAGACGATTGGACCCCAAGGAATTTGAAGACCTCTGTAATGCTATGGAAGCAAGGATATCAAAGAAGGTTAAAATAGATTTCAGATCTGAGATGGAGTCAATGAAGAATGAGATCATGAGGGCTATTGCTTGTGTACCTTGGCATGTGGGTACTAAAGATGGTTATGAGGAATTTATTGAAGACTTTGAGGTTGCTAGATCAAATGGTGAGGATATAATTGATCATGTGGAGAGACCTATGGGAGATAGGGTTGGTCATTTTTCTAGATCTGGATCTCAATTGAAGCTGGAGCATAAAATGGAGGTTTTTCTCAAGTACATTGAATCTTGAAGACTTGATTGGTTGGATTGGTGAATTGGAAGACTACTTTGAGTTAGAGGATATTGGACATCTACTCAAAGTGAGGTTAGCACAAACCAAGTTGAAAGGGCATGCTGCTCTTTGGTGGAAATAATTGCAAAGAGATAGAGAAGAGGAAGGTGAAATGAAGATCACTCATTGGAGATTGATGATGAAAAAATTGAAGGCTAAGTTCATTCCTGTTGATTATGAACTTTAGTTGTTTAAGAGGTTGTAGAATCTGAAATAGAAGGATATGACCATGAAGGATTATACCAAGGAGTTCTACAAGTTGACTATTTGATCTAGACATAGAGAATTGTCTAAGAAGAAGGTAGCTCGATACATTAATGGTTTGAGATTCAATATTCAAGATGAGATTGGTATGTTCAATATTTCTTCTATTGAGGATGCTTATCAATATGCTATGAAGGAAGAAGATAAGTTGAAGAGGAGAGAACAAGGTAGTTCCTTTGGGAAAGAAAAGAAGGATCACTTGGAAAAGGATAAACTGAGTGCAAAAGATGAACCAAAAATGGTTGAGCCAAGGAAGAGGATGGGTAAGGTTGCCTTTAAAGGTAGTTTTTTTCATTGTGGTGAAGAAGGAAATTGAGCTTATGAATGTTCCCAAAAATCTAGTGATAGAAGAGTTGTTGTTGTGAATGAAGTTGTAGGCTCGGTTAATGAACCTGAGCATGGAGAAATTTTGATGGCTCAGTGAATACTATTTGGTAAGAGGGCATTGGAGCCTTATCAAAGGAGTAATTTGTTCAAGACTTGTCTTAAGTCTGGTTGTAAAATAAGTAATTTAATTGTGGATGGTGGTAGTATTGATAACCTTGTTGTTAAGGAGATGGTTCTAGAAACTTGGTTTGAAGAGAATGAAACATTCTTTTCCTTATAGGATTGGTTAGTTGCAAGATGAACATGATTTGGAAGTGAGAGAGTAGTGTCTTGTTGATTTTCATATTAGGCAATATAAGGATCAAGTGTTGTGTGATATTGTGGACCTAAGTAGTTGCCACATATTGCTTGGTAGACCTTAGTAATATGATTTCAAGGCTATGCATGAGTGTATCAAGAATGTGATTACTATTGAGAAAGGTGACAAGAAGCATTCCCTTATTCCTTTGTAAAATGAAGAACTTGGTAGAAGGAACTTGAGTATTGGTAGCTGAGTTTAGTTGAAGGATTCTAAGAGGGTTAGAGATCAGTGTGGAAAGAATATTGTAGTGTACCGAGGATGAACGTGAAGAACTAGTTTGCGATTTATATATTGAATCCCATAAGATGTTCTTCTAGCTACTAAGGACATCTTTTTGCACCTAGGGTGTTTGATGCAAAAGCATCCTAAGGTAGTTGGAAATCCTACGTGTTGGACATATTTTTTCTTTAGAGTTGAGGACTCAGTCACCAAAGGAGTGGCGCTTGGTTATTTCTGGGTGTAGTGTTAACTGAGGAGCTCAGCATATACTATTTCTCAATGTCTACACTATTGCTTGGCACTCACTATAGTGCCTGGTGTGGGTTGGTTATTTTACACCTATGTTTCTCAACAATGCTTGTAGGAGCTCAGCAATGCTTGTCTAGTGGTTGGTGACGCTCAACAATGTGACTTGCAAGATGGAGTTCTCATGGATTTTCTTTGCTAACTTGGTGCATTTATTGTGTGAGGATTTAAATCATGATGTGGAGCAATTGTGGGAGTTTGTGTTGACCGATTTAGGTCTTGGTTATTTTTTCTAGGTGTATTTAATGAATGTTGTAAGCCTTCTAAGGGATTTGGTATTTAATATCTATTGTAGGTTGACTTGTGGCTCAACATGTATTAAATGTAAGGGTTTATTTAATTTGTAAATTTCTAGGCCAAATCTTGGCTTAGTTGGGCATAAATAAGGAATCTTGTGGAGTCTTATGTCATAATCATCTAGCTTGGGGAAGAGGATATGGAAGAGGAGTGAAGTTTGAGAAGAACTAGTAGCTATGGCTTGGGAAACAAGGAGATTGCTTGGTATCTTGTGAGCACAAGTTTAGATCTTTCTCAAAGTTTTCTACCCTAGTGTTGTGGTGCTAAAAATTTGGACTAGCTAGGTTTTGTGTGGGATCTTGAGGGATCTTAGAAAACTATTACTTGTTTTGCATTTGCTTGTAATTGAGAAAGCCTTACATCCTAGCAGTATGCATGTAATTAGTTGTTTTATGAATAAAGAGTTATGTTTGGTATCAAGTCTTATATCTTGTGTTGTGTTTCTATTGTGTACTTATTTTTTTTGGGCTAGGACATCTCCTTGGGGGTTCTCTTGTCTTGTACTGCATCAATTACCTTTCTCTCAATGTGTCTAATTCTTCCTCCATGCTCTAATTTATATGTTTTCTACTCCAAGAGCATGCTCTTATATTTAGGTTGTTTTTCTAAATTTAGATGACTCTTAGAAAATTAGAAATCTTGCATGCACTATTTGTATTATAAAGAAGCTATGAATTCTACCTAAAATTAGGGAGAAATAAATTGAGATTTAAACTTCCTAAAAATAGAATGCAACATCTAAAGAAAAATAATGTAGCATGAAAGAAACATGCAAACACCTTTCTAGCTATAGAAAATAACACTCCCTCTTTATGAGGGAGGTATTTTGCACAATACTCATCTTATCTCTTAAGTATCAAAAATTTTCCTTTATGAAATCCTTGGTCAAGATGTATGTAACCTTCTCATTTATATGAATGTAATGCAACATTTTTGTCCTCATTTGCACATAATCTATGACAAAGTGGTACTTGATATTCCTCCCTTTATGGTTCTTCGTAAGAGTATTAAAATATTTAAATTCATTTAAGGATATTCTTGACATGATCCCATATACATAAAAGTGTATTAGATCTATAATCCCTATAGATCTAGAGTTGCTACTATGAAACTAGTCTTGGCATATTTTCCTATTGTGCAACCTTGCACACCTCATGCTTCTCGACCTTCATCTCAAGCAACCCTTGTCCTATAAATAATATATAGATATTAATTCTTGGTCATGTTTGAGATATACAACATATCCTCCACTAATAGAGGTTTGTTAGACTCCCTCTAAAAATTCATTGTACTAAAAATTCATTGTACCAACACCAGTTGTACAGTATTTGGCATTATCTCCAACCTCAATAGAAAAATCCAACTATTTCTCCTCATTCATATTGAAACACTCTCTAACTCTTGTTTTGTGGTGAGAAGCCCCACTATCAATATACCACACAATATTAGCAATTAAATTTTTGAAACTTGCAATGAGTGCAAACTCATTCTCAAATAGTGTTGCAAACTCATCTACTTGTGTAGTAGTTGTAACCTATTTTCTTTTCTTTCCCTCATTTTTCTTACTTAGAAACTAACCAACATAGTGACCCAACTAATCAAAATGATAACAATTCACTTTACTAAGATATTTATTTGCATTCTCTTGGAAGAAAACTCTTTGCTTGGCACTTTCTTAACCTTTTTATTTCCTTTTCTTACTAGAGTAGCATTCCCTTCATCTTCAACCTTCTTTGTCAAATTTTTTTGCTTTGAATCTTCACATATCTCCTCTTGGAGTAAATAATCCCAAAACCTCACCCACTTGGGTATCTAATCTCAACCAACAACACACTTGACAAAACCATCTCATATTCAGCAATTGTCTCACCATAAGTAGCTAACTCATCCTTGACATGAGTCAACTTGCACAGGTAATATGTCATGATCTCTCCCTTATACATCTTGGTATTATGAAATTTGTCCTTGACTTCCATCTTACAACTCTAATAATCACTTTGATATAATTTTGTGAGTGTATCCCACATCTCCATGGTAGTGTGTTTTCCTGACATATGGGGCATCAAGTGATCTCTTATGTCATCAAGATAATCCTTTTTGCCTTATACTCCTTGATTTTGTGTACATCTAGATAAATGGTATTGTTTACTTGAGGGATCACTATTGTACTAACATAGGCCCACAAATTATTCTTGTTGAGAATTGATGTAGTCTGAATCTTTTGCTATGAGTAGTTTGAAGCACCCTCAAGTATATTCTAATGTTGGACATTGGTTTCCATTGTAGAATAAAAACCTTAAATAAATAATTTGATTTATTTCTTGAAATCTATGTCACAAAACTTGGCTTTATACTTAGAGTTAAAATCTTTGATATCATGTTAATTTCTATAACCCACCTAGAGATTACCTGCTACACAAATTATACATAATAAAAATAAAAATATTGTCTATAAATTTGATTTGTATCAGCTATACTTTATGTTAATTAACAAAAATAATCAATGGAAGAAACTCTCAAGAAACCAATGATGAATCACACATATATATATACTAGAAATTCAAAGTGGGAAAACATGTAACCACATTTTTAAATTAACATTAGGAGCAAGGATTCATACAGCAGATACAAGATTATCAAAACAATTATAAAAAAAGAATTTTAGCCTCACAATATACTCTCTTTCATAACACTCACTCTCACTAAATCACCCACTTGTGTTAGAAATAATCTTCAAAAGAATATATAAATTTCACAACAATAAGTATAGCAATTTCTATCCATAAGAATAATTGCCTTTGCTTTCCTTGTCAAAATCTTCTTACCCTTCTTCCCCAATTTCTTTAGGAAATTATCTTCCTCTCAATGTATGTAATTCATCCTCCACACTCCAACTTATAAGTTTTGACTCCAAGAGCACACTCATATATTTAGCTTAATTTTCTAAATTTAGACATCTTGTTTGAATTATGTCTATTATAAAGAAGCTATGAATTCTACCTAAGATTAGGGGAAAATAAATTGAGGATTGAACTTCCTAAAATTAGAATGAGAACTCAACATCCAAAGAAATAAAAAATTAGCATGCAAGAAACATGAAAACACCTTTCTAGATATAGAAATCAATCATTTAATGCACGAGAGCCCAAGGTTGGAGTAGAATAGGAGAAACAAGAAAAGAAGGCTACACATGACCATATGGTGTTGTACCAACAAAAAGTGATTTGGGATCCATGGGACCTAAGGAGGCCAAACTAGCAACAGAAACATCATCCTGGGAGGAGGATCAATCATCCTATAAATACTCATCAGATAAAGAGTATGGAGCCAAAATAGTTATATTATTGCCATTAGTGTCCTTCCACCAAGTGGTAGTGCCTTTATGAAGCAAGAGAGGATAATTTATGGTGACATGAATAGTAGAGAGGCACTAATGACATTCAAAGGGGAGGCCTTCATAATCCAATCAATATTTCCATGACATATTCGCAACCAAGAGAGCAAAATCACAGGAAGAGGTATAGAGATATCGATGTCCACCAATATATTTTCAAAGGTAGAGAGAACCGTTGAGATAGTGGTCTCATTCAACTTTAAGAAATAGCCTATAGATTTCTTGATGGCCATAATATAATGATTCTCCCAAAATTATGGGGAATATTAGGAAGACAATTACGCATTGGAGACATATTGAGATGAAGAATACTACCCAAGGTTTGGTCAATAGAGATCCAACCCCCAAGCCAAAAATAATACCAAATCTCGGTCCTCAAGAAAACAAAAAGGAATGAAAAGTCCTTAGGACAAGGGAAAATATCAATGTTACCATAAACTAAGGATTTCCAATCATTTCTCAATGGTCAATGAAGATATTGTAGATAACGCCAAAGACCAACAAATCTATAAAAATAGTCTACAATGTTTTAAGAATGCTACATTATGCACCACATCATGGCCACAAAATATAATAGGGGAGGTCTAACACAAGAAAGAGGTCAATATTTCCCCATCGGAGGAAGAGAAAAGATAAATCTTGCCACACAAGAAAATGTTCTCCCATTGCTGAGATAAAGAGGCTTGGGGGGAGTGTGGAAGAAATAATTAATCCTTATAAAGGCACTAATCACTTTCATAAAAAAAAATGGCAAGTCATATATGACAGAAAAAATGTCAAAATCAAAAGACAAGTCAATAATTAGATAATACGAATATTTTTGATTAAGTGAAAAATAGGTTTTGAAGGGGTCCCAAAACCCTTCGCAAAGAGGGGAGTGGAGAAGAAATCCCCACATAACCCTATAGAAAGCAAAATGTTGTCATAGAAAGAAATAACAATTTTTAGAAACCTAAGTCAAACCAAGAAAACCTAAGAACAATAGCCACTACAAAAGAACATTAAGCCCAAACTACTCGAGAGGGTTTTCAAATCAAGTTCCCACAACCTAATAAAATAAAGGGAAAAATTAAGATTTGTGTTTGCCTTCCTTCTTTTGGGAGTGAAGAGTAATATTAAAAGGAGGAGAAGGCTTCTTAGAGTGTTAACCTACGACTGAAATCTCACCTTCTTCCACATTTTGTTGTCTCTTCTTGCCAAGCTAGTGGATCTAAAATAGAGGACCCAAAAAAATTCGAGGGGCTATCACAATATTGAGAAATAGGGACAAAAACATCACAATAAATTGTAACAACTCCAATAGAAGAAGTTGGAACATCAAACTTCTAGATAGAACTAGCAGATCCTTCCACAATAGAATCCATATAACCTTTGCCTCTAGTTATCAATTTTCAAAACTAGCAAAAAGATATTCATATTTTAAACTAGAATTATGCCCTATAGTGTTTTGAACAATTATTGATCCAAACAGAAGGGCATTACCCCTACCAAAACTCCCTGAATCAAGTTCAAACCATAAACTTCTAAATTTGAACCAACAATCAACTCATATTCCCCTGTTACCACTTCATTATAGGATTCTCATCCTCATGAGAGGAATTTTTAAATATAATATAGTGTTTTAATGAGACTCCCTTTCACCAAGAGGAAGACTTCATAGGCTTAATTCTTTTCAAATCACATTTAGCTACCACAAGACCCATTTTGAAACATTTTCTACATCTAAATGGAAGACCTTCATAATCTAATGTTTGAATCCAAGAGCCCTATGGAGAACATTTTTTAATCTCCATAGGGAGACCCTTACAAGTATCTATGTCAATAAGGGTTTGAGCATAGGTGGAGTGAATAATATTGGAGGGCTATGAGTACACCATTATGAAATCTCTTAACCCCTCATGCACAGCCTCAAGAACTGAATCCACCCACAAATGAAGTGGAAGATTAGGAAGTCAATCCCAGATTAGTGTCTTACAAAAGATTCAAAAGAGGGATTAAGTTCTTGATTCCAAGGTTTAACCATCACTAGAAAATGATTGTCCCATGTAAAAAACATTCATAGAGGATGACCCTCATATCCTTTGGATTGTCAAATCTGACAATGAAGAAGTCATTCACCAAAGGAAATATCTGAACTAAATCCAAATTATAGGTTCCCAATGCTTTATTTTTTTTACTCAAATGATAATTTGTGTGACATCATAGAGATGCAATAGAGAGGTATGTGTGAGGTGTATTTTGTTTTATATTTCAAATAAAGATATCGTATGCAAAAGATGTCATTTATTAAAGGCATGATTTCATTCAAAAGTTGTGATTATATTTAAAGACATGTCTTTGTGTGGAATTCATCATTTTATGATAGGGCATAAGGAATTTAGTATAAAATTAAAAAAAAATTGAAGGATGGAGAGGGCATTTTTTGTTGCAAAGACAATCAAAGTATATACACCAAGGAATTAAAAATGTATATGTAATCATATTCTTGGGAGATTAAATGTCTACACCAATAAATTACATATCTTGATGAGAAGATTGTGATCATGTTCTTGACAAATTTATGATCAATATGTATAACCTAACTGAACAATGAATCATTGTACATTGAAGAAGAGAGTTAATAAACACTCTAAATGAGGATTTTGTGCCATCAAGTGAATGAGGGGTCAATGCCTCTAGTGAGTTGGCACTCATGAAGGGCATGAGAGGTTGATTTCTCTAGAATTTGTAACAAGAAAATTAATACATGTAGTTTTTAAACATGGTTTTCTCCCATGAGGGTTTCTACGTTGCTACCTAACATGTGTCTTTCCCAAACATTAAAATGAAAAATGATTCTTATTGCCTAAAGAAAGACAAAGATGGTTTGTTAATAATAATTAGATTTACTTATCATTTAGCTTCCCTCTAAAAAAATTAGTATAGGTACAATTACCTTTGTTAGACATATTTAATGTTGTGTTATTTAACTCAAGTGTAGTTTTAAGTAGGAGATAGAATGGCACGTTATGTTTAGATCAAAAGGCATATTTGAGGAAAAGGTGAAGATCCTTTGATATTTAGAAATTTAAATTTACAAAAGGAACTGGTGGAGCAAAACATACAACATTGGACAACAATGATGCCTTGGGAAATCACCCAAGCTTGACTTTATTTGGTAATCAAATTGTTCTTTGACATGTTATTTTAAACTATGTCGCCTAAGACAAGATATTTTGATTTAGTTCTTAAATCATTTTTTATAAGATTCCATAAGTAGCCATCCATCCAAATTCCCTTCCAAGCAGAGGGCATCAAAAAGTTTCCTTATTTTGCAAATAAAGCTCTCTAAAGGGGAGGTCATGCTCATCAAATCACTATTTGGTGGTACAAGAGTTTTACAACTTATTTAATATATTTGATTGTCTTGAGATTCGCATTGGTTATAAATTGGGAAAACAATTGACTTCTTATAGCTTGAATTTAATTATAATCTAAAAATCTAAGTTACAATTTTTTCTTGAACATAAACTGTTGATTTGTGAAAACTATTTTTGACATATAGGAACTCAAACACTTATGATAGAAAATCAATAGTTAGATAATACAAATTTGAAGATATTAATTTCAATGATAAGAACATTGCTTCCTAAATAAGACTATATTTAGAAAATATTCAACCAAATTGTTAATTTGACTAAATTTTTCAACAAATAATGTAATATACAATATACGTGCACTGACCAATGTACTTTAATAAATCATAAATTTACTAAATAAAATAACATATTTAATTTTTAAAAATAGTATTCAATTAATTAAATATAATATAATATTTTTATTAAATAAAGTAACATTATTAAATTATTTAGATCTTCAAGTAATCTAGGTACCAAAAATATAGAATTGTTAAAAATTTATAATAATAATTTTTTATAATTTAAAAAAAAAAAAAAAAAAAAAACTAACCATAACTATTATTTTAATTACACTTTCCAAAAAACTGTTTAATTTCCAATCCTTATAAGTGGAGGCTTTCAAACAAACCTCATATCCTAACTTAGGATGCTACATCATCGAAGATAATTTCTAACCCAATTATAAATAAGCTTGATATTTCACCCATCTGTGAACTTGGAAAAAAAAAGACAATGATGATAGCTCTCACCAAACTAAGAAGGCGTCATAATTCTTCCTTTTTCTTTAGCTGTGCTTAATATATTTAAAACAAGTCTCACAAACCTACAAAATCTGTTGCATACGGTGTGCTTAGTCTACCATGTGTACAATGAAGAGGCAATAATATTGAAAAATTGTATTAAATCAATAGGTACTATGTATGGTAATGGAAATCTACCTGCTAATATAATTGATCATTTGAGGACATTGAATGATTCCCTCCTTCCTTTGGAATGGTATCATCTTCTTTGTTCAAATCATTTGTCATTAAAAAGATAAAATTATTGCAATTATTTGATCACTAATAAAATGTTAAAATATAAACTATAAAAGTGACACCTCTTCTCGTACATGTTAGCTTTTCAAGGATCATTTGAACTGTGGACTTTTTTAAACAAATGGAGTCATATCAATCAATGATATTTGCAAAATGATAGGATTTGGCAACTAGAATAAATTTGATGAATAGTCATAAAAATAAGTTTATGTATAATGAATATTGAAAAGTAGTCATTATATATAAATATTAAAATATTTTTTATTTTTTATTTTTTTTAATCGATAAACGGTCAAGGCTTTGATGTATTTTATTAATTAAAATTAAATAAAGTACAAAGCTTATCTCCATTCAAACGGGCACTGGTAGGGAAGAATGGAGAAGAAAACCTCCAAGTCTTGGACAAAGGTCCTATATTTTTACATGTTAATAGGGGCATCCCCCAATGAGTTCTTTATATAATTTATATACAACAAAGAGGGGCATACCCCAGATAATTACATCTATTTTAATATCAAGTGAACTCTTTTCCAGCATTGGAGCATCTATTGGTTGACGATTTATCCTTGCAGAATATAACCATCTAGCAACCTAATCATTCAAAGGTTAGTAGTCATAAGCAATAAACAATCAGCCCAATAGATTAAGGAGGTTAGGATACCAATCTTGATAACATTAGGTTAGTATAAACAAGCCGGTAAAAAACCAATAGAATAAGGACATTTACAATCACCCTATAAAACAATGTGAAAAGGCTTCTAAAGGAGTACTATATCTAAATGAATAATGCCACTCGAACCAAAATGCAATTAAACAATTATGGTGTAAAACATTACTAGATATTTGACAAAACAAACTCAAGGGATAGGCTCAAAAACGGGGCCGAGAAGCCCACAAATCTTAAGCAAATTAACAGAGCCATGCCAATAATAAACAATCCTAATTAGTATGATACGCCGAAAAACAAGATCTTACAGATGTAGACACCTAAAAACCTTTAGAAAATAAAGTATTTTTATTTTCTGAAAAATCTCTGATGACATCATCATTTATTAATTAATTATTTAATTAATTAATTAATTAATTTTTATGCCATTAAATCCCTTTATCTTAATTAAAAATATTTAATTAAGGAATCCCTCCCAAAAATGTTTAAATCTTATTTAAACATTATTTCCTTATTTATTAATTATTTAATTAATAAATTGACCAAAAATCCTAAAATAAATAAAAAATTTATTTTTTGCCCAAAACTTGGCCAATTTCCTTATGACCAATAACCTCTTCCAAAATCTTCTAATCCTTCTTTAATTTCGATTAAAGGCTAATCCCATCATTTCCTACCCCTAATCCCAACTCAAAATATTTAATTAAGATTAAATATTAATCCTCATATTTATTAAAAAAGTTTTAATAAATATCTCCTCAACCCAAACCCTTGAAATAAATAAAACTTTATTTATTTCCTAAAAATCTAATTTATCCTCATCCTAAGAAGTTCTAGACTCTTCTAGAAAGTCTTCATCCTCATCCTAGGAAATTCTAGACTATTCTAGAAAGTCTTTATCCTCATCCAAAGTCTAGACTCTTCTAGAAGATGTCTTTAAACCTAATCCTAATCCCCTCCTAACCTTGTTACATTCCCTAAACATGGGTTAAAACTTACTAACCCAAGCCAAAGTTAACAAATATCTCCTCCTTCACCCACCCTCATTAAATGTCATCCACTTGCCCATCCTTAAGCTAATCTTAAACCATCCTAATCCATCCTCTAATCATTTGCACAAGCCTAAACAAGCTTAAAACCTTCCTAATCAAGTCCAACTCGAAATTGCTCTCATCACCCTCAAAATATCTCAACCATAAAACTTTATGAAGTCCACTAGGTCATAAATGACTCTTACAAGCCCTTTTATTGCTCTTACAAGTCATTATGAGGGTCTTTATGAAGATTTTATCCCTTGAGCCTCCTTTGTTGACTCATCCTTCCCCTTTCCTCCATCCTCTTACCATGTGACATGTGTCACTCTTTAATTGGCTATAAGGAAGCACAATCCATGTGCTATCTTCTCATGCAATCTGAGCCCTCCATGAGCTTTTTCCCATCCTTGCATCTTAGCCCTCAATCCCTCAAGCCTCTTGCCTATAAATTGGATCCTTCCCCTTTGCAAAATAACACAATCCATGAAGTAAAGTTATAATGCTATTTTGAGAGCCAAATCCATACTAAAGCCATCTATCCACACCAAAAATCCACAATCATCCATTGAAGCCTTTGGAAGCATATTGAGCATACATCCTATCCATTTAGATAAAGCTACTCAACAAGAGAGCTTCTTATTGAGAGATTCCATTAATGGCTCATATTCTCAATTGAGAGCTCATCTTAGTCTATCTTGAAGTTTATGAATTTTGTTTAGTTTGTAGAAGCTTTATTTAAATTTGGTTTCTATTAGCATACTAGCATTGCTCATATACATTTTGGCACGCCCGGTGGGACCCCGCATGGGTCATCTTCATTAGCTTTTTTAGTCAAGTTTTGTATGTCATTTGCTGATTTTGGCTAATTTTGCTTGTTTTTGTGATTGGTAGGATTTTATAAATTAGTTTTGTAGGTCCACATGAGCATGAAGAAGACAAAGGAACTCATAGTATATCTCATAGTGTTTGTAGATTTTTCAAGCTTATAGGTGGACAAAGAACTTGAAATTCTTCTTCCTCTTCTTGTCTATATTCTTCTTATTCCATCTGCTTCTTCTTCTTCTTCTTGTGGCAGATCTTGGCCATTTTTTTTTAAGGAAGAAAAATCATACACACTTCTTTTTAGTGCTTAAAATGAACCCCCAAATCATACTTAAATCCATTGAAAAATTAAAAATTTGCAAAAAAGAAAAAATATTTTAACAAGTGAAACTAAACCAATCTAATCATTTGCATCCTTGCAACATCAAGGTTTTAGATGCATTCATGCAAAATTAGGAACACTTCATTTTTGGGAATTTAAAAAGAAGTTCAAGTTTCCATTTCAAAAGGTTCAAAATCAACACTAAGTGCACACTAAAGTTATTTTAAAAAATCTCATGAAAACTAAGAGTCCTAAATGGTTGCCAAAAATTGTCCTAAAAGCTTTGTTATTTGTTCCAAACAAATGTCTTATTGCAAAATCTTGAATGTTTCTTAGGTTTTTCATGCATCAAAACAATCTAGGAATATCATTTTTGGGCTTAAAATATGCAAACTAGAACACAAAATCTTGAATGAAAACCAAAGTCCAAAGAGTCATTTTCACTTTTGAGTCCAAAACAATCTTGAATGATCTAAGGTTAAAACAAAGCACTTCAAAGTTCTTAAAACAACACACAAAATCTCAATTTTGAATGCTCAAAAGAAAACACTTGAATGTTTAACCACTTGTCTTTGAATGCATGTTGCTAAAATCACTCTTGAATGCCATGGATTAAAATCAAATTTTTCTTGAATGCATGATTAAAACAACAAATCCAATCTTGAATTATAAGGATCAATTAACCATTGCAATATCAAACACTTCATTTGGAGCTTCTAAAAATTGAACAAAACAAATCTCTTTTCCACATGCAATCTAGGTAAAGTTTGATTTTTGGACATTTAAGAAACCTTGTTAAGTTAAAATACAAATTTGCAAAAATTAATTTGAGTAGTTCCTTGGACTCACCTCTTTTCTAATCACCCATCAAATATTAACCATTGGTTGCAATCTCAGCGCCATTTATGGGAATGGGTCTACTTGAAAAAAGTGTTAAATGTTCCACAATCTAACTCACTCACTTGGTCTTTGAATGTTTGCTTTAACTTTATCAAAATTCTTAAATGATCAAAAATCTAGATTAAATTGATCACACTTCAAGTTTGGGCACTAAAATTGAACAACAACTGACATGGAGAGCCTCCGGGCGCGCGCTTGAAATCGAATCCCACACACTTTTGTTTTGGGCTTAAAACAAACTCACACTCAATCTTGAATGCCTTAAAGAAAATTAATCGATACTTGACGTGGAGGGCCTCTGGGCGCGCGAGTTTGCTTTTTTTGACCCTAACTCTTCTTATTATTTGCATTCTTTGATCGATTTACTTTTGTTGGCGCTTCAAGTTGGAATTGAACATTGTCTCTTAAACATGAGTGCTTGCAAATTCTAGATTAGCACACATAAGAGTCAGTTGGTAAAAGAACAAGCGTGTTTTTTAGCCCAAGGTCATCCAAGTCTTCTCTCCCCTTTTCGTCTTTCGAGGCCATCTTGGGTGCATAAGATTAGGATCCAAAACCTTGTTTCTTTTTAGGAGGCCTGCTTGGGGATTTCATCACCCCTTGGACGACCTCAACTCCAGCGTTCTGGCAGAGTATAAGAATCGGGAGGTGAATCGAAAGACACCTCTCTTGGGATCAAGATTTTGTCACTCAGGCTAAGCCTCAAGGAACTTTATACCCTTGAGAAGTGAAAGAGGAGAAGTGGGTTACCGCTCCTCTTGGTTGTGTGACATCTTTTTGGTCTCATCTACGGATTTGGGCCTCACGTACCTTGAGTATATCGAGGACTCCTTAGCTAAACCAACTGTCAGCCTTGTAGACAACCATCTAGGATGTTAATGTGTTTGAGGTGACTGATTGAAACATTTGTAGAACATACACACTCCTTGGTGCAAGTATCACTTTCTGAGAATCAAAAACTTCTATCTGGTTGTTTCTATCTATTGCTTGATCTTTTATTTGTTGAATGAATGTTTTCCAAACTTGGTCAATCCTAGCTTAGGGCATACTTAGCATAGTCACTGCCTATTCCAGAAGTTGAATGAGTTGAAGCAAAACAACCAAGATCTCTCAAAGCCAAGCAGATTCAGAAATTGATGTCAGAGCAACCCAAACCCAAACAGAAGTTCCACAAAGTTAAACTCAAACCATCTCTAGCATACCAAGAACTTTCAGCCAAGAGAAAAGAAATAACACCAAGCCCACGAATTGCCAAACTCCACAAAGTAGAGGACAAAGCTACCGATGAAGCACTTCAAGAGGCCTAGTTAGAGTGCAACATCAAATTTAGCCAACATCCAGGAGTTAATTATGCTTATGCCTTACCAACTAGGCATGATTTCTATGATTAGACACCCTTGTTTCTCCACATCTTCTTGGATAAGCTTCACTTTAGAGTCATCTTTGTAGAAAAGTCAGCCATCTTAGGTTATCCCCTTAAGCATTATTAGCTCATCCATCTCATTTAGAATGAAACCATCTAGCCAGCAATCAAAACCTCACATCCAAGCCTTCAAAATTGTTGTCACTTTTCCCAAAAGTTTGCCACTCCTAAAATCTTCCAAATCCATCAATCTCACCAAGGTTATCCCTTTGACAGAGCTTTGTCTAGGGTAATCCAGCTTTGTCACTTGTTATCCCTCATCACCTTGAGCTAAAGGTTGAGATCCACAAGTGGTCAATCTCGTGTTCTTCCTAAAGGATCATCAGTCTATCCTTAAGTTGACACAATCACCACCAAGCTTGCACATAGGAAAGCAGACCTTTCGTGCTTTGGCAACATATCTTTGAAGTTAGAATCTCCAACCCAATCCTCCTTAGGTTTTGTCATATAGCTTTGCCTTAACCTAGGAAATCATTTGCATAGAGAAGCCTTCCCCCTTTTGCATCCATTAGCATTATTGCATCTCATCCCTAAGAGCATTTTTCATGCCACCCGTCACTCGCTTAGCCAAGAAGAAAGAAACAATGGAGCCCTATCATTTGGATCGAACAGCCTCACCCCCCTTGAGCACTCAGCCATCCTTCAGCCCAGAGAAAGCTATGCCATCATCTACTGACATTGAAGCTTTCATGAACCAACCAGGAAATGCAGTATTGGTAAATGCCATTATAGACAAGAACAAAGAGACAATCATGGCTAATTTTCGAAGGGACAATGTAGGAACCTTTGACTTTGGAAGACCCCCTCCATTATCAGATCCATCTCACCTATTGTTTGGGCAGCTACCACCACCCATAGGCTCTTATGATCTGAATTATCCTCAATATATGCCAAAAGAAGAGCCTCCAGCCAATCCATATGATCCAACGGACCCAAACATACCATCATCCACCCAAGTTGAAATCTCCATGCTGCAAGCCAACCCAGCCACCACCACTCCATCCTTGGTTCATACCTCTCTGCTCCAAACCCGCTTTACCCAAAACACCTCACCATTCACCCCCTTCACTATTGCTACTGCTGCTCCCCAACCTAGCCTTCCAAATCCACCCATCTCCCAAATTAGTACTAGCATCTTTGGCCAACCTCAGCAATATACAACAGGGATGCCACCCATGGGTCCAAGTAATCAACCTTTCATTACCCCCAGCTTGTTCACCGCAGCCCAAAGCACAATTCCATCATTTCCATTAGGTCTTGGGAGCTCAATACCATTAGCCACAAATCTACAAGCTACTACCCTCACTCCACAAAGCTATCAAATCCCACAAGCTACTACCAATTTTCTACCAAGCTCCCAAGTGACCCCAGCCCCTGCCACCACTCTACCAAGCTTCCAAATCCAACCACAAAGCTATCAAACCCCATCAGTTCCATTCCCAAGCTTTCAATTCCCACCGCCTCCACCACCAACTAATCCATTACCTCCAATTACCAACTACTTTTCAATGCCACTTCTAGGAGGTAATCCACCACCCCATCCAACCACCAATTATTTGTAGATACCATCCCAAATGGGGGCACAACCCACATATATTGGTCAAACCCCACAAGCCCCCCGATCCTTTCCCCAAGCCTCACAACCATCTTATACCTTACCTCCACAAAGCAATCCATTTATCCCACAGCAAGCTTATGTTCCTCAATCCCAACCTCAAATCCCATATCAATAGCAAGCCTCACAGCACATGCAGCAATATGCGCCACCTCCCCCTCAGCAACCTGTCATCCACCATGCAGCTGCCCAAAAAATGTACAATCCCTATCAGCAAATCCCTCACAGCCATCCATATTTAGTGGCCCCATCCAGCACATGCCTACCTCAAGGCACTCCTACATTGGGGGCACCCCAGCCATCACCTATCAATTCAGAATGGGAGCAAATGAAGATAGCTCTGAAAGCCATCCAAGAAGGGAATGATCCGAAGACATTCAAGTTTGAGAATGTGTGTCCTTACCCATTTGACAGAGCCATTACCATGACACCATTTCCCAAACACTTTGAGGTATCCAAATTTGAAAAATTCAGAGGAAAAGGAGACCCTGTCACACATATCAAATAATTTTACATGCACTGCCAGGACGTAGCATACAATGATGTCTTCCTCTTGCACCTTTTTCCCAAAAGCTTGGCTAGACCAGCTCTTGAATGGTTTTATAGAATCCCCTATAGCACAATTAAAAACTTTGTTGAATTATCTGAGGCATTCGTAGCCCAATATGCCCATCTTGTTGAAACAGAGCTATCAATAGTTAACCTTGTCCACACTAAGCAAAAAGGTGGAGAAAGCCTTGCTGAATACCTGCAAAGATGGCAAACCCTTACCACCCGCATATCCTACACCTTGCCAAAGCACCATGTGGTGAAAATGTTTATTGATAATGCCCATCCTAGCTTGGCTCACCGCATGACCATGAACTGTTTGCAGACCTACAAAGATATCAAAGAGAAAGGAATGATCCTTGAGCAAGGACTCATTAAAGATGGTGTGGTCAAGATTTACAAGGAAGCCAACCAAAATCAATCACATTCCAATGACAAGTCTAGGTATTGGAACAAAAACAAGCATGTTGCAATAGATGGCGTCACTGACACCAGACATGTGAATATTGTTGGTCCTTCTCAAAACCTTTCCAACCCACCATATCAACCAAACAATCAACAAGCTATCAATTACCAACAGCATAATCACTAAAGCTATCAAAACCACAATCCAAGACCCAACTTTCAAGGGTCTAGCAATCAAGCTAATGCCATCAATGTAGCTACAGGACAAAAGCCTAGATTCCAACCTACACCTAGAAACTATACACCCCTTGGTGAGCCATTGGATGTCATTTTTGAGAAATTAGTCAAGGAAAACCTCATCAAATTTCCTCCTACCTAGCAAATTGACCCAAGCCAATCCAAAGCTGCATGGTACAAAGATAATGAGTACTGCAAATTTCATAGGGTAAAAGGTCACACTACCCTCAGATGCATGAAACTGAAAGACTATGTGCAGGACCTCATTGATCAGAAGGAAATCAGTGTTGGTGCCCAAACCTCTCCCAATGTAGGCTTACAGATCTATCAAAATGCTTTTCCTCCACACCACAACCAAAATCTTGGAAAAGCACCTATCCAAACCAACAACAACAACACCAACAACCGTCAGCCAAACCAATAGCATGGGAAGAACAATGACCACACTTCATCCTATATAGACTATGGTAGCCTTATAGGTTGTATATCCAAGAAAGAGCCTTCTGTCAATGTTATCAATATCCAAGGACCAAAAAATGAGTGTGCAGTCAACACTCGAAGAGAGCAAGTTAACATCGCAGGCCCACCCATTTCACTAGCACCATCAGCTCCATCAAAAAGCCAGTACAATATCTTGGAACACCTTGGGAACATGCCAGCCCAAATCTCAATTTTAGACCTTCTTCGCACTAGTCCTGTGTACAAGAACATCCTTGACAGTGCTCTCATAGAATCCCGTGTCCCTTCAGATATCAATGCTACTAATTTTTGTAATCTTGTTGGACACCTATCCTCCTCATGTGCCCTATCTTTCAAGCCCATTGACATACCCGTGGTCGAGCCAGATCACACCCTTCCACTTCGCATAGCCATCATGGTATCCAACTTTGCTGTGAAAAGAGTAATGATAGATAATGGATCAGCCTTGAATATTTGCACCCTAAAATTCATAAAACAAGTTGGGTATACTAAGTCAGATATCATCAGTGAGGTTATCACCATCAAAGCTTATGACAACTTGGAAAGAACCATAGAAGGAACTATTTTGCTACCAATCAAGGTTGGGCCAGTCATCCAAGAGACACTCTGCCATGTTATTGATCTAAACCTACCATTTAACATCCTCCTCGATTGCCCATGGATTCATGCCATGAAAGTCGTTCCATCCACTTACCATCAGTGCATCAAATTTTTGCATCAAGGCACTGAGGTAACCATCCATGCCGATCCAGAACCCTTTGCTTACTACAATGCAGTTGAAGCTTCATATACAAACCATTTCCCTGGAATTGATATCAGCACACCCATCGCCAGCTCATCCCACACTTATAATGACCCAGAAACCATCCTCGCCTCTACCCTGTCTACCGTGAAGATCAATAACAAAGGTTGTGGAGAGTATAGTCTGATGGATGCATTTGTTGTCGGGGCACTCCCACTTGATCCACATGCCCATGGACGACTGACATATCACAAAGCTAAGGAGATTCCACCTCCTTGATACAAACAGTTTGGCCCAACAACCTTTGTATCTTCGAAAATCCCTCTTCATGAGGAGCTCACTCCAGATATCAACAAATGGTTACATAAGGATGCACCTCAAAGAAATCAAGCACGCCTTGATCACTTCAGCCAAAAGTATCCCCAAGAACATAATCTCATCATTGACAAATGGAACTATCAAGGTGGTGGTCTAGGACCAGAAGAAAGAGGCATGCAGTGCCCCATCGATGCACACAAGTGGGAATCGAAGTCAAGTCTTGGCTTTGGCATACCCACAACTAGGGGCACCAATGAGAATGGTCATGCTTTTTCAAACATTCACCGCAACCTTGTCAAAATTGAAGACATTCCTGAGGAAGTTGAAAAGAGAGCCTACGACGATATCCTAGACCAAATTTCCCTCAGAGACTCTGTTCTCCAAGAACTATCCATCCACCTCATTGACCTACCACTCGCCCATCCACAACTCATAGATTGGGACCAACCAAGTGTCATACACATCGATGAGTTCACATGAGAGGAGGAACTTCTAAGATCCATGGGAGCTGAAACTCCTCACAAGAAAACAAAGCCAGATTCTGCCTATATCTACAAGCTAGATCCCAAGGGGTATTTTGGAGAAAATCCCCAACCTAGTTCCGATACACCCAAAACTGGAACTAAGGTGAATCTGAGACTAGCTAAGGAAACGAAGAGAACCCCTCAGCAAGAAAATCCAGAGCCACAAGAAGAACATGAGGATTTAGCATTGCCTCCTCAAGATAATCGACCAGAGGTGTCTTCTATTCTAATTGAGGATACTCGAGAAGTCAACATTGGTTCTTCAGAGATCCCCAGATTTGTTCACATTGTTGCATCCCTATCACAAGACCAAGCTGATCTCCTCTTTGAAGTCTTAAGAGAAAACATTGGTCAATTTGCATGGTCATATCAGGACATGCCAGGGCTTGATCCAAAGCTTGTAGTTCATCATCTTGTAGTCGATCCAAAGATCAAGCCTGTCAGACAAAAGCTTAGAAAAATGCACCCCAAGGTGGCATTATTGCTCAAAGATGAATTAGAAAGAATGTTAGCTGCTAAGGTTATCCGACCTATTGACTATTCAGAGTGGATCTCCAACATGGTCCCTATCACTAAGCCTTCTGGTGACATCAGAATCTGCACTAATTTCAGAGATCTTAACAAAGCTTGTCCAAAAGATGATTTTCCCTTGCCCAACATAGATATGATTGTAGATCTTATAGCTGGACATGAAATTTTGTCCCTCATGGATAGATTTTTTGGGTATAATCAAATCAAGATTGCAGAAGAGGATCAACATAAGACAACATTCACTACCCCTTGGGGAACCTTTTGCTACAACATGATGCCTTTTGGCCTAAAGAATGCTGGGGATACCTATCAAAGAGCTATGACAGCCATTTTTCATGATCTCATCCATAGCATTTTGGATGATTATGTGGATGATATCTTGGTCAAGTCTCATACCTTCATGGATCATCTTGCTGACGTAGAGAAAGTCTTTGATAGGTTAGCCAAATATCATCTCATGCTGAATCCCCAAGAAATGTGTCTTTGGGGTCACATTTGGAAGGCATCTAGGCTTCATAGTTTCTAAATGAGGTATAGAGATCAACCCCAAGAAGGTCAAGGCTATCTTAGACATGCCTCCTCCCCAGACACTGCGAAAGCTTCGCTCTCTTCAAGGAAAGCTCCAATCTGTTCGGCGCTTCATCTCCCAGCTTGCAGATAAGTGTACACCATTTTCACATTTACTAAAGAAGGATGAGAACTTCAAGTGGGATCCTTTATGTCAGTGCAGCTTCGACCATCTCAAGCAGTACCTCATCAATCCCCCTATCTTGGTTCGACCAGTTCCTGGTCGTCCACTGATTTTGTACATATCAGCAACACCTACTGCTCTAGGGGCACTTCTAGCACAGCTTGATGACTACAACAGAGAAAGAGCCATCTACTACATCAGTAGAACCCTAGTTGGTTATGAACTCAATTACACTCCTATGGAAAAAGCTTGTTTGGCAGTTGTTTTCTCAACTCAAAAGCTTCGCCATTACATGCTAAGTCATACCATCCAACTAGTCTCCAAGATTGACCCTCTCAAGTATATGCTCTCTAGAACAGCACTTATAGGCCGTTTGGCCAAATGGGTTATGCTCCTTAGTGAATTTGACATCCAGTATGTGGATAGAAAGGAAATCAAAGGGCAAGCTATAGCAGATCACCTAGCTGATGCACCTCTAATAGATGCTTATCCGTTGATCACAGAATTTCCAGATGAGCATATCTGTCTAATTGAAGAACAACCCCCATGGAAACTTTATTTTGATGGCTCATACACATCTCATGGATCAGGGGCAGGAATATTGTTGATCACACCTCAAGGAGATTACATTCCAAAAGCCTTCAAGCTACAATTCCCTAGCACCAACAATATAGCTGAATATGAGGCCCTCATAGCAGGATTAAAGATAGCTGCAGAATGGAACATTGCTGATCTACAAATCTTTGGTGATTCTCAGCTCATCATCAAGCAAGCCCTAAATGAATATCAAACCAAAGATGAAAATCTATTACCCTACAAAGAGCTATTTGATCAACTAACCCAACATTTTACAAAGCTTCAGTTTACACAAGTGCCTCGAATACAGAACAAAGCAGCAGATGCTATGGCTACTATAGGCTCGCTCTTGGAAATTCCCCAAGCAGCTACACAATATGAGTTTTTAGTGGAGCAGCTCCTCACACCCGCCTATGCGAATGAGGATTCAAACTGTGTTTGTATCTTGGTTGGTCCCCAATCCCCTTGGTACCATGAGATTTACGCTTACCTTAACGATGGTATCATATCCCCTCACCTCACACGTACCCAATGCCAGAACCTCATCCGAAAATCATCTCGCTATGTTATCATAGCCAATACCCTATATCGTCGGGGTTATCACGATACTCTCTCTCGATGTTTAGACCAAAATGAGGCCGCGATGGTGTTAAAGGAAGTACACTCTAGACTTTGCGGTGCCCACACGAGTGGTATTGTCCTAGCGCGACAAATCCTTAGAGCAGGCTACTATTGGCCTACCATTGAAGAAGACTCCTGTGACTTTGTCATAAAGTGTCTCCCATGTCAGCAGCATGCAAATCTTGTGCACGCTCCAACACAAGATCTACAGCCTATTGCACCACCTTGGCCTTTCACTTGTTGGTGCCTTGATCTAGTTGGAACTATCACACCCCTCTCATCTGATGGACATAAATGGATAATAACAGCTATAGACTATTTCACTAATTGGGTGGAAGCAGTCCCCCTAGTCTCAGCTATAGGAGTTCAGGTCTCCAAGTTCATCTTGTACCACATTGTTTGCCGCTTTGGCATCCCATCCACCATCTTCATCGACCACGGAGGTAACTTTGAAAATCTCAACATGGAAGAATTATGCACTTCCCTCCACATCCATCACCACTTTTCTAGCCCATATTTCCCACAAGGTAATGGCTAGGCAGAGGCAACTAACAAAACCCTCCTCAAAATTCTAAAGAAAGTTATCAATGATTCTGGCCGTGATTGGCACCTACAAATAAATCCAACCCTATGCGCCTATCGAACTTCCTTCTGTACATCCACAGGCACAACTCCATACTCCTTAGTCTATGGTGCCGAAGCGGTACTACTTATAGAGGTTGAACTTCCCCTTGCGCATATCTTTGCAAGGGAAAATATTAGATGAAGAATATAGAGTAGCTCGACTCACCCAGCTAGATCTCTTAGACGAGAAGCGACAACAAGCCTATGATCATCTCACAGTCTATCAAACTCATCTCAAAAGGAATTTCAACAAGAAGGTGCTTCCATGACACTTTCAGCCAGGTGACATGGTCCTCAAAGAAAACATGAAAGTCCAAGTAGATTGAGAAAAGAAAGGCAAGTTTGAACCTACATGGCTTGGTCCTTATGTTGTCACTGCTTCCTTTGGCTCCAGAGCTTATCAGCTATCTACACCAGAAGGAGAACTCTTGAATGATCCTACTAACATCATTCATCTCAAGAAGTTCTATGCTTGAAGATCCTTGGTATACCCAGCTTTTGAAAAATACAAAAGAAAAAAATAGTAAAGAGAAATAAGCGTCCAATGGTGAAAAATTGGCAATTCAAGCACCTTGGATAGGTACCTTGGTGAAAACCTGGTAATTCAGGCGCCTTGTGTACTAAAGACTAATCCATTATCTATCACTATCCTATCCCTCATCCATTCACCCACCATCCCATAAGACACACTTGCTTGTTCCCTTGGTGTTCCAACCAAATATCCAAAATCTGATGAAGCTTGTAGATACCTCCTGTACAGCTTGTAAATTTTGTACCAAAGCTTGTATTATACCTTGTAAATCTTGTACCATACCGTGTCTATCCGAATCTTGTCCAAGGTTTGTACCATATTCCAGCCTATAAATAATCCTGTATCCTAGCTTGTATACTATCACGTGCACACACAAAACCCCATTTTCACTTAAGCTTTTCGCAAACCATCTACCTATCCACCTATCACCTATTATAAACATCCCATCCTTCACAAACATTTCCATCTCACAAAAACCAAAACATGAACAAACTTGTACATTTTTAACATATCTTGGTCCATCATCTTGTACATCCTCTTTAGCTTAGTACCATTGTATCTATCCAGCAGTCGTGTCAGTTCGTCCTTGATCAGCATCTTGCACCCATCACACATCTTGGTTAGCTATTCCAATGCATCCTTTAGCTAGATTTCCTGTCACCAAAGTGTTATCTTTCTTAGTTCAGCTTGCCAGACGCATCACTCATCCAAATCCAGCAGCTTAGGTGCTCTCCGATAGGTCCTTGCAGGATATAGCTTTCCTCATGTCTGATCTTGGTCCGTTAGTACCTCGTCCTACCCATCTCGTTGGCAAATGATTCTCTTTTGGATTTTCGCTTTCTTTTGATTTGGACTCTTCCCTGTTGGGTCTTGAAATATCTTTTCCAAGCCATCTCCTTGTTCCCTCCTCAAGGTTGCCACGATCTTCCATATCATGGTATGCTACGAATGGGGCAATCAGAGCGTAAGGTCTTGATCATGTCTTTTGCTTGTTTTCTTTTCTGCTTGTGGGTTACCCAGTGTCGGTTCCACTCTCATTCTTTCGAGATTCATGTGTGATGCTGGGACAATCCTTGTGTGTTTGTTTTAAGTCAGTCTGTCAGTCCTCTGGATAGTTGGTGAAAAGGCCTTGATGTTCTTGGTAACCTTGGAAATTAACCAACAGTCCTATAGAAAATCTAGTGCTCAACTACATGGTGGTACTTCTCTTTGAAGCATCCCCCCACTCAAAAAGCTTCAATGGTTTTCCTTCATCTCCATTATCCCCCATCCATATCCAACATCCATCTCTCCTACCCCAACTTATGCATCAGTATCTCTTTGAATCACTCCTCACCTTTAGCTTTAGGGATCCACAATCTTAGTCTTAGGGATCCACTAATCCAAATCAATCCACCAAGCCTCACCTTTCGAGATCCACAATCCTAGTCCTAGGGATCTCCGAAACCCATCTTCCACCAATCTGACTCTTTGAAATCCTGTTGCATCGGCTTTTTATCCCCTCATCCATCTCCCCATCCTAGATTCCTTTTATAGCGCTCCGCTCCTTCATCCTCTGCAATCCCTGAGATCTTAAGCTTGCTTCCTCTTGTGCCTCTGATTCTCCTTTATCATTCTCCCATAGTGAGAGTTTGAGCTAATTCAGCCCCTTCTCTTTGCCAATCTAAGTTTCCTTGCTCATCCGAGATTCTTGTACTTTTCAAGAAGCCATCGAGCCTCGCTTTCTCTCCCCGCCGCCTTCTTGAGGGGGCATCTCACAGTCCATTCTCTCCTATTCTGCTCTAGCTTTGGGCATCTTATTTTCTTATCTTTGATGCCATGCCACTTGCGGCATCACATCAAAGAGGGGCAAAATGTAGACACCTAAAAACCTTTAGAAAATAAAGTATTTTTATTTTGTGAAAAATCTCTGATGACATCATCATTTATTGATTAATTATTTAATTAATTAATTAATTAATTTTTATGCCATTAAATCCCTTTATCTTAATTAAAAATATTTAATTAAGGAATCCCTCCCAAAAATGTTTAAATCTTATTTAAACATTATTTCCTTATTTATTAATTATTTAATTAATAAATTGACCAAAAATCCTAAAATAAATAAAAAAATTATTTTTTGCCCAAAACTTGGCCAATTTCCTTATGACCAATAACCTCTTCCAAAATCTTCTAATCCTTCTTTAATTTCGATTAAAGGCTAATCCCATCATTTCCTACCCCTAATCCCAACTCAAAATATTTAATTAAGATTAAATATTAATCCTCATGTTTATTAAAAAAGTTTTAATAAATATCTCCTCAACCCAAACCCTTGAAATAAATAAAACTTTATTTATTTCCTAAAAATCTAATTTATCCTCATCCTAAGAAGTTCTAGACTCTTCTAGAAAGTCTTCATCCTCATCCTAGGAAATTCTAGACTATTCTAGAAAGTCTTTATCCTCATCCAAAATCTAGACTCTTCTAGAAGATGTCTTTAAACCTAATCCTAATCCCCTCCTAACCGTGTCACATTCCCTAAACATGGGTTAAAACTTACTAACCCAAGCCAAAGTTAACAAATATCTCCTCCTTCACCCACCCTCATTAAATGTCATCCACTTGCCCATCCCTAAGCTAATCCTAAACCATCCTAATCCATCCTCTAATCATTTGCACAAGCCTAAACAAGCTTAAAACCTTCCTAATCAAGTCCAAGTCGAAATTGCTCTCATCACCCTCAAAATATCTCAACCATAAAACTTTATGAAGTCCACTAGGTCATAAATGACTCTTACAAGCTCTTTTATTGCTCTTACAAGTCATTATGAGGGTCTTTATGAAGATTTTATCCCTTGAGCCTCCTTTGTTGACTCATCCTTCCCCTTTCCTCTATCCTCTCACCATGTGACATGTGTCACTCCTTAATTGGCTATAAGGAAGCACAATCCATGTGCTCTCTTCTCATGCAATCTGAGCCCTCCATGAGCTTTTTCCCATCCTTGCATCTTAGCCCTCAATCCCTCAAGCCTCTTTCCTATAAATTGGATCCTTCCCCTTTGCAAAATAACACAATCCATGAAGTAAAGTTATAATGCTATTTTGATAGCCAAATCCATACTAAAGCCATCTATCCACACCAAAAATCCACAATCATCCATTGAAGCCTTTGGAAGCATATTGAGCATACATCCTATCCATTTAAATAAAGCTACTCAACAAGAGAGCTTCTTATTGAGAGAGTCCATTAATGGCTCATATTCTCAATTGAGAGCTCATCTTAGTCTATCTTGAAGTTTATGAATTTTGTTTAGTTTGTAGAAGCTTTATTTAAATTTGGTTTCTATTAGCATACTAACATTGCTCATATACAATAGACACAAAGCTAAATTTTGTATATTTATAAAGAAAAATCAGCCTACCATAATATCAAGCACCATAAATTTAAATCGAATGAAATTATAATGGAATGAAAATTGTACAATCTTTGTCAAAGCATTTGAAATCGGCAAATATCACCAACCAACAGATAAATCATAACTAACAACCTACAGACTTAAGAAATTACAGATACGGCTTGGCAGAACCATTCCATTTATCCCAATATATCAAAGAACCTTAAAAATTCCAATTCATAATGATATCCTTTGTATCCTTATCGAAAAGACCAGAAAGATTTCCTAAGGAGGCATGCCATATATGAATTTGATATAGTAAAAAACTACACTACCTACTAGGATATTGAAAAATCCTCCTCAATGGTGATGTCAATCCATAACTATCTCCAGAAAAATTCCAAATACTCAAAAAAGAGCTATATAACCAAGGTATAAATAAACAAAGTATTAATGAAATTTAAACTACATATTTTTCAGGTCTAAGTGTTTTAGCATAATGATGAAATTCACATACATTTATCATATGTAGAAGCCATAATAGTGCTACATTAGCAGATCAAAACAAAAGGCATCCCAAAATATGACATGAATCGAACCCTAAAATACTACTTAAATACTAAATCCTGATCGCAACCAGAAAGGAACTATCTCAGCAAGCAACCCTCAATAGGAAGATGAGGGTAAGAACCAAACCCTTGAGATAAACATAATATAAAAAATTGAATAGATTATAGTCAATACCATATATTATATATAGCTTCCAAATTGTCTACATTATCAAAAAAGATAAGTCTTGGAGATTAAAATAGTACTTAAAGGAAATTATACATGTATAATAAGCTAAGACCCTCAAACAAAGTATCTTTAAGTGTACTAACAAAACTGCTATTTATGCATAACCATGGAACCATAAGTTACAGATTCTGACCCGCAGAAGTTGACAATTTCAAGCTAGACCTATGCCTTCCTTCTAGAGAACTATGATCACATCTGTGATATCACTGAGCTACTCCACACGGTAATTGGGAGGGAACTCAAAGTCAAATTTCCCTCTACTTGTCTTTTCTGCATTTGGGGTGCAAAAATCCAAATCATCAAAATTGTCAAATGTTACTCTCGGCTCGATGTAAGCATTAAATAGGCGAAGGTAATTAGTGAGCCACTCCACATTTTTTTCTGCTATGATTCCCCTCCAACGAAGGAGAAATTGCAGACTAGCCTCCATTTTAGGCCATTCATGATAGAATGCTAAGTTCTCTCGGATGACTTGGGATTGGCAACAAGGAGCAGTGTCTAAATCCAGGTGGCCCAAAGGAAGATTCATGTACTTTTTTAGGGAAGGGAATCCTAAATTTTCTATCTATACTATATACTGCTTGTTCTAATCCCTTTCTCCAAGAAGGGACAAATAGGTCATGACAAAGCCTTACAACGTCATCTACTCCCATTTTGGCTCTTACCAGGCAGCCAATAAATGACCCGATAATGTTACTGTTTGTTCTCCAAGTATATTGGTAGTCAAACACTCCCTCACCCAGAGCTTTATTAATTGCAAGTCGAGTCAAGTCATCCACCGGGTATAAAATCCTATTCCATCTCTTTGGTTTCACCATCCCATGGAAGGCCATAGTGTGATTCTCGAAGGCATGGAAAAGAACAACATTGGACTCCATACTAAGTCGTGGCAATGAAAATGAAAGACCCAGAAGAAATGCCTTTAAATAATACAAGGAAACTTCTGGATTTGATCATGTAAACTACAGCCTCCAAATCGCCAAAGCAAGGCAACAATTTTCAATTAAATACGAAGTACCAAAGCTCATGTGATACCATGATGGAAGGCATGATAATAAGAGGCTCTAGGAAAGCTTAAATATGCAGCTGATGCAGGAATGATGAGTACCGATGCCATTCCTCTTATATGAATAATGCATATATGTTAATTCAAAGGTGAACCTATTCAGAGATCATAAGATTTGGGAGCGATATGTGATAGATCAAGCAAGACATGTGTGAAGTAATACAAAGGAAAAAACAAACTTGTAAACTACTATTCAAGCAAAGAAAGAAATAAAATAAAATAAAGGATAATTGAAAAATTATAGTGAAAGAGAGAAACTGTTGTTTAATAATAGAGAATTAACTCCATCTGCTCCCTCCTTCGCTAATTGATCTGCAAGTTGATTGCCTTCCCTATAAATATGACCGATCCTATAATCATCTAGCTTATCGATTAGGGAGAGGACCACTTCTAGATGAGAGTAAGGATCCAATTAGGAGTTGACCTTTTTCTAATAGCGTTTACAATAATTTGAGAATTGCCTTCGATGACAACTTTAGGAAGGTTAAGCTTATGACATAATTTGATCCCTTGACAAAGAGCCTCAAGTTCTGCTAGATTGTTGGATGTAGGATGAATTGACATTGCTTTCTTGGTAATCCAAAGCCCATCCTCATTATGAATTATGCATCCAATACCGGCTATACCCGGATTACCGCAAGCTGGTCCATCAAAATTCAGTTTGACCCAACCAATAGGTGGTGGCTCCCAATTGCAATTATTCCTAGCTTCTCTATTGGCCTTTGAATAATATAAGGGTGGATTAATCAAATTAGGCCAGAGTTTGTTCATGAGGCCATCCCGATTTGAGAATGAGCCTTCCTCTAGTCGCGAGTTCCTTAAATGAGAGTTGATTGTTTCTACAATACTAGCTTTTATTTTGGAAATAAGAGCTTTCAGTTTGAGTTCCAAATTATGAAAAATATGATGATTCCTTTCATTCCAAATTTCCTAGATCAGGATAGAAGGGGAGATATTCCAAATTTTACTATAAACACCCTTAACGAGATTCAAGGGCCATCCCAAAAGAAAATCAAATAAAGATTTTGGGAAGGGGGAAGACCATCCCAACATCTACCTAAGCCACTCCCAACAACTTTGGGAGTAAGGGCAAAGATACAAAAGATGGTCCACATTTTCAGTGCTTTGTTGACATAGAGCACATCTAGAGGGGCCCTGAATGCCAAGGATGTTTAATCTATCCATAGATAGAATCCTATTTTGTATAGCTAGCCATAGAAAGAAACTAGCTTTCGGTAGGCAAGCGAAATCCCAGCATAGCTTTAATGGGATATCCACTGATTCTGGTCTATGAGCTTCAAGAATGGCCCTATAACCACTTTTGACATTATATTTCCCATCATTAGATGCAGCCCAAATTAAAGTATCTCTTTTGTCCGACTGCTTAAGTTCCCTCTTTTCCAAAATCTTCTCAAAGAAATTAACTAACTCATCGTCAAGACCTAAACCTCTGACAGATTTCCATTTCCATACTGGAGAGCCTTCTGAGTCCATCAAATTTTTATAATCCCTGACTTTGTTACCCCACAAATCAGTTAATCTATTTTTAAGTGTTAGAGGAACATTATATGAGGAAAGTGGGGTTTTGCCATCCTAGGAGTCTTCCTAGAATAGGGCCTCATTACCCGACCCAATATCCCTTGTTAGGAATTTAAAAATCAAATTACGACATTTGATCATAAAGTTCCAACATTCTGAACCTTTAAGAGGGGAGATAATTTTAAAGATCAAAAGCGGATCATCCGCAATTAGGTATTTATTATAGAGAATTTTAGCCCATTTATAGTTACTTTCGTGGTATAGGTGCCAAATGAGCTTTGCTCCTAGGGCTTCATTTTGCCATTGTAGGTTTTTAATCGCTAAGCCTCCTAATACTTTAGGTTTACAAATATTTTTCCACTTGATGAGAGCCAATTTATTATCATCCTCTTGATCATTCCATACAAAATTTCTCATCTTGGATTCAAATTTTTTAAGATTCTACTTAGGAAGAGGAAGGCACGAGAGTGGGTAAGTCGGAATGGTTGATAGTACTGTATGGATCTTAGTGCATTTCTCAGCCTTTGTGAGCCATCTAGCCTTCCAAAAACATAGTTTAGAATCCAATTTTTCAAGGGTGTTGTCCCAAATCTTTCCTAATTTTAGACCTTTCTCTAGGGCTATAACAAGATATTTGCAAGGAAAAGATCCTTTCTTATAACCCATAATCCTACAAATTTGTTGTTCCATTTCTAACTTAGTGTTTATGAAGAAAATTTTAGACTTAAGATCATTAACCTTCTAACCTAAGGCTTCCATATAAGTGTTTATAATACTTTTGAGAGAATGAGCTTCTGAGGTCGTACTTTTCCTAGGAAGAATAGTGTCATTAGCAAACTACTGGTGGGTGATGTTAGGCAAATTTGTCCAGACAGTGATGCCAGAAATTTTGTGGTTATTATATGCATTTTTCATGGCTCTCCCAAAGGCTTCAGCCATGATGATGAAAAGAGAGGAGGATAAGGGGTCCCCCTGCCAGATGCCTCTCGATATATCAAAAAAACCTTCTGGTGTACCATTGATGAGAACCAAGATTCTAGGAGTTGAGATAAATTTGAAGATTAGATTAAATAATATATTATTATTATAATAATATTAAAATAAAATATAATGGATTATATATAATGATATATTTGTAACATTTTATAAAGATATAAATTTAACATAATTAGATATTAAATATTAAATATAGTTGATCTTAAAATATAATATATTATAGTATATATTAATTTATAAATATAATAATATTATATTTGATAATATAATAATATAGATAGATAGTATTTAGATTAATAATATAATAAAACTAAGGAGATGGAAAGAAACATCCTTTCATATGTAAGAATATAAATGAAGAAATCATATTAAGGAAAAATGGCATTTAGAAATAACTTTATATCAAAAATTGCAAAAAAACTAAAAGGATAATGGAAAAGGGTCATTACAATTAGTATTAGAACATCGATCTTGCCGTCTTATAATTTATAAATACTATGCAAAAAAATAATAATAGAAAAAATCAATATTCAAAGATATTTGATAATTGCATTGAGAAAACTTGATTCTTAAGGAGGAGGGAAGAGTACAGGAAGACGACAAGGAAAGCATTGTTGTATCATTAATGGGAATACTGACACAGAAGAGATAATTCTGACATAACAATCAAAGACATTCATATTTAACTTAAGACAATAGGTTTTGTGAGAGGATAATGGAAGCATCAGAGACATAAAAAGTTAGAAAATGAGAACACAGTAAAAATCAATCAACTTTTTATATATACAGTCAACAAAAAATGGATAATAAAATCAGTAAGATTATTGATAGGGGTTGAGTTAGCATTTGGAAAGGTGAAAAATCTAGATATGAGTCTAGATTAGCAAAAAATAGGGAAAAAATATCAATAACAAGAAGATACAACTAACAATAGTGATCATCAGGAAGAACAGACGGTGAGAACAATTATATCCTTTCCTCAGACACCAACATTGCTATGAAATTTTAAGAGTTTTTCTCATCTAATTGTTTCTCAGTAGCATATCACTAATGGGAATATAAGGGATATGAATCTAGTCATCAATGAACAACAACTAAGACTATGGAATAATAGTGTTTTGTTTCAAAACAATGATTCCAATTCTGCCAATACTATCTATCTCCATTTGAGAAGGGAGCATTGTCATTAATAATATTTGACTAATATAAGGTAATCAACTGCATTATTGGATAAGAATTCCTTGAGCTAATTATATAGAAACCATTAAGAAGATGAATGAAAAAAGAAATATATATATATATATATATATATAAACAAAATCAAGAGAACCAATACGGGATATATATTCAATTAAAAGAAGAGAGATGATCTAAGAATACACAAGCCAATACATTCATATCAAGGCCAAGGATGAATTGCATAGGAAGAATACACACGCACAAATGTGTATATGTTAATGGAATTCGAGGATAGAAGGAAGAGAATAGGTTATATGAAAACCCCTAAGGGCCCGTTTGGTTGCAAGCGTAGGAATTGAGAATTAGAATAGAAAATTTGAATGAGAATGGAGAATGAAGAATAGGAATGGAAAACTACAATCCAATCTTGTTTATCCCTTGTTTGGTTATGCAAGCTTAAATTGGAATAGGGTTAACTTGCAATCGGAGCCATTTCTAAAGAACTTGTGGTCGAGTTGATTAATGACCATCTGCAAGGGCAAAGATGTCTTATAGTCTTTCATTATTTGTGGAAGCTTTCAACAGAAAATAATATCATGGATAAACTTGGTCTACCAGCCCATAGAGATTGCAATGTTTTGGTGACCACGAGAAATGTGGAGGTTGCCCAAAATTCAAACGCTCATGTTTTTAAGATGAATATTTTATCAAATGATGACGGCTGGGATCTATTCACATTCTACACTTTTCTAGTTGGGATCTATTCATTGGACTTGGAAGAGGTGGGTCGTGATATTGTGAAGTGTGGAAATTTACCTCTGCCTAGCAAAATGATAGCAGCATCTCTTGCAAATATTTGAAAATATTTTTGAAGATGCAATCAGTGCCATTGGAAAATCGCTGAAATATTTGAAAATATTGAAAATAGAGTTCCAGCGCTCACCCCAGGTCAAAGCGGATTTGAAAATTTAATCAAATGTGAGAAAGTTAAAATGAATGCAAGAATAGCAATTCTAATTATAGGTATTTTTTGGAATGGACAAAAGCTCATTTTGGGGCTAAAATGAGAATATGTATTCCTATTCCCTATTCCTATTCCACGCACCAAACAAAGAATACAAATCATATTCTAATTTCCTATTCCTATTCTGGTTGTATTCCAGCAACCAAACAGGCCCTAAATTCAGCGAAAGAATCCCCTTAGATGGGTTATTGGTATGGGAATATTTATGAAAGCATAAATGGGTATCAAGAAAGTTATGGCTCTCTGTCTATTACATCTACTTGACTTCCAATTACTAAATTTTTGAAAGCATATTATTCTATGGATATGAATATCTACCAATCTCCACATGAGAAGATGATGAAAATAGGATCATCACAATGTTACACATGGACTGGCTCATAACTGAAGGTTTTTTAACCAAATAAATCATAGGACACTGCATCATGTAACATAGGAAGAAGTAAATTTGTATGTGTTGATCAACTTATTTCAAAGGCAATCAAACTTCAAGGTGGGTCTCTGTATTACAAAGGTATGATTCATTATTTATTATTTAGAATACATTTACATTAATTTATTTTAAATTACTTTAAATTATGTCAAATATTTTAAAGAAATCTATATTTCATTAAGAGATATTAGGCTTGTATAGCATGGGAAACATGTTAACAAATAAATAATATCTTAATTTCAAATGATATGTTGATAAAGATTTGAGACTTTTTGGAGCATGAAACAAATATTTTCTAAATCTCAATTATGGATATTCTAGGATTATAAGTGAAACTCTATTAAGGGTCATTACAAGTGGAGCACTCATAAGTTTATTTAAATTATGATTTAGATGTAGGTATGCTCTGATACCACTAATGTAGATACGCTCTGATACCACTGATAGAGGGACACACCACCCTTACCAACTCACAACCAATAATGCAAAAATATGAAGACAATTTTATTATACCTGAAAATTCAATAGCAATTACAATAACATTTTTTCCAAGATCTCTCAAGATCCAATCCAAACCCAAGCTAGTCCAGATCCACACTCTGGTAGAAACCTCTGAGATCTCAACTTGTGCTCGCAAGCCACCAAGCAACCTCCTTGTTTCTAAACCGCAATCACTAGCTCTTCTCCAACTTTATCCAAGATCCAAGTGTAAACTGCCTCACATTCGGCGCTCTGTCTACACACTCACAAGTCCATCACAATCCTGCTGTAAACTGCCTCACATTCGGCACTCTGTCCACAGACTCAGGAAAACTCACTCTTCACTTCCTCCTTCTCTCTCACAACTTCCAAGCTTTCCAAGCTTCCACTACTCAAGTTTCTCCTCCTCAAGCTTCCCCTTGAGCTTCTACTCCTCAAGCTTCCCAAGCTTCCCCTTGAGCTTTCACCTTCTTCTCGAGCTTCTCCTTGAGCTTGATTAGAAATGATCATATGCCTTGCTTAAATAGGCACTTACCACCCTATGCATGACTTATCCACAACCTTCTAGAATTCCTCCTACACAATATCCACAACCTTCTAAAACTTCCATAACCTTCTAGAATTACAACTAAGCACCACCATGTGGCCCAATTAGAAAATTACATTTCCTTTATGGATCACAACAAATATTAAATGCAAGATTTAAGAAACTTTCCACAAGCTTCTAAGATGCCACCTACACACCTCGATTAATGTAATGACAACTTCTTCTTCTTTTTTGCCTTTTTTTTCTTTTTCAAATTTTTTTTTTTTTTTTTTTTCCAATAATTTTCCAATGCAAGATGCTCCTGCATCATTTATTATATCCAGATTTGACTTCAATAGAATCTCTTATTCTTCCTAAATTGAACATTCAACCCCAACAAATGTGAGGATCTACCTAAGTCTTACAGTGAATAGGGAGTTTGCGAAAGGGAGACTAATTTGGTCAAAGTGAGGAGAAGATTCCCAAAACAGGCTTTGTTCATGAGGAAGCCTCTTGAAGACTATTTCTACTTAAGCATAGTAATTATCTACCATTCACTATAGGAATAGGACAATGTAAATCCAAACAACACATACATTATTGTTTCCAAGTATCTATCTACCTCAAAGTCATATGGTGAATGCAGATCTTGTGAAGGGAGACGGGAGTAATTTGGTCATGTTGAGGTGAGATCCCCAAAATGGGCTTTGTTTATGATGCAACCTCAAGTAGATTGTTTCCATACCCAAGTACAATTAAGAACATGTATGTGTAGTAAATAAGCATATCAAAGAGATAAATAGTATACTTTGAAGTTTATACATCATATTTAATGTCTTTATGTGTATACTTTGTGTCTAGTTCATGTATTCTTGCATCAATGTAAATATTGTGTGTCTACTTTGTGTCTTTATGCATTAATATGTATATATTGTATGAGTCTCACAGAAGGCCATAGTGCGATTCTCGGAGGCATAGAAAAGAACAACATTGGACTCCATACTATGTCGTGGCAATGAAAATGAAAGACCCAAAAGAAATGCCCCTAAATTATACAAGGAAACTCTAGATTTGATCATGTAAACTATAGCCTCCAAATCGCCAAAGCAAGGCAACAATTTTCAATTAAATGCAAAGTACCAAAGCTCGTGAGATACCATGATGGAAGGCATGATTACAAGAGGCTTCGGACAAGCTTAAATATGTGACTGATGCAGGAATGATGAGACAAGTACCGATGCCATTCCTCTTATATAAATAATGCATATATGTTAAGTCGAAGGTGAACCTATTCAAAGATCATAAGATTTGGGAGTGACATATGATAGATCAAGCAAGACGTGTGTGAAGTAACACAAAGGAAAAAACAAAATTGGAAACTACTATTCAAGCAAAGAAAGAAATTAAATTAAATAAAAGATAATTGAAAAATTAAAGTGAAAGAGAGATATTGTTGTTTAATAATAGAGAGTTAACCCCATTTGCTCCCTCATTCGCTAATTGATCTACAAGTTGATTGCCTTCCCTATAAATATGACCGATCCTATAATCATCTAGCTTATCAATTAGGGAGAGGACCACTTCTAGATGACAGTAAGGATCCAATTAGGAGTTGACCTTTTTCTAATAGCGTTTACAATAATTTGAGAATTGCCTTCGATGACAACTTTAGGAAGGTTAAGCTTATGACATAACTTGATCCCTTGACAAAGAGCCTCAAGTTCTGCTAGATTGTTGGATGTAAGATGAATTGACATTGCTTTCTTGGTAATCCAAAGCCCATCCTCATTATGAATTATGCATCCAATACCGGCTATACCCGAATTACCGCAAGCTGCTCCATCAAAATTCAGTTTGACCCAACCAATAGGTGGTGGCTCCCATTTGCAATTATTCCTAGCTTCTCTATTGGACTTTGAATAATATAGGGGTGGATTAATCAAATTAGGCCAGAGTTTCTTCATGAGGCCATCCCAATTTGAGAATGCGCCTTCCTCTAGTCGTGAGTTCCTTAAATGAGAGTTGATTGTTTCTACAATACTAGCTTCTATTTTGGAAATAAGAGCTTTAGGTTTGAGTTCCAAATTGTGAAAAATACGACGATTCCTTTCCTTCCAGATTTCCTAGATTAGGATAGAAGGGGAGATATTCCAAAGTTTACTATAAACACCCTTAACAAGATTCGAGGGCCATCCCAAAAGAAAATCAAATAAAGATTTTGGGAAGGGGGAAGACCATCCCAACATCTACCTGAGCCACTCCCAACAACTTTGGGAGTAAGGGCAGAGATACAAAAGATGGTCCACATTTTCAGTTCTTTGTTGACATAGAGCACATCTAGAGGGGCCTTGAATGCCAAGGATGTTTAATTTGTCCATAGATAGAATCTTATTTTGTATAGCTAGCCATAAAAAGAAACTAGCTTTCGGTAGGCAAGCGAAATTCCAGCATAGCTTTACTAGGATATCCCCCGATTTCGGTCTATGAGCTTCAAGAATGGCCCTATAACCAATTTTGGCATTATATTTCCCATCATTAGATGCGGCCCAAATTAAAGTATCTCTTTTGTTCGACTGCTTAAGTTCCCTCTTTTCCAAAATCTTCTCAAATAAATTAAGTAACTCATCGTCAAGACCTAAACCTCTGAGGGATTTCCATTTCCATACTGGAGAACCTTCTGAGTCCATCAGAGTTTTATAATCCCTGATTTTGTTAACCCACAAATCAGTTAATCTATTTCTAAGTGTCAGAGGAACATTGTAGGAGGAAAGTGGGGGTTTGCCATCTTAGGAGTCTTCCCAGAATAGGGCCTCATTACTCGACCCAATATCCCATGTTAGGAATTTACAAATCAAATAACGACATCTAATCATAAAGTTCCAACGTTTTGAACCTTTAGGAGGGAAGATAATTCTAAAGATCGAAAGTGAATCATTTGCAATTAGGTATTTATTATAGATAATTTTAGCCCATTTACAGTTACTTTCGTCTTATAGACACCAAATGAGCTTTGCTCCTAGGGCTTCATTTTGCGACTGTAGGTTTTTATCCCTAAGCCTCCCAATACTTTAGGTTTACAAATATTTTCCCACTTGATGAGAGCCAATTTATTATCATCCTCTCGATCGTTCCATACAAAATTTCTCATCTTGGATTCAAATTTTTTTAAGATTCTGCTTAGGAAGAGGAAGGCACAAGAGTGGGTAAGTCGGAATGGCTGATATTACTACATGAATCTTAATGCATTTCCCAGCCTTTGTGAGCCATCTATCCTTCCAAGAACATAATTTAGAATCCAATTTTTGAAGGGTGTTGTCCCAAGCCTTTCCTGATTTTAGACCTTTCTCTAGGGCTATAACAAGATATTTGCAAGGAAAGGATCCTTTCTTATAACCCATAATCCTACAAATTTGTTGTTCCATTTCTGACTTAGTGTTTATGAAGAAAATTTTAGACTTAAGATCATTAACCTTCTGACCTGAGGCTTCCATATAAGTGTTTATAATGCTTTTGAGAGAACGAGCTTCTGAGGCCGTACTTTTCTCGAGAAGAATAGTGTCATTAGCAAACTGCTAGTGAGTGATGTTAGGCAGATTTGTACAGACAGTGATGTCAGAAATTTTGTGGTTATTATATGCATTTGTCACGGCTCTCCCAAAGGCTTCAACCATAATGATGAAAAGAGAGGAGGATAAGGGGTCCCCCTGCCGAATGCCTCTCGATATATCAAAATAACCTTCTGGTGTACCATTGATGAGAACCAAGATTTTAGGAGTTGAGATAAATTTGAAGATTAGATTAAATAATATATTATTATTATTATAATATTAAAATAAAATATAATGGATTATATATAATGACATATTTGTAACATTTTATAAAGATATAAATTTAACATAATTAGATATTAAATATTAAATATAGTTGATCTTAAAATATAATATATTATAGTATATATTAATTTATAAATATAATAATATTATATTTGATAATATAATAATATAGATAGATAGTATTTAGATTAATAATATAATAAAACTAAGGAGATGGAAAGAAACATCCTTTCATATGTAAAAATATAAATGAAGAAATCATATCAAGGAAAAATGGCATTTAGAAATAAATTTATATCAAAAATTGCAAATAAACTAAAAGATAATAGAAAAGGGTCATCACAGTTGGTATTAGAACATCGATATTGTCATCTTATAATTTATAAATATTATGCAAAAAAAAATTATAGAAAAAATCAATATTCAAAGATATTTGATAATTGCATTGAGAAAACTTGATTCTTAAGAAGTGGGGAAGAGTACAGGAAGACGACAAGGAAAGCATTGTTGTATCACTAATGGGAATACTGACACAGAAGAGATAATTCTGAGATAACAATCAAAGACATTCAGATTTAATTTGAGACAAATGGTTTTGTGAGAGGATAATGGAAGCATCTTCGTCAGAAAGAGAGACATACAAAGTTAGAAAATGAAAACACAATAAAAACCAATCAACTTTTTATATATACAGTCAACAAAAAAATGGATAATAAAATCAGTAAGATTATTGATAGGGGTTGAGTTAGCATTTGGAAAGGTGAAAAATCTAGATATGAGTCTAGTTTAGCAGAAAATAGGAAAAAATATCAATAACATGAAGATACAACTAACGATAGTGATCATCAAGAAGAATAGACAGTGAGAACAATTATATCCTTTCCTCAGACACCAACATTGCTATGAAATTTTAAGTGTTTTTCTCATGCAATTGTTTCTCAGTCCCATATCACTAATGGGAATATAAAGGATACGAATCCAGTCATCAATGAACAACAACTGAGACTATGGAATAATAGGGTTTTGTTTCAAAACAATGATTCCAATTCTGCCAATACTATCGATCTCCATTTGAGAATGGAGCATTGTCATTAATAATATTTGACTAATATAAGGTAATCAACTGCGTTATTGGATAAGAACTCCTTGATCTGAGAATACACAAGCCAATACATTCAGATCAAGGCCAAGGATGAATTGCGTAGGAAGAATACACACACACAAATGCGTGTATGTCAATGGAATACAAGGAGAAGGAAGAGAATAGGTTATATGAAAACCCCCAAAGTCAACAAAAGAATCCCCTCAGATGGGTTATTGGTATAGGAATATTTATGAAAGCATAAATGGATATCAAGAAAGTTATGGCTCTCCGGCCATTGCATCTACTTGACTTCCAATTACTGAATTTTTGAAAGCGTATTATTCTACAGATATGAACATCTACCAATCTCCACATGAGGAGATGATGAAAATGGGATCATCACAATGTTACATGTGGACTGGCTCATAAATGAAGGTTTTTTAACCAAATAAATCATAGGACACTACATCATGTAACATAGGAAGAAGTAAATTCATATGTGTTGATCAACTTATTTCAAAGACAATCAAACTTCAAGGTGGGTCTGTATTACAAAGGTATGACTAATTATTTATTATTTAGAATACATTTACATTAATTTATTATAAATTACTTTAAATTATGTCAAATATTTTAAAGAAATATATATTTCATTAAGAGGTATTAGGCTTGTATAGCACTGGAAACATGTTAACAAATAAATAATAACTTAATTTTGATATGTGGATAAAGATTTGAGACTTTTTGGAGCATGTAACAAATATTGTCTAAATTCTAATTATGGATATTCTAGGATTATAAGTGAGACTCTATTAAGGGCCATTACAAGTGGAACAATCATAAGTTGATTTAAATTATGATTAATTATATCCAGATTTGACTTCAATAGAATCTCTTATTCTTCCTAAGTTGAACATTCAACCAACAAATGTAAGGATCTACCTAAGTCTTATAGTGAATAGGGAGTTTATGAAAAGGAGAGTAATTTGGTCAAAGTGAGGAGAAGATTCCCAAAACGGGCTTTGTTCATGAGGGAGCCTCTTGGAGACTATTTCTACTTGAGCATAGTAATTATCTATGATTCACTATAGGAATAGGACAATGTAAATTCAAACAATACGTACATTATTGTTTCCAAGTATCTATCTACCTCAAAGTTGTATAGTGAATGCAGATCTTGTGAAAGGAGATGGGAGTAATTTGGTCATGTTGAGGTGAGATCCCCAAAATGGGCTTTGTTCATGAGGGAGCCTCAAGTAGATTGTTTCCATACCCAAGTACAATTAAGAACATGTATGTGTAGATAAATAAACATATCAAAGAGATAAATAGTATACTTTAAAGTTTATACATCATATTTAATGTTTTTATGTGTATACTTTGTGTCTAGTTCATGTATTCTTGCATCAATGTGTATACTTTGTGTCTACTTTGTGTCTTCATGCATTAATGTGTATACATTGTATCTATTCATACTTCATGATTTTGTGAGCATGATCATTATTTTAATAATCCAAAGTAAAATGATCAAAGCATAGGAATCACTTTAACCAAAGTCCTTGAATTTAAGATTATAAGGTGTTGACTTACAATTAGAAAATGCTTGAGGGCAAGCAATTTGAGGAAGGGCGGACTTGTCATGAGCCCAAATTAATAGGATATATAAATATTAAAATAATATATTATTAGCAGTCACATGCTTTTGTACATGCAACAAGTGCACTGATAGGAGATAGATTTAAAAGAAAAATGTAGAATGAACATTAAATAATTTAAATATAAGTTTCTTTAAAATAAAAATACAAAAATAAAAAATTTGAAGATTAAAACATAGATATAAAATTTACAATATTTTAAAAAATTGAATATTGCTTAAGAAATATGTTCAATAATTTCAAGATTTTACAATTAAATTCAATTTTTCAAATATGAAAAAAATAATCATTTTTAAAAAACCCCATCAAAAAATCTATTACAAAAAATTAATAATAGAAATACAAAAAAATAATATGAAAAAATAAAGATGTCTCTAAGAAATATTATATTGACTAAATAAATTATAAAAACTGAAAAACAATATTTAAAGAAAAACTAAACTAACATAAAAAAATAATTTTAAAAATAAAACTTAAATCAATTTAAAAAATCAAAAGTTAAACAAATAGAGATCACAACATAAGCTAAAAGGTGGAGATCACAAGTAATTATTTTTAAATAAATAAGAAAAGAAAAGCAATCGTTAAAAGTGGATATTTAAAATATAATCTTATGTGAACAAATTAAATTATTAATAATTTTCAATTTAAATAACATAATATTTACTAAAATCTTTTAAATAGATTAATAAATATTATTTATTTAAATTACATTTATCAAATATTTTTTAAAAAAAAAAATTAATAAGAGAAATACAAAAAAAAAATGTCTAACAAATATTCTATTGACTAAATAAATTATAGAAACTAAAAAATAATATTTGAAGAAAAAATTAAACTAATATAAAAAAATTAATTAAAATAATTTAAAAGCTAAATTTAAATCAACTTTAAAAATTAAAAGTTAAATGATCACAACATGAGCTAGAGATCACAACTAATAAATAGAAAAAGAAAAACAATAGCTAAAAGTTAAGATAACAACTAATAACTATAAAAAACATGAGTTGCGAGATAAAAAAAACTAGCCGATAAATAATTAGCGAGAAGGATTTAAATTTTTTTGGCCAAACTGACATCTTTTCTGTCAAAATTTAAATTTCCAGGAACAAAGTTCCCACAAATAGCCTATCGGCTAAAAAATAAAAAAAGTTGAAGATTAAAGCATAGATATAAAATTTGCAATATTTAGGAAATTTGAACATTGCTTAAGAAACATGTTCAATAATTTCAAGATTTTACAATTAAATTCAATTTATCAAATATGAAGAAAATAATCATTTTAAAAATTAAAAACCCATAAAAAAATTTATTATGAAAAATTAATATGAGAAATACCAAAAAATAATATGAAAAATAGCGACTAACAAATATTCTATTGACTAAATAAATTATAGAAACTAAAAAAACAATATTTAAAGAAGAAGAAAAAATTGTGTGTGTGTGTGCGTGTGTGTGGTTCTTCATATTATTAATATACTAACAAATGACGTTTAAACCTTGGAGACATGTCTCCTTCTCTCATACTTATATGAGATCCAAATATGCAATAGGAACATATCTATAACAATGACAATATAATTACATTTGCAGAAACTATCTAGGAGTCAATGACCAAATCAATTTAAAACCATCAATAGAACATCCATATTAGCTATAAAGATGAAGGATTAAACATATTACTCCAACATGGAAGAATCATAGAGTGGGAATCAACAGCAGTAGTGGAGAAGAATCAATAACATAGACAAGAAATGGAAGGGGAAACAGAATACAAAGGAAGAATATTAGTGACAATAAATTGAATAACATGGAACTAGAAAAAAGTTGGAAATATTAAAAATCAGCAACTAATATCAAGCTTGTTGAATCATCATCGTGGACTCTACAAAAGGCAGATTGCATGAACATAACATCAAAATTCTTGAATAGTAATCAAATCGAAAGTAGTTATTGAGACTTCCACTTATACAGTACTTACATACACATGGGAACTATATCACCCAGGTCAATAATAATAACCAAATAGATCATAAAATAGCAACATTTAAGCCAAGTGAATAGATCCATTATTGCAATTTTATTAGACCCAATAACTGTGACACTAAACAATGGGGAACAAAAAGATAGCAATCAAAAAATTATGTGATTATTATTCTCTTTTACTCTATTGTCAACTATTAAGTTTCTCAATAGATATATATTATGACCAATGTCAATGATCCAACATCAGCAACAGGAGGGTCACAGATATATAAAAATATTTACTGAAATCAGTTTTACTCAAGAAGGGACTTGGCAACATCCTACTTGACAATACACACAGATTTAAAATTATGTTTTACTTCTCAAAATAGTGTTCATAGAACAATAACTTCACTACTATAACTAACAAGAAGGATAGGGATCATTGCCAATTATTTTCTATTCTCTCTCCATAAATTATATCAGATTTCTTACTCACAGATATAATTCCATAACGTCTATATTCTTATTATAAGGGCATGTTGTAGGCCTCTAGAGTAATTTTGCAAACTTCTATATAAACAATGATTGATTTTCCAAGCAAATCACATGATCACAAGAAAGTGATTTTTTGGGGCTCTCTCTCTCTCTCTCTCTCTCTCTCTCTCTCTCTCTCTCTCTCTCTCTCTCTCTCTCTCTCTCTCTCTCTCTCTCTCTCTATATATATATATATATATATATATATATATATATATAGCCAATCACAGTGCCATACAATAATAATCACGTTCTTCTTCTTAGACTTCGATCCTGCCACTAGAGCCCGCGGTTGGTATGCTCAGGCTACTATCCTACTGAGTTCAGTGGGGATCGACATTGATCATCTTCCTCCCTACCAGTTCTCATTGGATGCCCCTGCTCATCTACTCCCTTCTTGGCAGGAGTTGAACGGGCATGTCAGACTTGACATTTATAGGAAGTATATCACACGGACCTGGGTGGATCCTCCAAGGGGACTATGTCCAAGGATGGCTTTGTAGGCTGAGAACTTCTTAGTTATTTGAGATGAGATTATTGTATGCCCTGAGTACTTACATAAATACTGGACTCAAGCCCTGCGTATCTTCCTTGGCTCCTTTAGGGTGGGCTCGCACAAACTCCGAATTCAGGTCGATCACCATATTGCTAGAGAGGATCGGGTGTGTACACTTTGTACCTTAGCAGAGGCAGAATTTGAGATTCATTTTCTTTTCAGATGCCCCATATACTACGAGATTAGAGGGAGATTTTATTGTCTGTTTAGAGATTGCAGATCCCTCTCAAATTTTTTTAGGTACACCGATCAGCGTTGCATTGCACTCTATCTCCGTGAGTCCTTACAGCTTCGTGACCATACTTTACAGCTTTCATTTCCCAGGAGTCAGACCTAGGCACAGCTTATTACGACCTTCTTCTCACCCTTAACTCCAACTCGGGGTGTGAAGCGACTGTACAGTTTCCCTAACACGAGTTGTTCCAGATCGGTGAGACCCCGCAGGGGACCTTTTTGCCAGCGACACTCTTCTCATAGCACTCAGCTTCATCATTGGGCTTCTGGCAGCTGCACAAATCAGTCACTATTGGACTTTTTCCTTGTGAAGATGGATACCTAATCTTTTCCGTGATGTTTCCTGCTTTCTTCTTCTTTTGTTGTGCTTGTTCTTTTTTGGACACCGTTTGGTGCTCCGTTTGTCTGCTTTTTCCTTGTTGTAAGCTTCCAGTCCCATAGACCCAAGTTGTGGTCTTTTGTTGGACATTAATAAATTTATCTTATCTTATCTTATCTTATCTTAACAAAACTCTAAGTTTATCAATATAATAATTGATCGAGGGGATAGAAAAAAATGTTAGAAAGATCCATAAAAGAAAAATACATGGGAGTGTGATTATCGACTAATAAGGGGGATCCACGCTAGAGATGATGCATCAAAAGGACAGAAAAAATGTGAAATAAGAATATTTGCGACGAGAGTCATTCAAATGCCCTACAATATTGACCATTCATAAAGTAGCGACACTGAATATGAGATTATAATATTAATTTTGGATATACTATTATATTAATATAAACAGAGAGTATTTAAATTAATAATATAATAAAACTAAGGAGATGGAAAGACACATCCTTTCATATCTAAGAATATAAATGAAGAAATCATATCATGGAAAAAAAAAAAGGCATTCATAAATAACTTTATATCAAAAATTGGAAAAGGCTAAAAGGATGATGGAAAAGGATCATCACGGTCATGAAAAAAATAAGTATATGTAGAATGAATGTGGAAAAGTGGTCATGAAGAATAAGTGTATATAGTGTAGGAAAGTAGTTTTGGTGAATAAAAGGGTGTAAGATGTGTTAGAATTTGTATAAAACAAATATAACCATAATCTAATGAAAGATATAGATTAATAAAGAGGAAATAAAATTGTTAGAACAGCAATGCAAGAACAATCTCTGATGTAGTTAGGGAAAAAGGCATGATGGTTCCTGTTGCTCATGCTGCTCCCACCCATTGTCATCTTCTTGTTGTTGCGGATGCTCACCATCCTCCTAATGCTACTCGTGAGAGACTCCCTACCCATTTTGTTGCTTCTCTTGGTTGGTAATTTGGGACATCTTAGATGGCCCTCCCTAGGTCTTGGGTTGCTTCAAAGATTTGCAATATCTTATGCAAATGTGGATGCTTTTGAGCTAGGCCTTGGTGGTCATGTTATGAGAAGGGGACTTTGTTTGGCTATGTCTATCTCTATAAGTAGCACCATTGTGATTAACCCGGATTCAAAAATTGTTGATGAGATTTCCAAATATGTGGAGGATTACTGTTCTACTATTGTTATTTTTTCGTTTTAGGGGTTTTTTGCCCTCTCTTTCAAATTTGCATGCTTGGATATCCAAATATTGAGAACCAATCATATTGGATTTAATTCAGATTTATCTTGTGGCAAGGGGTATTTTTATTGTAAAATTTACAAATAGAAAATTTATTTTATTTCATTGTTTCTCTTGCGAGGAGAGGTTCCCCTTGATGGCTAAACCTTGGTATCAGGATTTTGATCCGACTATTGAATCCTTTAATAAGATACCTCTGTGGGTAAGATTGTTGAATCTTCCCCTTCAATTTGGATGGATTCAGTCTAAGATTGTGGGGGAGGCCATTGGGGACTTCCAGTTGGTTAATTCAGAGTCTACTAATGTGTATAAGATGACATATGCCCACATTCTTGTGGCGATTGATGTCTCCAAGGGTCTCCCTGAACATATTACTTTGGCTTCTCCAAATGGTTCTTGGACCCAGATTCTTGATTATGAGGTTATTCCCTTCAAGTGCAAGAAATATCATAAGACCGACCATCACACCACGAGATGTTCCTCTAATAAGGTTAGATCGAAGAAATTACCTTCCTGGTAGTTGGGGGTTTCAGATGATCACTATACGGTTCAGAAAGTATCCAAGGATGAGGATGGGTTGGATAGCTTTTCTCAGAATGATCTTTCTTTGGCTAAGGATTATGATGTTGTCTTTGATGATACGAATGTTATCTCTAAGACGGCTTTGATTTAGAATGTTGATGATGTCCCTTCTTTTGTTGCTGACTCTATCTAGAACATTGTTGTTGGCATTGATTCAATTGTTTTATCTCCTATTGTTGTGGTTATTGAGGCCCATGTTTCTTCTGTGAGGGTTTTGGGGGTTAGTGGTGGTGCTACCCCTTTCCTCCTTGTGGATAATCTTGTGGCTTGCCCTGGATCTTTGGATTGGTAGATGGTTGCTGAGAAGGTAGAGGATGCATGGACATCAGTTAAAGGGGGAAAAAATGTCAAATCCTCCTAACCTTCGTTTGATATGTCTTTACATTTTCAAAAGACTGGGCCAAAATGTAAATCTTGATGATCTTTGGCTTTCTGGGTTGTTAGCCCTCTTGTTGGGAACTTTGGTGTGTCCCTCCAATTTATTGAATGGTGTTCCATAGTTGTATTAAAATCTTTCATTGTTATATCTTTCTTGTCTCTTTGTACAAGGTTTCGAGCCCTTTCAAAACTTGGTTTTACTTAATCAAAACAATCTCTAATGTAAATGCTCAAAGGCATAATACAATCAATATTTCCTAATATGTAATATATAAGAGCTAGCATATTTATATAGGCAAGAGCAAGGAGGATACTCGGAAAAGATTGAGACAAGTGTCTCAATTTGGAGGAAGTAGAGTCCTGGTGGAATCAACCACCTACCATCCACCTACAATTTAGAAGGGTGGTGTCCAAATTGAAATTAACCACTTGTGATATCTTAGGAGTAGTTGGAGTCAAAAGAATGACTCACAATATCCTTCTAATAATAATATCCAAGAATATATAATTCCTCTTAATTTATGAGCTCGCCTAAGTAAACTTAATATAAGAGTAAAATGGAAAAGAACCATTTACTCTAACAAGATGAATGTAAGAAAGTAGTCATGAAGAATATATGCATATAAAATGAATGGAGTAAAGGAGACGTGATGAAGAAGCGCGTGTAGAATAAATGTGGAAAAGTACTCATGATGATAAAAGAATAAAAATTAATGTAAGAAAGTAGTCATAAAGAATATATGAAGGTAGAATGAATGTGGGAAAGGAGTCATAATAAATAAGTGCATGTAGAATGAATGTGGGAAAGTAGTCATGAAAGAAAAAACTACATGTAGAATGATAGATGTGGGAATGTAACCATGAAGAATAATTTATATGTAGAATGAATGAATGTATTCATGAAGAATAACTGCATATAGTATCAATTATTTAACACCTATTAAATAGAACCAAATACAATAAAAGACTCAAGCACATTTAGAAATTTAGAATTCACAAGGTTGGCATGCAAAGGCATAAAAGGAAAAAGAAGGATATAATATATGAAGCAAGAGAACAAAAAAAAGAATTGAACAAATTTTTATTGTTATTAGGGGAAAGTTTACCAAGGTGTGATTTTCATATAAAAGTACATATACAATAATACACGCATAATACATAATTTATTTTTTAAGATTGCTCTCTTTGAAACTATTAGATAAATAGTGTTTTTTTTTTTTAATTAAACATTCAATAAAAAAATTGATTGACAAGAGATCCTTTTATTAAAAAAGTATGCTCCCTAAGTGTGATAGAATTGAAATCTCTCATTCTTTTCTAAAAGATGAAATGGATGAATAGCATAATAAAAATGTGTCCTAATTTTGCTTTCAATATATTCATTGGGTTATAAAGAAAATATTAGGATTTTAATACAAGGTATATAAAGTTTTTAAAAATAAATGGAAGGATAAAGAATTTAAATATGTAATTGTTAAAAATAGAGAAAATAAATAATAATAAAGAAAAAAGATTCTCATTATTTATAAAAAAGAATATTAAAATACTTGTTAACTACTAAAATCAAAGAACTTATTGTCATAATTGGAAAAAATAGAATATGATGGTTTCTACAAGTTGCTAAGATAAAAAAAAAAAAATCACAATCTTGTTTTTGTGTGGAGCCACTTTGAAAGGAGAGATTATAATTGCTCTTGCTATACAAGTAAGTTGCAACAAAAAGGAAAATGGATGCAAAAAGAATTGTAAATTTTGGAAAGCTCAAAGTTTGTGAGAGATCTAACAATTTCAGAAGAAAATTACAAATGTAAAACATAAATAGGAAGACATTGTAGCTTCAAAAGAAAGTCTATCTTCAATTGAAGACAAAAGGTGATCATATTATTTTCTAAAAAGTATTTGTTAAAGCCTAAGCCTAAAGAGATACATTTGTTGCAAATTATTTCAATCATGAAAGTTTTAAGTTATGTGAAGCCACCATAATCAATCAATATTAGGTCTTTTTGTGGTAAAAATTTAATTGTATAAAGAAACTATTGATCTAATGGGAAAAATTGGTTAAACAAAAGCTAAATATGTTTTTTTTCAAGAAATGGATGAAGAGAGTTAAAATTAGAAAGAAAATGCGTAAATAGATCATAAAAAGAAATGTCAAAAATGAGAAAAAAGTAATTTGAATCAATGTCTAAAGTCTAGTTCTACAACATGCAATGTTTCATTTGACTCAAATGCTTTGTTTGATTCAATTGACAAATCATGTGACATAGCCAACGGTCATCATCAATTAAAAAATTTACAAATGGAGATAATAATATATTTACATCTACAACTTAATAGTTTTGAAAAATGTTGGAATATGGGTATCTCCCCTTTTGATATGGTCACCTAGCTTTAAATTTCTCTCTTTTGTGTCGGAAAGGTTCAACCTCTTGATAGAAGAATGTTAATGAAGATCCTTTGACTATTGAGGTCCATGCCTCTCATGGAGACATTCTTGATGTGCACCTAGATGCTATCATGACCTTGGAGTACCCAGTGCTCCAATTGTGGTTCCTCTAAATTTGATGGTTCTTGTTACAAGCCTAACTCCTACATGCCTAATTTATGTTATGTCAACTACCTCCATCTATTGACATATCTCTGGCCCAAATCTTTTGTTATCCCTCTTATAGATATTGTTAATTCCCCAATGGGAATGTTGCTCCTTGTTTCCCAAGATAATGGGATTCAAAATTATTGTATTGCTTAGAGATGGTTCTCAAAGGAGGAAAGGTTATTCTCCTCTTTCTATTTTGTAAAGAGTGTAAGAAAGCTCTCCAACTTTAAGTTCGGACTTTGTCTCGCACTAATTCTTTTCACTCTAGTGAAAAACCTATTAGTTTCTTGCTCACCTTTTTCTGACTCTTCCATCTTGTAAGATCTGTCATTTTTGTCTTGATGATTCTTCTATAATAGTTACAAGGTCTTCTTGTGCTTATCTCAAAACAATTGTTGGTTTTAAGATAATGGAAATAACAAGATATGAAGGAAAAAGTTTGAGAAAACATGGTCAAGGAATTATAGATCCAAATTAACTAACAAGGCCAAATATGTAAACCTTGGATATGTTACTAGCAAATGAAAATGAAAATAAATTATGTTGTGAGCATTACACATTCAAACCAATCATCTCAAACAAATGTATGTAACATTCTCGTTGTCATATCATTCCCGTCATGGCTCTCGTTCGAAATTCTGGATCTCCCGCTCATGGCGCTCCTACTGCTTCAACGCTCGGTAACGCGGAGGTCTCTGCTCCCACCGATTGTTCGGGTGGAGGAGCTAATTTTTGTGGGCGGTTTGCGGATGGGGTTAGGCTTCGTTTGCACTTTGCTCGGCTTCTTCTGCGAGTGGGGATAGGGCTTCTACCCTTCGTTCGGTTCCTGGGTCTCTTGCTCCTCGTTCAGGGTTTCTTGGTTCTGGGGGAAGGACTTTCGCAAATGTGGCTGCCTTCGAAACTAGTTTACGTGGAGCTCTCCCACATGTTGTTTCATCTAAGCCCTCTCATGTGACGCATGTAAGTTCTTTAAAGCCTATTAAGGTTTCTCTTGACCCAAAATCAATTGTAGATATTTTCCATACGGCAGAAGAGCTTTTTTCTTTTGTTGCCATTTTTCGCTTCCGGGATTATTGGCCCTCTCTTGTTGATCTACATGACTGGATCTCCAAGAATTGGGTGTCACTTATAGACAATAACATCCACATCTTTCCGTGTGCGAAAGGCTTCTTTATAGCTAAGTTTGAAAGTGCTAATGACAAGAAGATTATTTTGTGTCATAATAGTTTTTCCTGGCAGGGTAGATTTCCACTTATGGCCAAACCGTGGCATATGGATTTTGATTCACTTTCGGAGTCCTTTAACAAGTTCCCTATCTGGGTCCGGCTTCTAAATCTCCCGATACATCTTTGGCATGATTCGATTTTTGAAACTATTGGGAATGCTATTGGTGATTTCTTATATGTGGATTCTGACACGTCCGATATTTTTCACTCGACCTGTGCGCGTTTTCTTGTTGAGTTGGATGTTTCTAAGGGCCTCCCTGAGGCAATTTGCTTGGATTCCCCAAGGGGTTCTTGGACACAAATGTTGGATTTCGAAGGTATCCCCTTTCGTTGCAAGAATTGCCACTTGACTAGTCACATTGCTGCTAGGTGTGTTGCTGGGAAGTCTAAATCAAGGTGACCACCTTCTTGGTGGTCAAGGGCCTCTTCTGAGCACTATACGGTGAAACAATCCTTGGATACTTCTGTGGATTTTGTGGCTAAGGTCTCTCTTGGCGTTCATTTGGAGTCCGTGGTAGAGGAGGTGGTCTCTACCCCTATTCTGGATGCTCTTCCTAAGAGCCAATTGTCGTCTGATTCTCATAGGGAGATTGGTGCAGCTTCGGCGCCCCTCGGGTTCCACTGTTCTATTTCCTCTGAGGCTTGGGTTGCTGAGGCTACGAAAATTGAGGATGGGTGGATAGCAGTTAAGAGTAAGAGATCTAAGCCTTTTGCTCCCCCTTTAGATATGAACCTTCAGTCGCGTAAGGGAAACTTCAAATCAAAAAAAAAATCTTAAGTTCCCCTGTTCTAATTGGTTTTTTTGTGGTGGTAAGCGGGTTCTGGCACTGGCTCGCTGGTTACTGGTTTGGGAGGTTTTTCTGGTTGCTTTGCTTTCCAATCTATTTACTTTCCAAGTTCCAGTGTATTTCCTAGTTGCTTTTTCTGGACACATCTTTTGATTTCAGGTCCCAGTAAAACCTGGTTTAGATGATCAGCTGGTTTCAGGTCCTTTTAAAACCTAGTAGGGCTTCATGGTATATCTTTTTTTTTTATGTAAAGGGTTTCGGGGCCCCTTCAAAACCTATTTTTACCTTAATCTAAAACATTCTCGTTGTCATTGGCAAGGACATAAAATAGAAAATATTGAGATTTTCATTATTGTAGTATTTTGTGGATTGAAGAATCTTTCCAACAAATACATTGGATTAGAAAGTGAATGAAAGTCACAATCTCAAAAGCATGTATACGTAAGGATGGCAGATAGATTAAGGTGTCTAAATTCTCAAATAGTCATAGACATGTTCAGAGTGATGTAGAACACAAATATTGTCATGCCAATTGAAATAGCATCCATGCAAAATCTAGCAAAACACAAAAATTGTAGAACTCCAGTTCACACTTTTGACCGTTATAAAGGCTGATTATATTCTATCCATATAGAAATGCAAAGTTTGTAGTTGGAATACTCGTGCATGTCAAATAATTACCACTAATTTCAGAAGTATAGTGTTGATCACAAAGATAATTGTTGAATAATTGTCATATTGCTCGCAAAGATCAATAGTGATGATTTTAATGTTGATCACAAATATCATTATTGAACCTAAAAAGTTGTTTCAATCATAGAAATAAGTTTTGAATGGTTGCGACATTAATTGCAAAGATAATTATTGAAACTTGTAATGTTGATTGTTATGGTCATTGGTTGTACATTGATCACAAATATCATTGTTGAACCTAAAAAAATGTCCTATTGAGTACAAAAATCATTGTTGAATGATTGTTGAGTACAAAAATCATTGTTGAATGATTGTATTGTTGACTGAAATTGCTGAACCTGATAAGTTGTATTTGTCACAAAGATCATTGTTGACTAGTGTTGTCATTGATTGCAAAGACAATTGTTGAACCAAAAAATATTGTTGTGTTAGTTACAAAGATATTTGATGCTGTCATCTTGATCATAAGATTTGTTTGAAAAGATATGAAGGTTTTGGTCACAGAATCGTTTGAACAATTAAGTATATCGCACCTTCCAACTAAAATTGTCGTTAACAATATTAAAGATTGACTAGAGTCGGCCCAGAGTTGCCGAGTTTTTTTGTTTCCCTCCCTACTTTGTCTTTAAAGCAATGGCAAGAATGCTTTGTTTTGCTCCCCTCAAACCCAAATGTTTGAACGCTCGAAAAGAGATTGAGCCCAATGATGAAGTTGATTTTTTGTAAAATTTGGTCACTCCCCTCGTATCCAAATGTCTGAACACTACGAATGAAATTTTGCCTACTGATGAAGTTGATTTTAGTAAAACTAGGCCCAGATTATGTAATTAATATTAGTCACTGGGATATAATCTCAGGCTAATCAATTAAGAGTACGGGAAATTCATATTGTAAAGTTCCCTCAACCCACTCATTCATTTTAGAGCGATGAAATTTTAACAAATTAGACGTTGCTCTCCACTTACCCACTATTGTGTAAACCTGCAACGCTCAATGTAATATGCTACCTAAAATAAAGGCCTTATTTCTCATTCTGATTTAGAGCGATGAAATTTAACAAATTAGACGTTGCTCTTCACTTACCCACTATTGTGTAAACCTGCAACGCTCAAGATTTCCAAATGTGATATGCTACCTAAAATAAAGGCCTTATTTTATTTCACAAGCAATGACTGAGTGGCCCATCAATTTTTGAGTGGCCCTTCCATTTTTTAGCAGGGCTACTAGCCTTTGTACTTTTCTTTTTTCTTTTTTGATTGGTGAATGGCCAAAGCTTAGATTAATTATTGATATTTATTGTAATTAATTATTTTTATGTCCTAAGAAAATTTGAACCCAATACCTCCCACATAAGAGGCTGACAAGTTACCATTGTGTTGTAGGCTCTTGCCTAGCTACTAGCCTTTGTACTAATGTACTGTTTATTTATGTGTTTTTTTTACATCACCTGTTCTGTTTGAGTGTTGTAAATAAGCCATTTATGGCCTGTAAAAGCCAGCACCCCTGTTTTAGGATTGTCCCATTTGACACCTTCAAGCTGTTATGTAAGAATCAGCCCCCTTGTTAGGCTGCTGATTATAATTAAAAACATGTGTGAATAAATTATGTTGTCTATTTAAGGATTATTATATGTATTTATTTAAATATAGCAAATATCACTTTATGCTCTCCAATTTTAACACCTGGATCAGTAAGGTACAACTGACATCTTCGTAACTGTACTATTGAACTCACCCCAGGCGCTTCTAATGCATAATTTAAGACAAGTGTTTCACTAATTGTCACAATTCTAGAATTTCTAATGACTGGCTATTCAATGGTTGCCAACTAACTTCCATTTATTAAAAAAGATCTTAATTAGAAGTAATAATTATATTGACAGTTCCAGCAAAATGCCATCTATCACTCCTACCAACTCTGCCACCAAGTAAGAATTTCTATGTATACTTAGTAAAGAATGTCCTTAAACAACACAAGTCGCAGTCAATGGGAAAGCATAGTTCAATTTAAAAAATAATACAAGATTTAATGGCAGCATTCTGGTGCATGTATCCGTTCAAAGGATTGCAGGACCTCTGAATCTCGATTACACTGCAAGATTCCATCCTTAGCTGACCCCATACCAGTATAAGTTAGTATTTTTGTGCCCCGTCATTAGTAGATACTCTGCCATAAGAAGAGTTGGAGTCTTCAAAGTTATCATAGTTGCTAGATGCCCCACCAAAACTAGAGTTTGTGCCATAATTACAAGACGTGCCACCATATGAAGAGTTTGATCCTTGAAAATTGTCATAGCTTCTAGGAGCTGCATCAAAAGATTGGTTTTGACCTTGAGAACTCTCATAGCTTCTAGGTGCTCCACCAAAAGATTGGTTTGAACCTTGGGAATTGTCAAAAGTCCTTGGAGGTCTAGGTTTTGCATAGTCTGCAAATATTACCCAGCCATCTAGAAACTGCCACGAAAAAAATTATTGAGCTTTCCCTGATGCACAATTCAATTAACAGCTTCATGATCTTAACAAGCATTTAATATTTTAACAAGTGACTACATACCTTGCCATCCATACCCTCCTTTCCCTTGTCAGCTTCTTCCTGAGTAGCATATCTTACAAAGGCAAATCCTTTAGATACTCCAGACATTCTGTCAGTTACCACCCTAGCTGAAACAAATAAACAGAAGCAGTAGACACACCTATCAAGTTGAAATAATGACTACACTATCACATACATAAAAACAACAGAAGTGCATTACACTAGTTCATAACGTTATTTTAAACAAACATACCTTCTAGGACTCGACCAAATTTTTCAAAAGCTGCTCTCAAACCATCATCAGTAGTGCGCTTAGAGAGCCCTGCAATTATGTGCATGTCAATGATTTGCCACTCCCATAAAATTTTGAAATTTCAAAACCCTGGCCTTATGCCCCATAATGATTACTTTGATAAACAGATCCCCCTTTACATCTGCCTTCCCAACAAGAAATTACTAAAGATACTTGACTGCATGAGTTTCTGGCCAAGTACATTTAACAACAGCTAGCAGATTTCGATGGCATAAAGCAGCTTTATAAGCCTATGTCTGTATACCAGCAAATATGAGAAATCCTGTCTAGAAGATGAAATTGTAACTTGAATAAAGTTTAAACCAAAAAGTGAAGTGATAATTCAGTCAAGACAATCACTCCACCACGTACATTATAATGAAGAACTATGATGTTTCTATCTCTTGAAAGTTGTACTTTTAGATTGTTTATCTATTTATACGAGGGTGTATCATCAACTGTTAATGAGTAGATCAATTGCTTAGTTTAAGGCACTTAGAGATCATCATCATGAAAATGGTAAACCAATGATGATTGTCACAAGTTGGGCCCTCATTTATATTTGTCCTCTCAATAAGAATTTAGAAATAACGAACATTACATAGGAATACTGAGAGTCCAGTGTCGAGGAAATCAGATAACATTAGGATCCCACAGTCCACTAGATGGTCTTATAGTTTGACTAAACACAACCTGATACAATTAGCCTGTTAAACAGCTATTAATTCTAGGCAGACATTATTACCAAAAGCTATGCAAGCTGTACTTTCAGTTTGTGAATTCATTTCAACACATAATATAAGAGAAACAATTGATCAATTTAAGGACATTGTATAAAATAGAGATAAGCTATGTTTGATTTGTATTCCTTATGTTACTATGTAGGAATATCGTAGCTCCAAATAAATTTTAAAGCTCTAGATGTGATTATTTTCATTAAGGATGCTTGTAACTCCAAGTAACTTTTAAAACTCTGGATGTGATTCTTTTCATTAAGAATGCTTCCACAAAGGTGGCAGGGCGGACAGAGAGAGACATATGGATAACTTATGTAGTGTGACTGAAATGTCCCCTTCGTAGTGATGCTCAAGAGAGGAAACATTTAGCCTTTTCCATTTCACGAGGCTAGAAAATTAATTAAGTACTAAGGGAATGAGGGATAATTAGACATTAACCCAAAAATCTGAAGTTATTTGCAATATATTGAATTATTCATTATGTTTAATGTTGGTGCCACACTTAAGCACTTAACATTATTACACCTAGTAAGTGCCATGGTGGAGATTTAATTAATATAAAGTGAGTATTAATTTATGCCCAAGTCTAAAGCCCAGAACTAAAGACGGGGTTCGAATGCTTTTTGGTTAGAGAATTTATAAGAGACTGAACTGGAGTTTGAGGATCATTCATTACGATATTATGTTTGATTTTTATTTTATTTCTGCCTTTTCTTTCCCAAGAAATTGCGAGGGTATATCGCAGCTTAAATTGAAATCTCAATCTGCTGTTAACAATCTATCAGCAAAGGTACCACAATGCATGCACCCAATTTATCATTGCTAAACAAATGATAAACAAACAATGGGATTCATTTTAATGGTGGTATGGTCTGGTATGTAAGAACGTTTTGTTTACATTCTTTGTAAAACCTCCAATCACTGCAATCAGTAATAGATGGTGAATTCCAATAGACATTCAAAGTTGTTTAATGTAAGTGGGTTCCAAACAAATAAAGAAGAATTCCATAACATTTGCATAGGGTTCAAATTTCCTGTAACTTTGAAAATCTTCATAATGAATTTTGTGACAAATCTTTAGAAATCTTTGTATTTCTCATAAGAGCTGCTAGTTAGGATATTTCAGTGGTATCAGAGCACAGTGACCCTACCAGCCCGTGAGGGTTCCAGTTGCATGTCAATCACAGATTTTTAGTTGCATGTCAGGATTTTCTGTTGCATATCCAAGTATATGGTTCCATGTTGCTTCCAATCACTTGCATGTCAAATTGAATCAGTCCTATGTATTCTAGCGGGACAGGATCATATAGATACTTCACTAGAAGTAGAGCCAAGAAGCATCTAAAGAAGAGAATCCCTGGTTTGATCAAGGCCATATGGCGGAACAGAGAAATGATGGGGGTAATGGTCAAGAGAACCTTCACGATATTATGGCAAAAATGGCACGATAACAACAATTGATGCAAGTGTTTATGCAATATCGGCAAAGACTTCTTGCTTTATTTGAAAATTTAAGGGTGCAACAGCCACATGCACACAGTCAGGATGGAGATAGAAGTGACGTTGGGAATGAACATTGTTGTAGTTGATGAAAGATCAACCTCCCAGCTCCCAAGAATCACCTGCATGCAAGCACCTGTCAGAGAAAGAGAGAAGCAAAAACTATTGATGCTGGAATTCATAGATCCACAAAAGATGAAACATTCCTGATGTCCAAAAAAAAATTACAAATTGTATTGAATGAATCAATGAATGTTACAAAGAGAGATCAATCCTTAAAAAAGATCAAAACCCTGAAGGATCTAACCTAGGTTGCATGATAATAATTAATAAAAATAATTAATTATTATATGTCTAAAGTTTAGCTTAACCAAACTAGAGATAATAAGCGACTTAATAATTAAATCAAAATTATTTAATTAATAAGGAAATACTTTATTACTCTAACAACCCCCCTTAAAATAAACTTAGGGAGTAGCTAAAAACCTAGAAATTACTACTGAAAGTAAATTTGGGTCCTGGCAACAAGGCCTGATGAGGTAGGTATCACAACCAAATCTTTGTAAAAAATAAAAAATAAATAAAACCACATGGGAAAAACCCTACTCCAAAAAGAGATGAAAAAAATGTCCCAAAAGATAGGAACAAAGGGATGACCATGAAGAACACCACTAAAGCATTAAGTTCCAAACATTGTCAAATGTTAATCTGAAGAACCTCCACTGAATAGAACATGACTAGATACAGAAGATTAAGTCTGAAGAGCTGATCAATCGAATATAAAAATATCTTCATGAGCTCCAAAAAAAGGGAAAAAAGAGTATCCATATGGTAAATGATCCATCTCACCGATATGCATAGGTGTCCAGCCACTACAATCACCTAGTGCATAGGATCAAATACTAAATACATAACTCACTCCATTGAACCAAGAATGCAAGAGAGCCAACATAACCCCCCTATAATGCTGAGATGTAAGACAGGAACACTGAAATTGAATTCAATATCTCCTATACAAAGAACAAGAGTGAAAGAAGTACAGACACCTATAATGGCACGTGTTATCGACACATCATGAGGCTAATGTCGTAGAAGGAACACTCACTTAACAAAGGTAGATGGTGAATATGGCCAACATGAAACCCCCCAAGGCGCTTTATAATGTAGTGCATGTACAACAAGACACAAAGATGTACAAGATCCCAAATGGCAACAGAGAGGCACTTCATATCTGTGCATTTGCATAAAAATGCTTAATAAAGATGTCAACAAAGATCAAAACAGACATAAGGTTGATACAATAAATAGTACAACCTATGATGAATCATCTGAAGCAATGAAATCGATCCCTCGACCTGAAACAACCAAGATATCCACCAGAATGCAAAAATGCAAAAAATTGAATAGAATGTACTTAAACATAATATGGAAAAATAATTAGCATCAATGGAAATACTACAATTAGACTTTTTCAACATTATAAATTTTTCGAAAAATGAAGTTTGAATACTCAAGATCCCCTGAAGTGCAAAATAGAACCCCTAACTTTGACTACATAAACAAGAAACCACATAGCATCAAAAGACCAAATACCCTGCAACATCACGACCGACTCAGAAAGAGCTTAGAGATGATGACGTTGTCACTAACACAAATATTGTTGTTAGATCTGATGCAGGCACTGTGCCAGCGCTAACGTACGTACCTCTCATGAAGAGAACGAGGGCATGAAAATCTAAAGATCTAATACCATATTGTAGTTGATGAAAGATCAACCCCATAGCTCCCAAGAATCACCTGCATGAAAACGTTGGTCACAGAAAGAGAGAAGCAAAAGCTATGGAGGTTGGAATTCACAAATCCACAGAAGATGAAACATTCTTGATGTGCAAAAAAAGAATTGCAAATTGTATTGAATGAATCAATGAATGTTACAAAAAGAGATCAATCCTCATAAAAGGAGATGAAAGTCCTAAAAGGATCTAACCTAGGTTGCATGATAATAATTAATAAAAGAATTAATTATTATATGCCTAAAGTTTAGCTTAAGGCAAACTAGAGATAATAAGTGACTTGATAATTAAATCAAATACTCTAACAAACACCATATTAGGACAGCCTCTAACAATGTTAGGACAGCAAACACCACATCTGATCAACCTCTTAGACCGCCTTTCTTGCCAAGCTCCATAGTAAAGAAGAAGAGACACCAATCGCAGATGAGATTATGGTGGCACGAGACAAATGTATGCAACTACCAACAGATGTAAGGCAGTTCATGAATTTAAATCAGTTCATGAACCAGCTTAAAGACAAAGCCACAAATCATCTAGAAAGGCAATACCGAAGGCCTAGAGGGCTAGTTAGGCAGGGCACATAACCTATGGGGAATAGGGATGCTTTAAATAAAATTTCTATACCAACCTAAGATATATCAGCAAGGTCATGGGTTCATAAGTTAGATACATTCTTGGCACTTTAGCCCATGGAAAAGGCAATACAATTTGTTATCATGCACCTCGAGGGGGTAGCATATGATTGGTGGCACTATGGATTTGTCTCCCAAGGCCATGCCATGGTAGATTTCTACGAGAAATTTGCTAAAAGGTTGGTTACTCCCTTTGAACGAAAAGATATAGAAGTGTGTTCTAGGAATTGGCCCAACTTAAGCAGGTACGTCATGCGGAGGCTTACATTAATGAGTTCAAAAGAAACGTAATATTTCCTAATATGCCACAAAAAGGAGAAGCGATGCATTTTGCAGAAGGATTGAGTCACAGACTAAATGGATTGGCCAAGGCACATAGGCCTAATACCTTGAATGATGTCATTGGGTAGCTCTTGATCTTGAAGTCACAACTTCTCAGCCACACAAGAACTTCAGGAATCAGAAATCAGATGATGAATCAGATATGAAGGCTCCTAATCAGCCCAAGGTCACATTTCCTAAGTTAGGAAACAAGTCAAGAAATGAATCAAGAAGGAAGAATCTTTGTTTTCATTGCAACGAACCCTTGGAACCAGACATAGGCGTCTTGGTAAAGGTAAGAGATATCTTATTGAGGCAATTTCTGATGCAGACAGCAATGAGGATAGTGAGCATGATGATAAGGTACTAGGTACCCTTGTATCCCTATCCGGTAGTTCCAAAAATCATCTTTTCATATGGTGGACAGTGGTGTTACACATAACTTTATTGACGAGGACTTTGTAGTCGAGGAAGGACTATAAGTGAAGGACTTTCCAGAATTCAGCACTATGTTGGCAGATGGATCCAAAATCATTTGCAAAAGGAAAATATCAAGAATGGGCATACAATTAGATAATTCTACATGTGATGTTGAGTAATATGTGGTTCATATTAGTCGACCTGAAGAAGTATTGGGAATACCATGGTTGAAGTCTCTTGGAAGACACATCCAAGATTTCAACAACATGGAGCTTAAATTTTCTCATGGAGGTATATGAATTGTGTTGAAGGCCACCAAATATGATAATTCAAAGGTTGTGGCAACCAAGTGTATGCAAGCTTACCTTTTGATGATGAAAATACAATTTGGAGGCATTGGGATAAATCAGATTATCCCAAGCATAGATGGAAAACTCATAACTGAGTCACCGAGTTTTCCAGCTCAACGAGTTTCTCTGAGAAAAACTCGCAAGTTGGGGGCGTCGAGTTTTTGATTAAAAACTAAAAACTTGGCAAGTCATTGAAAAACACTCATCCATGCAGCAAAATCAGAGGTTAAACACCCAAAAATGCCATCTTTTTATACTTGTTTGCATTTGCAGCATTGCGCAGGTGTGGAGCGTTGTTTCAGTATCTAAAGTGAAGAAAACGTCATTTTTGAAGCTTTTTTCTTATATGTAGGAGGATTTAGTCAATTTTTTAACTCAGACAAGAGATTTATACAAATATAACATATAAGTTTATATTTTAAGTTATATTTGTATAAATACTATCAAGATGTTTGAGATAGGTTTCAGCTTCATAGGAGTTAAATTGCAGATTCTAGATTTCGGGGGTTTTCAAAAAATTTCCAGACTACACAAAATTTCAGGATTCAACATGCCTTCAACAATGTTATCTCCCACAACTTGTCCTAGCTATTTGAGATCAAACTGAAGCTGGAACAAGGATTTTCTAATGAATCTAACTCATTTTCTCACAAACCACTTGATTTCAATTCTATATTCCTAAGTCTTCACAGACTTATAGCTCAACCACTTGCTCACACCCAAGACAAGCATTACTTTCCAGCAAGCCAAAATTGCTCAAACTCACTCTTGGACTATTTTGGTATGATGCATTTTCTTCTAGTTTTATAGAAACTATTTACTATGATGTATTTACTTCTAGTTTTATAGAAACTATTTACTATTTTGCTTCCAATCGTCAAGATTCTGCATGACAATGCGATTTTGTACCCAGTTTGCATATATATATAAACTCTGCTTGTTGCTTTTGTGTTCTCATCAATTAACACATTATATGCATCTTCTTATTGAATTTCACGAAAAACATGTATTTTTAATTAAATTTAAGTTGTTTTTTAGGTTCCCGAGTTTTCAGCAAAGTTTTTCTATTGGGCTCATCGAGTTTTTGCCAGGTGAGAGTTGTCCATCTATGATCCCAATCATGATGACAGTAATGTATCTCCTTATACTCGTGATATGGCAGCTTTGGCACATGATATTACCTCATAATTATCAATGGGATCAATAGAGGTATAAATTTGGTCAATTAATTGGCAGCCAACGAACTGCACCTTCATTTAATATCTGATTTTTGGGATATGCATTTAGGATCATATATGGTGTTGTTCTTAATGAAGAAGGGTCAGTAAATGTTGTTATTAGCTTGCAGCTAGGTCCTGATACTTGGAGTCATGGTTTATTCTTACGGACTACAGATGCTTAGCCTAAATTGGATACCTTGATGAGCTACTACGTCTGGCCCCTATACAATGGGTTTCATATTGTGGTACAGGATCCAGGTGTTGATTTGTTTAATGCATTGTCATGCATGCACCCTACTGAGTTGCTTCATGATTTGTGGTGTTTAGAAAAGTATATCAGAAAGGGTGGCAGATAGTTATGCAATTGCCAGAGGACCAGCAATCCATGAAAGGGAGGTTGTAATGTTCCCTTTGTTGGGATGGTTAACAGAGAGGAAATATTTAGCCTGTTCCATTCCTTGAAGCTAGAAAATTAATTAAATGGTAAGGGAATGAGGGAATAGTTACATATTAAACCAAAAAGCTAATGTTATTTGCAATATATTCTATGCTCCACGGGGACGCGTCCCCTGCCTCTGTACCCTAGTACCCGTACCGGGTACGAAACGGGGACGCGGGTACGGATTTTGGCCGTACCCTGCGACGTCCCTTTTTTGAAAAATTCAGAAACGTCCCCGAAACGGCCAATTTTTTTGGGCAGGAAACTTGGGGACGGCCAGCAGTATCGGGGACAGTTTTGCCGTCCCCTATCCGTCCCCGAAACTGCTGGCCGTCCCCTTTTTTCCAGTCAATCTGGTAAAGGCAAACCATCCCCAAAAAAACATTTTTTCCTAATTTTTGTTGTTCGTGTGGCCCCTAGTCATCTTAAAGACATAATAACAATATGCAACCCATATTTGGTCCATTAAAACACTAACTCTTCTACTCATTTTTCGATTTAACATACTTGCTAAGAGGAAGGAAAAAAACATAAGAGCAGTAGCAGCAATGAGCAAAGATTGTGTTTAGTGAGGCAAGACTACGTTCGGTATTTACTATTTACTAACAATTTTAGTTGGACTTCTCTTTATTTCATTCTGATTTCAGCATGATACTTGAAGCCTTTAGGCATTTTAATTTTTGCTATATATGTATGTGATATTGTTATAATGGAAGCACTTAGTATTTGCCATTTGATAATATTCCATGTATTTATCTTCTAAAATGTCTATGGTGAATGGTTTATCAATGTTATGATATACATATTTGAATTTTGTCTCTATATTAAAAAAAATCCCCTATGTTTTTAATCGCCGTCCCCTGATGTCCCGTCCCCTAAATTTTGGCTTCGACCCGTACCCGTACCGGAAACACGTCCCCGTCCCCTAAAACGTCCCCGTCCCGGAAACTCCGTGGAACATAGAATATATTTAATTATTCATTATGTTTAATGTTGGGGCCACCCTTAAGTTATAAATTAAGTGCCAAAGCGGAGGTTTAATTAATATAAAGTGAGTATTAATTTATGCCTAAGTCTAAAGACCAGAAATAAAAAAGAGGTTCAAATGCTTTTTGGTTGAAGAATTTCATAAGAGAATCAATTGGGGTATTAGGCTCATTCATGATGCTATTATCAATTATGTTTGATTTTATTTTATCCCTGCAAGTTCCTTTCCCAAGAAACTTTCTCAAGATAAAAGCCCTGGAGATTCCATGCTTGGACACAACCCCAAGCCTTAGCAAGTGTTTTTTCCATTTAATCATAGCTTACAAAGGAGGCTGCAGCACTGTTTGTGACACATAATCTTGAGCCAAAATCAGAACGTTCAGCTTCAGAATATCAAGGTATCATTCAGTCATCAAATTATGAGGGTAAATCGCAGCTCGTATTGAAATCTCAATCTTCTTTTAACAGTCTATCAGCAAAGGTACCACAATGCATGCACCTGGTTTATCATTGCTAAACAATTAATAAAGAAGCAATGGATTCATTTTAATGGTGGTGTGATCTGGTATGTAAGAGCTTTTTTTTTATATTCTTTGTGAAAACCCTAATTGCGGCAATCAGTAATAAATAGTGATTTCTATTAGACATTCAAGGTTGTTTAATATAAGTGAGTTCCAGGCAAATAAAGGGAAGTTTCATAATATTTGCATTGAGGTTCGAATTTCCTTTAACTTGTGATTTTTGTATAAATCTTTAAAAATCTTTGTATCTCTCATAAGAGCTGGCTGCTAGTTAGGAACTTAGGATCACATACACTGGATGGTTTGTTCATCAAGGGAAGAGATTAAATGCTCTAAGTCATGAAGATCTATTACAACATAATCCAAAATACCACAAACATACTCAAAAAGCATCCCAGATATGATGGTAAATTTGAAATTTGCTGACCACTTAAATCCATGCACGCTGCCCATTGGCCATTGGTATAGTTTTTAAAGCTAATCACATGGATTATCAGTATACATTATAAGATTGCTAATAGTATTTAATTAATGGCCATTTAGAATTTAGTTCTTATTAGGTAGTTTCTATTTTTTAATTAGTCTTTCAGAAAGTTTTAGTTTTTGCACTCAATTGTTTTCTTCACAAGGAGACTAAGTCTCCATTTTGTAATGGCTCGTTTCTTAGTTACCAGAGTCTGCACCCTGGCCCCACTTCTGGATTCAGATAGGTTTGGATGCAGATCCTGGTGTATGGTGTGCACAAATGCTCACAGGGAGCATTATTTCTCCATGTGGGGGCATCCAGATGCACAATACTACTCATTGCACATCCGGAAGCTCCTATAGGAAGAAATCACGCTCCCTGTTAGCATCCATGAGCACCTGGGGGCATCCGGATGCATCCAGACACCCAGTGCACATTTCTGACGTAGAAATTTCAATACATTAAATTTTACATTGGTTCCCCTAGCATTTTCATCTAGGGCTTTCTTAGCTATTGATGTTAAGAGAAAGTTACTCAAGACTGTTGACTTAGTAGAGTGAGCAATTAGAATGCATTGAAATGGGGTGATCAATGACTATTTTTTTCCAAAAACACATGGCTAAATCCTATCAATCATAGTGGAATGGTAAACTAAGCAATCCAACACTTTTGCAATCTATGGATCTACTATGAACATTGTTTAATAAGCTTAAGTTGTAGCACGTTAAAGTGGCACTTACGAAGGTCATTGGATGGACATCTAGCATTTCATGATTAGTTTTTATGGGCCAAAAGACAACTACATGGGACTCCCATAAAGACTTAATCCTAAAGGAGTCAAAGTGACAATGCCCTGTAGAGTCTAGTGGCATTGCAGGTTATATCTATGTGCAAGTTTGATAGATATTTTGAAGCTAACGTGGGCCATGGTTATCTATAGCAATGTCACAATCTTGTTCACTGCAGTATATTGATAACTCAAACCATCAAGCATCTTTGTGATCCACAAATATACCAAATTGACCATTGATTGCAATTGAGTATTAGGGAACTGATGTAATATTTGAATGTTGATATTATTGGATCATGTCACATCCCTATTTTTGCTTAATTATAAAATATTTTTTATAACCATTGAGACTTCATGTGAAGTGACTTGATTTGATTAAATTAGTTAACCGTTATGGTTCATGTGAAATAGAAGTGTTGGTTATTTGTTATAAATTCATGGGGACTTGGAATAATGGTTAATCGTTATGTTGTTATATGAATTGGAAATGAATAGCTAATATGAAAACTTGTTATATTAATTTTGATTTTATTTAATGACAAGAAATTTGTTAGTACCATGGTAAAGTCCTCTTGCAAGGATGCAACGAAGGGGAGAAGCATTGCCTTTAAAGGAAAGGATATGAAGGCACCACCTACCATTGAGTTAACAGGGATGGGTCGTAAACCACCTTGATCAAGGGAAAAACCAAACTAGGCAAGCAAGGGGATACCAAGTGATCACTGGGAGCTAAATTGGCCTACGCATTTAATAAGATAATAATATAATTAAATGGAACAAATTGTTACTTGTATATGTATATATATATATATATGAACTTAGAGCTTCCTGTGATAACTGACATGTCTTAACATTACGATACTATGGTACCTATACATACTTGTACATGTGTGTGTGTGTGTGTGCATATATGTAAATTCAAATGAGACATACATGAATGTATACGCCCACTTAAAGTAAGACATATATCCAAGATATGTATGCTTAGAATATCATGTAAATATATATATATATATATATACCTGTGTACATGCATATACAAGTATAGATAGATATAGGAGGTATCCTTATATTAAGGCCTGGAGGGTAAAGTTATTATTTCCAACCTTTGGTTATGTTTTAATAATATTATTTCATGTCATCAATCCTCTTCATTTTTCCTATGGCCTATTTGATATTTTCTTTCTTTTGAAAGACACCTGTGCTACCGGCCTAAACATAACTCATGATGTTGCAACCTTTCTTATCTTGCTCGTAACCGAGCATGCTTGCGAGAACAAGAAGACAATCTATTTTATGTGATTCATTGTATATCAGTGGGGGTGTTCACATATGCTAGCTTTTTGGCAAATTATTTTACCATCTACAGACTTCATTCAGAGTCTCGTGCTCCATATTTGCAATTAGCATTTTCATATTTAATCGGTTGCGAATTCACACATACAATGTCATGCACCATATTTGCAATAGCATTTTTTCATATTACATAAGATCTCTGCTGCAAACTGCACATTCACTGATATTTTCTTTCTTTTGAAATAGACACGTGCTATCGGCCTTTTTAGAGGTTCTTGAATGTAACTCATGATGTTGCCACCTTTCTTATCTTGCAGGTAACCAACCATGTTCGTGAGAACAAGAAGACAATCTCTTTTATGTGATTATTTGTATATCAATGGGGGCGTTCACATATGCTAGCTTTTTGGTAAATTATTTTACCATCTGCAGACTTCATTCATAGTCTCGTGCTCCATATTTGCAATTAGCATTTTCATATTACTCGGTTGTGAATTCACACATACAGTGTCATGCACCATATTTGCAACAGCATTTTTTCGTATTACATAAGCTCTCTGCTGCAAACTGCACATTCAATGTTCCACATTGGTATAAGCATTTCTTATCTCATTGCCTCTCTTCTGAGATTGCATCTACAATGTCGTGGGTTCGCACCAATGATTTCTTACCTAATCAGCTTGCTCCTCAACCACAACTTATTTGCACCAAGGTTTGCTAGAATCTACAAGCAAGGAGCCATACTAGGCAAGTTTTAATTAGCACTTGAGGGTGATAATACCTCTATCAAGTCGTGCATTCTTTCTAAATTTTTTCTTGCCATTTTTGTTATATTAAAAGGCTCTAAAAACTCTAGATTAGAATTCTGAAAGGAACATTGATATTATAGATAGAGCCAAATGGATTAGCTCCAATTTGAATGCCTTGTTTGCATAAATTATTTGCATAAAACATGCATAAGGATCGAAGTTATCTATTGCATTCTATTATGATATTTTTTTACAGAACTTAAGTTAAAATTGGAAGGATCTCCAACCCCATGCAATACTTAGAAAGGGGCATCTTCAATATGCCTCTAAGATAAGAGAAGGCACTCTCAGTGAGTCAAGGAAATTGGTAAGGAAATAACATGAATCATTATGTAAATATCTGTCGTAAACCCAGGCTAGGCAGAAAGTAATTGACTGTGATAAAGAGTGATTGTTCAAGGATGTAGACAACCGTATTGAGAGTTATCAAGGATGACCAGCAAGATCGAGACGAAGAGAATGGGCTGATAGTAAATGAACAATGAGTTATAATTGCAAAATAAGAGGAAGTAATCAGAAATAAAATAAACAGTTAATGAACTTAAACAAATGTTATAGAGTGAGTCAGCCCATGGTGATCAAGTGGTGCAAATCTTGTTATCAAGTCGAGCTGTGGGTGGTCGGGCATGTAGTGTCCATTTATTTCCCTGGCCAGGGTAGGTTTAGTGGCATGCTTGCTGCTGTGATCACTAGAGATCAGGGTTGCTAGCAATTGGATAGATGGGTTGATGGGTAAAGGTCAAGGTTGTTAGCAGTTGGATAGAGGTCATGTAGTGTCCATAGCCTAGCTGGCTGCCTAGCGGACACTCTTAACACCAAGACGCTCAGTGGGAGGACAGGGTGTCCCATGCCTAATCGTAGGTGGGGAGGGCCATTGTGTGGGGATACGTAAGGGTCTATGGTTGGGAGGTTAAGCCCCTGACAATCCTTCTCCTCTCCACCAGATGCCAAGACTTGCACAAGATAGAGATATGGTCTACATTCAAATTATCTTCTTTTTAACGAGTACTTTACTTTTATGTATTTCAGTTGAATATATGTTAGTTGGTTAATGTTGTTAAATCAGTTACTCCCTTTCAATGGACTGGGATTCAGTTAATTTGTTATAACTGTTGATCCGTTTCATTATTTCATTTGAATACATAGAGTAGTCGTTATAACTGTTTTCGTATGAATATGAAAGATATTGCTTATTTGTTTATAAGTTTATAACTAATTGTTTATTTAGGAATGGGAAAAATTAGTATGTTACAGAACAATTGTTGCACATGAGAAGATTAAAATGATCTGCATTTCAATGACAACAGATTTACTGGAGAATAGATCTTGAAGTTGGTTGAGAATAGGATTCAAATTAGTTACCCAGGATTGTAGTCTTTTGAAAATCTATAGCGGAAAGCAAATGACTGTTAAGCAATTGAGACAGGGCGGAATTGGTCAATGACAACAATATCAGACTAGCACAGAGGAGCAGCAAACATTATCATCAAACGGTGGCTGCAAGGAAGTTTGAGGCTGACAACATCTACTCTAGTTAGAGACTTGAAGCCACTGAAACAGCAGAGTGTAGAGGTTTTCATGCTGAAGATGTAAGTGATGACAAAGATGAACAGGTTGATGTAGCAAAAGAAGAAAGCCAACCTCTGCTCAATCAGGGAGAAGAAAGGCTTATTCGGGCCATAACTAGAGTAAATATCTGACCTTGTTTTCGCCCTCCAAGCTATAACAGTAACTTAAATCCGGATGGATTGCTGGATTGGGTCTTCAAGATGGAGAAGTACTTCACTTTTGAATACACAGGAGACAATAGAAAAGTGAAGTATGCTTGTAAAAGTTTGAAAGGCTGTGATTCCCTTTGGCTGGATCATTTGCAGGCAAACAGACAAAGAAGGAAAAAAAAAGGATTGAATAATGAGATAGAATGGTAACAAAATTAAAGGCAATTTTTTTGTCATCACGCTATCCCAGAAGTTTATTTCCAAAATTGCAAAATGTGAAGCAAAGAGAGACAAGTGTCAAAGAATACGCAGAGGAATTTTACTGAGGATTTGAGAAGGACATGCTAATTATGATGTAGAACAGCTATCCAGTTATTTGAATGGTTTGCATGTGTCAGTTAAAGATGAAATAAATTTACTTGGACTGCATGATGTAGAAGAGGCCTATCCTACCAAACCAGACAAAGTTGGTACCTCTCAAATGAGTTCCTACACACAGGAAGTGGGAGGTAGAGAAAAATTTCTAGGAAGATGTGAATCCTTCAGCACACGAGGAAATTTAGGGAGAGGAAGAGATGGAGGATTCACCTGTACATGCTACCAACGTGGAGAATCTGGCTATAGAGCTTTTGAATGTCCATAGATAAAGAAAAATAGTACCAAGAAAAGGGAGGCCAAGGGCATTTAGCTCAAGCTGAGGATGAAATACTAGAAGCTTCAAAGCATGGAGATGATCCAGACTATGGATGTTAAGACAGATTTTGTTAAATCCAGAGAAGGTGGAATTCAAATCAGTTCAAAGAATAAATTTGTGTAGAACAAGATGCAAATCATCTGGCAAATGTTGCAAACAGATTGTGAATGGTAGCAGCAATGCTAACTTGTGAATGAATAAATGATAAATGAGTTGATGCTGTTAAAGCTAAAACACCTTGCCCATACAAAGCCTCGTGGTTGCAGGAGCATCAATTGGTGATAATAGAACAATGTTTAGTCAATTTCCAAATTAGCAATTATAAGGATGAAATATTATGTGATGTAATGCTGATGGATGCATGTCACATCTTGCTGGCATGCTGTGGTAATATGATAAGCAAGTTGTTTATGATGGAAAGAACAACACATACCACAGGAAGGATGGATAGTTATTTGTTTTAAACCCCATGAAGGATAAAGAAGATGCAGAATGTAGTTCGAGAGTGTATTTGGGTTAAGGGAAGAATTTCTTGAAGGACTTGAAGAAAGAGGGAGTCTGCTTTGCCTTTGTTTCCCAGCCAGCACAAAACATGATTACTAACAAGGAGGAAAAACTACCCTTATGGAGTGTCCCCTTCCTTGTGATGGTTAACAGAAAGGAAATATTTATCCTTTTCCATAACCTGAGGCTAGAAAATTAATTAAACAGTAAGGGAATAAGGGAATATTTAAATATTAGCCCAAAAAGATAAAGTTATTAAGAATCTATTTAATTATTCATTATGTTTAGTATTGGGGATACACTTAAGTTATAACTTTAAGTTACAACTTTATTACGCCTAGTAAGTACCATGGTGAAGATATAATTAATATAAAGTGGGTATTAATTGATGCCCAAGTCTAGAGCCCAGAAATAAAGAAGGGGTTCAAAGGCTTTATAACGGGATCAACTGGGAGGCTCATTCAATATGCTATTATGTTTGAATTTTATTTTATCTCTGAAAGTTTCTTTCCCAATAAACCTTTTCAGGACACAAGCCCTGGAGATTCCACGCTTGGATAGAACCCCAAGCCTTAGCAAGTGCTTTTTCATTTGATCACAGGTTCTAGAGAAGGCCGCAGCAGTGTTTGTGACAGATTGTAATTCAATCTTGAGCAAAAAAATCAGAACAATCAGCTTCAGAATATTAAAGTACCACTTAAGCATCAAACTACAAGGGTAAATCACAGCTTATATTGAAATCACAATTTGCTGTTAACAGTCTATCAGCAAAGGCACCACAATGGATGCACCCAATCTATCATAGCTAAACAATTGATAAAGAAACAATGGAATTCATTTTAATGATGATGTGATCTGGTATGTGTTGGTAAACAGATTGTTCACTTCAGTTAACTCTTCAAATGTCCAATATTCCTGAACAATAACTGATTACAACAGTTGGGAAATCGAAGTTAAACTACTAACTTCCCTCTGAATTTAAAGGTACAGCTCCCTTATAGTTACGATTTGCAATGAATTTGTTTGATTCTATTCCTAAGATGGGGTTTGTTTTTGACCAGTGAACAGGAGAGGTAAACCAAGTTAGGCCTAAACAGGAACTAACTCAGGCAAAGATTTGGGTCTTGATGCTAACCAGATTTGTAAAATCACACATCCTATGAACCCACAGAATTTGATGATGTAGTAATAAATTCTATATATGAGTTAGCTAATTAACAGAATGCTTCTAACTCAAAGACATAAGAGTCTAACTTAAACAACAACGCAAAACATAATCTCTTTCAATCTTCAACAACACAACTATTATTTTCAGTTTGCTGCATTGAACAGGGGAACAAAGCTCTGTTTATTCCTTAACTCAATTCAACTAAAAGAGATATCTAAAACTATCACAAAAACAATGGAACAGTAAATGATTCAACTTGTCTCTGCAACATGAAGCTTTTCACACCAAAAAATTAGCCGACCTTTCATTAATCTTTCAATTTGGTACATATAGGAGTCTGAGATGACCATTGCAAAAGGAAATCAACGGGTTTATCTCCTCAAAAATGACAAATGGCCAAAGGCCAATTATCAGTTACAAAATATAAAAAGCGGGATAAAGATCACTTCGCCTTCTTTCCATCCTTCAACTTTGCCTTGTAGGCCTTGGCAGCGACGATGATCAGAATAAGCTCCTCCTGTCGATGAACTTGAACGTTTGTGTACCTCAAAAGCCACTTTGAGTGTTCTTTAGCCAAGTCTCTAATTGCATCCAACCATTCTTGCTTTTCCTCCATCTATACGTGTATGCACCCGCTGAGCCGTTGGAGATCTAACACTCTATTCTGATGATTGATGGATTTCTCTGTTAAATTGTCCAAATAACTAGAGAAATTATTTTGCATAAGAGTGATTCCTACCACTCCTTTCCCTTAACCACTAGTTTAAGAGTCAGTGTATAATCCTTTCAACAACACATAATTTTTGTCTTGTTCGGCTTTAACTTTAATCTCTAGTCCTTCCGCGGAGGAGATCATTTCAGCTTTGAATTGCAAGCTCTGTTGCCATTCGAGTAAGGGCTCGTCTCGCTTCTGAAGGATCTTGGCTTCAACTACTTCCTTGGTCTTCATCTGTAAGATCATATCTAAGAGGGAGATACAATCTTCACTCTTTGCCCTCTCAGCTGACAAAGTAGCCCTGTTGGCTAAAATGTCATCCTTCTCCGTTTCGAGCCTCACCACTACATTGCCGAGTTGCTCTATGACTACAAATCCTTCGAACTGGAGTTTTCCACTCCATTCTCTACCAATTTGCCCAAAGAATTTGTCATCCTGCAATTGGGAGATGATAGCTTGGACATTTGTGGTTGTAGGAGCACTAGTAAGGGGAACTCTCGTAATACTTGCCAATGGAGAAATTAGCTGCCCAATGAGGTTGTTAAGTTCCTGGATTTCTGTCTTCATCCTGACTTTAGAGAGCTTGAGTCCTTCAAGTTCCTCCTCTCCTTTATTGCTTCATTCGTCAACTTCCAAAGGCCCACTTTGATGTCGTGCCTAACTTCACTGAGGTCTACAAACTGCAATGAGAAGTCCTCTGAAGTTAGGTCTTCAATTCTTCCCTCCTTGGTGGGCTTAGCAATCTCCATAGTTAAGTGCCCGGTATCAAGGTCCCGACCGAGAATTGACAGAGTCTTCAATTTCTTAGTTTTACTTGGTGTCGACCTAGACCGAGTAGCCAAGGATAGGGTACCTTTGTTTGGGGCTACTTCCTCTATCCTCCTCTTCTTTATGTCAAGCCACGATTCAATGCCAATTACTTTGGATGCAATTCCAAGTGTGTCCACACTGAACATCTTCCTTTTGGCTAGGGTCAGCATCTTCAATGCTGATGAGAAAGGATTCTTCGAGGCTTGTGAGATGAGTTTTGAAGATTCGACCCCTTTCTCTGCTTCTTTTGTTTTCTTCATTGCTTCATCAAATTCTACAGACTCACTCTCACTACTTCCTCCATCTTCGAGATCAACCACTTGTATTTGGGGGCTACTTGGTCAGAGTAGTGGAGTACTCATAGGTGGAATGGGGCTGCTGTTGGGTGAAAGAGTCGACGTTACTGCACCATCTTTTGCTTCTTCCGCCTTTTTCTTCTCGACCTCTGCTTTTGCTCCAATCACTGGTACAAAACCATCCTAACAAGTTTTACCAAGTGGGATGTTCTTGTCAGGAGGTTGATCACCTCCACCAACTAGTTGAGCAAGTCCTTGAGTAAGGGGAAGGGTCATGCCTAAAGCAGCACTATGAAAGGATGAAGTCGCAACTACATTTGGGGAGGGCTAGGCTGAAGTACTCTTACCTTTGCTTTTCTAAGCTGCAGTCCATTTGACCCATTTTCCAGTGCTCTTGTAGATTTTGGCCATCATTATGTCTAGGTCCTCCGTAGCATTCTAGAAAGGCTCCGAACTTATGGGGGTACTCCTTAGCTTGGTCAAATAAGTATTGATATACATATTTTAACCATCGTCCTTAATCCCACTTACATCTATGTTCACCTTGTACATTTTCACTTGGTCAACCGTCAATCTAGCAAAGGCTCAATCACAGCTCTCAAACTCATCTTTGCAATCGGCCCTGTTGGTTCCCAAAACCGCAGATTGGAATCCTACAAGCCTTGCCTGCTCGATGCTGGGATATCCAACTGGTTAAGGCCAACTTGACGAGATCGATCAATGTGATCCAAATCCCCTGCGCTTCCGACTCTACAAAACCAAGGTGGGTGTACCTAATCCTAGACAACAACCTCAAATCCAAGATGCTTAAAGCAGATTGATTAGAACACAAAGACAATAAAAGTTTTCCAAATGGCAAGAATTAGAGGAAAACTTTAAACTTGGGATTTATGAATTGAGAACAAAAGTAAATGATTGAAATAATGTTTTAAATAAAGAATAAGTATAGATTAATGCAACAGATGAATATATTAATTCCTCAAAGGCAAGAAATGAAACATTTGCCAGCATATGGATTATGAATCAAGAGCAAAAGACCAGTGTTTTATTAAATGGGCAATAGAGTCAATATTATTAGTTGAGACGTACAACTTTATAAAGTTTAATATATTTTAACTATAAACAAATTTAATAATTCAGACGCGACGAATCAATTATATAAACGCAATTTAAACTAGTCTAAAATGCACTTTAACTCTTGCGGAGACAAATTAGACATAAATACGGAAACAATAAAATATTTCACAATATCTATGTTTATTAAATTTAAAATGCAATAATGATCCAATCCACTTATCTGAATATTTAAAATATTTATAGAAAATAAATAAAAAACATTTTCAAAGGACACAACTTAATAATAATTTAAACTCCAATGCAAATAAAAATAAATACACTTACAGATTGTGCCAGAAATAAAAATTACACATAGAGACGCTCCTTACAGATGATCCATCTACTGCAAATTTATCCGGACCACATAAAATTTACTCGATAACTCAAATCCACGGGCTTAGTTCAAAAGTTTATTTCTGCGCCCATTGAAAAATATAATACATTACAGAGCATAGGATAAGTAAAATTTTAAAAAATAAGAATGAATTGTCTCTTTTGATTTATGCATCTCATATTTATAAGGTTTGAGAAGTGCCGGTTACGGTACCAACCATCGTATCCTTTGATAACAAAAAACTAACCAAATAGTTCATAATGTAATTTAAACTTTACTGTAGACAGTTTTGAAAAATTTGGCGTGGATTTTGGGTTTTAATGGCATTAGACAATCGCAAGATTCAATGGCTTTCGCGTGGATCATGCTGCTCGCACTTCAACCACAATTTGTCTTCTTCCGCCATGGATGGTTGGTGATTGCACAGATAAATAAGGTGATCCAGTCCAAAACGAGTGCAGATTTCTGTTGCGCATATATACGCTCTTCTACTCGGAAGGCTTCATTTCATATGGACGCCTGTTTCTTTAATAAAAACTGTGTCCTCTTATCGCTTTCCATAGGGATCCCTGAACCTGCAAAAACAAACACAAGAAATTCTTTAAGTCGAATGTAGTGATTAGAAACAACTAATAGAATCCTCTTCTCAAATAGTCCCGTGAGAACTGGGCATTGAAACCTCTGGTATTCATTTCTCTTGCTAAGTGTATGAAAGGTTATCAGATTTCCTTTAAGTCTGAAATGTTTATTCATACAGAAAACTCCTGATGAGCGTATTTCATTCTTCCCTTTCGAATTCCTTTAGAGGAAGATGGGCATCACTCAAACTCTGTCTAATGTTCAGCTTCTGTGTATTTGAATTGAAACTTTTATTGTTGACATTACTCATTTACTGGCTTACTTGTTGTCACATAGACGGTGATGTGGCAAAAACTAATTTACGTGGAGATATGAATCTGAATCATATAACTTATCCTTCTTCCTTCTGCTATTTAGACACCTTCCCATCTTCACTGGCGCAGCACTGCAAGGTATATAGCAATGAACCACTTGTAAATGAACAAGGAACTTCCTTCCTTTGCTAGGCATCATCTTACATGGATTTTGACATATCATATGTGCATGCTTTCCTTTATACTTCGTCTTAATAAGCCTTTAAAATTCTGAGATCATCTGAGAAACAGCTTTCATCATTATCACTTCTGAATGTACATGGTCTGCATATACCGTTGAATCACTGACATCAGTTAAAGCTGCTCGTTTCATTGTAAATATTCCCTGAATTGGCAAGTGTCAATACAGATTTGAAAATCAACCCAGAACTGGAACAGGCACTGAATAAGGTTGAAGTGGGCATTTCTTCTGATAAGGATCTCAACTAAAGCTCACGGGAGTTCATGCCTTTCAGAAGATGGTGACTGAACTGCTTTCTTTATTGGCCACTCTTTGTCAACATTAGGATAGCCACACCAGTCTGCATCAAATTCTAGACATTTCAGTTTGCAGCAGAGCATCATGATCATCTATACTTGATTTATTAATTTCCAAATTCAGCTTTGACTGCATATTTTCAACATCAGCAACCTTCCCTTTCTGAGAAGCCAGCACATTAGCATGCCTTACAATCACACAACCTGTGATAAATAATAGGCTATCAAGAACAAGCAAAAAGGAATGTGAAGCAGTCCCTTTAGCAGTTTTCTGGTACTGATGCCACATCATCACATTCCAATCCAGAACGCCTCCCATATCACACTTGCTGTTATACTTCTCAGGCAGTAATCTATATACAAATAGGATATTTAGTTATTCTGCAACAGAGATCAGGTCTGTTTGTATTGGTACTTTTATTCTCTTCATATAAATTGTTAGATGAATTGCACAAGCCACTTTGGATAGTGCTGAAATGCATGCCTAAATCAAACAACTTCCTTTTCCATTTTCCTATAACCCTTTTTGTATTTGAAGCATATTGTTTGAATGGGTAAGATCTGAAAATTCTATCTTTTCCATGGTGCTTAGGACCAAAATTTTGTGAAAATTTGGGTTCCATCAGGCCCAATAATCTTCGATCGCAGTGATGTGCTTTATCACACTCCCGATCTGCAGAACATCTATGGCATATCCATTTGGGTCGAACATGGGCCTCAAGACTTCATAGGTGTCTAACTTATATTTCTTCTCAAACAACTTCATCATGTTCTTGGCATCAGGTCGGGTATCACAGCTGAAAGCCCCAACCTTCATAGGGAATTTGTAACCCTTCTTCTTCAGGCTTCCACTCAAGATGTTCACTTGCAGGTCTTGTCGGATGACCTTGATCAACACAATCATGTCACTTGGGTACCTCGGGAGCTTCAAGGGAAAACCATCAAATGTTGCAAGATGCAAATAAGAAAACAATGAGAACTGAATAAAATAACATCCAAACTGGCTGATGGCTGCCATGGCTTCAGGACTGAATCTTCTCTCCAAGCACCCTTGTAGTTCCTTGCAAATCCTTGTAGTAAACGCATCATTCACTTTAACATAATTGCATAGCTATTCTCTAATTGGAGGCATGGGTAAAACTCATGAAATTTGAAAATCATCACGAAAATCTTCTAATCTTGGAAGGCCAGGCCACAATTGCAAGGAGACCAGCATATAAATCAAGAAGGAAGACATGTAGAATGAGTTATAAATCTTGGCCCCCTGGAGAGCATTAGACAGATTCTCACTTACCTCTTGCACCCAATTGATATACTATGTGTCAAAGCATATAACTTGAATCAAAAAGAAATATTGTTCAACAAAATTCAGGGCTTCTACTTCACCTCTCAGCCTATGCAAAAGAACTGTAATGTCAATTATTTTTGGTTTGAGCGTTGTCCCGAACAAAGTCTTGGTATCTTTGCTTTTGTCACTCCACGGTTTCTGGAACCAAGTTCTCATAATCTCCTTCCTCCAGATCATCTTCTTCAAGGAGAATTTTGAGAATGCTCCTCCCACAGTTAAATCAGAGAACTCCTCCCGCTCTAGCACTTGAAGACAATTTCCTACTATTTGTCTATCGATTGAAATCAAAATTGTATCATTAGGTAGCACAATCTACTTAGTTTCCAAATTGTAGTGGTTAATGCATTCATAAATAAGCTCTGGGGCTTGGACCGCAACCGGAAAACCAACAGCTTCGACTAGACCACTCCCTCGGAGCTTCTCCGTGATAGGGGGAATCTTCTCAACTTTGATTCTCCTCTAGAAATCTGCCATGTCATAGAAATGGAGGGATGTGTCTATGAATTTATACAATTCCGACTTGATACTGGTCACTCTGTCAAAACCCACAAACTTAGTTGCCATAAGCTTGTGATCAAAGGTTTTGAATTCGGAGAAATAAATGGAAAAACAAATACAATGTTCACAGGCTTTCAAACAGTTATGCATAATGACAGAATGAGAAATCAAGGAAAAAGTGGTAACTTCTTTGACTGTTTGTATGCTTTTAAATAAGAGTCGTGATTCACCCGTTATTCTTTTAGAATTCTTGCCACACGAATGGACATTAAGGAGATGCCTGTTTGCCAGTAAATACAAAGGCTCAACGGGCATTTGGGGGTCTTTTCACTATTCTGTTGAGTGCAACTGTAACTTTTTATAAGCCTGGTACTTACTTTTCCGTTTTCCCTCAAGCTTCGAAAAGTTGTCATAGGGGTACCTCGCCGACGAAATTCCGCCGCGTAAGATTCTGGTTTTGTCTTTTTTCCATAATGATTCAATCCCTTCTCTTATCATTCAAATAGACTCCAAATCCAACACAGGAAACAAATTCACTTATTAGCTCAATCTTTATCACATATGTGGAAAATTGCTTGCCAGGGTTGATGACCCATCGTGGAGAAGATCATTTTAGATTTTGCATCTATATAGGTTAAAGCTCTAATCAAATGCATAACCAACTGTTAAGGATACTCAACTCAAACATACAAATCCATTTGATTAACTTCGAACCTTTAATTTTCATCTTTCGCTGCTTTGCGGAAAACTATCTTCATGGGTGCACAATTGTTAAGGATACTCAACTCAAACATACAAATCCATTTGATTAACTTCGAACCTTTAATTTTCATCTTTTGTTGCTTTGCGAAAAAATGTCTTCATGGGTGCACAACCCTCGTCGAGAAGACGATTTGAAGTTTCTCGCCAAGGCATAATGTTGGTGAGATGGCGAATTCAAATCATTGTTAGGAACTTCGTTTTAGCTTCAAACATTGATTTTGATAAGGAAGTGTCTTCTCTAAATCTTTTTATGCTGAAAACTCCTCCACATAAGCCTTTGCGGAAACTTGCCTTCATGGATCGGAAACTCGCCGAGGAGAAGATGAAATGGAATTTTCCGCCAATGCTACATCTTCGACCATCAATGCACTTGTGAGCAATTAGTAAACGTGTTTCATCTATAATGAGTGAAAATTGACCTCTATCGGATGGGAAACTAACTTACCCAACAAACAACAAGATAAGAACAATCACCCGCCCGGCTATGGGGAAAGAGAAGACAAATTGGGAAAATCCGATAGAGGTCACCTAGCCTTAAAGATTCTAGACCTAGACTCAAACACTTTAGAATAAAGACTGAACTTGACTAAAAAAAGAACTCACTTTTGACTAATAGATTAGAAAACAAAAAGTGGGGGCAACAATATGTAAGATCATTTTGTTTATATTCTTTGTGAAAACTCCATTTGCTGCAATTAGTAATAAATGGTAAATTCTATTAGACATTTCAAGTTGTTAAATGTAAGTGGGATCCAAGAAAATAAAGGATAATTCCATAATATTTGCATGAGGTTTACATTTCCTATTACTTGTACAATTTTGGTGATAATTCTTTGAAAGCCTTTGTATTTCTCATAAGAGCTGCCTGTTGGGATCTTTCACCTTAGAAATCCAAGGGTTCGTAAATGAATATGATGAGATAATGATGAAGGAATTGTCGTATGGATTGCTGCCGATAAGAGAAACACGTCATTGCATACATTTGATTCCAAGCCCAAGTTTGCCAAATAAGGCACCATATAGGTTGATATCTATGGAAAGTGAGAAGATGAATAAACAAGTCCAACCGTTAATGGAAAAGGGCTAATTAGAGAAAGTCTCAGTCCTTGCATAGTGCCTGCCATATTGGAGCCAAAAAAAGGTGAGTGGAGAATGTGTACGGATTCTACAGAAATCAACAAAATCACCATTAAAATAAAGGTTTCCATTGCCCATAGTGGATGATTTAATAGTTTGTTCGAGTGGAGAAAGGTACTTCACAAAGATTGACCTCGAGAGTGGGTACCACCAAATCAGAATCTGTGAAGGGAATAAAATGGAAAAGAGTGTCCAAGACAAAGGACGAATTGTACAAGTGTTTGCTCGTGCTATTTGGATTGACAAATGCACCTAGCACATTCATGAAGTTGATTAATCAAGTACCACAGCCCTATCTTGGTAAGTTTTTTATTGTATACCCTAATGATATCTTAATTTTCAGTAGAACAAAGAAAACATTTAGAACATGTAGGTTGTACTACAATGGTCGAAAGAAGAAAGATTAATGGCAAATCTGAAAAGTAAGCTTTTATGAAAAGGGGGTTGGTTTATTTGGGATTTGTATTTTCGGAGGAAGGGTTGAAATGGACCCTGGAAAGATGAAAATTATTGTTGATTGGCCAACTCCAAATAGTATGTTTGAAGCCCACAGTTTTCATGGGTTGGCAAGCATCTATAAGAAATTCACAAGGGATTTCAATAGAATATGTGCTCCCATTAAGGAAACAATGAAAAGAGAGGAAATATTCCAAGTGGACAGCTACAAAAGACAGAATTTTTCATGGAGCAGCTAGTGTTTGCACTATCAGATTTGGGGAAGAAGTTTCAAATTATTGTGATGCACATGAAACTGCTATAGGAGGGGTTATCGGTGAAGAGGGAGGACCAATAGAATATTTTAGCGAAAAGTTAAACAAAGCCAAGACAAAGCACTCAGCTTATAATTAAGAGTATATACAATTGTGCAGATACTCATGAAGTGGAGACATTATTTGTTTCCAAAAGAATTAGTGTTGTATACAGATCATCAGGCTCTACAACTCATTAATAGTCAAGGTGAGTTGAACAAGAGACATGAGATGTATTGAATTTTTACAGAGCTATTATCTTGTTTTGAAACGTAGGAGAGGTGAATTCAATAGAGTGTTTGGTGGGCTATGGAGGAGATTGTTGTTGAATGAGCTGAAAGTGAATGCTGTTGGGTTGATTCATTGAGCAAATTGTATGAATGAGATCTGGATAGATAGTTAGCATGCATGAGTCCGAAGGGAATGGATCAAACCCCATTAGAGCATTTTATTCAAGGAGATTTACTGTTCAAAGGAAAAAGGTTATGCATAGCTCAAGGCACCATGAGGAAAAATTTGATAATAGAAAAGCATAGTGGTGAATTATGAGGCCATTTTGGCATTGATAAGGCAATAGCCCTGCTGAACGAAGTTATTATTGGCCAGGGATAAGCATTGATATGAAGATGCTATAAGGATGTAGGATACGCCAGTGGCCCAGCGTACAAAAGGGCTGAAGCAGAATACAGGATTGTATCAACCATTACCAATACTAGAAAGGCCATGGAAACATATTTACATGGATTTCATTTTTGGGCTCTCCCTTGAACTCCAAAAGGTAATGATTCAGTTTTGGTTGTAGTTGACAGATTTTCTAAATGGCTCATTTCATTCCATATCAAAAGACTAGTGATGCTTCCCATATTGCAAAATTGTTTTTCAAAGTAGGCTGCATGGCTGGCCTAAAAGCATGTTCTAAAACCATAATAAATTTGGTTGGCCAATTTTCGTATACACTGTAGAGGAGGTTACACACACAGTTGGATTTAAATTATGCATACCATCCACAAACGAATGATCAGATTAGAGTTGTTGATATCATCCAAAAATGTCATGGCTGAGTTTTAGAAAATACTAATGTGACATTGAGTCAAAAAATCACAAAAAAGCACCAAAATTCAGTAAACAACGCAGTCAAACTTAGTGTTAAAGATGCAATAAGTGAAAATGCAAATTTTTTAGGCTTTTTACACTCTGCTAAGCTGTCGCAACGAAGCTTATTTCACCTGCACGGCATGAAAATGAAAGAATTTCATTTTTCTCACCTACATCACAAAAGTCGCAAAATAACAGATTCAGACATTTCTTTTTTAAATGCATGTCAAAGTTTCATTTGTTTATATTGTTTTTCCTTTTCTTTATATTATTGATTATTTGTTTTATTTTGTTTTTAAAAAAATTTACACGTTAATATATCAATAATATTTAGCAACATACTAATTGTAAGATATTTAGTATTTGAACAAATTGCTATATATGATTAATATTAAAAAAATTATACCAGATTTTTATATCTATATGAAATTAATAACAGAACCATTCAATCATGGCATTTAATTTTTTTTATTTTAATTTTTACAAGTTAAAATATCAATTATATTCACTCATTTAGCAATATACTAATTGTAAGATATTTAGTATTTGAATAAATTGCTATATATGATTAATATTAAAAAAATTATGCCAGATTTTTATATCTATATGAAATTAATAACAGAACCATTCAATTATGATTAGTGTGTTGATTATTTACTGATAAAAAATTAATTTAAATGACTGGTTATTAATGTATTTAATTGAATATATTTATTATGTATAATATTTAAACTAAACAATTTAAACATATTTATATTTTAATATATTTTTTTAATTTAAATAAGATGAATCAAATGAATATATGTTTTACAAATCAAGTGTATGTGTACAATTTTTCTTTTTTGTTTAATTATATATTTTCAACTGTTCAATGAGTGTGCCGAGTTTTTGGGTGAGTCCCAAGTTTTTTAAATTTTTTAGCCATCCAAGTTATTGCTAAGTCCGATTTTTTCAACTATGTTTCTTACAATGGATAGGCAAACCAGCTGAAGAAGCATCTGAGTTGCAGGAAAATGAACCGGCTAAATACAGAATTCCAACGCTAGATAGGACTAAATGTTCCTGAGTTCACACTCAAGCCATTCTCCTACCCAGGGTATCTGATGCAGGAGTGTACTAGCTATATGTGGAATCCTTGTTACTTTTGTTTTCTTTCTTTTTAGTTTTTCATTAATTGGCAATGTCCAACATGTTATATAAGCACCGAAGGCTTTGAGGTGGACAGTCACTGATGTTTGGGCACTCATGGAAGTTTCCAACTTGTTTTGAAACCCAAAACACCTCACGAAGAAATAAAACAGATGTCTGGGAACTCCCCGAAGTCTCCAACTTGTTTCAAAACCCAAAACATTTCAGGAGTTAATAAAAAAGAAACTTGGGCTGTTTTGGAACATATTTTGGGTCCAATGGGATTGCCTTAGTTTGCTCCGCTGCCATTAAACATTCCCCCATCAGCAACCATCATTGAATGTCAAAGGAAGGCATTCTCTTTACCATTTGTACGCATCTGTTTAACCCACCAGAATGACCATTGAACTTCCACCTTACGTTTGCAAATTCAATATGCCAAAATTTAAGGCAGTTATGCAGGGAAACGGAGAGAAGTGTTGTTTACAACAAGAAACAAGGGACGGTCCCAGTGAGGTCAGAGCAGAGACCACAGTGCTGTGGGGGCAAGTGAAATCAGGGAACATAAGATAGCAATGAAAGCATAAATCGCAGAGCAATGATTGTTTTAGTTTTGACCTCTTAAAGAACAGAGGATTAGTGAAGTCCGTAGAGCTAAGAACAAAAGGCTGAGAAGAATGTAAGAGATGGATACCAAGTAAATAAAAACATCAAATTCAATTTTGATTGCTGCATTGTAATGATTCTCTGACAAGTTTTTAAAAAAATTTAAATGTTCACGGAAGTTAATGTATGCTTGGAATTTTTTTTAAAAAGATTGAATAGTGGTTGCAGCAATATACTTCAGTCTGTTAAGATTCAAGTATGTTGAACTGCATAACCACCCAAGCGTATGGTGGGGGATACCTACATTATATATTCAAATTAAACTAATTTAAATAATAAAAAAGTCAAGAAAATCCCAATTGCTTAGTTTCTAATTACAATAGAGCTATTTTATAGATGAAAATAAATTCATGCAAATCAAACTTCAACCACTGTGTCTATAAACAATGAAATAATCAAATAAAGGGATTATGGTAATCTCCATATGTGATCAACGTAGGTCAGTACAAATCATACAAGTACAAGTAATACCAACAGTCAGATATAGTAAAGCTTAAAAAGACATATGTGGATGGGACAAGCTTGAGTAGTAAAAGCAATGGGATGTGAACTTGGATCCCATTTTGCATAAGATAGAATTATACAACTCACACAGATATCAAATATTAACGACATTTTGATGAAAAATAAATGTAAGAGCAAGCAGGCTGTAAAGTGGGGCCACCGTTTCAAAATAGTTTAAATAAAAATTAAAAAGTGAAAACAAACCTACCAGTAAATTGTATAAGCTCGGGCAGTAAAGGAAAATTTGAAAATTATAAGCGGAGACCAGAGATCAAACCTCAAAGGTCATTATCAGCAATCTACACGGAGCACCATCCAACATGGCAGGTGTGACATACCATTATTGGGATAAGTCCCGGATGATTTTGACAAAAGAGATACAATCAATTCAAGCATCTAAGCCTCATATGCTCATAAAATGCCTATAAATTAATAAAATCAATCCAGTGGACATGACAGGACTTGAAAACTGCCGTAATGCCAGGTTAATTTGATTTTGTAGACAGCAGAGTTTGTTGTGTGCAAAACCGTGATGGAATTAAAACAATGTGCAAGCTTGGATGAATTATAGTGGTTTTGATGGCATAGTTTTCCCTACGTCCATGAATGCTGTAGCATTGATGGTGTAATTTACCCTAAATTCATGAATTGGACGAAATTAATTATTCGCCCCTGAGTTTGGAAGTCTTAACAATTGATCTTCGTTGTTATTAAGCATCTGTAGATTAGGTTGCAAAAACGTTCGAACCATGCGCAAGCCTGGGTGAATTGAAAAATGCCGATGGTATAATTCTCTCTTTCGTGAATGTTATGGCGTCAATGGTGTAGTTTACCATCCACACTGAATGTGTAGGCCTTAATACTCCGTCCATGAATTTGAACATCCATGAGACGAACAGAATGGCGTAGTTAGGCCTCCACCCATTGCATGACACAATCTATGAAAGTCTAAGCTCAATGATACTCTGACTCATATTAACAAATTAAAGATGGGGTTCCAGAACTTTCATAGAGTGTTTATTTTCATCCCAATTAATCAAACTGCAATGCCTGAAAATTATAAACAAAAAGTGACTCAAGACCGCAAAAAAATAATAGCATGACCTTTGAAGCTTACGAAAAATGACTTGAGTACTCAAGCACTACATTGAAAACATACTAACTCACCACTTACGAAGAGCTTCGGCGATGGATCTGGCACCTCTGCAGTCGATTCAAGCCTAACCCCAAGTCTGCTGCCGGGCATGAATTTTGAGGCCATGGAAATATCCCTCCCCATAATAAGCCTGCCAAATGTAGTGCTACTTAACAGACGTCGTAGAGCCATATTTAGCAGGCGTTGGATGATTCCACGAGAGGTTATGTGCTATGTCCGGAGGCAATTATAGGGTATGTTGGCAATGACTGGCTATCTAAGACACAGGAACTCTATGCAGTTGCAGAAAAATAAAAAAGTGTTCCGTAATATCTAGGGTTTTAAGTGCGTTCAAAAACCCTACAACTTTTGATTTTTGCTCTAGAATGCAGGAAATTCTACGAAGTTATTTGGAGTTTGGTCTTTTACAATAAATATATACTCCACAGTTGTCGCGGAGGGCAGACTATTTAAACATTGGTTCAATTGAAGGATTTTAATGATGTGTACAAGTTCATGTTTGACATGTGTTATGGATCTTGATAATTTAGCTTAGGAGTGTGGTTGATGCTATCATTTTCAAATAAATTGTGTATATTATTGATCTTTGAGATGATTTTGTACGGAGTATGGATGTCATCATACGTTGTACACTATATGAAAAAGTGTCATTCAATCTCAATTGTAGTCATTTCATAGAGCCTCGCTAACAACCTAGCTTTCCCTTTAATAATTGCCCCTAGGTAAGCCTTATTACCATGTTCCTGGGTTGGGTTGAGCATTTTGATCTAGTGAACCTTTTTTCGAGCCATGTGATTACGACACGTGGCAGTCTGAATTTTTTATATGAGAAAAAAAAAATTACTTTTGTGTAGGCATTAGGTCATTCTTGTAACTTGATGTTCCACTTACTCAACCACTTTATGTTGTGTTTCATCTATGTTTTCTTCTTATCAGTCAAACCCTTTTTCATTGTAATTTTGGGTCATCGTTGGTTATATATGTTTACAAGTTTCTTAAATAACTTATTAACCTAGTTATCATTATCGCATCCAATGGCAAAATCTCAGCTCTCACTAAGAGAATTGCATATGACACTAAAGTCTTAGCTTTGATACTACTTGTGATTAAGTATTTTTGAATCCTCTAAGTGTCTCCAACCACATTTTGTTATGCTACCTCCCCAAACTTCATGGCCATAAAGGACAAATGGTGTGACCAACAAAATAAAAAGAGCTCTCTTGATTTTTCAATCCCAAAGCTCATCATTCTTGTATATATCTTGTAGTAGAAAAAATGATTTCCACCCTTGCTCTCTGTGTTTGTTTCACTAACAAATCTCCCAATTAAGTGTACAATGAAAGTCAATAACCAAACATTTGTATTCTTTTACAATTTCTAACAGGTTGTCTTTGAAAATGAAAGAAGTGTGTTTTTTCTTCCTCTTCAATAAAAAAAAAGGTATTCTTTGTTTAAATGGTGATGTTCATCTATATCCCCACTTCTTGACAAATGTGCTCCAAATCTCCTAAGTGGTCACTTGAGCTATTTTTGATATCAAGATGAGATTGTTTGCAATATAAAAGAAGCTTCACAAATTACCTTGTCAATTGGACCCCTTCAGCATCCATCTTGTCTAACCAGGTTTCTAGTTTATTAATGTATAAGCCAAAAAAAGTGGGAGACAATAGACATCCTTGCTTTTATACCAATGCCATTATTGAAGCATTCAAACATTCATTCCTTAGTTCCAATTTTGGCTCTACCTCTCTCGTATAGCCTATGCATGATGTAACGCCCCGCCAAGGGATCCAAAAGAATTAACCTAAAGTTTTACTAAGTTTGCTAAACTTTTTTTTTTAAAGAAGTAAGAAAAGTATAACATACACATCAAACACATAGTAGCAAAAGCAATAACATGTAATCATCAACAAACATGCATAAAAGGTTACATTCCTTAAGGATCCCAAGACGTTGAGTCACATTTAAATTTAATTAATTCTAAGTCTACCAACTACCATATCCACATGAAAGAATAATTAGAAAGTCCAAAGTCCATTTAATATACATTTGTTTCGAATGCCTCTTGGCAAATTACTTTGGAATGCTCAATCATCCACTGTACATGTCGCAAGGTATGAAAGGCTTAAAAGAATATACATATGTAAAAATAGAAATACATCATCCTCTTCAGACCCATGATGTAAATGCAATATAGTAAAATAAATGAAATAATCCACCACACATGATACATCCATACATCAAAAGATATAGCACCCATCATAAAATATAACCATCCACCATAATGATCCATGAACAGAATGAAGGTAAATGCCAACAAAGAATGCTCCAGCCACGGTGTCTACGAACGGATCTCAATGGTAAGAGTGAAAAAGCACTACCACCTAACCACGTGGAACCTAAATGGTCCACTCCCACCGCGCTAAGGAGATAGTCTCAAGTCCCAAACAAGATATCAAATCACATATCACAAATACTCTCTAAGTTCAGGAAATCCTAAAAGTATACTAACTCAAAGGTTCCAACATAGATCGACATCTAGACCTAGAGGCACACAAGACGCATAGGAAACCTACTATGCAAGCGGGAAAGTGTCACCGCACAAATCACATTGGAAGTTACCCAAGCAATCCCTCAAGAATATCGGGTCTCCAGTAATCCTGCGGCCACTAGTATCCTCTCGTACTGACGAGGCATACTATGGAATGCAAGGTCGTAACCAAGCGTTCTCTCAACTCCCATCCTAGTCTGTACTAGCACTCGAGGCATGGGTGAGAACATACAATTAATCTTATAAGGTTCATTTAAGTCAGTATTTAGCGTAATGTTATCACTTATTAAAACAACAACTTACAATGAGTCATCCCCGGAGCCTCTTAGGGCCCCCGTCCCCCATTGCAAGCCACTTCCTGACACTACACATAGATAACCTACCCTAGGCTCATGAAATCACAAATCACAAAATCACCTCAGCCCTATACAAGCGACTGGGAAGCATCAAAAGATAAGTCACAATAATCACATCAGTTCTCCATGAGCAACTGAAAAAGCATCAAATGATAATCATAATGATCACAACAGTTCTTTATCAGCAACTGAAGAAATCCATGATAAATCACAATATCCATCGGTTCTTAACAAGCAACCGAAAAAATATCCCAAAATAAATCACAATACTGATCGAAGACTCCAAAATGGTCAAGTCCAAACATGACATCATCAAGAACAAATCACTTAAAACACCTCAGTCCTCTCAAAGTGACTGGAAAGAAAATCAAATATAATTGATCGATGACTAAAAAAATGGTTAAGTCAGGTGTCTCATGAACATACACCTCAACTTCACACAAGGAAACTGTAAAGCAATAACAACCAATACATACATCCATCATAGAGCATATCAACACATCACCATGGTTGGGTTTGTAAAGATCGAGAATAAATCATCATATCATCACAATCGCATAACCCCCAAGCCTCTAGTAACAACCTAAACAGGTCAACATCTAATCAACCCCAAAAAACCCAAACATAAACATCACACAGAAGGCAAGTTGTAAGTTCATGACATGGCTTGTTTTAAATCACATAGTTGAGTTAAAGATAAAGGTTTCAATTTTGGTTTGATTTGAAACATGCAGTTGAGTTAAACAATAAGGTTTGAATTTCCATTTTGATGTATAGTTTAAGCGGATGAAATTCATAGTTTACCCTTATAGTTGACTCATTCTTATCTTTAAATAATTTGTGCAATTATCCCTATTCATTTCTAAGTCAATTATTCCACATGACTTATAAGTAATTATTTATTTAAAATAATAAAATGATACTCGTTGATTCTAAAGTAAAATACAAATTTTATTTAAAATCCGTATTATAATACTAATTAATACATTTAGATATTTATTAGATAACTTAATTAACTTATATTAAATTAAATTAAATAATAATTATACAACCAACTATATTACCAATCATTAATAATTTATTAAAATTATTAATTACTATTAAATAAAATTCATTAATAAAACTAATAATTATTAATTAATAATTAAAATTACTAATACTTAATAACTATTATTTACAATTCTTTAATAAATATTATTCAATATATTATAAAATATTAAAAATTTCATTAACAATTATTAATTAAAATTTAATTACAAATTAAAATTAATAAATCTATGACAGATTTTAATCGAATATGCCGAACTTCCAAAAATCAGCAAAGAATCGTGGGAAGAAATTCTTGCAAAAGCAGTGGAAAAGAAACACATATGGTCAAGGGAAGAATTGGCAGAGATCGCCTCCAGCTAATGGCCGAAAACGACACCAAAGGATACCCCAAAACAATCATATCGATCAATTTAAAATTAAAACAAAAAACAGGTTTGAGGTCTTAAATAATTGTGCAGGAGAGCCTCCCAGTCAAAAAGGAAATCGAGGGAGGTAAGGGCGGAAGATAAATAGATGCACGGATTCCTATTTGACTACTCCCTTCGCAATCTCAGAGGTACTTAATACCCCAAATCATCATTTGTTTTTCACACTTGAACATCTAGATAACCAAATTCGAGTCTTTAATTTAACAAAATATGCGCATATGGAGCCTCTCAAAAATCCCTCAAGCCAGCCATATCCGGCAACGCCCTAGATGGTAAGGATTTCAACCAAATTTGATTCACCCTCGTCTTATATCCATCCACACCATCGAATCCATAACAAAAACATGGCACCAAACCCTAGTAAACCTGCCAAATTGTGCAAAAATTTGAAGGAGCCATCCAGGATATCAATTAGAGAAATTGAAATCACCTAGGACAAATGCCTCAAGGGAGGAATCTTCGCAATTTGGAATGGTCCGCAACGAGATCTCCCTCTATTATCCGACTGGCTGGAGGAAAACTATGAGGACCAGGTAAGTATTTCCCATTTTTCAGATAATGTTCTATATTTACAGTGTTTAGAGGAATCTGTCAAAAAAGAGTTTATATTAGTCTCTGAATGTTTTTTTAATGGTTACTGTGTTAAATTCATAGAATGGTCACAAAATTTTAATGAAGAAAAGGTAGAATGCATGATGCCTTCTTGGTTTATCATGCCCTCTCTTCCTCCGGAACTATGTCAAGAAGATATTATTAAATCTATAGGGTATGTAGTTGGAGAGGTGAAAGATATTGATGTATCCTTTTATTGTTGTAATAGTATCAAGATACTAATTAATGTTAATTTTAATCATCCATCTAAAATTAAAAAAGAATTCATAACAAGCAAAGCTAAGTATGATATCTTCTTTCAGACATATAAAGGGAAAATAGTTGATATTTTAAAATTTGATGAATTACATAAGATCATGCCCAAGATACTTCCCCTTACCTCTAATTTTAGAAGCAAGTTCCCCTGGCTAAGAATCATGAAGAATAGAAGAATTCAAGAACTCAAAGAACAAAATTCTCCAACAAACCATTAGCTAGTTCAAATAGATCAAAAGGAGGGGATGGAACCCAAAGATACAGAAGAACGTTTGCCAAAAAAAAGAAGGCTTAAATTAGTAATAGTATCTAAGCCTAAGGAACGGTCAGAGATGGAAGTAAATGATATATCCATAAAAAGATAGAAAAGAAAAAAGAAAAAAGAAATGGATAAGATGGATAGGGATACATGTAGAGTTGAGAATGGCAAATGTGGCAATTCACAAATACAACAAATAATTGGAAATACAACAGATAATGGCTTAGAAAGAAATGTGACACCAATAAGAAAAACCACAAACAAGGAAACAGAGCAAGAGGAGACCATGTATGCTACCCAACTAGACCTCAAAGAAGGAAGCAAAGGAATGGGTAATAAAAAGATGAGGAAACAATCAGAACAAAACATCAGAGAAGACTCTCAATTATAGAAGAATTTGAAAGAGTCTGCAAGGGAGGATATAGATAACTTCTCTCTGAACATGGATCAAATAGGGGAAGTGAATCAAAATAAGGAACTATCAATACAAACAAGAGAGATAATAACAAAGATAAAGGAATTAGTGAATCACAAGCCAAAGTATCAGAAACAATTGAGACTTATGATTTAGGTGAAGCAGAAAATGATCTTCTCTTTTCCTCTTCGAAGGATAGAATGAAAGAAGGTACTCTAAGGATTGACAATCAGGTTTTTCAGCAGCAGTCACTAAATAGGAATACTGAGGCAGACTTATTCACTCCTTGCAATAAGAGATCAAGAGGAGCCTCCAAATTCTGGCAAACACCCAATAATCATTCCACTTCACCCTTTACTCTAGTGGAAAACCAGCCAGAGATGCGAGGTAAGGATATAAACTCAAATAGTCTAATTTTGAAAGAGGTTCAGAATTTCCTAAACAGGAAGTCAAAATCCCCTCCAGAAGTAGGAGTGCCAGAGACAGATGATAAGCATCTTGAGCAGTTAGCTAAAGAACTTATTCAGGTCTTCAGTTTTGATAATATAAATAATAGTACTATCTCTCAGAAAGAGGAACTAATCCAAAAAAATCATCAAATTGGGGGGGGGGGGGGGGAGGGGGATGATTATACAGCTGATGATCTCCGAAGGGATCTACTAAAAATTGAGATGGAGGACAGTCTCATGGAGCTGGATAAGCAGAGCAGGAATAAATCAGAAATCACTAAAGAAAAGAATAGGACCTCTGTAGGAAATCTGGCAGAACACAAGTTTGAGGTACTGGATAAAGAAGACATTGGAAATAAGATATGGAGAGAAATAGAGAATGAGGAGTTCGAAAAAATTAGGAGATACTGCGACTTCACTAGTAAATGACCTAGATGAATATCAACAAGAACTGGGATTACATATGAATCAGGAAGGACTGAGTTCTCCAATTTTTGGTAACCTTCAAGGAAGAAGAGGTAGGAAAACATTGAAGGAGTTACGAGAGGCTGAAGGACTATCTAGGGAATAGAGGAAAATTGATGAGCTTCTAAATATGGGGAAGGGGAAGTGCCTTCCCAAGGCACCATGAGGATCACAACATGGAATGCTAGGGGCCTAAATGCCCCTAGCAAAAAAAGACTAATTAAACAATATCTAAATAATTTTAATTCATAAATAATCTTAATACAAGAAACAAAATTAAACAAGTTAGAAGGTTCCAAACTAAATAAGATGCTAGGTTTTTGGGATTTAGCCTTTTTAGAGGCAATGGGTGCATCTGGTGGTCTATGTATTATTTGGAACCCCAAAAAAGTAGATTTGTAGTATTTAGTTAGTAGCAATAATTGGATGAGTGTTAGCATACAGAGTTTAAAATCAGATATAAAATTTATTCTAATCAATGTGTATGGACCAAACAGTCTGACAAGGAAAAAAGAGGTGTGGGATGAATTAGGTGTGGTCTTGCATAATTATAAAAACAATCCCATCATCATGGGTGGTGATTTCAACACTATTACAAGTCTGGATGAAAAAGTAGGAGGTATACAACATCTTACATCTTCATCTATGGAATTTAAATGATGGGTAGATAAACAAACCTTGGTAGAAATTTCGTTAAGTAATGGAAAATTTACTTGGAATAATAAAAGGAAGGATCGTGCTTATATTGTGGAAAAGTTAGATAGGTTTTTTATAGTAGGAAAAATTATGGATTATAATAGCGACCTCCAATCATCCATTCTGCCCTATGCAGGTTCAAACCATTTTCCAGTGTGCATGGAGATATTGGAACCATCAAAACCCCCCAGAAACCCATTCAAGTGTGAAAAAATGTGGTTTCAAGACCCAAAATTTATTGAACAAATCAGGATATGGTGGTCTCAAGCGAGTTTTGAAGGTTCTAAAATGTTTTTTTTTTTGTCTCTAAGCTCAAAATGTTAAAAGAAAATATTTTAACATGGAATAGAGAGCACTTTAATGATATCTTCAAAGAAAAATTGGAGATTGAAGCAAAACTAAAAAATTTAAATCAGGAAATTATTAGATTTGGCATGGATTATGAGAAATACCTTCTAGAAAAAGAACTTCTTGTGAAACAAGAATATATCCTTTCAAAAGAGGAAACCTTCTGGAGACAAAAGTCTAGGGAGAAATGGTTGGATGAGGGAGATCGTAACACAACATTTTTTCATAACTCAACCAATTACAACAGATCCTGAAATAGAATAACTAGTATTACTAATACGTTGGGTTCACACATAGAAAATCCACAAGAAATAGTAAACACTTTAGTCTCCCATTTTAAAATTTTACTCAACGACCATGAGGGATCAAATAGGGAGACCCAGTCCAATTTGCTCAAATTTATTCCTATACTGATTACACCTAAAGATAATAAAAATCTCAATAGACCAATTACTCTAGAGGAAGTTCAATATGTAGTTTTTAATATGAATCCTGACAAGTCGTCGGGGCCTGATGGTTTTCAGGCCTTTTTCTTCCAAAAGTGCTGGGATATTTTAGGGATAGACTTATGGAAAGCCATTGAAGCATCCCAAAACAGTGGATCACTATTGGCAAAAATTAATTACTCTTTCGTTACCTTGATCCCTAAGAAGGATGGGCTGGAACATCTTGGCGACTTCCACCTGATAGCACTGTGTAATACAATTTACAAAATCTTCTCGAAAGTTCTGGCTAACAGACTCAAGGACTTCCTGCCAAAACTGATCTCTGAAGAACAAATAGGTTTTTTCCCAGGGAGATCTATTTTGGATGGCATTCTTATTATTCAGGAAACTATTCATTTAGTAACCAAAGACAAGGAACCATGCATGTTGATGAAACTAGATATGCAGAAGGCTTATGACATGGTAGATTGGTGTTTTCTTTGCAAGGTCTTAGAAGCTTTTGGCTTTTCTCATCAATGGATTAACTTAATCTTCAAGTTCATTTCCATGCCTAAGATTTATGCTCTTATCAATGGGACTCCTGAAGGCTTTTTCGAAATCTCTAGAGGTATTAGACAAGGAGATCCTCTATCGCCTTCCCTCTTTATTATAATGGCTAAAGCTTTTGGGAGGGCAGTTTCGGATGCATATATGAAATGAAGGATCTCAAGTATCACTGTAACTAGAAATTTTCCTAACATAACCCACCAACAGTATTCAGATGACACCATTTTAATGAGTAAGAGTTCAGTCCAAGAGGCTTTGGGTTATAAAAGTATTTTACAGACCTATATGGATGCTTCAGGACAGAAGGTGAACAAAGAAAAATCTGAGATATTCTTTCTGAACACCAATCCAGAGATGGAAAATATGATATGCAGGATTATGGGCTTTAAAAAGGGTTTGTTTCCATGCAAATATCTAGGTATTTCCCTGGAGAAGGGTTCAAAATACAACAAAGTTTGGTTGGATACAATTGAGAAGGTAGATAAACGGATTGGAAGCTGAAAAAACAAATGGCTCTCTAAGGCTGGTAAAATTACAAAGATCAGATCAATCCTCTTAGCCATTCCAATCTTCCCTATGGCCTATTTACCCCTATCTAATTGGATGTCCTCGAGATTTGAATCCAAACTCAAAATTTTTTTATGGAAAGATAAAGAAGAGGATAAGAAACTTGCCCTTATAAAATGGGATAATCTATGCAAATCAAAAGAATGTGGGGGTCTAGGGATTAAAAAGCCCTGATGGCAAAACGAGGCTTTGGGAGCAAAACTAATTTGGAGGTTATACAAGGAATTTGATAAAAAATGGGCTAAGATCATATATAATAAATATCTTAACCCGACAGATCCGAAATCATTGTTTAGAATGAAAAGACTTCCCAAAGGATCGGAATGTTGGAACTTTATGTCTAAGTGTCAAAAACTCATTAGTAAATTTTTAACTTGGGACATGGGGTTGGGCAACAAAGCTTTGTTTTGAGAAGACTCATGGGATGGGCTTCCCCCGATTGAGTCCTCCCCCTGCAATGATATCCTTAAACAAAGGCTGACATCATTGTGGGGTAGTAAAGTAAAGGACTATAAAATCAAAGAGGTCTCAGATGGGGTCCTAGAATATAAGTGTCGTTCATTGGATGAGTTAGATGTTGATCTGGACTCAATCAAGGCATATGAGAAGAACATTTCCAGTAGAAATATCAAACAATCTGAAAGGTTGGAAAACCTTATCTGGGCTGGATCAAAGGATGGTTCATATAGTGTGAAACAAGGATATAAGACTATCATTCGATCTCAGAAATGGACTAAGATTGAAATTTCGCTATATCTATGTTGGGATGCTGCATGTCTTCCAAAAGTCGGCTTCTTTTTATGGCTACTTCTGTAAAATAGGGTTCTAAATGCAAATAGATTATTAAGATTTGGTATTATAGGTCCCCATTGGTGTGTTTTATGTAAGCAAAGCAATGAAAATGTAGATCACTTATTCCTCAATTGTCCTTATGCACACAATTGTAGAGAATGGCTTAGGGCTCGTCTTGGCTAGGCTACCCCTTTGTAGAACACTGTCAAAGGGCTTCTTTGCTCATGGTCTATGAACTCGGTTCGTGGGGTCTATAACAAGCTTTGGAATATTGCCCCTCAATTGTGGTTTAGGAATTGTGGAAGGAGAGAAATCACTGTATCTTTCAGGAATAAGTGTTGAACATAGATAGGTTTTTATTAAAATTAGAAGCATTAATAGTGGAAGTGCTAAATGCTCATCTCAGGAAATCAACTAAAGAAGAAGGCTCATTCTCCTTTTGGGATGGACTTATGAAGAAGAATTGGTCCAATATTATCAATCCACCATTGGTTTACTTGTCTAGCAATAAGGAGGCAAGGGCTAATTGCAAGTGGGGCCCCCCTCCTCAAGGATGGCATAAGTTGAATTTTGATGGTGTGGCCTGGGGTAATCCAGGTATAGCTGGAATTGGTTGCATAATTAATGATGATTGTGGTAAATGGATAGCAAAGCTAGCTTCGTTGTTGTCTCCTTCTAACAACATGGCAGAACTAGAAGCCCTAGAGAAAGGTTTACAACTCTGTGATAAACTAGGCTTATCCAAGATCATCGTTGAAGGCGATTCTCAGATTGTCCTCAATGCAATTAGAAAGAAAAAGACTCCAAATTGGGTTCTAAACTCAAAGCTTCAAGATGTCCTCATGCTATTAGATAATTTTGAGGAAATTCAAATTGTTCATATTTTCAGAGAAGGTAACATGAAAGCAGATGGGTTAGCAAACAAGGGTGCAGATGGTGAAATAATATTAACATATAATATATAATATATAAATTAGAGTATTCCACCCATACTACATAGCTATCCTAGTAGTTGAAGACCTATCAAGTTTTAATATAATTAGAAATGGTTATAATAAAATAGAAATATAAGGATTTTATTCAATTTGGCATCTCATTTGCCATAATCCTTCTACAGTCTTCTTTAGATTCTTTCCACCTTCCTAAATCGATTATTCCTATCTAAAGAGGATGGATTTGTTTAACCATTTTATAAATCTACACCTCAGTATTTTGTGCAACTCCCATCATTGGGAGGCACTGAAGGATCCCACTACTGTTACTCGTGTCCCAAACATCATGCTGCTCGAGTATTGATTAGTTAAAGGATCCTCACATGTGAGGTCTCATTAGTAGTTGGCATGAGTGTAAACCATCATGGCCGAAGCAAAACATTTACTACAATTAAAGAGAATATAAGACAAGATTAATATTTGCAAAGACGCAGCTGGAGTTCAGTCAGTGAATTCAATGGTGGAGTCTTTTCAATAGTAGCATTCATTATCATTATCCTTGGGCATTTTATTCTTAGCTCAGATGGAGACAAATATTCATGTTTTTCACTCAACTGAAAACGGGACTATGGCTTTTTTGGGGTAGGTTAAACCTGAGAGATGGAGTCACCTTCTAAGGGCTACAGATGATATGACACACTTTGCAATAACCAGGTCCGTAGGCAAAGGTGTTTTCGACTACAATGCTACTTGGAGAACCAACAGTACCATAATTGGCTCCTTCATTCGGGTGATGATAAGGGCGAAGATCCAGAAAGAAGACATAGTGAGGCTCTATTTTGATTTATTTAACCCTGTATGGACGAAAGGAATTGAGAAGGCGATACATAGGATTGACGATAAATTCATAATCCCATTACCTAAAAAGTATATCGGATTACCCCTGGGAGCTGCAGATCTGAAGACAGCCCCTCATCGACAATCCCTCATTATCAGGGAAAGCCTGACCTTCTACAGGGAATGACCGTGCATGGAGGCTAGTGTAAACTTTATCTTACACTGGCAAAGGATAATTGTAGAATGAAATAACGAGTGGGTCACAAATTACCTAAAACTATTCAATGTATACATGCAACCGGGAGTGGTCTTTGATGACCTCAGTGCTTTGGAATTCTGCAACGTTAACTCGAAAAAGACAAGTAGAACCAAGGTCACTTTCAAATTACCTCCCTATCTTGCCATGGATGAATTTGATGACATCCCCGAGGTGATCATGGTTTCATGGAAGAAGCAAGAGAGGAACCGAGTTGAGGAGGTTTGAAATCATATTAGGGTTTGAATTATATTTACCTTTATAATACTGTAACTCCTTGGGTTTTTGTTCTAGTCCCAAGAATTTTGTAATAATTAGATATGGGAAGGAAACCAGTATATTGGAACATCAAAACTTATAAAGATATATTATAGATAATTTTTAGCTGTTGACTCTCTCGACCTGTTATTTGCTATTTTAATAGAATGTTCAGATTAATTTAAAGGACAAAAGGAGATAGTTTTATAGAATAGGACTACATATGGCGTGGTGTGATCTTTTGTGTGTGCAAATAATGTGTATGGATTCTATTGGAATGTTTTCTGGAATTATTGCACACTTTTTTTGATTTGCCAAGCTTTTTATGGGATCTGCGCTATAAATATTCGGTAGTTTTGAATAGATTTCATGTTTTGGGTCTAATTAAGTAGGAATTGCAATTATACGAAGGATAGCTGATTTGTTAGCAAAAGGTCGTTATGCATTTAGTATGGTAATCAGATACGAACATAAGTTGAATCTTTATAGAACTTAATGGGGCAATGTTTTTCACATATTTTGAATTTTGATATTTCTGGGAATAACGTTCTGGGTGTTTTAGGATTCAGTAGAATTGTATTGTTTAAGAATGATTTGAAAAGATGATAACATGAATTGATGTGGTGATTTACTTTAGTATGTTCCATCACAGATGAAGTATTGACATTATCATTTTATTCTGATGATTTCTCTTGTATATACATATCTGTAGTTGTTTAGGGTTTGGTTTTGTTATTTTTATCAGGTTATATTTAAAGTTTGTTTCATTTCCTTTCATTTAAGCTTTCAGAAGCTTCATTAGTATAAGGATATGGACTTCTAAGGGACTCTCTTTTAGCCGTCCTAGTCCGTGGTCTGTTTGTAATAAACTTGGATGCTATAGCTCGGATCTCAAATCAAAAGACTTATTGCAGAATTGGTTTGGTCAACCGGTAAGGGCTTCCAAGTCCTGGTAGTGCTTTGTATTAGCACTCTTAGGGAGAATCCCATCACAGCACTCTAAAAATGGGTTTTTGTTTGCTGCCCTATTTATTACCTTGCGTTTCTCCTATTTCTTTACAAGGATGACTTCATCTCTGTAGCTTTTAGAGTCTTTGTTAGGATATCATGGGATCCCTGCTAGTTTAACTTTTATATCACTTCTAAATTTTCAGATTATTGTTTCTTTTTGCTAGGTGTTGGCTTCTGAAATCATTACTATAATTTCTGGATGGATTGGTATGTTATCTTGGTTACATGTTTGGTTGGAATCATTGTAATTTTATATAGTGGGTTGTTGAAGGAAGGGGCTTCTTTGAGGGTTGGCCTGATTAGACCCATCTTGTTTCTTACTTTTGAATATAAGGATTGATTATGCCACATCTTTTACTATGCTCTCGGTTTCAATACACAAAGGAATGGGCAATGTTTAAAGACATCGAATTTAGATCTACAGGTAGTTTGCAGGTTATGGTGATCTCTGATCTTAATCATATGGTGTAGTAGAGTATGGTTTAAGTTGAAACCATCTTTGGTTTAGATATCAAAATTTTATGATTATTGATTTCCTAATACATAATGTGGAATGCTCGATGCCACGGTCCTCTTAATGTTCTTGATAGGCGAAGTATAGATAGTAGAGCCAACTTTTCTTTTGACTACATTTCTTACTTTGGCAGCTTAAGGTGACAATTTAAGTATTTTGGTTCCTTCGCGTCCTTACTATTTATTTCAATTTTTGATCTATTTATAGCAATTTATATGTTAGGATTGATTTTTAGATCTCTCAAAATGAGGTGCATTTTCCTTTGTTTGTTCACTAACTTCTTGTGGTGTTTAGCTAGTTGGATAGCTTCTATGTTTGGTAGATTCGTATTGATGTAGGTTGAGGTTAATTATGGTCTTCTTTTATTTGGTAGCACCTCTCTGGAGATCAAATGAAATGAATTGAAAGGGGTTCACCCCTACAATGATCGCAATGTAATCATATCACAAACTAGGAATTAGGTCACTAGGGTATGCCTCTTTCATGATATGTAATAATATATGACTTCTGTCCTGGGCTAGACTGGAGGTTTTCTTCTCCGTTCTTTCCTACCAATGCCCGTTTGAATGGAGGAAGCTTTTGTAACTCTTTTTTTTAATTAATAAAATTTACCATGGCCTTGGCCGTTTATCGATAAAAAACAAACAAAAAAAAAACAAAAAATTAATAATATTAAAAATAAACAACTTTTAATAAAAATAATTTAAATTGCATTTTTAAAAATAAAAATAAAAGACATTTGAAGCGATTTGAAATCACTGGTCCCTTAAAGGGATGGCCGACCAGTGGCCTGCTACCTAAGGCAGCGGCTGCCTTGGCAGCTGCTACTATGACAGCCACAACTGCTGCCTCAGTAGCTGCTACCTTAGCAACCGAGGGAGGTAAGGAGAATGGGGGGAGTAGGGGTGTCACTACCTCGCTTCCCCCTTTTAAAATATATATATATATTTTTAAATTATAATTTTTATCATATTTTAAAAAAAAAATTATTTTGTTTTAAAATTTATAAAATAATACCCCTCTATATCAAGTTTTATATATATATATATATATATATATATATATATATATATATATATTTTTTTTTTTAAATTTGATTTCCACATTACTTTGATAGAAGAAATACTAGTAACCATTCAAATTTTCATACTAGAATTTTCATTTTTAAAATTGAACCCTTCCCAAATTTAATCCTACCTTCTTTAATCGAGAAAATGAGGGTTTTTTTCTGATTACTTTTCTATCCCCATGTATACATAAGTTATTGACAAGCAATTAATAATTTACAATATTGAAATGTTTAAGCTTTCATCACAGAGAATTCAGATTTACAATCCATAGGCACGAAGAAGACAGGAAAGGATAATTGTGTAATTAATTAGTGATCGAAACACAAGACCCTACCTGAGCCTGATGCTAATACACAATCCCTGAAAACTGTGAGAGAATTTGCTCCTCTTCAAGAACCTTTCTCTAAAATTTTTTCCTAGAATTCTCGTTCTGAAATTTGCTTCCAAAATTCATCTCCAAAATTTGTGTTCCAAAATTCGTGTTTTTAAAAAAATGAACCTTCAATTGGTAAAAAGGAGTTTTCTCCTCAAATCGAGGCACTAATTGTGCATTCACCCGGGAGTGCTCCTTGCTCACAACCTTCAACTCAATATTAACTTTTATTAATCTTTTCTTTATGTTGCATTTGTTAGAGTAAAGCGTTGATTTAATTTCATTTATTAAATTCGCTTTACTCCCTTCTTAAGATTTTACTTTATGCACCTTTTGCATCTCTATTTAATAATTAATTATTAATTATTAAATAGATTTTCCTTTTAGGTTACTCTATTTAGGGTTTTGATCACCTTTTATAAGGATTGATCTCCTTTGTATTTTATTATCTTTTTCATTTTTGAAAATACATTAGCACATTTTTCAGAGCAAAACCCTTTGCCTTCTCTTGTCTTTTTCTTCTGTGATAGGTTTTTGCATGCAGGTATTCAAAGGCTTTATGGATTTGTGTTGATCAAATCCTTCATGGTATTAGAGCTAGATCTGCTGCAACTTGTTCGTTATTTGGAGAAAAAGGAGAATGAGGGTTTGATAGAACAGATTTGGAATTTTTTGGGATTTTTTTTGAGAAAATAGGGGGGTCACTATTTTTTGGAGCAGATTGAGGGCAAATGGACGTCACAGATGGATCCAGAAGGTGTCAAAACCTCTATTTCCATATAAAGTTTGTTCGATTTGGACAACGTTGATTTGGGAGGCAAATTTTTTTTGCCCTGCAGGGCCGTATGACCTTCTGCACGCAGTTCAAGGCGATATTTTTTTAAGAAAATCAAAAAAATGGCCGCAGGCAATTTTTCGGCCCACAGACCCATTTTTCGGCAAGGGAAGGCGTTTTCTGGCCATAGACTTGTTTCCCGGCATGGTGATTGTTTTTCGGGGAGTAACCGGTGTCATTTTTACCGGCATCGTTTTTCGGCGCCGTTTTCCACCACCTCTGATCAGCTCAGGGCTGAGCTCCGCTCCGCCATAGCGTTGAGCCACCCAAACTCCACTCCACCGCCACCGCCGGTGGCGCATTTTTTTAATTATTTTTTAAAAAAAAAACATATAACATTTTTTTAATTGCCAATGAGGGGCCTTGCCTTTTTTTGCGATAACTCTCGCATACGGGGATCTTTTTCAATTCTGAAAAAAGCATCGAAAAGCTGATTCAGAGACGGATATGATGCAAAAGGAATTTTTGGATTTTTTTCCTAAATTGATACTTGTTTTGGCATTTGAAGTCTGTTGATGACTTATATCTTTTGAGGGGCATAACTTCTTTGTTATAGCTCCGTTTTTTTATCCGAAAAAAGTGCCAAAAAGCTCTTTTTGAGCACTTTCTAGATTCTTAGTCTTTTCACCAGTATTTGGTACCAGGTATTTTTGATTTGTATTTGAAGCTTTTTTGCTCTTATCTCATTTATGAAATCTATTTGTAAGTTGGGGTTTGGTTTATTGCATTGTGGAGGGTGTTTTTATATTTATTTCTGTTATTATATTAGTATATCAGAAAACACAAAAAAAAAAACCCTTTCTAAAACAATGGCCGAGATCACTTCTTCTCTAGAACTTCTGACCCCTCATAATTATCACACCTGGAATACCTCAATGACTCGGATTCTCCGGTCAAAAGGGTTGTGGTCATGTTTAGATGCTATTCAGCCTATTCTTCAGAGGCCTTTTGAGATCATGCAGCATCAAAACAAAATGGATGAGGCAATCAGATTGATTGCATTACAGGTATTAGATAGTTTACAATTTCATTTGGATGGGTGTAATACTCCTTTGGCTATATGGACCAAGCTTGAAGGCTTGTTTGGTACTGTGAATGAGTTCAGAGCACTTCAGATAGAGATAGAGCTTAGAACACTTGCACCAGATTCCTTTTTGACTATTGATGACTTCTCGATGAAGTTTACTCAACAGAGATCCTTGTTGCAGAGTTGTGGAAAGACGAAGACTGATACTAAGTGCATCTATTTGATTCTCTCAAAACTTCAAGGGAATTTTCAAATTTTTGCTTCCACATTCTATTCCACCAAAGATGCTTTGGGGAATCAATTTTTTATGCCTTCTTTTCAGGTCTTTTGTGATCGCTTGACTAGAGAGCAGTCAAAACTCACATAGTTGGATACTATGACTGGTTCTAAGACAAAGGCATTGGTAACTCAGACATCTTTAGGAAAGTCGAAGCCAAAACTGAAGCATAAGAAAAATTCAATAGGTAGTGAGAGTTCCTCCAAGCCTCCTCCCAAATTAGATGCTCGAAAACCCTCTTAGAAAGGTAATACTTCTAAGTCTAGTGAGTCTTCCTCCAAGACTAAGAAGTATATAGGTGAACCTTGCAGTTTTTGTGGCAAGGAAGGACATCCAGTTTCCAGGTGTTGGAAACGACTTGAGGCATTAGAGTAGGCTATGCAGCAGTCTAGTATTGCTTCTCCGAAGCCTCCACCTCCAGCTACAGGGAAAGGACATGCTCTCTCTGCACGCGCATTGTCCTCTCCAGCTTCTTGGATTCTTGATTCTAGAGCTTCCCATCATATGACACACTCACCTGATTTGGTTACCTCACTTGCTTAGAGTGTTACTACATAGATTGCAGTTGGTGACTCTTCTCAGCTTTTAGTCATAGGTTCAGGAACTATCTATTTAGAGGGTAGTTCACTACAGGATGTTCTCTTGGTTCCAGCCATTTCTACAAACCTCCCATCTGTCTTTCAGATTTTTCATTCAGGCTCTGGGAAGACAATTGAGTTCTCACCACATGATGTGGTTATTCGAGACCTCCATGATCCTAATTTTGTTATTACTACAGGGAGTGTTGATCTTCAGTCTCACTTATATCAGTTCGATTGCTTTGAGAGCTCCGATTCTACAGGTGTTTCTCTCATTGCTCATGCAGACACAGTGAGCAAACTTTGGCATGAGCATTTTGGCCATGTCAACTACAGATACTTACAACAGATGAGTACACAGGAGCTAGTGATTGGATTACCTCAGATCTCTTGTACTGACGGTGTGTGTCACGGTTGTGCACTTGGCAAACATCATAGAGATCCTTTTCTAGCAGGTCGATCCACACGTGCTAAGGCACCATTGGAGTTGATACATAGTGATATTATGTCATTTCCCACTCCATCTTTTTCAGGTGCTCGATATGTGCTCACCTTCATTGATGACTTCTCCAAACACACATGGGTGTACTTTTTGAAGTACAAGTCTGATGTCTTTGATTCATTTCGAATCTTTAAGACCTTTGTAGAGAAGCAAACTGGTCTTTTCATCAGGCGTATCCGCACTGACAATGGGGGGGAATATGTGAATCAATCTTTCAGAGATTTTTGCACTGAGCATGGTTTACAGCATCAATTCTCTGTTCCCCATACACCTCAGCAAAATGGGGTTGCTGAGAGAAAAATAGGACATTATAGGAGATGGCCAATTGTATGATACAGTCTCGTGCTATGAGTTCTTCATTTTGGGTTGAGGCTATCAATTGTGCCAACTATATTTAGAATCAGATGCCTCATAAGGCATTGCGACACATGACTCCTGAGGAGGCTTGGACTCATGTCAAGCCTGATGTTTCTACTTTTCACATTTTTGGTAGTGAGGCTTGGGCATTTATTCTAGATGCTCAGTGAAAAGCTATGGAGAAGAAGAGTCGACCACTCATTTTTGTTGGCTACTATGAGGATGTGAAAGCATACAGGTTGTTTGATCCTGATTCCAGAGATGTCTTGTTTCGGCGAGATGTTCAGTTTGATGAGCGTTATCCTTCTATGGATCCTCCATCTTCAGCTACTTCTTCACTACCCACTCCTTCATCTACTCCTCTACAGGATTATGCCTCCTCTGAGGATGATCTTGAGATTGATCCCCCTTTGCCTCCTCCACCAGATGTTTCACGAGTGCCCAAGTGGGCTCGTGATACTGTTGATGCATCTGGACCTCTGGCAGGTGATCCTACAGATGTTCATCATACTCGTTCTCAGACTGCAGGTAGTGGCCTTTTAAGTCATGCCATTTCTGATGACCCTCAAAAATTTTCACAAGCATCAGGACACTCAGAATGGGATAGGGCAATGGATGAGGAGTATTCTTCTTTGATGAAGAACCACACATGGGATCTGTGTTCTCTTTCGAAAGGAAGAAAGTTGGTTCGGTGCCGTTGGGTGTACCATACCAAGTATGCTGTAGATGGTTCTATTGAAAGGTATAAGGCACGTCTTGTTGCAAAGGGTTTCACACAGGTTTAGGGTATTGATTACTCTGAAACCTTTGCCCCTATTGCCAAGATGAACTCTATTCGCCTTGTACTCTCTCTAGCAGCTTCACAGAAATGGACAATTTTTCAGATGGATGTGAAGAGTGCCTTTTTGCATGGAGACCTACATGAGGAGATCTATATGGAGCAACCTGATGGTTTTGTGTAGGACTCTTCATTGGTATGCCGGCTTCGAAGGTCTTTATATGGTCTCAAACAGGCCCCTAGGGCTTGGTATGAGAAGATGGATTCCTTCTTGCTTGCTTCCCACTTCACACGGTGTCATTCTGATCCTACAGTTTACATTCAGCGTCATGGGCCTGACTTATTGATACTTGTGCTTTATGTTGATGACCTCATCATCACAGGAAGCTCAGTCTCCATGATACAGGGTGTTCAACAAGCATTGAGGGAGCAGTTTGAGATGACAGATCTTGGCCTTCTGCACTATTTTTTGGGCCTACAGGTTGTTCAGTCTTCAGATGGGATAGCCATACTCCAGCAGAAGTATGCTCATGATATGCTTCAGAGATTCGACATGCGTGATTGCAAGCCTGCCCCCACACCTTTTCAGTCAGGTGTTGTTTTATCTACCACTTGCTCTACTCCTACAGTGGGTTCCACTCTATATAGACAACTTGTGGGTAGTTTGTTGTACTTGACACACACACGTCTTGATATTTCCTTTGTGGTTGGACTTTTCTCTCGATTCTCCCATGATCCTCATGAGAGTCATTGGCAAGCATCCAAACATATCTTAAGGTATATTAGAGGTACAACATGTTATGGCATTCACTACACATCAAGGGATCCTCACATTGTTGGTTTCACAGATTCAGATTGGGCTGGTGACATTGATGATTGCAAGTCTACTTCTGGTTTTGTATTTTGTCTTGGTTCTGGTCCTATCACATGGTCTTGTAAAAAGCAGCATGCTCACGCATTATCATCTACAGAGGCAGAATACAGAGCAGATGTATTAGCTAGTCAGGAGGTTTTGTGGCTTCAACAATTGATGATAGAGTTTGGATCTCCTCCTGATTCAGAGTGCTATAAACATTTCATGCAACCCTGTTGAGCATCAGCAGACCAAGCACATTGAGCTTCACATGCACTTCATCAGGCATCTCATTCAAGATGGTGCTTTGAGCTTGGAGTACATTCCTACTGATGAGCAGGTTGCAGACATCTTCACTAAACCTTTTGCATCCCCGCAATATCTTCAGTTGTGTTCTATGCTTGGGGTGAAGGAAGTTGTCCTTGGGGGTTCTCAGTGATGAGTCCTTCCTTCCTTCCTTCTTTTTACTGCTATCTCTTTTTGGAGTAGAGTTTTTCCCACTGGGTTTTCTCTATTTCTCTGTTTCATAGAGATTTAGTTGTTATTGGGTACCTCATCAGGCCTTGTTGCCGGGACCCAAGTTTGCTTTGAGCTTTGCATTGTAGTTTCCTTTTTTTTTTTGCATTGTTTGTAGCTGCATTGTTGCTCATCTTAAGGGGGGGTGTTAGAGTAAAACATTGATTTAATTTCATTTATTAAATTCTCTTTACTCCCTTCTTAAGATTTTACTTTATGCACCTTTTTCATCTCTATTTAATAATTAATTATTAATTATTAAATAGCTTTTCCTTTTAGGTTATTCTTTTTAGGGTTTTGATCTCCTTTTATAAGGATTGATCTCCTTTGTATTTTATTATCTTTTTCATTTCTGAAAATACATTAGCACATTTTTCAGAGCAAAACCCTTTGCATTCTCTTGTCTTTTTCTTCTGTGACAAGTTTTTGCATGCAGGTATTCGAAGGCTTTGTGAATTTGTGTTGATCAAATCCTTCAGCATTCATCTTTTTCATGCACGTTAAAAGAATTATAAATAACTTTATTAAATTTCCACTTGACTTGTATTTTTAATTAATTTATTACTTTAATCTCATGCAATATTTATGAATTAAAATATCTTTATTAAGTCCACATGTTTTATCGTTTTAATTAATTTCTTTTATATTCAATTCATGCACGCATCATGTGATCTTGAAAATTTTTAATAATTAAATATATTTTTCACTTTTAATCTATTTTAGAAACTTAATTGATAAAATATCTATTAACTTAAATAACAATAATATTTAGCATTTATTTAAAAATGAACTCTAAATATATTATTAATTAAATAAAATAAATATTATCACATTCTAAAATTTAAACTTAGAACTTTATCTCCAAATTTAATTCTTTTTATTTAATTAATTTCTCAATTAAATATTAAAGTGTCATAATAATTTCCATTAAATTAAATCATTAATTTAATCTTTTTAATTAAACTTAATTAATAGAAAATCATTAAGGACTCATAAACAACGTATGAAAACCCATCATAGAAGAACACATACAAAATCAAACTAAAGGGTTATAATCACGAATAAATGTCATTTGATGCATTTGAAGGGTACTCAACTTAGATATTTGTCCTAATTATCAATTAGGACAAATGGCTAAAGGGTTTAGGATTTGGACTTAAGATTTATCTCCCCTCTCTTATCATTGAGATAATGCGATAGGGTACGCTCATCCTGGCAATTCAGGGAAGTCGATACCCGGTACCTACAACCTGCATAAAATCCACACATGTATAGACACAATATTCTAAACTAAACAAGCAATGGTAGGAAGTGGTGCATCGTGTAGATCTCGATTAGCAAGTGACTACGACTCCCTTCCTTAACCACATCAAAATGCCATACATAAGGAAAACAAACACGTGCACCATACACATGCAGTATGGGGTAAGTATCCATAAGAAAACACATGTGATAATAAACCATCTAACTAATCATCATCAATAACTGAAAACACTGAATAATCATCATACATACATGAAATTTAGAGTACCAAGTAATCTCATCATATAATAAACTGAGTGTAAAACAATATCTAATAATCTCAAAAATAATAGTATTAATCATCAAACATAAAACTGGCCTAAAAGAGTTTAACAATGATAGCAAAAATGTAACTTAGGGGTAGGCACTACACATGATCGCTCTATACATATATTTGGAATGCCTAATTCTTCCATTATGTTTCACACCTTATCTCTGGATATTGTTTCAAAGGCTTTCTTGAAGTCCACAAAATAGCAATAAGCTTCTCCCCTCTGATTTTCTCATATTTTCTCTATCAAAATCAAAGAGTGGTGCAAGGCCAATGGTAGAATAGACCTGAAATCTACTTGTCCTTTTTCTCTTCTTTTTTTCACCCTATACCCTAGATTCCAACACGTTCCCAAAAATTTTGCCATAAAAGAGGATTAACCACAATAGTATAATGATTAGATGGATTATTGATATCCAACTCTTAAAAAGAGGGATAAACACACCAGTAGTCCAATCAATCTTAAAACCATCTTGAATGACATTGTTAAAGATTCATTTTATGTAAGGAGCAATAAGATCAACTCCCTACTTTGAAATTTTAACTTCGAGCCCATCAATTTCAATTGTCTTCCCACTTGCAAACTTCTTTATTCCTAGTTTGGTGTGATCCATCATGAAGTGTCCCATTGACATTTTTACAATGGGAGGACAATTCCTATCATGTGTTTGTTATAAAGTAACTTTGCATATAATTATCTATGATATTACTCTCATTTTGTTATTTCTTTGGTGTAGTTCCTTCCAAAAGTCTTTGGGATTGTGTTTGCCAAGATATGTTAACTTCCTTCATCTTGCATTAGCATATTTCTTTTTTGTTGCTTAGATTAGTTTTGCATATGCTTTCTTGTTCTATTTGTTTGAATCTTTCCCTTGGATATATCTCTTGCTTTCTTTGTTGATGAAGGTTACTCCCCTTATTAACTTAAACAAGCGCAACACAACAAAGAAATTAAAAAGAAAATTGTAAGAATACAAACGCTTGTTTTCTATTAATCCTTAATGAAATGACATTATTTAGAAAATAAACATGTTATAACCACATGGACATTTTTACTATAGTAATCTAAAGGTCAAAGCCACCATATGTACCATCTGAACTTCCCCAAGTAACCTTTGTTTTCCTTCTTAATATTGAAAAGTTTGACCACCCTAAAAAGTTCCAAAAATTGCAACACCTATTTTGAGGTTGACTATCCTTATATTATTTTTTGGTACACTAGAATATGTTGAGAATAAGTGGTTTTAGAACTCAAAGGAGTGTTTGAGGGGATTTTATATATTCTTCTAACATAGTGCAACTTCCAAAGATCATATATTGTGAGCCATTGATCCAATTGTCTATTATAACCTCATTTTAGAAACCTCTTGAATTCTCTACAACATGGAGTGGAGAAACACCACCTAAACAAAGTATAAATCCTTTTTAGAATCTTTAAATCCTTTAAAATTGGATGCAAAGTTTTATACACTTCAACAAAACAAAACAAAAAAATATCTTCAAAACTAAACTTGATCTTGTCATGGAACTTTACCAATAGGATTATATATTCAAAATGAACCTTTAGGGAAACAATTGGAACCATCTATACTCAAATGAGTAACTTACTAAAAATGGTAAACTTGTCAAAAATAGTAACCATGGCCAAAAAAAATCTTATTGAACAACTAGACAATATTTTTTGGTGATGCGAGATTGCTCTTATACCTTAAATGATTCTACATCAAACACTCAAGGTAATTTAAGAAGTGACCTTGTTACATCTCAAGTATTCAAAGGAAAACTAAGATAGGCAGTCTCTTATTTCAATAGCCATAAAGAATCTTCAATGGTTCATCATTTTTTTTTAATTGGTAAATGACCAAAGCCTTATACTATATTTTATTAAATAAATTAGTTTTACAAGTCCTCCATTCAAGCGGGCACTAGTAGGAAAGAACGGGGAAGAAAACCTCCAGTCTTGCCCAAGACAAATTTCCTAAAATACAGAACATCAAAGGGGCATGCCCCTAACCAAAATATCAAATATAATTGGGTAATGGTTCATCATTTTCATCTAACCAAGCACTCTTCATATTTTTTTTTATTTCTTGGGCTTTTTCCAACACAACTATCCACATCTCTTCTATATAATATAAGCAAAAGAAATTATTGGAATATTCCATTGTTCTTTTGTTATCTCATCTTCAATACTACCTTGATGATACTTTTTCAAATTTTATTTTTCTTGGTCCAAACTTCTTCATCTTCAACTTGTTATATGTTCCCATTGGAAATCTTTCCTTTCTCAAATTAATGGTGACTTCATCACTACTATGAAATTGCTTAGATATCATTTCCTAATGTATTAGCCTTGTCTTGAATATTCATTTATTAGTACTCTTTCCCACCTTTTCATGCAAATTCTTCAAACACAATGCAAATATATATAGCTTTTTAACACTAATTTTTTATGTAGCCAAGATCAAAGAATCACCAAGTAAGATGTCTAACCTTGCAACTAGAGGAAGAAACAATAAAATGCACAAACAAATTTAACAAGAAGAATACAATACGAATCACCTCTTCATGCAAATTCTTCAAGTATGCTTCAAAATATTTAGCTTTACCACTAATTTCGATGTAGCCAAGATCAAAGAATTATCAAGGAAGATGTCTAACCTTGCAGCTAGAGTAAGCAACAATAAAATGCACAAACAAATTTAACAAGAAGAATACAATGTAGAAGTATATAATTGGATTATCATCAAGTTGGTTTGGAAATTCGATTACCACATCACCATTGTCAATATACAACTACTAACAAGTTTGCAGTTGATCATCTCTCAAAACTATGAACCTTCAACAAATATAACCTTCCACTTACTTCTAACTACCTTTGGTAATCTGTCACTTTTTCCACAGTTTGCACGACAACCTTATACTTCCAGGCTCTACCTTGCACTTACCTAAAACTAAAACTACTGCCCTACTTATATACAACATTATCAACCACAAGTTGACTTATTCAATCATCAAATTCTAAGATAAAGGAAATGTAATATAACATATAGGACATGACACAAATCATAAGAATAATCCTCAAAATGAACACATCATGTCACTCGAACATACAAGAGGATAGATGATAAGTATTACAACATAGAACAATTTGCCAACATGCATCACATGCCCTGAATCTTCATTGCAAGTTGCATCCGGCCAACCTAGTCTGTAGAATAGGAAAGATAGAATAGGGTTGGACCAATCTTAAGATAAATTTATCTGGAAACATCGAAATACCATGTGAAGCTCAACATGGGAATTATACGATGCCTAGATCAGTCATAAGGATGGCATAAGAAAATGGGCCCACTCAATTGACCGCGAGCTAAAATAATGGAAAAATAGCCCAAATGAACAATAAATAAATAAATAAATAGAAGGCAAATGTTTTTGGGTGATGCAAGATTGTCAAAAACCAAAGGATGCTCCTTGATTAGACACCCCAGGTGAATAGAAGATTTTTCATAAAAATGAATTATGAACATTTGACAAGGTTTAGAACGTAGATGTTAGGAACATTCCGTTGGAAGCATGAATGATGATGATATTCCTATGGGGGAGTATTGTAATGATGATATGTTACATTCATGATTGTGTTTGTCATTGATGTCAACATAGTTGTTTTCCGTGGTATCTGACAAAAGAACAACAGTAAAGATCAAGTTGGTATAGACAATTTGTTGAGCATTTTCACTAGTGAGGTTAATGGGAGATACTACTAAGTGTCTAGTATATGCAAGTAACCTCAAGTGCACAAGAAATTAAGTCTAGAAAAAGTTATGCAAGATTTGGTGAAGATAGTTCAGAGAAAGAGTTTATAGAAGCATTTTTAGATAAACTTGTTATATCTATTAATAGAGTTCTCATTCTGAGAAGCCAAAGTTAAAGATGTGAAAAAGACATTCTGGAGATGACATGGCTAAGATCGCTCATCATAATATCACACGTGCAGAGAATTATTTGAGTTTCAAGGAAAAAGATTAATGTTATCGCTAAGTGTAATGTGTTCTTAATGAGGTTCTAAATAATTAATTAAGAAGGTGTATTAGTCGACTTAGGGAATTGTTTTAAGGACTCGATATAAAGGAAAGACATTTTCCTTTGTTAGAGACATAGAAGAAGTAGTGCAAAAAGACAACACGAAGAGCAGAAAAGAAAAATCAAGTTGATAAGCAAAGATAAGTAGAGCATAATGAAGTTGGATAAAACTTTTTTGCCAAGGTTTTATTTGGAGATCCAAAGTTTGATGTTTGGATTTGAGGTTTGTGACCTAGTCTACAAGGTCTAATAGTGATTGATTCGGTTGACAGAATAGAGGAAAGAAGAATTTAATAGTAAATTACTTGTTTGAGCAGTAAGCTCTTCTTGTAATTGAAATTGCATGTTTGGGTATTGAGCTCTTCTTGCATACATTGTACTACAACTCCTAACAGGGTTGAAATCTCCTATTAGGGATTCAAAGTCTCCTAATAGGGACTCATATGTACTAAATGTTGTAACAGACTTCTAACAAGGTCTATCCTCTAACAAGGAATATTTGTATTTGTACATCATCTTGTGGGTACCATCCCCACCAGGGTTTTTCCCTCTGATCAAGGGTTTCCCTAGTTAACATATCTAGTGTTATTATGTATGTGCATCTTTTTATGGTTGTTGTTTAATTTGGTTGAATGGTTAAGAATAAATAAGGTTGATAAATGTTTTAATTGGATAACTGATTCACACCCCCCCCCCCCCCTCTCAGTTATATTGGTGGACTATTATTTCTAACACATTTTTCACCCGCTTATCTTCACCATCTGGAGAACCACTATTTCTATGATTCTTCTCATGACCACTTCTATTGAAAGTGTTTTATAAATATCTAGTAGATAATTCATCATGTATCTCACCATTAATACAATAATCTCTACTATGATCAATCTTACTAATCCTTTTATCTCTCCCTCTTCCATCATTGCAACTGTTAATCAATATCTACTTTATTTTTATGTTTGAGTCCACCTCTAAAATTAGTCAACACATATTCCTTTGATCCATTCTTGGGATCTTTATGCTCCTTTGATAACATAATATCACCATTGACAACCTACTACAACACTCGGTTATCATCAGTCTTCAAGTTAACTGGTTTAGATTTTCTCATCAAATAATTTATTAAATTCTCAACTATAGAAGTCCAATTAGCCACCTCTTGTAGATCCATTACTTTTTGATAAAAAATAGTTTGGTCACTCAAGGTGCAAGTTCTCATTCTGATGTTCTTAGCTTTCAATCCTTCATCCTTCTCCATCATCTTAAATTGGAAGAACTCCAACTTAATGAAGGCTTACCACCTATTTAATGTGGGATCATCAATCTCCCTCTCTCTTTCATCTCCTCTTCCCTTTTTTGCCCTTTCTCCTAAGTGGGATTGGGATAAAACCTAATAGATCCTCTTTAAAAACTCATATTTTGTGGTGTTAAGCTCAAGGTAGGATCTATTTCCCCTAGGTCCCTCATTTTTATGTGTTTATCCACTTAGAATCTACTTCTTACATCAAAATGAGATTTTCTCTAAATTTGGACTTGATTTCAAGATATCAAAACCTATTTTGGAGCATTGAGACAACCCTAGGGACATGTTCTCATGATCAATCAGGGGCAAAGTTCACCCCTAATGGGCCAATAAGAGGGAAATTTTTCCCCTAATGGGGCCTCTAATCAGATCTCGTGTCTGGTTAGTTTTAGGGTGTAAACTTCTTGGTAGGCTAGTTTACAAGAGTAAGCTATTTTGAGCCCTTTATAAACCCTTTCATTTCCTAATTTTCACATCATGCATTCAAAATTTCAAGCACTTGCACTCAATCTCTCGAGTTCTCAAGTATTCAAGGCATTCATGCAATCTTTCCACTGAAGATCAAGGATTTATGCATTCAAGCTATTGAAAGAGCTTATGTAAGATCTATCATTTCAACAATCAAGATCTCCCTTCACACATTCAAGATCCTTTGTTGCATCTTCTACATTTATCTTCTCAAGATCTACATGCATCTACAAGGTGAATTTCAAGCACATTCATACACAAAGGTTTTGATTTCACTTTGATTTCCTTCCTAGGATTTTGAAGTTGAATCAAATCTATTACATCTAGATATTTGATTACATTCTAAATTCAAGAGCATAGTCATATATTTACATTGCTTCATGTTATAACTATCACTACTACTTGCTAGCATTCTATCTTTATTCCAATTCAATTCAAGGTGAATTCCTAAATTGGGGTTTTACTAAGCCCCAGCCCCCAGCCCCCCCCCCCCCCCCCGCCCCCCCAAACAACAAACAAATAATCCCTTTGGTTTGCAGGTTTTGGATCTCAAATTGGTGAACAGGTGTAGATCAGAGTACACTTTTCATTGTTTAGCAGAACTATGAAATTAGAATCAACATTGGACACCATCAATTAGGGGTGAACTTCACCTCTAATGATTTATTTTTCCCTTGATGCACTAGTTTGTTCCTAAAGATTCCATCAAGGTCAAATTTGGACCATTATTGAGAAGGTCACCCTTAATTTCTTATCGAATGTTTTATGGGTTTTTGTTTGCATCAATCTAGAGTGTAAGAATCAACCCTTTTGATGGTCATTTGATAGCCCATTTTCAAGTCTGTGTCACATGAGGTATCTCATCTTCCTCTCTTTCATTTATATATACTACATCATTTTATCACATCTTTACATCTCAACTCCATATTTTACGTCTTCTTACTTAAATCCTCTTAAGGTGGAGGTGAGAGGGAATTAAATGCAAGTTATTTTTTTCTTTTGCATTAGGGTTTTGCATTGATAATTCCTCTTGTTTCAATCCAACCTAATCCAAGGGGTGGATCTCGTTCTTCCCCCTTCTAGATGTGTTAGGGTAGTTGCTTGCATTTTACCCCTACACACTTCAAAGCAAGTAAAGTAAATCTTCTTCCATATTTTTTGATACAGACAACATTCCTTCAATAATCATGAATAGCACCAACATCATATTGACAAGGTCTACCAAAAAAAACATGGAAATCACTCATATCAACCACATCACTAAGTATCTCTTCCCAAAAAGGTCCGATATTAAATTTGACCCAACATTGTTCCTTCACTTCTACAATGTGTTCATCTTGAAACTAGCTTATCCCACAAGTACAAGGATATAAGAATCTTCTTAGTCACAACTTATGTACCATTTATTCAAATCAATATTATATGTGCTTCCACCATCCATTACCACCTTACAACATGTACCACTAGACTTGCAAATAGCTTGGAACAATTACCTTCTTTGCATACATTAGAGACTCTCGCGTCTTAGGTTCAACTTCTTTTTGAACTAGTACATCCTTCTACACTTGTTCCTCTTATGCTACTAGGTTCTATTTGCTTTTAAAACCACATAAAAATTGGAAATTCCTATGACCAACATTCACACATTTCAAACAAGTGCATTTGAAATCTCTATTAATTATGTTTCTTCCATGAATCTTCTAATCACATTCATCTTTAATCTCAAGTTAATCCTTACCTTTGTCAACAATCGATTTATTCTTAACCCTATGAGTACTTTTCTTTTTCTTTAACGTATCTTCTACCTTCAGGGTATACTAATAAGTATCCATGATTGAACTAGTCATCAACATACATATTTCATCTTGACTACTAAGTTTCAGACCATTATCATAACTATGCACTTCTCCTTAAATGAATCTCAGTGCTTGTACCTAATTGTCATCTTGTAGAACCCTTAGTGTATTCCTTCACTGTTAGATCTCTCTTCTTTAGATTTTGTAACCTATTAAAAAATTCAAGTTCATAGTCATTTGGTTAAGTCTAGAAAACATAACCCTCCATTTGGTTATCTTTGATTCACCATTATCTTCTTTATTCTCTATCTTTTTGAAATTCCTTCCACCATAATCCAACATGACCCTTCAACTTAGCTTGCGCTAGCCTAACTCTCTATGGATCTGTAATGTCTTCAAGCTCAAAGTGATTCTCTAGTTCATTAATCCAATCTTTAAATTCCTTTATATGTAAGGAAGCAAAAAATCACACAACATCAATTCTGTGACTCTTACCATTTGTTTCGTATCTCTTAACAATATTTCCCTTTCAACTAAAATCTCAACTCTAGTTGTCTCAATATCTTTAGCTACTTCCTCAAATTCATCTTTGGTCTTAGGTTCTCATAGCCACAACTAAATCATTGTGGATATAAGTCCTTGTCTCATTTCTAAAATCCTCCATCATCTACTATAGTCCTTAAGGATTCATTTTTCTTAGCGACATCTTTACCAAGATGTCAATCCTTAATTCTATAGGTTTGACAATTTGATCAATAGTGTTGATTACCTTAATATGATATGATAATATACCAATATGAATAATCTACATCAAGTAATTAGGTCTTTTCATAAGCTTACTAAATTCACCAACCAACCAACCCTTTATGTGTAACTTCCTCAATTACAGGTTAGATCCAATCTTTTGTCACCCCATAACTAGGTTCACAAGTGTGATCTCTAATCTCCCAATTGTGAATCTTTATATTTGCTACTTTGCACCTACCAACCTCCAATTAGAGTAGATTAGAACCCACAAAAATAAGAGATGCAATTCAAATATGAGATTCCAAATCACCAACATCATAAAAACCATCTAACATACCACTTGACGCAACTAAGATCAAGGAATTGCCAAGGGATATATCTAATATTACAAGTGGAGTGAGCAATAATGAAAACACACAAATAACTTTACAAAAATAACATAATATAGAAAAATATCATTATATTATCATAAATTTGGCCTATGAATGTAGCAATTACATCACTATTTCTAACATACAACTGCTAACAAGCTTGCAGTTGATTGTCCTTAAAAACTACGAACCTTCAAAAAATGTAACCTTCCAATTTCTTCTACCTAACTTTAGTAATCTATCACTTTTATGACACTTTATGCCGCACCTTTGCACTTCTAGGCTCTACCTTGCACTTTCTAAAACTATAATTATTTCCTTATATACAAGATCACCAGCTCGAGGTTAGCTTATTCATTAAATTCCAAGACAAAGGAAATGTTTTATAATGGGTAGGTTAGGACCCAAATCATAATAATCCTCAAATGGTATATTGTTCCATGCGAACATACAAGAGGATGAATGGAAAATATTAAAAAATAGAGCAATTTGCCAAAGCACATCACATGTCATGAATCTCCATAAAAAATTACATCTTGCCAACCTAGATGTTAGAATAGGAATTCTAGAATAGGGTCATACCTATATCAAGGTAACTTTATCTGGAAATATCACAACACCATATGAAGCTAGACATAGCGATTCTATGATGCCTAGACCATGTCATAAGGATCACATAAGAAAAGGAGCCTGATATATCGATCACAAGCTAAAACAATAGGAAAACTACCCAAGTGAACAATAAATAGATAAATAGAAGGAAATTTTTTTTGGGTGATGTAAGATTTCTAAGGACCCAAGAATGCTTTTTGGTCAATTTTTTTTCTCTATCATCCAATTTTCTCAACTCATAAGCATTTTTGGGACTACTTTCATATAAAATCTAGATTGGTGATTTACCAGTGCTCCTAGTGACAAAATTATCATATAAAAATTCATCTTGTGGTAAAATCAAATTCCATTTCTTTTGTTTATCTCCAACTAAGCATCTCAACAAATTTCCCAAAGTTTTATTCAACACTTATATTTTCCCATTAGTTTGTGGTTGGCGTGTTGAGATGAAATTAAAACATGTCTTTATATTTTTCTACAATGTTCTCCAATAGTACTCTATGTTGGAAATAATAGGTATTGTGGGGGGTGAATAAGTACTTAAACAATTCACAAACTTTCACTCATATCCTTAACTTGCAACAAAGTAAACTTTTCAATCTATAAAGCATGTAATTGAAATTAAATATCAAAATGCAATGAAGAAATTAACAACATATGCACATACACAACACATAGAATTTTTTTCTCATGGAAACCCTTGGTTAAAGGGAAAAACCATGATGGGGTGATACACACAATCTTCTCAGTATAGTTGAAAAAAGTGCTCTATGAGGAGCTAACAATCAGTCACTTTCTAGATGAGTCACCTTGTTAGGAGTGACTTATACCTATTATAAGTATCTCAAATCCAATTATAGACTACCTTGTTGAAGGATTTTGATCCTACTTATGTAGTAGTCATCGAGTTAAGGGATTTACAATAAAGTCTTGTCAAAGACTACCCAATTAAGGTATTTAGACTTGTTGAAACTATTAGGAATATAATAAGAGAAATTGACCTGTAAAATGCAACTCCCCTTGTTGATTAGATTTGTGATGCTCTATCCTTGACCTTAATTTAATCATATAACCTCTTCAAAAATGGTTATCTTATCGCATCTCAATCACTTTATTAGTTTTTCACATCTACTATAATTCTCCTCTCTCTCATATTTATTTTCCATAGCAATTATCTCCTAATAAGCTATCTTTACCTTCGATGTGAAAACCTAATTAGGGTTTTCCATTTCCCTCCAAAATATTATTTCCAATCTTAACAATCTCACAAATTGGAATTCCTTAGTGTGTCATCCAAATCTTAATGTGATTATCTTTCTTAATGTGAAACATTTCTCCATTTTCATTTGCCAAAACTTGTCTTGAATTCCTACACAAATATGTTCACAATACCTTATGAATCGAATCATTCAATTCCTCAAACAATGTAACACATTTTTCTTATTGTTAAAACTCACTAAATCTTCATCCTTCATGATCAATTTAACCATTTAATCAAAACTAGTTTATGACCTTCACCTTTTACCTATTCTTTGTGCTGACCAGTTAATAGTCTTCCCTTTTGCCTATACTAGTAGTTCACCTATTGTATTTCTTATTCATTGATTTTTAAAAACATTCCTTTTGCTAATCAAACTTCCACCAGTTGTCTTTGTGACTGATAGCCTTATTGCATACTAGTTGCCTTAATCACTTAACTATGTATCAATTGGTATAATTGTTTATTGGCTACAGAAACTTTATATACTTGTGTAAAACACTCTCATAGATGTAATGATTTACCAAAATGACAATATAAACCACCATATTTTACCAACATTATCCCCCTTTGGAATTGATGGCAAAAACTTAGTGAAAAATTAAAAACTCTAGAAATTGAGTAAGTGACCTATACTCTCCCTAAATCAGTAGCTCTTCTTGTTAACTATTTTATCTATGCCCTTTATATCTATATCCATTATATGCTCCCCCTTTTGTAACATTACATACTTCCTTTTTTTTGGAAACAATTCCAAAGACTATGATAAAAAAATTATGTACAAGGGTGAGCATAACTTGTAGTTTATCAAACACAAACTCAATACATTCTTTAACACTGGCAAAAAAATGCTTCCATGACTCCTATAATGCTTTCAATGCAATGTTGACCATTAAAATTAGATGCTAGCTCCTCCATAATGTTAATTGTGCTCATTTGTGGTCTATGTATCAACCATTATTATTTCTTAAGATATGCTTGTCTGATGCCCATGTGTGGAGGTAGGAATCTTTATGATTTTAGCAATGTCATCCTTATCATTTCCTCCTATTCCTTGACTTCCCTTTCTTGAAATGTTAATTTTTAAAATTATGTACAAGGGTGAGCATAACTTGTAGTTTATCAAACACAAACTCAATACATTCTTTAACACTGGCAAGCAAATGCTTCCATGACTCCTGTAATGCTTTCAATGCACTATGTTGACCATTAAAATTAGATGCTAGCTCCTCCATAATGTTAATTTTGCTCATTTGTGGTGTATGTATCAACCATTATTCTTTCTTAAGATATGCTTGTCTGATGCCCATGTGTGGAGGTAGGAATCCTTGCAATTTTAGCAATGTCATCCTTATCCTTTCCTCATATTCCTTGACTTCCTTTTCTTGAAATGTTAATTCTTTCAGTTTATCAATGTGATCCATCATAGAATTGTTCAATGAATCCAATTTATTAACAAGTGTAATCAACTATGTCTCAATTTCTTGCTACTGTGTCTTTATCTCAGCAGTGAAATTGGTGAGAATAGATATCTTGTTGAAAATATTTCTAGTATTAAGTAGTGAATCCTTGAGTTCCTTGACCATTTAAAATAATGAAACCTTTACAAGAGAAATATTTTGGAGTAATTTCTCAACCATTTCCTTTTCTAATCCCTTCTCTTCTCTCCTTGTCATTCCTTACTCCATATCATGTTTAGAAGTAGTGATTGCATCAACCAAAGTTTTCAGTTGATCAATCTAAGATACTTCATCAAGTTCTACATTGGGAACTAAATTAGAAAGTATAGAAACTATTTTCCTCATTACTTTCTTCTTGTACTTATTCCTTTTTATCTTGTTCTTCTTGACCATTTCATCTAGTTTCTTTGAAAATTGTGTATGTTCCTTATATTTTAACTTCTTGTAATCTTTCTTTAAGATCTCTTATGTTGGTCTCTCTAAATTTTGTTGTCTATTAATGTCAAACACTTAGTCATTTACTAGGCAGAGTCAAATGGTCATCACTGTGATCGAGCTACTTTATATAGGTTGAGTCACATATATAAACTTGTATATACTAAGCTCTATAGGAGCGAGGCAAGTATGTGGTCACCAAGTATTTTCAATGTAAGCTAAGTGTAATGTTATCCAAGCAGTTCAAGTATGTTGAAGCTAAGTTATATATAAGGTACCAAGCATAGTGGGGATTGAGTGTCATCAATATCTATAGTAAGTGTTGAGTGTTAGAAACAATAAGTGTCGAGCAACACAAAATCTACATTCAAGTTAGAATGATGCAAACTTTGAGGTAAACCATTTTCAAGCTAACATAGACATGGTATTTAGTATTTGTAGAGTTTGTTATAAAGAGTTTTACACATTTTATGATGTGGATCACAGATCCCTATGTTCTATGATGAACGAATCAAATAGAGAGGCCAAACAAGGAAGCATCTAGAAAACTCTTTATGAAAATCATTAAATAGGTCAAAACTGGACCTAATTTGTAATAAGCATGAGTATGGTGAAGTTAATGGTGATGTGAAGGAGTGAACAAGCTATTCATGCAATTCAAGTGTGAATGTGTGAACATTATAGAAGAGGCAAAGAGTTTTGTTATTCCATAATAGAGCAAGTGACCTAGTCAAGTAGTGAAGGGCAAAAAAGCTTTATCATATCAGACATAAGGATCAAATTGGAAAGAGGAGATCCAATATCAACTTATCAGAGAAAACTGAGGATTGGGTATTGAATCAGTTCTAATAGATTGAGTCAAGGTAAATCTCTTGATAGAGTGGTCTTAACAGATCTTTGTAAATCTCCTAATAGAGTCCTTACTTTGTTGTAAGTGTGAAATCCTCTAACAAGGTGAAATCTAATAGTATTAAAAGCTTTTAATAGGGAAAACCCCTCATAGGGTAGATCATTGATATGGTCAAACATTGTAACCCTAGTAGGTTAACTTTATTATTGCAGTAGTGAAGATTTGTGGGTGTCATCCCCACCCCAATTTTACCTTCATTCTGAAGTGTTTCTGGGTAACCAAAATCTCTATGTCATGTGATTACTTTTCATGCATGTGATTGATAGATTAGATCTACATGTTATTATAGATTGATTATACAAGTTATGCATGCGTAAGAAATTTGATATGAGATGGAAAATATGGTGAATGCATTATAGAATTGTGAAAAAGGTTAAAGTGTTATAGATCCTTATTCAATCCCACCCCCGCCCCCCCACCCCTCAATATCTTAGTGTCCAATTAAGACTTCCAAAAATTGGTATCATAGATGAGTTCTCTTAGAGAAGTTTAACAACTTGGAGTCAAGATCTTAGAGATGGAGGCCTTTAGGTTAGACAAAACAATTGCCAAGCAGGTGATTGACATTAAGCTCCTACTCTAGAAACTTGAGACAACAAGACAAGATATGAAGAAATTTTTGAAAAGGAGAAAGGAATTGGCTATTTAGGACAAACAATTTTCATACAAAGAAGTTAAAACTGAAGGATTGTTTGAACTAGTAAATTCAAATGACACAACAACTACAAATCTACTAGATAAGAATAGACTCCTGAATGAAGAAGTTAGAAGACTGAAAAGGGAACATGAAATTCAATTAGTAAGGTTATGTGAAGTAACTGAGCAAAAGAAGAAAACTAAGGAAGACAAGGTTGGTGCTAAGGAAGATAAAAGGCTAATGACAACTAGACTTGAAGAAAGGACATCTAATGTACAAAAGCTCACAAACACTCAACTTGACATGATGAATCAACTTATGCTTGCAAATCAAGAGTTGAAAAGGAAGAATGTGGAAATAGAAAATATGATGTCACAAAAGGAATTATGGAAGAATAAGTTGAAAACTGAAAAATAACTTGTGAAAAGATTCAACAAGCCAAACAAATCAATGAAATACTTTTAAGAACTTATGAGGTTATCTGGAAGCACTATTGGATCAGGACATTCGTCGACCAAGCAAGGAGAATCATCCAGGAATGGAGAACTGAGAAATGCAAAGTCAAAGGGAAAACCAACATGTTATCATTGTGGAAAACTTGGTCATACTACAAACATCTTCCAAAGCAAAAATAGTATGCAAAATCCTAAACCTAAGTTTACTGGTTATTATTTTTATTGCAAGAAGAAAGGACATAAAATACATGAGTGTAGTTCAAGAATGAAGAATGTATCTACTACACCTAGATTTGAAGGATATCGTTACATTTGTCAAAAGTATGGACATAGAACATATGAATGTAGATCTCAAAAAAGAAACCTACCGGACTAATCGAAGGTAGAACCATACACCTAACAATATATGTTCCAAATGTCATAAGTTTGGACATTCAAGAAAATACTACAGAACTAAAGTGCTAATAGCAAATCACAACAACACCAAGGGTAAAGGCAAAGTGGACATTGAGAAAATGAGAAAGGAGATGAATCAAACATGGAAGAAAATGGCAGAAGATGGAAATAGTGGAACAAATGGAGTTGAGATCACCCAATCCAATGGAGAAGGTGATCACATCATCTCAAAGTAAGAAAGGTATGTATGTGTTGCCCCACTTTTACACCTTGTCCCAATTTTACAAAGTGGAGTAGATCATAGTCTTGTGTGGTCTGGTCAAGTCAATAGGTCTTTGCCCTCTTAGGTGAGGAGCTTCTTCATCGGGTTTTCACCTGTAGCCTTCCTCCGTATCACATATGAGCCGGGTGGGTTGTCCCTTGACTATTATAAGTCGGAGGGGTAGTTTAGATCCTTACTCGATGAAGATTCTCGGATTGTACTACATCATGTGACTTGCCTTCAATATAGCCCACTTTGAGTTAAGAAAATCAAGTCGGCGGGAAATTGGGTTCTAGCTTCTCCTCGGCGGATTTCGCACCCCGAAGGCCTTTTTCCGCAGATCTCAGTATATACAGTAAAGGAATTCAACTGGAGCGAAATAGTTCATGTTTCTAAGAAATCTTTCGTATGTTGTCGCGATCCTACCACCGGAATCAATTATAACTTAATGGAATGATCAAAAGGTAGATGTGCGGAAAATGAAGAAAGGGCTTCTCCTCGGCGGGTTTCGAAATCCTAAGTGAGATTTCCGCAAAAGCACTATTAGAAGGGAAAGTTGACATATGGGTCCCACCTTCTGGCGAAGCTACTTGGCGATTTTCTGAAAAGGAGCTTTCCGAAGAGATAATATAAGACGGTGGGCCCTACCTTTTGGCGAAGCCGCTTGGTGATTTTCCGAAAAGGGTTGAAACGAAGTGACTTAAATAAAGAGAAGGCAGTGGCGGAAAAACAGAAATTGACTTCTCCATTGCGGGTTTTCTACCCTCAGAGGCGATTTTCCGCATCAGATGAGAAGACGCAACTGTAAGCATGGTAAGTATTCAGATTGATTGCAGATGGTTTTCAGAGGGGAATTGAGAGCAGATCATCCAAATTCACCAGTTATTTCAGAGAGAATTGACATATGCGGATTTTGCCCGAAGGAGTACTCCATTTTCATTTTTCCGCGGGTTGCTAAACGAGAGGTAAGGCTGTAATTAATGAAAGTTACCGTTGAAATCAACGGGAATAGTGAAAAGACAAGGTTAAATCCGTTAGAAATTCTTACCTTCACTAACCCAACGGATTCAATCATAAATTCGCTCGTGTGGCGCAATTTATGAAATTAAACGGGCAAATCTGAAGTTTTCTATAAAGGGGAATGTAACAGATTTTCAAACTCCCGCTTTACTGTCGAATTGTTAAAATTGCTTAGTATATGCAATAATTCCCGAGTTTGCTTTCTGTTGCATCACTATTATTCATCCGCATATCCATTATTATCCTTCAAGCAATATGGCAGCGAGATTTGCAAGTTTCGATAGCATGGGTGGCATCAAGTCCGCATGGTCGACCATAACGGACACTTCACTCCGTTTCTACGACATGCAGGACTTTCAGAGGAGATTGAAAATGGAACCTATCCACCCTATCACGGAGAGACTCAGAGGAAGCGGATTGGTGGAAGCAGCTGGCTTCCCAGTAGCAGTTCAAGCCCCGGAGTTGATTCTCGAATGCATCAACAACTACAACCCGGACACCAAGCAAATCCTCTTGCCTGATCAATCAGTTTTGATTTCAATCGACAGGCAAGCAGTGGTGAACTGTCTGAGAATTTCGGAGAGAGAAGAATTCTCTGACCTAACCATGGGTGGAGCTATGTCGGAGTTCTCCTTGAAGAAGATGATCTGGAGGAAAGAAATAATGAGCTCTTGGTTTCAGAAGCCAAGAGGAGCCAAGAGTAAGGTCCCTAAAACCCTCTTCGGTACTGACCTCAAACCAGAGATTGTGGACATCCTGGTCCTGTTGCATCGGCTCAAAGGTGAGGTAGAAGCTTTTAATTTTATGGAGCAATGTTTCTTTCTAGTGCAAGTTATCTGCTCAGATACTCAGTATATAGATTGGGCGCATGAGGTGAGTGAGCATCTTGCTAGAGCTCTCGCCGCAGCTAAGTTTTATAATTCTTTCTATATGTCGTCCTTTTTGATATACATGTTGGCTTCTCTTCAGTTATGGCCAGGACTTCCCAGAATTGAGGAATTTCCTGAAGATGTTAAAAGTTATGAGTTTTATCCATGCTTACAGTTGCAAAACAGTTATGCAGATTATGTCAGAGTGAATGACGCCTTTACTATGAGAATTTGCAGGGAACTTCAAGGATGTCCGGAGCGGAGATTCAGTCCTGAAGCGATGGCGGAAATCAGTCAATTTGGCTGTTATTTCATCCAGTTCTTATCCTTTTCTTATTTGCGTCTTGCAGCATTTGATGGTTTCCCAATGAAGCTGCCCAGATACCCAGACGACATGATCGTGCTCGTAGAGATCGTGAGACAAGCCGTCCAGGTGAACGTGCTGAGCGCCAGTATGCGGAAGAAAGGGTATGAATTCCCCATAAGAGTCGGAGCTTATAGCTGCGAGGCCAGACCGGATGCAAAGAACATCCTCAAGGCATTTGAAAGCAAATACAAGCTGGAAGAGTATGAGGTAGTCAGGCCCATGTTCGATCCCAATGGTTATGCCCGAGATGTGCTCCAAATTGGGAGCGTGATCAAACATGTGACTACCATGGAAGACTACTGGGCAGACTGTAAAGACGAGCTGGAGAGCCGTGATCGGGCATTTGCAAGATTCACTGTGGAGCAGGTAAAAATGTATGGCGTCAATCTAGACGTGGAAGGAATCAAAGATGACAGCCAAAATATGTATAGTCATACATATTTGACCAAGTTGCGGAACACGCCTGTCAGTTCCGAACCATACTTCAATGTCGAGGAAGATTTCGATGTTATGATGGCGAAAATCATCAAGCGGACTGGAAAATGGGTAGAATGGACAACTAAGAAAGGTCGGAGTAGAAGTAAAGCCACTCAAGCTTCACCAGCCACAGCTACCCCTACTTCATCACAGAGCGCTACTCCCAGTACCACAACTTCAGCTGCACAAGGACCAGCTCAGTCCGCCGGAGGAGGAGATCAACCCCCAGAGAAGAACATTCCGATAGTACCAACATGCCAAGGCGGATCGTTGCCAGTCATCGGAACTCAGGCTGCAACAGAGGAAAAGGAGGCCGAAGAGCCAAAGGATGGATCCACTTCTCCAATCCCTTTTTCTCTTTCCACTCCACCCCCATCTCCTCAGCTCGCCCCAAGTTCACCATCTCATCATAGCCCTACTCCAGCCATAAGTGCCCCGTCCTTGAAGCCTACTGGCTCCTCTATTCAAATTGTAAAGATCAAGGATGATCAAAGTAGTAGCACTGAACCTGAAGAAGAAAAGGAGATCCCTAGTTCCTCTCGACTTCTCTCTCGAGACCAGAGGAACCCATTCTCTGCGACTACTGCTGCAGTGACTCAAGTAAAGAGGAAGATGTTCACCATTGAGTCTCTGGGAACGACCTCTAAGATAATTAGCACAGAGTCTTGGCTTGAAGACACCCTGGAGAAGAAGAGGAAGAGGAAAGATGACAGCACTCCTGCGAAAGATATAGTGTCTCAAGCAGTTCATTCGGGATCGATGATGGTGAAGGCCAAGAAGCAGAGAACCCTATCCATACTAGGGCATGATACAGAAACAGGGCACCTAGCCATGGAGGTGGCGAAACCAAACAGAGTGGGAAAAATTGAAGATTTGACTCCAGCAGACTTCACTCTGCATTCCATCGATCTCGGAGAAGCCAGGCATGACACTAAAGTGGGCCTATGGAAATCAAGTAACGAAGTAATAGAGGAGCAGCTGGAGAACCTCAAGGTATCAAAGATTAAGATGAAAGCTGAGATCGAAGAACTAAGAAAATTCATCCGACAGTCAGTTGTCCCATTGGCAACTATTACCGGTTTACCCGCTACAGAGGATCCTTCGGCAGAAGAAGTGCAGGCCTTCATATCACAGTTGCAGAAAGATAGGCACTTCGGTCAGATCGGGAAAGAGTGGATCGAAAGGCTTAATATTGATGGAATCGCCCTCATTGGTCAAATCGGCAATGTGCTCATCCGATTAGAAGCAGAAAAGGGCAATATTACTGCCAATAGTAATATTCTGGCGGGAGAAGAGGCGAAATGCACAGAATCCATTTCTCTTCTGAATATGATCATCTAGATGAAAGCCAAGGATGCAATTGAAGCAAAGATTCTGAAGAAAGGAGATGAACCATTGAATGAATGGATCAGAAGCATGCAATTCAAGCGGGAAATGATCCAGGAAGCCGAGAAAGGGCTTAGAGAAACAGGGGATAAAGTAAAGAAGGCCCAAGAGAAAGCTTTTGAGCTCATGCGAGGATTGCACACTGAATCACAAACCAGTGGGCAAGGGAAGTCCTTCATCGACATTGATATGATGAAAAACAACTTCTCCACGCATTTGAGCAATCTGTCTGGGATAGCTTCAAGCAGCCAAAACAGAGTGTCAGAACTACAAACACTTAGCGGATGCGTGCACGTGGTAGCTGAGGAAGCAGTGAATCAGCAGAATCAAGCCAAAGAATTTACTCAAGAACATGCAAGGTGGCTATTGAGATTCACAAATGTACACGTACCAAGCTATGATGAATTAACCCCAATCATAGCGGCTGCTAAAGCATATAAGGCGAAAACTGAAAAGGGGAAGAAGCCCAAATGATTCAAAATTCCCCCTTTTGTTTTCTATTCCATTAATCTTAGGATTTTGTAAATGTGTAGATATGATAAGTTGGCATCTCGCCATTTGTCATCTTGAGAAGATGAGCCGATTTAAATTCCATTGTAACGGTCATCTCTCTCACCCTATATGTAAGATTTTGAATGATTAATAAAGGGTCGGCAAATTTTTGGTGTGAATCCGGTTGCAGAGACAATTGAATTTGTGCCATTTCTTTACTGTCCTTTTCTTTTCATTTGTGTATGAGATACTTCTTCGATATTGGATGGAAATGGTTTAGTGAACAGAGTTTCATTTCGTTGTTTCTATTTAATTGAACTAGTGAACCGATCAGAGTATTGGAGCTAGTAGTGGGAAATATCTCGGTTAGTGTTTTGTTCTCCATATGCATTCCCTTATATTTCAGTCATCTGCATTAGATCTTATATTACATTGTTGCGTATCGGAAATCATGAGATCGTGAAGATCCGAACGCAGTAGCACTAACTAATCATCTCATATTGCATTCGCAGTCCATATCTTGCATTTCATTCTGTTGTGTTGCGGGAGCCATAAGATTGTGGGTGCCATATACATAACATCCTAACATTTAGATTCCTGCCTGAGTTTCACTTGTCTGGGTGAGACTTGGTTTCCTCTCCTGTTCTCGGGTTAAGAGCATACCCCGCATTAGTTTTAGGAATCAAACATAATTCATCGAATATCATTCATAATAGGGAGCTGTACCTACAAATTCAGAGATAAGCCAGTTAACAAGAAAACGGCTTTTCAACTGTTGCAAACAGATTTTGTTTATTGTTCGGGCATCAAGAGTCATATTGACAGAAGAAATTAAAAAGAACGAATCTGTTTACCAACAGTATGGTACTATATATCTGATGATACATCTTACATCAATTCCAAACATAAAATGTGCTAAAGTTCATATTTGCATAAGTAAAGATGCATTAGAACAAATTAATGAAAGAATTAGTGCAAAAGAATCATGTTTACAGACAGTGTCGAACATTAGTAAAATTTTGTATATTGATCAAGCATTGCAATAGGGATCAAGTACCTCAAAAGCTAGATTGGTGTATAGGCTGAGTTAGATGGAAGAGACCAATTTGTAGACTAAAGACCTTGTTTGAAGGCACAATGTTGAATGAGACAACTGGCTTCCACCTACTTGAGTACACAACATTAGTGGAGACCCTAAAATGAGAAAAAGGAAGTTTATATCAAATTTTGAAGGCATTATTTCATATCTTGCATACAAAATTCAAGAGCACAGAGCAATTTGAGTGATAAAAGAGATCCTAAGACAATTTAAGAGAAAATTTGAGACAAATAAGAGTGATCCAGTGAAGATTTGAGTTGTGTTGAGTGATCCAGAGGAAGAAAGTTTTCAAACCCTAACAAAGAGAAAATGACAGCTTCATCATCTGCAGGAAAGAGTCAAGGAATAGAGGTTAGTAAGATTCAATTGGCGAAGAGTGATGTTTGTCCTCCACCCAAATTTTGTGCTATTCCTGAGATTGCAATAAAAGGTGACTCAATGGTTGTGCTATTCTCAATACCACCCAACATAATCATGACATGATGTGCAAAGTTGCTACACGTGTAAAATTAGGGAAGTAGGTGATTATGAAATTTGAGAAGCATATGAGAAGTTATGTGATGAAGGAGTTTTGAAGGAAGAATTCAAAATTGTTGAGAATAAAGGGTTAACTTGTGCTCTAGAATTTCCAAGAGATTTCAAGATTGAATGGATCAAGCTTGTGTTGAGCAAGATCTACAACATAATTTTTTGGCTACACAATAGACCAATCGAAATAATTTAGAAGATGATTCACAAGGTTACTGGCTATCCTACATTAGACAAGAAGAAGACAATGATAAGTTTGAAGTGAGAATAAGTTGAAGCAAACATAGGTGTCGAGTGGAATGGACGAGGGTTGTCCATCACAAATATTTCAAATCCATTGATCAAATTCGTAGTGAGAGTGATTTCTCACAAATTTTATCAATCAAGCAGGTTGAACAATGTACCACGTATGGCAGTGGATCAAGCACGGAAGATAGTCATGAAATATCATGAATATGATCTTGCTGAGTTGCAAAAGAAACAATTAGCAAAAAATTTGACAACCATCAGAATGAAAAGAATTTAATGTGTAAGTTTGGTTCACTTACCATGTGTCTTTTATTCTACATTGAGAAATAATTTCCTGATATTGGAAATATTGTTTGGGAACAAGGAAAACCTGTAGTAAGACAAATCAATGACTATATAACTCAATTGAGAGAGAATTTTGAAAATGTTGTGAATACATATTTTCAAGAATTCAGACAGAGAATGAGAATGAGGATGAGGATGAGGATGCATGAAGATTTGGTAATGAAACATTATAATGATGTATGTTTCTTGGTAGACACAAATAATACATATGTCTAGGCAATTATGCCAAGGAAGGCATGACTAACAATATTTGACTATGATATTAACAATATTGTGAATGCAAACATTGTTGCATTATTGAAAGAAGAAATTGACAATGAAGCAAAACCTTTTGGGAAGTATGAAGAAGCTAACAAAAGAATCATGACAGACATCAAGATAGCTTCCAAGGAAAATAAAAGGAAGAAAATGATTGAAGACCTAGAGGCAAAGGTAGGCACCCAAGGCAAGAGTAGTAAACCACTACAAATAACACAAGGTCTAGGAGAAGATGAAGAAAAGGGTAGTGGTGATGAGAAAGAGGAAGAAGAAGAAGTCAAGGGTAAAGACTTAGTGGTTGTCACACCACCTATTAAGAAGGCTAAAGGAACCACAAAGAAGCTAGTGGTGACATCCCTCTCTCCTCCACCTCCTACTAAACCAAGGACCAAGGTAGTAGCTAGTGCCAAACAGTTTATAAAGCAAAGAGTAGTAGAGACTACTGAGCCTAGTGGACCAAAATCAAAGAGAAGAAGATTGGTCAAAGGATCACCCACAAGAAGAATCAAATCTATTGATGAGTATGTACAGACCTAAGGAGTTCATCAAGTTTATCTAGTTTAAGATTTATGAAATATGACATATTAGATAGTGATGTGTTGGTTAACAGTTTGTCTTCCTTGATATTTTGGTTTATACCTTGACTCTTATACTACCCAATGGCTTGTGGAAAACAAAGAAGTTAGTAATAAAATGGGTTAGTGTACTAATCTATCAAAGACTCCTGAATTGAAAGGTACAACTCCCTTATGAATGCAAGATTTACAATGAATCTTGTTTTGAGGGTTTTGAGGGTATGTTCTTAACCAAAGAGCAGAAGAGGAAAATACCAAGTTTCTCAAAACTTTAAACAACTAAAGCAATTTGAAAAGGGGACTAAATCACAACATGCAATCTATTCTAACTATGAAAGACATGGAAACATGCATTACCAACTACAACAACAAGAGAGAGGAAAAGATAGCAAAATGGGTGATTCCTAGATTACAAAGTTAACTAATATTTTAACAATACCCAGATTCTCTATCTCTCAACCATCGTATTGACCAATTTTTGACCTCCTTACACAACAAAACTACACTTCACATATGGACTATGACATATAGCAAAAAGAACAAAGAGACTTATGTTGAAGAAAGTAAGGCATACAATCTATTCAATCAAAGATATAAAACCTAATTCATTGACATTCATTCAATCATCAGCAAAAGTAGTTTATTCATAACACTATACTACAAATAAGTGAACAGTAGAATTAAAATTGAACTTAGAGTCACACCAGTATTCCGAGCTATAGGGGTTTGCCCAAAAGTAATTTTGTCGATCTCCTTAACTCTTCAAAAGGTTACATATATAGGCCTTCTCAAAATGACCAGTAACAATAGATGATTTCATGGCAGAGCATCAATGAATATAATATACCAAAATAGGACAAGCTTGAATCATTGTTCATTACAAAGACTAGAAAAATTCCATAAGTGGCTACAAAAATAAGAAGAGGAAAAATGACATATGTGTGGAAAAAGCATCAGAACATCATGCCTTCTTAGGAGTAACTATTTTAGCTCTGTTAGCTTTCATGGCATCGATTACTTTGTCCAATTCTTCAACATCTAGAATTATGATATTGTCAACTTTGATCATCTAGTAATCATGCAATTCTATTAATTCATCTATCCTGGCGACCTTTGATTGGAATTTCTCTGAAGCCCTCCTTATGACTACATGAGTGGATGATAGTTCCTAAATCTTTGACATTTGGAAGTTGAGTGGATCAACAAATGCCAAGAATTTTAACTTCATTCACTCTACCTCCATGGGCTTATTTCTAGATCTCTTTAACTTGTGAAGTAGTGACTCCTTTTAAACTAAACTTTTCATAACATCTCCACAGTTTAGGGCTTAGCATCTCCATCACTTGTGATGTTACGAAGACCTTCATTCTAACCTCATTGCCACTTTGTAACTGCCAAACACACAAAATTTTATACTGTGCAATGGTGCGATGACTTGTTTTAATGTTAACTATCACTCCTTTTGCTACTTAACAATTGCAGACTTCAATCTAGTGATGTTGCAAAAACTTCACACTTAACCACCTAGATCACCTTTTGTAGCTTCACAACTTAACTTTCATCATGTGGAACACCAGCTGTAATGTTGCGATCACTATCTTGTTTCACAACTTTATGACCAAATAACTTAACTGCCACTAAAACCTTTCACACCTTCACAACTTGGACTTTAGGGCTTATCTAACTACTTTTGATGAAGTGATATCTATTTAAACTTAACTATTGTTATCGACAAGACAACTCCTTCAAAATTCTAAACATTAACCTGCCTCTTGACCTTGCAAAGATATGATGAAGAATTTTTGCTAATTCGCCACTTCAAGCATGGGTTAACCTTAATTGCATGCAAGGCTGTGGCAACTCAAACTTTAACTATCATGTTAACCTTTTTGTACCATCATAACTTAAATTTCTTAAAGCCCAAACTAAGTCATGATCATGGAATCTTTAGCTTTCACTGCTTCACAACCCAAATTTGAAAGTCATCTTTAACACCTCTAATGTTGCAATGACCATTTTGAGTTTAACTATTACCTTGTTCACAAGCTCACAATTTAAAACTCTAACTCATCATTTAACCTTGTGAAGTTGTGATTATGAGCTTTTCATTACTTTGCTACCTTAACCATAACACCTTAACTTCTTACGAAGGTACAAAAACCTTTATTCTAACTATAGTGGTTATTCCCTACATCATAAAAACTTGGAATGTTTGAGGCTTAATTTAAGTCATGACCTTCGATTTGATCCTCATTTGATAGTTAGGAATCCATCTCCAAGGCTAATTGACCTTTCAATCCATGATGTGGAGATTCCAATACATTCTATGTCATTGATTTGATTTCCATCTTCATTCTTTCCACCTTGACCAAGTTGTTTGCCATTGTGTAACAGATCAAGCATTCTTGAGGGCTTCAACTACTTCTTCTACATTTATCAAATTGCCTTCACCTCAATCTGCCTCTATGACTTTGTGCTTGGTTTCGGTGAGCTGAGTTTCATTCCTTACAGATTCAAAGATGAATTTATTTGCTTTGACCATGCTATTCTCTTCTTATTGCCATATCCTTATGTGTCCATGTGATCTTTCCTCTAACTAAACCCATTAAGACAAGAGTCTTTGGCCACACCTTGGAGTTTATATCAAATATATGGTTTTCTTCTCATCTATGGGATATGCTTGACACTTACCTACCCTTCTAGACAAACCTAGTAGACAAATAAGAATTGACTTCCTACTTGGTTGAGATTTGAATGGGGGGAGATGAGATAGAAAGCCTTCATAGTCATCACCTATGTTGACATTGAAGTCAAGTTTGTTATTAGTAACACACACTTATTCAAACAAATAGTATCTACCAAGCTTATTGTATAATTAACAATATTAACCAAGTATTTCAGACTCTACTGAGTTCTATAATTGCTACCAAGTTCAAGGAATAGTATTTAGTTTATGTAGACCAGTTTCTACCAAGTTGGTAATTAGTAGTGTAAACTAAGCTTCTTAGTGTTTTTCGAGTTTCTCAATGCAAATTGAGTTGTGCGATACTTACCAAGTTCACAATTATAGTGATGTGAATCCAGTTTTGACCAAGCCACTTAGTGTTAACCAAGTGATTTAGTTTATACCGAGCTTGTAGTGATAGCATTAACTAAGCTATGCAATGTGAATCAAGTGATTTAGTTTATATGTCGAGTTTCATAGTATTCACCAGGTCACTAGTGTAGACTGATTTCAGGCTACTTGGAAGTGATCAGTATGGACTGAGCTTCTATGTCTATCAAATGCATGAAAATGTCAAGCATTGACAGTAGATGTCAAGTATCAAAACCCCACAGAGTTAGTTTTTAGAACCTGAGTTCTTGTAGTTGGACCGACATTGTGTATTTTATGTAAAATTGTATTGTAGTCAACTTTGTTGTTTGGTAAATGGGATTGGTATATATCTAATGTATTGTATCACATCCAAAGATATGAAAAATATGATATGTAACAAGCAGAGAATAAAAGAAGTGCAAAATATAAAGGCTACAATAGTATAAGGAGCAACAAAGATTTATCTATCACAACAAGGTGATCATTACACTCAAAGGCATCTCATTCAGCAAACCAAGTTACAAATTAGAGACCAACCACTACTTCATCCTAATAGGTGGATTAATTAAATCCTTTCACAAGGTAGACTTAACAATATTTTGTAAATCTCTTTACTGAGTGCATACTTCATTGTATGTTTGTAAATCCTTTTGCAAGGTGGACCTAGCAGTCCTTATTGCTCCTAACATGGTAGATCATCAGAAGTGATCACTATAAGCCTTAATGGGCCAAATTTATATTAAAGTACTAAAGCTTGTGGGTATCATCTCCACCCCATTTTTAGTTTCTATTTAGAAGGTTTCTAGGTCACCATATTGTGTGTCAAAGTGTTATGAATTTTTTAATGCTTTCAGTTTTTCATGCATGCAATTAGATCATAATTCATATGAAGAATTAATAATTGGTATCAGAGCTTTGTGGTTCGTAGGAAAGAAGTTTAACAACTTGAGCAAAGATTAGAGGCTATGGAGTTATTTAGACTTGACAAGGCTATTGAACATGAAAATTTGGATTTGGAATTGGCTATTGGGAAACTCAAGAAAGAAAAGCAGCAAATCTCTCAATCCTTGAAAAGAAGAAAATAACTTGCAGTATAGATGAATGATCAACTCTACATTGAAGAAAGAATTGAAGACATCCATTCAGAAAGCAATTCAAATGAAGCAAATGAGGCAATAAAATAACTATTAGAAAATAATAGTACACTTCAAGAAGAAGTAAGAAAGTTGAGAAGAGAGAAAGAAATCTAGTCAGTAAGATTGTGTGAAGTAATGAAAAATAAAAATAAGATAAAAGAAGAGATAGAAGGAAAGGACAATGAAATTAAACACCTATCCCTTTAGTAGGTAGACTTCATTATTCAACTCACCAATGAAAATGAAGATATCATGAATCTAAGATCAAAGAATGAAAGATTGTAGAATGATCTAAACACTAAAAGGCAAACCAATGAGAGTATGATGAAATCTCAAGCAGACATGGATCAACTAAATGAGAAAATCCAATACATACAAAAGGGAAAAGTAGGAATTGGATATATAGAAGAAGGTGAATCATCCAAGCAAGGAGCTCAAAAGAATCAAAGACCTACTTGAAATAATTATGGTAAGACAGGTCATACATGAAATAAATGTTGGACCAATGGAAAAGCTAAATTCAATGGAAAATGCTACAATTGTAATCAACATGGTCATAAAGCTAATGAATGCAAAGAGAAACCTAATTTTGAAGGAAAATGTCACAAATGAAAGAAGCATGGACACAAATCTTATGAATACAAAACTAAGATATTGAACCCAACAAAATAGATTGTAAAAGCTATATTTGGTTAGGACTATAACACTTGGTGCAGATGTCATTACTATGGAGAATTTGGACACATTGGAATGAATTATGTAAAACATCACATGAGGATAAGAGACACTACCAAAATATGTTTCATTTGTACAAAACTTGGTCATCTTGCCAAGAACTATATGAATATTGGAAGAATTGAAGATAAAAAGAAGGCAAAAGTTGATAACATTAGAAAGCAGATGAGATAGCAATGGATTCCAAAATCTTCTCAGAATGCCAATCTGAGCAATGAAGTAATTATCACTTAAGAATTGGGTGACTCAAGCATTGCCACTTCATCTCCCACAAGGAGAACTGGAACTAGGATTTTGAAGTAGACATCTTACATCAGTTCTAGTTAACAGAATGAAAGATCCATATCAACATTAAAGATGCAAAGGGATCACCAAGCGTTCAAGAAAATGCCAGTCATTATCAAGAAAAGTTAGGTTGCAAGACCCCACTAAGAAAGTTTAGGAGTTACTAAGATTATTATGTTGACACCGAGTCATGGATGACTCTGTTGAGCATTTAATGCAAGAAAAGTGGAAGACAATTTTGTTGCCCCATTTTCCATCCTGTACCCAATTTTCCAAGTGGAAAAGATCTTGTGTCTTAGTCTAGTCTAGGTATGTCCAATTCTAGTCCTTTTCCCTTAGGTGAAAAGTTTCTCCATTGGGTTTTCCACCTTTCCCTTCTCTCGCATTACATAACCGGGTGGGTTTTCCTTGTTGTCATGAGTTTGTGGGTAGTCTAGAACCTAATTCGATGGAGATTCTTGTGTTTCATAATGATTTTCACAAAGTTATTTTTGAGGATGAACTTGTTTGGAACCTATCATGATTTACACATAAAGAAAAATGAAGCTTGTGGAGAATCAAATATTGCCTTCTCCTCGATGGGTTTTTGACCTGTGAAGGCAATTTTCCACAGAGGTTAGTAAATGTGGTTTGCAGATTAAAACAAGAAGAGAATGAGTCTTTCTATGGATAAGCCTTACTTTCATCATAGTATTTTTCCTTAGATAACATCTAGAATTCACCATGGTGCTCATAATCACTTTAGGTGAAAAACTCTAAAAAGACTTCTCCACGGTCGGCTTTCGACCCATGAAGTCAATTTTATGCCAAAGACATTTGTAAAGGGAAAAGACAAAGAAGTGGGCCCTCTTTTGATCCCCACAGTCCTTTTTTGATTTTATAAACTCAAAGAAAAGGCCAACCCAAGAGTTAGAAGGTAAATAGAGCTTGAGCGAAAAACTGAAGATCGCTTTCTCCTCGGTGGGTTTTCACCTCGTGAAGGTAATTTCTCACATTCATGAAGAAATCGACATTGAAAGAAAATTGGGTACACAAATTGCACAAAAGACACCTTAAGATGACAACGGGAACAAGCTAATTAGGGTTAGAGAAGTGTAGTGGGAAGAATATGGTTGAGCAGATATTTCTTTATGGAGTACTCCATTCTTAATTCTCCGGAACCAGGTGAAAAATGGGAAGGTAAGTGTGTAATAAAGGAAAGTTATCGTTGGGCCAATGAAAATAGAGAAAAGACATGGAAAAGTCTGTTAGAAATTCTCACATTTACTAATCTAACAAATTTATCCTTTAATTCACTTGTGTAGTGCGGATTTTGAAAATTAACAGGTGAATTAGGATTTCTATATAGAGAAACATAACATTTTTTCAAATTACCACTTTTCTTGAACTATTATGTTGTTGAATTATACAATATTTTCAAAGCTCTTATACTTGCAAATTCTACTCTCTACCTTGCTTTCAATTTCAAGTTTTCAATTCATTTCTACCTCAGATAAAATGGCAACTAGATTCGTCGGGTTCAATGAGCTGAATGGAATCAAATCTACATTACAGAGTGTCACAGACACCTCACTCTATTTCTTTGACATGCAAGATTTTCCAAGGAGGCTAAGGTTGAAGCCAATTCACCCTACAACTAAGAAGCTCTAAGGAAGTGGGCTAGTGGAGGCAGCTAGATTTATGATGGTGGTTCAAGCTCCTAAATTGATTGTTGAATGTATAAATCATTACAATCTGGATACCAGAAAAATTTTGCTACTCGGTCATATAGTTTTAATCTCTATTGATAGGAAAATAGTGGTAAATTGCCTCCAAGTTCCAGAATGGGAAGAGTTCTCTGAGTTGATAGTAGGAGGAGCCATGTCTAAGTTTTCCTTGAAAAAAATGGGGTGGAGAAATGAGATTATGAGGTCCTGGTTCCAAAAGCCACAGGGCGTTAAGAGTAAGGTTCCCAAGACTCTATTTGGCACTGATCTCAAGCCCAAGATCGTAGACATTTTGGTTCTCTTACATAGATTGAAAGGTGAGGTAGAAGCACTCAAGTTTGTTGAACAATATTTCTTTTTGGTACAAATTATCTGTTCAGATACACATTATGTTGATTGGACCTATGAGATAAGTGAACATCTGTCTAGAGCCCTCAGTGTGGCAAAGTTTTACAATACCTTTTATATGTCTTGTTTCCTAATTTATATGTTAGCTTCTCTACAATTGTGGCCAGGCCTTCCCAAAATAGAGAACTTCCTTGATGATGTGAAAAACTATGAATTTTATCCATGCTTGCAATTACAGAATAGCTATGTAGAATATGCCAGAGTTAATGACGCATTTACAATGAGAATTTGTAGGGAACTCCAAGGATTCCCAGAGAGGAGGTTCAACTCAGAGGCAATGGTGGCCATCAGTGAGTTTGATAGCTATTTTATTCAATTCTCATCCTTTTCATATTTGCGCCTTGCAGCTTTCAATGGATTTCCTTTGAAGTTGCCCAGATACCCAAGTGATTATATTGTGCTAATAGAGATCGTGAGGCAAGAGATCTAGGTGAACATGCTAAGCACAAGCTTGAAAAAGAACGGGTATGAATTCCCTATGAAATTTGGGGCTTATAGTTGTGAGTCTCACTTTGATGCTAAAAATATGCTTAAAGCGTTCGAGGCTAAGTATCAATTAGAAGCATATGAGGTCATAAGACCTATGTTCAATCCAAATGGATATGCAAGAGAGGTGTTGCAAATTGGTACTATAATTAAGCATATTACTACTATCAAAGATTATTGGGTGGACTATAGAGATGAGCTTGAAAGTAGAGATAGTGCTTTTTCTCATCTCATAGTAGAGTAAATCAAAACATACGGTATCAATTTTGATGTAGAAGGCTTGGAGGATGATGGCCAAAATATGTATAGCAATACATATCTAACTAAGTTAAGGGGAATTCCTATAAGTTCTAATCCATGTGTAAATGTTGAGGAAAGTCTTGATATCATGATGGCCTAGATCATCAAGAGAACAAGGAAATGGGTTGAGTGGACAACTAGGAAAAGTCAGAGTAAAGGTGCAACCACTCAAGCTTCTCTAGTAGCTACAACACCTACTTTATCTCAGAGTGCTACACCAAGTGTGACCATAGCTTCCACTCAAGGGCCAACTTAACCTTTAGGTGGAGGGGATCAACCTCTAGACAAGAAATTCCCTATAGCTAAGACCTATCATGATGGTTCCCTCCTAGTCATAGGAACCCAAACTGGTGCTCAGGAAAAGAAGGTGGAAAAACCAAAGGATAGCATGGCTGCCTCAATTCCATCTCCCCATGTCACACTAGTTCCATCACCTCATGTTTCCCTAATTCCTTCTCCTCACACTACTCCAATTCCCTCTCCTCATCATAGCCCTATTCCATCAGCAAGTGCTACACTTTTGCAACCAAGTGGGTCTTCAATATAGATAGTAGACTTAGGAGATAGAAAGAGCAGTAGTAGTGATTCCACTAAGTTGGATGAAGTAGTAAAGAAAAATCTAGAAGTGGAGAAAGGTTAGAGTTCCTTTAAGCTCATCTCCTAAGATCCAAAGAATCCTTTCTCTTCAGTTGCTTTGAAAGTTACCCCAGGTAAGAGGAAGATGTTCAACATAGAATCACTTGGAACAACCTCCAAGGTGATAGGTATTGACTCGTGGTTGGAAGATACTCTGGAGAGAAAGAGAAAAAGGAAGGATGAGAGCACTTCTATTAAAGATACCATATCTCTTGCTATCCATTCTAGATCTATATTGACTAGAGTTAAGAAGTAGAAGACCTTGTCCATACTTGTGCAAGATCCAAAAACAAGTCATCTAATAATGGAGATTGCCAAGCCCAACAATGGAGGGTGGATTAAGGACATGACGACCGAAGATTTTACTCTGCATCCTATGGATCTTGGTGAAGCAAGGCATGATACCAAGGTTGGCTTATGGAAGTCAACCAATGAGGTGATCAAAGGGTAGCTAGAGAGTGTTAAGTTGTCTAATACTAAGATGAAGCCTTAGATAGAAGAACTAAAAAAATTTATTAGATAGCTAGTCACTCCATTAGCAACCATCTCTGGAGTGTTAGTGACTAAAAATCCTACTACTACTGAAGTTCAAGCCCTCATCTCTCAACTTCAAGAAGATATGCATTATGGGCAAGTTGGTAAAGAATGGATCGAGAAGCTCAAATCAGAAGGAGCCACAATTGTGGAGCAGATTGGTAATGTTATCTTAAGATTGGAAACAGAAAAAGATAACATTATATCAAATAGCAATACTCTGGCTAGAGAAAGGGTGAAATGCGATGATTGTATCTCCCTCTTGAAGATGATCATCTAGATGAAGGCCAAAGAAGTGGTGGAAGCTAAAATCTCACCAAAGGGAGATGAGCCTCTATTCGAACGGCTTCAAAGCATGCAATTTAAAACTAAGATGATCCAGTCTACAAAGAAAGAGCTCAGAGAAACACATGATAAGATGAAGAAGACATAGGATAAAGGATTTGAACTTATGAGGGGATTACATACAGACTCACAAACTAGTGGCCAAGCAAAAGCACTTATTGGAGTCAATGTCATGAAGGAGAACTTTTTCAGATTTTTGGATAGTTTGTCAGATATAAATTTCCATAGTTAAGACAAGATTGTTGAACTACAGGCACTGAGTGGATGTATACATGTGGCCGAAGAGGAATTGCCAAATGAATTGAATGTTGTAAAGGAGTTGGCTAGAGAGCATTCTAAATGGCTCTTGAGGTATACCAATATCCACGTGCCTAGGAATGAAGAGCTCATCCCAATCATAGTTGCTGCCAAGGCCTATAGAACAAAAGTAGAAAAGGGGAAGAAGTCAAAGTGATTCACATTCTACCTCCTTTTTTGTTTTATTGTCTAATTATTCTAATATGACAAATTGGTGCCTTGCCATTTGTCACTTTTGAGGAGATGAACTGATTAAACTTCCATTGTAACAGTCATCTCGAAACTATATATGTATGAGATTGAAAGATTAATGAAAGGTTGATTAATTTTTGGTGTAAAGTACTTTTTGTTGCAGAGACAATTGAATGGTATTTTATGTCAATTATTTTCTGTTCCAGTTGATGTTAGATCAAGTCTTATGTTTTCTCTTTTGTTTGAGTCATAATGAGGAAAGAACAAAGTTTCACCTCCCCTGTTTTGAAGTAACGAGTGAATGTGATAGGTGTTTTTATTGTTCATTCAAAGAGAAATTCCTTTAGCATTCTTAGTTTACTAATCATAGTTTAGATTCAAACTAGCTTAGCTCAATATTAGTTATTATTTGGTTAAGCTTTATGAATTCATAAGATGTGTGAATGCATGAACTTGTTTTGATATTCAGAAACTTCTATTCACCTGAGTTAAATTCTATTTAGGTCTAGCTTGGTTATACCTCTTCTGTTTTCAGGTCAAGAACATACCCTCGAATTAGTTTAGGAAGAAAACATAATTCATTGCTAATCTATTTTAGGGAGTTGTACCTACCAATTTAGAGAGAAGCCAATTTATCCACAAGTGGCTTTTCTAACTATTTGTAATTAGATATTGCTCCAAGTTAGGCATTTAAGAGTTATAATTTGAAAGAAGAAATTTTTTTACCAACAAATTTTTGGCGACTCTGTTGGGAAAACAAACAATCGCTTGAATAAAAAACCTATATCATGAGGGAAAATGGTACTACCTCATGAAACATTATTCCAATGCTCCAACCTAATCTTGATTTTCAAGATGACCAAGAAGACATAATTCCATCCCTCAACACATTCATTTGGAGACATAGGAGGAACGTTGAATATTACAGGAACACTAGCCAGGTATTGGAGGAAGAAGAGAGAAGAGATGAAGCCTTAGAAAGAGCTATGCAAAGGAGAAACATCTAAAGAGCATAAAGATAATTGAGACAAGAAGCTTAGAGATAAACGTAACCCAACATCCTAGAAAAAATTAGGTTCCTCAGAAGTAGCAAGGAATAGGGTAGGTGAGACCCTATCTTTGATAAGCTTACACAACTTGGTTTTCCCATCTTAGACATTCCAAAGTGGACGTGAAAATAAAAGCTGAAGTAGGCTACCTTCCCCTATTAGGAATCAAGATGCTAGTGCTTCACATTCTACCTATTAGGTATTGGCCCTACATGAAATTACTATTCCCCTAGTTGTTAATTTCCCGCCATATACTGCCAAGACAATCATGGCTGCTCCATGGGTTATAGCAACAGGGCCATTAGCTCTAAATGCTTACCATCCACTCCGGGCTAGTTCAAAGAAGAATTTCCCTAAATTCTCTAATGATGGGAAAGTTACTACAGATGAACACATTAAAGCTTTCTTTGTAGCCACTCACATCTTAGGGGTTGGACATGAAGATGTTGCTATAAGGTTGTTCATAGAGACCCTCACAGATAGTGCAACAGATTGGTTCTATCAACTAGATGATGGTTCAATAATTGATTGTGATAGATTGAGAATGGCTTTCGAGACAAGGTTCAAGACTGCAGAAGATGAACATGCCCTATTAACATAACTGACTTCAATTAAAAAGCAATCCACTATGAGTATGAGAGATTTTGTTGCCAAGTTCAATAAGATTATTAGCAGAATCCCAACTGCTGATAGACCTACAACTAGTAATTTGAAGACTTTCTTCATTAGTGCAATGCCTCCAAATGTCAATTATGATTTGAGAAGAGCACATCCCATGGATTTAGCAGATGCACAAAAGAAGGCAATTGAACTTGAAGATAATTGATTTCTGCAAGAAAATGGAAGCGAGAACTTCAAACTAAAGGAAGTTCTAGTAATGCTACATCATCTAATGAGATGATTCAAAAATTGTTGAATGAATTAATAGCAATAAAAAGGCAATGAACTGGGTTCAATAATTCTTATTAGCAGAATTATCAAAATTTGCCTGGAAAGAACAATGATGGAAAATATCCACAGCTTGCAAGCTCACAATCTAGATTGCAGATTGAAGTAGCACTGAAGAAAGGAAACATGTGCATCTTTCACTTGACCACAGATCATGATAGTGAGAGTTGTCCAAAGACTGCTCATATGATGCATTTATTATCTACCAATGAATTGAACACTACAACTCTTTGTTCATAGACCTATTCATATTCAAATGGTGACTTTGGAAATTTATTTTTAGAACACGAATCAAATTCTAAACCAAAAGGTGAATGTTATGCAACCATTGATGGAACTTCATACATAGTGCTTACTCGGGGCCAAAGACTAAAGAATCAATCCTCTAGTCATGCTCATAAGAATGATTCCAGTCATTTGACAAATAATTTACATACTGATCAAGGTGTATACACTTCACAAAAGGGTTAGGACAAAATACCTTTTGATTTCATTCAATTCTATGAAGAATCAAAGATTCAAATTTCCCCTATAGATTATTTGAAGTCTCACTCTTCTGAGTTAAAGAGACTAGTAGACCGGTGTAAAGGGAACACATCAGACTTGAATCATAGCGTGACCATTGAAGAAGAAGATGAAACCTTGACATCTAGTTTGTTTAATCAAGAAGATTCTACTATTTTAGCAACATCTCCTGGGAAAAAACTTGACCCATTTTATGTTTCATTGTATATCAATGGGTGTAAACTAAGCAACTACATAATAGATTTAGGTGTGTCAGATAATGTTATGCCCTATTGTGTGGCCAAGGCCCTAGGTCTCAACCTCACTAAAGTGCATGGGAGATGTTATTCTATGGATGCTAAACAAGTCCCCTTGCTCAGGCAAATTAAAGATGCTCAAGTAGCCTTAGCTTCACATCCAAAAAAAAGCTCTTATTGACCATTCTAGTAGCTAACATTCTAGCGAGCTATGGACTACTTTTAAGTAGAATTTTTTGTCAAGACTTAGGAGGAGAAATAAAGCTAGATTGGTCTTAGGCAGTGATATCTATTAGAAATAAGAAAGTCAAATTAGAACCTGAAGAAAAGGAAAAGTTTACAGTCTTTGAAATTAGATGATCCTAAAGCTCAGATCCTATATTAAGAGTTGGAATTTGGCAACTACATGTTATTCACTGAAGAGGCTCTAGATGAACAGAGAGATGAAAATCAAAGTGGGAGAGTTCCTAATGAAAATAAAAATGTAACAGGCATATGGACACTTGAATTTGATGGAAGTTGTGCCTCCTTAGGGTCTGGCATAGGAGTAGTGTTAATATCCCCAGAAGGAAAACCTGAACCCATGGCCTTCAAATTAGAATTTGGGAATACAAATAACACTGTAGAGTATGAGGCCTTATTATTGGGGATAATAACAACAAAAGAAAGAGGGGTAAAGATCTTGAAAGCTCAAGGTGATGCAGAGCTCATTATGAGACAAATAAAAGGACAATAATCTGTGAAAAATTACAAGCTGAAGAATTACAAGAATAGAATTTGGGATGAGATAGAAGCCCTAGATGCCTTCTCTATTGAAGTAGTACCGAGGGAGATGAACACTAAGGCTGATTCCCTTGTAGTCTCTACCTCTCTATTACTTCCACATCCAAACTTCAAAGATAAAAAATATTAGATTGAAATTGTGTATCGATCCTTTGTTCCAGACAACATAGAATCTTGGCAAATCTTCAATGATGATAAGAGTTTGCAGCTATTCCTTGAAAATGATAAGTCTAGTTTTGAACATGAATCTAGTGGAAGTGGTCATGAAAGCTCTGATGTCCATAGGAAACAAAATAAAAAATGGAGAAGTTCAATTGAAAGGTAATATTTTTCCCCCATATTTTGTGGCTTTAGAAAAATTGTTTAATAGACATGATGCTTACATAAAGCAAAAGATAGAAAAAAAGGGGCCTACGATGGGTGAATATGAGGGAGTAAACATTGGAGATACTCATGATTCTAAAATGATTAATATTGGGAAATGCTGTTCACCTGAAGAGAAAGAAGCTACAAGAAAATTATCCATAGAATATAGAGATGTTTTTGTCTATAGTTATGAAGATTTGAAAAGCTATCGAGGTGGAGAAGTGAAACATCAAATCCCACTCAAAATTGATGCAGTTCCTTTTTGGCAAAAATAAAGAAATTATAATCCTAAGGTCAAGGATGCCATTTTTTGGGAGATAGATAAAATGTTAAAGGAAAGGATCATCTAACCCATTCATCATTCTACCTCGATAGCTAACAGAGTACCCATCAAAAAGAAGAACAGAGAGATAAGGATCTACATTGATTTCTACAATTTGAACTAGGCATCTCTAAAGGATAACTTTACTCTTCCCAATATGGATTACTTACTAAAAATGGTGGCGAGATCTGAAATGATGTCCATGCTCGATGGGTTCTCAGGATACAATCAGATTAAAGTAGAAGAGAATGATCAGCATAAGACAACATTCACCACTCCTTGGGGTACATTTGCATATTGTGGAATGCCCTTTGGACTTATCAATGCTATTGCTACATTCCAAAGATGTATGAGCAAGACGTTCACTGATCTGAAGGACTGAATCATAGTTATATACTTGGACAACCTCACCATATTCTCAAAAAAGAGGAAAGATCATGTGGAATACGTATAGTGTCCCAGGAAGGCATTAGAATTGATCTCGAATGAGTGGAAGCCATTCAAAGATTAAGCTTGCTTTCAAATAAAATAGGAGTTAAATCATTCTTCGGGAAAATGAATTTCCCCAAAAGGTTTGTGCCAAATTTTGCAGAAACCACTAAGCATATAGTGGATATGATGAAAGGGAATTCAAATTTCAAATGGAATGAGGCGGGAAAGCAGGTCTTTCAGGATATAAAAACTACTATTGCTAATGCCCTGATATTATGTCATCCAAATTATAAACAAGATTTCATCATTTATTGTTACGCTTCTAAACATACTCTATCTATGATACTTATGCAAAACAATGATGAAGGAATACAAGCTCCAATAGCTTTCATGAGCATACCTTTGAAAAATCATGAACTGAAATATTCGTAGATTGAAAAGCACAATTATGCAGTGGTCAAGTCACTCAAAATTTTTTGATTCTATATTCTGCATTCACATTCTATAGTTTTCATCCCAGATATAGCAGTAAAGAGTGTGTTAACAAAACAAGATGTAGGTTGTAATGTCAGAGGAGCATGGGTAGCAAAAATATAGGAGTATGATATAGAAATCAAGCCTACCAAGCTAATAAGGGGAAAATCCCTATGTAAGGCGATTGTAGAAAACAAGATCACTGAAGAATCAAAAGAATTTAGGGAGAAGTAGTTGGTTTTAGCAGTAGGTCTCTATGATTCATGGTTTGAGAATATTTCTTATCTACTAACATATGGTGAATGCCTAGAAGGCCTAACTGCAAGACAAAGAAGAGATCTTAAATTGAAAGTAGCTAAGTATGTGATTTAGGATGGAAAATTATTCAAAAAAGCCATTGATGGAACTTTCCTCAGGTGCGTAGACAAGCAATAGCAAGAAAATCTGTTGAGAACATTTCACGATGAAGCTTACAGAGGACACTTTTCATCTTCAGTCATGGCTTTTAAAATACTGAGGCAATGCTATTACTGGCTTGGGATGTTTAAAGATGCCTATACCTGGGTAGCAAGATGCGAGTAATGCAAGATGTTTTCTAGGCACTCTCAACTAGCTGCTCTACCGTTAAGACCTATCATCATCAAAGGACCTTTTCAATAATGGGGTCTCAACTTTATTGGTACGATTAATCTAGCATCTAGTGCAAGTCACCAGTATGTAATAACAACAACTGACTACTTCACTAAGTGGGCGAAAGATAAAGTGACCAAGAAAACTACTTTTGAGAACATATTGGTTAGGTTTGGTGTTCCCATTAAATTAGTGATGGAAAATGTAGCTTATTTCTCTTCAACTAAAATTATCAATTTCTATTTTGAGTATGGGATCATTGTCAGTTATTCATCTGATTATTTCCCTCAAGGAAATGGTCAAGCCAAGTAGTAACAAGAATTTGATGAATATTGTTAAGAAATTAGTTTCAGATAATCAAAAGACTTGGCACAAAAAGTTTCATGACGCACTTTGGGCAGATAGAGTGACACTTACAATGGCTATTGACATATCTCCTTTTGAATTGGTTTACAGGACTGAGGCTAATCTTTGCTTACCTCTGGAATTAGCCACGAATAAACTTAGAACAATGATTGAAGATGATATTTATAAAGATGGTCTAGAGAAGAGGATTTTGTACCTAAACACACTTGAAGAGGAAAGAGAGGAAATTGTAGATCACATCACACAACATCAGATGCAAGTGAAGGATCTGTTTGATAATAAAGCAAGACCACAAAAATTCATGGTAGGAGACAGTTTGTTACTTTGGGATAAACGAAGAGCTCCAAAAGTTATACATAAGAAGTTTGACACCTTATGGAAAGGCCCATTCAGAATTCATTTGGCATTTGAAAATAATTCTTTCAAGTTGGCATATGAAGATGGAGAAGTGCTACCCATGACCTATAATGGTAAGGATTTGAAACTTTACTAGATTGCAAACTGAGAACAGGTAACCACTGTATTGTATTTTAGTTAGTTTTAGTTTATTCTTGTGTTTCCTTAGGTAGTTTTCCTTCCTTTGCCTTTGTTTTCTTGTTCTTTGCCTCATTTGTGTTTTGCTGTGTTGCCACCTTTTATTTACCTTGTAAAACTAGAGATTTTGAGTTCCTTACTTGGGTATGCTCTACCCAAGTCCCTAGTTAGAGGTAGTTGTTGCCCCATTTTTCATCTTGTACCCATTTTGCAAAGTGGAAAAGATCTTGTGTCTTAGTCTAGTTTGGGTATGTCCAAGTCTAGTTCTTTCCCCACAGGTGAAAATTTTCTCCATCGGGTTTTCCACCTTTCCCTTCTCCTGCATTACATAATCGGGTGGGTTTTCCTTGTTGTCTTGAGTTTGTGAGTAGTTTAGAACCTAATTCGGTGGACATTCTTGTGTTTCATAATGATTTTCACAAATTTATTTTTGAGGATGAACTTGTTCATGGCTTATCATGATTTAGACATAAAGAAAAATGAAGCTTGTAGAAAATCAAACATTGCCTTCTCGGGGGGTTTTTGACCCATCAAGGCGATTTTCACAGAAGGTTAGTAAATGTGGTTTGCGGATTAAAACAAGAAGAGAATGAGTCTCTATATGGATAAGCCTTAATTTCATCACAATATTCTACCTCAGATAATATCCAAAATTCACCATGGTGCTCAGAATCACTTTAGGCAGAAAACTCTAAAATGACTTCTTTATGGTTGGCTTTTGACCCGTGAAGTCAATTTTTTGCCAAAGGCATTTGCAAAGGGAAAAGAAGAAGAAGTGGGCCCTCTTTTGATCCTTGTAGTCCTTTTGTGATTTTTCAAACTTAGAGAAAAGGCCAACCCAAGAGTTAGAAGGTAAACAGAGCTTGAGTGAAAAATTGAAGATTACTTTCTCCTCGACAGGTTTTCACCTCGTGAAGGTGATTTCTTGCATTCATGAAGAAATTGACTTTGCAAGAAAATTGGGTACACAAATTGCACGTAAGACACGTTAAGATGATAATGGGAACAAGCTAATCAGGTTTGGAGAAGTGTAGTGGGTAGAATTTGGTTGAGCAAATATTTCTTTACGGAGTACTCCATTCTTAATTCTCTGGAACTAGGTGAAAAACGGGAAGGTAAGTGTGTAACAAAGAAAAGTTACCATTGGGCCAATAGAAATAATGAAAAGACATGGAAAAGTCTATTAGAAACTCTTGCATTTACTAATCCAACAAATTTATCCTTTAATTCACTTGTGTGGCGTAGATCTTGAAAATTAACAGGTGAATTAGTATTTCTATATAGAAAGAAACATAACAGTTTTTCAAATTACCACTTTTCTTGAATTGGTATGTTGTTGAATTATACAATATTTTCAAAGCTCTTAAACTTGCAAATTCTACTCTCTACACTGCTTTCAATTTCAAGGTTTCAATTTATCTCTACCTCAAATAAAATGGCAACTAGATTCACTAGGTTCAATGGGCTAAATGGAATGAAACACCTCGCTCCATTTCTTTGACATGCAAGATTTTCAAATGAGGCTAAAGTTAGAGCCAATTCACCCTATAACTAAGAAGCTCCGAGGAAGTGGGCTAGTGGAGGTAGCTAGATTTTTGGTGGTGGTTCAAGGTCATGAGTTGATTGTTGAATGTACAAATCATTACAATTTGGATACCAAACAAATTTTGCTACCTGATCATACAGTTTTAATCTCCATTGATAGGAAAATTATGGTAAATTGCCTCAGAGTTTTTGAATGGGAAGAGTTCTCTGAGTTGACAGTAGGAGGAGCCATGTTTGAGTTTTCCTTAAAGAAAATGGTGTGGAGAAAAGAGATTATGAGGTCTTGGTTCCAAAAGTTGCGGGGTACTAAGAGTAAGGTTCCTAAGACTCTATTTGGCACTGATCCCAAGCCCGAGATTGTAGACATTTTGGTTCTCTTACATAGATTGAAAGGTGAGGTAGAAGCACTCAATTTTGTTGAACAATATTTATTTTTGGTACAAATTATCTGTTCAAATACACATTATATTTATCGGGTCTATGAGGTAAGTGAACATCTGTTTAGAGCCCTCAATATAACAAAGTTTTACGATACCTATTACATCTCTTCTTTCCTGATTTATATGTTAGCTTCTCTACAATTATGGCCAAGCCTTCCTAGAATATAGAACTTACCTAATGATGTGAAAAGCTATGAATTTTATCCATGCTTGCAATTACAAAATAGCTATGCAGAATATGTCAAAGTTAATGATGCATTTACAATGAGAATTTGCAGGGAACTCCAAGGATGCCTAGAGAGGAGGTTCAACCTAGAGGCAATGGTGGCCATCAGTGAGTTTGGTAGCTATTTTATTTAGTTCTCATCCTTTTCATATTTGTATCTTGCAACTTTCAATGGATTTCCTTTGAAGCTGCCCAAATACCCAAGTGATCTGATTGTGCTGATAAAGATCGCGAGGCAAGTGATCCAGGTGAACATGCTAAGCACAAGCTTGAAAAAGAAAGGGTGTGAATTCCCTATGAAGGTTGGGGCTTACAGTTGTGAGTCTCACTTTGATGCTAAAAATATGCTTAAAGCATTTGAGGCTAAGTATCAATTAGAAGCATATGAGGTCATAAGACTTATGTTTGATCCAAATGGATATGCAAGAGAGGTGTTGCAAATTGGTAGTGTAACCAAGCATGTTACTACTATCAAAGATTATTGGGCAGACTATAGAGATGAGCTTGAAAGTAGAGATTGTGCTTTTTCTCAGCTTGCAATAGAGCAAATCAAAACATATGATATCAATTTTGATGTAGAAGGCTTGGAGGATGATGGCTAGAATATGTGTAGCAATACATATCTAACTAAGTTAAGGGGAATTCCTATCAGTTTTGAGTTGAATGTAAATTTTAAGGAAAGTCTTGATATCATGATGGCTGGATCATCAATAGAATGAGGAAATGGGTTGAGTGAACAACTAAGAAAAGCCAGAGTAAAGGTGCAGCCACTCAAGCTTCTCTAGTAGCTGCAACATCTACTTCATCTCAAAGTGCTACACCAGGCATGACCATAGCTTCCACTCAAGGGGCAACTCAACCTTTAGGTGGAGGGGATCAACCTCTAGATAAGAATGTCCCTATAGCTAAGACTTGTCATGATGGTTCCCTCCCAATCATAGGAACCCCGACTGGTGTTGAGGAAAAGAAGGCGGAAGAACCAAAGGATAGCATGGCTGCCTCAATTCCATCTCCCCATGTCACACCAGTTCCATCACCTCATTTTTCCCCAATTCCTTCTCCTCACACTACTCCAACTCCCTCTCCTCATCATAGCCCTGTTCTGTCAGCAAGTGCTACACTTCTGCAACCAAGTGGGTCTTCAATATAGATAGTAGACTTAGGAGATGGAAAGAGCAACAGTAGTGAGTACACTGAGTCAAATGAAGTAGTAAAGAAAACTCTAGAAGTGGATAAAGGTTAGAGGTCCTCTAAGCTCATCTCTTAAGATCCAAAGAATCCTTTCCCTTCAGTTGCTGCAACAGTTACTCTAGCTAAGAGGAAGATGTTCAGCATAGAATCACTTGGAACAACCTTCAAGGTGATAGATACTAACTCCTGGTTGGAAGATACTCCAGAGAGAAAGAGAAAAAGGAAGGATGAGAGCACTTCTACTAAAGATACCATATCTCTTGCTATCCATTTTTGATCTGCATTGACTAGAGTTAAGAAGTAGAAGACCTTGTCCATACTCGGGCAAGATCTAGAAATAGGTCATCTAACAATGGAGATTGCCAAGCCCAACAAGGGAGGGAAAATTGAGGACATGGTGGCCAAAGATTTTATTCTACATTCTGTGGATCTTGGTAAAGCAAGGCACGATACCAAGGTTGGAAGTCAACCAATGAGGTGATCAAAGGGCAGCTAGAGAGTCTTAAGTTGTCTAAGACTAAGATGAAGGCTGAGATAGAAGAACTAATCAAATTCATTAAATAGCTAGTCACTCCATTAGCAACCATCTTTGGAGTCACTGCAGCTGAAGTTCAGGCCCTCATCTCTCAACTCCAAGAAGATAGGCATTATGGTTAGGTTGGTAAAGAATGGATCAAGAAGCTCAAATCAAAAGGAGCCATAATTGTGGAGCATATTAGTAATGTTATCTTAAGATTGGAAACATAAAAAGATAACATTATATCAAATAGAAATACTCTGGCTGGAGAAAGGGTGAAATGTGATATTGCATCTCCCTCTTAAAGATGATCATCCAAATGAAGGCCAAAGAAGTGATGCAAGCTAAAACCTTACCAAAGGGAGATGAGCCTCTGTTCGAGTGGCTTCAAAGCATGCAGTTTAAAACTAAGATGATCTAGTCCGTAGAGAAAGGGCTTAGAGAAATAGAGGATAAGGTGAAGAAGACACAGGATAGAGGATTTGAACTTATAAGGGGATTACATATAGACTCACAAACTAGTGGCCAAGGAAAAGCACTTATTGGATTCAATGTCATGAAGGAGAACTTTTCAAGATTTTTGGATAGTTTGTCAGATATAAACTTCCATAGTCAAGATATGATCGCTGAACTACAAGCACTTAGTGGATGTATACACGTGGTTGAAGAGGAACTACCAAATCAATTGAATGTTGTAAAGGAGTTGGCTAGAGAGCATTCTAAATGGCTCTTGAGGTATACCAATATCTACGTGCCTAGGCATGAAGAGCTCATCCCAATCATAGTTACCACCAAGGCCAATAGAGCAAAAGTAGAAAAGGGGAAGAAGTTGAAGTCATTCACATTCTACCTCCTTTTTTGTTTTATTATGTAATTATTGTAATACAAAAAATTGGTGCCTTGCCATTTGTCACTTTTGAGGAGATGAATAGATTAAAGTTCCATTGTAATGGTCATCTCAAAACTATATATGTATGAGATTGAAAGATTAATGAAAGGTCAGAAATTTTTTGATGTGAAGTAATTTTTGTTGCAGAGACAATTGAATGGTATTTTATGTCAATTATTTTCTCTTCTAGTTGCTGTTAGAACAAGTCTTATGTTTTCTCTTTTGTTTGAGTCAAAATGAGGAAAGAACAGAGTTTCACCTCCCCTATTATGAAGCAATGAATGAATGTGATAGGTGTTGTTATTGTTCATTCAAAGAGAAATTCCTTTAGCATTCTTAGTTTACTAATCATAGTTCAGATTCAAAATAGCTTAGTTCAGTATTAGTTATTATTTGGTTAAGCTTTATGAATTCATAAGATGTGTGAATGCATAAAATTGTTTTGATATTTAGAAACTTCTATTCACCTAAGTTAGATTCTATTTAGGTCTAGCTTGGTTATACCTCTTCTATTCTCAGGTCAAGAACATACCCCCGAATTAATTTTGGAAGAAAACATAGTTCATTGCAAATCTATTTTAGGAAGTTGTACCTACCAATTCAGAGAGAAGCCAATTTATCGACAAGTTGCTTTTCTAACTTTTTGTAATAAGATATTGTTCCAATTTGGGAATTTAGGAGTTATAGTTTGAAAGAAAAAATTTGTTTACCAACAAGTTTTTCATTTGAGCAAGTGATCATACTAGGCATTTATGGCGATCGAAAGGTGAAATTTGATTAAAAAAAAGGAAAAATAAAATTCATTTATCACTGTGAATTTTTAAGAGCTATCTATGTAGAGCAATTTTTAGTGCATCTGAGTGATTCATGCAAATTACTACTGAATAATTTTGTATCTTTGCAAACCCTACCGAGAAAATGGCATCCTCTAAAAATAAGACTAAGAAAGGGTTAGAGATGTTAGTTTAAGGTGTGGAATGGAAAGTACTAGATTTCAAGCTTAGTCCGACGGTTGCAAAAACCCTAGATCCAATTGGAGCACAATCACAAATTTGATCCAAGCTACTATTGATTAATGATATCCATTTGCATTTTTGATGTGCTATCCAAGACATAGGAACCCTAGAAATGGATGAAACCTTGGAGAAGCTATGTATGAATGGTGTATTAAAACTAGAGCATCAACACCTTGAAGCTAAGGGTTTGACTCACATTCCTTACATGACACGAGACTTTCAATTTAAATGGATAAGATTTATCCTTAGTCGTGTGCATAATGGATAGTCATGGTTGGAGCAACCTATTGTGATAATGAGGAAAATTATTCATAGCATCATAGGTCTCCCAATGCTAACCAAAGAAAAAATGACTAAAACCCTAAGTTGAGTCAAGCTAAAAAAGAAAACCCTTACCGAGTGGGATGGAAGGGGAAAGAAGATCAGGTGTGTCATAGATATGGAATTGAAGTTTGGGATACATGTCATTGCACATAAGATATATAGCTTGAGTAGACTCAATAGTGTATCATGTGAAGTAGTGGATCTCACATACAAAGTGGTAAAAAATAATATGGCATTTGACCTTGCTAGGTTGATGTTGAATTAGTTCAACAAAAACATGGAGAGCATCAGAACTTCAAAGAACAACCCTTGTAAGTTTGGTTCACTCTTAACTTGTCTATTTTTCTTTGTGCAAAATTTCTTCCCATCAAAAGGTACAGTTGTGTGGAGAAAGGATGTACCTGTTCTTTACCAAATTAATAAGTATATATCAGAAATGAGAGAAAACTATGTTAGTATTATGGATAACTATTTTGATGCATTTAAGGACATGATGAATAATATATTATGAATCCCTAAGAAACTTGTAGATGAATACAAATATGCTATTTGTTTCATGGTTGTTTGTGATACAGTATACATACAAGCAGTTAGACCAAGAATTGTATGGGTCAAGCCTCTAGGTTATGAGGTTAATATTGATGAAACCAAAGATGTCAATGAAGCACTACTAAATGAACCTATTGATCCAAAGGCTACATATTTTGGAAATTATGATGAATCAAAGGCAATAATTAAACTTGAAATAAAACTCCCTTAGGTGGTCAATAGAGGGAAGAAGAGGATAGCAATATTGAAACAATGTAGCACCACTCTCTTGTTGATAGAAGGTAAAGGAGATGACATTGAGGAAGATGGTGTAGAAGATTAAGAAAAGTCAAAAGAAGAAGAACCTATAAAGAAGAAGGGTAAGGTTATTATGACTGAACCTACCAAACCATCTACTACAGTGTTCACAAGGAGGACATCTAGGAAAAAACTAAACATGGGTGAAGAAGCATAGGATATAATTTTCAAGAAGCCTCCACCAAAGGTTGAAAGAAATAGATTGGAGAGCCAACATAAAAAACTTCAGATCATTGAAGTATGAAATTAGAACTAAAAAAGAGAAACAACAAGTTGAAGACATGATAATGCCTAAGATGGGCAAATGAAAATATTCTCTAGACTAGCTTTCTCAACAAATTCTAAGTGATTTGATGGAGAAAATCAAGCCAAGATGGAAGCATGCTATGTAAGATACTAAAGATATTTATGAGCAGACCTTGAGGCAACTTATGTCAAGCTTGAATGACAAGGAGGTGAAAGATTCCATCAAGCAAAATGAAGAGAAACTTACCTTGAAGTTTAATACTTGCTTGATATTAATAAATGACATTGAACATGTGGTAAGAAATGCAAATAACACATGGAAAAACATTTTCAATCTTCATAAGCAAAGTGATTTTGTGGTTCATGTTAGTGATAAGGATGATGATGATGAAGATGACAAGGAAGAAGAAGGAAATGATGGAGAAGAAACACATTTTGAAAATATAGATGATGAGGAACAGGAATAGGAAGCCAATGAGCAAAATCTACTAGAGATTCAAAACATTGAGGAGACCAACCTTGAGAAGATTTATGGAGTAGTCATAGCTTCACTTCCTCATTCTCTGAGAAAAGTATTGAAGACATCAAGCTCAGAGAAAGCTATTGCAAAATTTATTGTGTCAAACATTGCACGTACAAGTACTCAATCAATTTTTGCACCTGTTCAACTTAGTACTTCATTGAAAAAAGTGACAAGCACTTCATCTATTGAGCAATCTACACTTATTCCTCCATCAATTTTGTTCTCACAAGGTATTTCTTTGATAAGTGTAGTATCTACTTTTTCTGCTAGTCCTACTATTTCCACTATTGTTTCCATTCCTGACATGCAAATAATAAGTGCAAGGATAGTTGAGACCAAGCCTCAACTGAGTACACATTTTTTGAGTAAAGGCAAAGAGAAGGAAGAATACATTGATCTTGATGAGGAGATAGTCATCCCATATTGGGATATCTCCAATCTTAATCCTGATCAAATGCATATAATAGGAGAACTTAGTCAAAAGAAAGCTAAGCAACAAAGGCTTAGAGAATAAAGGAATAAAGAATTTCAAGTACTTGAAGATGCTAAGAATATTCTACTAGAGGCACTTGGCATAGAGGTTAACACTTCACAACCAATTTTGGTTCAGTTAGCAGAGGCAGTCTAGAAATTCAATGAAGATTTGAATGGATAGGAGAAATTGTTGCAAAGAGCAAAGAAGAAATTTGAGAATAAAGTTTTGGAGCTAATTGCACAAAGATTGCAGTTCATCAAGTAGATTTGTCTACTATTCTAGGCTCATTGGAGACCTCTTGCAACAATGTGACTTCTAAATTTGGTAAAATCTATGACACTTCCAATTTCACCAAGGAAATTAAGGATAAACTTTTAAAGATTGATGGAGGTCTAAAGACAAGTGCACAATAGTTGCAACTTGACCCAAGTTACAACTCTACCCACTATACAAAGATAATATTTTTAATTGATATGTAGGTAGAATTGCTAAGAGAAGAAGCCATGATAAAAGCTACATTGGTAGACATACAAGGCATGATTCTCCCAAACATGGATGCATTGTAGAAACATATTGCACATGCTAAAACCCTCATCCATGATAACAACTTCTCTATTGTAGACCACATGATAGAACTTCGAATAGAAGTTTAGGTTGCATTGCACACAAGAAAGGTGTTGCACAAAATTTGGGACAAGACATTAGCACTAATTCTAAAGTTACATTCTAATTTCTTGTCACATTTTGCATTACTGTATAGTATATAAAATACACCTTTGGCATTAATGTCAAAAAGGAGGAGAAAATGTATATATCATATGTAAAGATTAGAAGATGTAAATGTATATAGCATATAAAGCATATTGTACAAAGAGGGGAGAAGATGAGAAGATGTGATGCATAAAGGGGAGAAGATGTGAGAAGATGTATAGTATATTAAATATATATGTACGGGGGAGCATCATCATATTATACACATGTACAAATATTCAGAATAACATCTCTTACAAAAGCAATTTTGAAAAATCTCAAAAACAGAGTACTCTAATAAGTTGAAGACACAATATGAAGAATAAAAGGTGTTTACAACTTTTTTAGAATTCAATTTTGACCGACAAGTGTTTTTGTCACTAATGCGAAAGGGGGAGATTTTTGACATTGCATTCAAGTTTGTTATTAGTGACACAGGCTTATTCAAACAGAAACTATCTAGCAAGATTATTGTACAATTAATAGCATTAACCAAGTATTTCAGACTCTGCTGAGTTCTACAATTTCTACCAAGTTCAAGGAATAGTATTCAATTTGCACCGAGCAATTTCTACCAAGTTGGCAATTAGCAGTATAAACTGAGCTTCTTAGTGTTTACCGAGTTTCTTGGTACAAATTGAGTTGTATAGTGCTTACCGAGTCCATAGTTATAGTGATGTGAATCCAGTGTTTATTGAGCCACTCAGTGTTAACCAAGTGATTTAGTTTATACTGAGCTTGTAGTGATAGCATTGACCAAGCTATGCAGTGTGAATCAAGTGATTTTTTTATATGCCGAGTTTCGTAATATTCATTGAGTCACCAGTGCAGACCGAGTTCAAACTACTTGAAAGTGAACAGTATGGACTAAGCTTCTTTGTCTATTAAATGCATGATGATGCCAATCGTCGACAATAGATGCCGAGTATCAAAACCTCACCAAGTTAGTCTTCAAAACTTGAGTTCCTGTAGTTGGGATGACTTTGTGTATTTTATGTAAACTTGTATTGTAGTCGACTTTTTTGTTTTATAAATTAGATTGGTATATATGTAATGTATTGTATCACATCCAAAGATATGAAAAATATGATATGTAATAAGCAGAGAAGAGCATAAGTGTGAAATACAAAGGCTACAAAAATATAAGGAGCAAAAAATATTTATCTATCATAGCAAGGTGATCATTACACTCAAAGGAATCTCATTCAACAAACCAAGTTGCAGATTAGAGATCAACCACTATTTCATCCTAATAGGTGGATTAGTTAAATCCTTTCACAAGGTAGACTTGACAATATTTTGTAAATCTCTTTACTGAGTGCATACTTCATTTTATGTTTGTAAATCCGTTTGCAAGGTGAATCATCATAAGTAATACCTAGCAATCCTTATTGCTCCTAACAGGGAAGATCATTAGAAGTGATCATTGTAAGCCTTAACATGACAATTTTATACTACAATACTAAAGCTTGTGTGTATCATCCCCACCCCAGTTTAACTTTTTATTTGGAAGGTTTCTGGGTCACCATATTGTGTGTCAAAGTGTTATGAATGTTTTAATGCTTTTAGTTTTTCATGCATGCAATTAGATCAAAATTCACATGAAGAATTAATTGGTTAAATAAAGGATTAAGTTTTATTAGTTATTGATTCACCCCTCCCCTCTTAGTAACTTAACCTATCAAATATATTTCCAATAACCTAGACATGAACATTAACTTGATTGGCCTGACTGGACAACAAATTGAACTTCAAAATTGGGGAACATAAAATGCTCTAATAGTTGGCTTTGACTTGGGGACTTAGGCATGTGAGTACCTAAGCAGGGATCTAGATATCTCATGCTTCTATAAAGAGCTCAAAAAAAACACACACACAACAACAAACTACCTAATTCTTTATTACAGAAAACACCAAATAGCAAAGATCAGTGGCTCAGTCCATTGGGTTACAGAGTCTTAAATAACATAGGGAGATGCTATGCATTTGGGTGATGGAGAAGTAGGACAACCAATAAGAAGGGAAAGAAAACACATATAAAGAAAGAAAGGAAAGAAGAGCAACTAAAATAGTAAAGCAAGAGAGTGCACACACTACACTTAAGAACACACCCTAAAACTTACTATATACAAAGGTGGAATGAATCCCACCTTAAAAACTAGTAGTTTTAAATATTCGAATGAAACCACTCACTATATGATTGAAGTATGAGCCATTTCTTTGTAGTTGATTCCATTCCCATGACAACACTATCAACATTTTCATAGGAACTCCAAATCCTTGGGGAGCATGTAGGATTCGACTGAATGCCCATTCACATCCAAACAAGCACTCTTCATCATATATTGCTTCATCCTCCTTAAGTCCTAATATAGCGTCCTTCTGATAATCTTCTAGGAGAGGAAGCTGGTCACACACCTCCTTATTAGGAGTAAGGTGATTAGTATTAGGGCCTTTAGTTACACTCTCACATAACTGGGCTTCATCAACCAGGGTAGAGAAAGGTTTCTCCTACACAAGTTCTATTATTAGATGGGTACTTGTTTCATTGCATTCAAGAATCAAATATCCCTTAGCTATGTAGGAATCTCCATTCTCCCTATCCTCAAATGCATCCTTATTATCTTCAAGAATGAAAACAACAGGAATAAACAAAGGAGAAGGGGGAGAAAACTCAACCATTAATGGCCCTTCTTTAACTTGATTTGGATTTGTACTTGGGCCATCAAGTGATTCTTTTGTTTTAAGGGTGGCCAAGACCAACTAAAAACCTCTTTCTCTTTGGTAAGAGGACTTATATCCATTTTTGATGTAGAAGAGGCCAAGGGCTAACAATTGACAACAAGACTTCCTTCTTTAGTCAAATCTTGCTTAGGAGAGGATTCCTTACCAATGAACAACATTACCTCATGTTCTTGAAACTCTTGTTCATATTGGTAGGTTTCTTCATGGATTGCTCCTTGCATATCTCTTGGGTTGATGTTGAAGTCTCACCTCTTAGTTTCTCATCATTTAATGGATTCTTTAGAACAATATGATGACCATCTAGCTTTGAATTGAGATATCCTTGACCAAATGTATCTGATGAAGACTTATTGTCTCTTTCTAAAACATTAGGAATGTTCACTTTCTCTTTAAACATTTGGAAATCATAAGGAATAGAGTCATGTGTCTTCACCAAGGATTCTTTATATTCAATCATGTGCACTTGTTTCAACCTCTTGCTTTCAGCTTCTTGCAGGTCCTTGACTCTACGGAAATGGGTACAAATATGATTCCAAAACATCTTTGACAAATGGTAATCTTTTATGCTAATTTTCTCTCAGACTACATAGGAGATGCTTTCTCTATATTGATAAAAAATCTCATGAAGCACCTTGTCATTCATGGAATAGAGTTCTTCATGAGTAGAAATGAGCTTCAACATTTCTTGCTTCAACTTCAGCTTTTCTCTTTGCATGTCTTTTAGCTTGTAGAATCTGGTGCACACACATTCCCATAGAGATGTAGAAACATGATCCTCTTCAATGCTGATATTCTCTTGGATGAAAATGGATATTCTTGCTTTATATAAAAGTACAAGCTCTTGTAGTAGCTTGTGAGTAGTCTCATTTAATTCTTGGAGAGTGGGTTTAGGCCTTGGCCTTCTCCTGGTCTTTGAATTTTGCATTGCCATTGAGTTACACTACACCTTCCTAGACCAAAGAAAGTAGGTCCTTCATACAGAGTCACCATCCTGCATCCTAGGGAAGAACCTATTGATTTCTGAGAATACAAACCCAAGCACTAGACTTTGATTTGAATCCCTACTAGAGTTTGCAAAAATTGTTGGTAAACAATTTGTCTTCCTTGATATCTTTGTTTATACTTTGAATTTTGTTTGTTAGGTTTTGAGGGTATGCTCTTAACTAGAGAGTAGAAGAGGAAAATAACAAGTTGCTCAACACTTTAAACAACTTAGGCAATTTGGAAAGGGGACTAACTCACAACATGTAATCTATTCTGACTTAAATGCAAGACATGGAAATACACATTACCAACAACAACAACAAGAGAGATAGACAATTCGAGTATTGTCAAAACATTAGTTAACTCTATAATCCAGGAATTACCCATTCTTCCATCTTTTCCTCTCTCTTTCTATTATAGTTGGTAATGCATGTTTCCATGTCTTGCATTTAATTCATTATAGATTGAATGTTGTGAGTTAGTCCCCTTTTCAAATTGCCTGAGTTGTTTAAAGTGTTGAGTAATTAACTTGGTATTTGCCTCTTTTACTCTTTGGTTAAGAGCATACCCTCAAAACCCTCAAAACAAAATTCATTACAAATCTTGCATTCACAAGGGAGTTGTACCTGTCAATTTAGGGGTCTTTGATAGATTACTACACTAACCCATTTTGTGCTAACTTCTTTATTTTCCACAAGCCATTGGGTAGTCTAAGAGTCAAGGTATAATATGAAGAAAGACAAACTATTAACCAACATGATGATAGAAAAAAAGTTTAGGAGGCCATGAAAGATATGATGGAGAATCAAAAATTAGCTCCATATGAAGTTGAAAAGAAGATACCTACATATTTATATAATAGACTTGTTAGAAGGTGGGAACAAATAGAAGAAGAGAAAAACATAAGGACTAACACATTAGCCAAGGTTATGCCTAATCTATTGCAAGATCAAAAGGAAACATTTTTGGAGAGATACATGAACATATTCATTCCTAAATTCATAATTTTTTTATCATCACAAAATAAGGCTGATGTTGTAATTCAGTAGAATGATTTACTCCACAAGAGTATTTTTGGTCTCAAAAAAAAATCAAAAGATATTAAGACATTTATTGTAGAAGATGATGATAGTGATGAGATGAGTTCAGGTGTGTCAAGTTTGTAATGCAACATGTCATGAGCTCATGTTGACACCCGTGATAAAGAGGTAGCAGAAGATGATAAAGACACTAGTGTAGACATTCCTACCATAGGTCAAGAAGGACCAAAAGTGTTAGGATCTCACATTGAGGTAAATAAGAAGGAAAATAAAATAGAGCCAAGTGTTACTATTGTTGTCTCTAGCAATGATGCACAAACATGACTAAGTGGTGATACCCCCTCACCATCTCCCAAAGTAGTGTTGAGTAGCAACACCTTTGCATCGAGATAAAAGAAAGAAATAAAGGACCTCTCTCCAGATATTGAAGTTATTCTAGATGAAGTTATTTAGATGCTACAATTAGATTTGGCAAATCTCACTCTTGAGAAAACAATTTTGCTGCAAGAAATTTTGGCAAAGAAGAATAGACAAGAAGAACTAAGGAAAGAACATCAACAAAAGTAGGTATTGCATGATGTTAAAGATATTTTTGTTGATGCATTTGATATTCAAAATTTTGATGGGCAAGTCCCAATAATTTCCAACCTTGTAAATATTGTTGAACAAATAAATATTAGAGATATAGAATCCAATGAAAAGTTAACGGATTGGTCTATAAAGAAATTTGAACATAAGGTTGTAGATAAAGTTTCTACAATAATTGCCAAGTAGAAAGTGCAATTGCAAGAATGTGTACAACACAGAGAAGAACTAATTCAACAAATACAACATTTGCATAATATTTTATGTGATGTGCCAAGATTCACAAGTGATCTTCAAGCCATCATCCAATAGATTCAAGCTAAGATGAAGACAACAAGAAAAACTCTTTTGCATCTAGCTAAATTTAGTTCACAACACTACAATAAGTTATTGGATGCTCAAGGCAATTTGGCCGAGCTTCAAGTAGCTGACAACAACATGAGATCATAGTTGATCTCTATTCAAACAAAGTTGATACCTCACTTGGAGGTTATGTAGAAAGAAACCAAAACAACCCAAGATCTTATCAATGAAGATCATGATCTTTCAGTGGCTGACAGTTTAATTGATTTGGAAGCTAGGTTACAATTGTAAACTCATACTTTGGAATCAACAAGAACCATTTGGGATTATGCACTGGCTATGATCACCCAAATTCATAAACCTCTTATTGAAAAATATGGTGTGATTCCACCCATTCAATCCCAATAGTAGACATGAGTGATCAAAACAAAGGGGAATGTAATGATGACTACATATTTTGATTGGAGAAAAGAAGAAAAGAACAAGGTGAATGTAACAGAGTTCAAAAGGCGATCAAAATGCAAAAGATAGAGTATGACACTAAAACAATTAGCCTACTTAGAGTCATGTGTATATATTGTTCATTATTTGTTTATTCAACATAAGTCAAAAGTTTTGTAGTTTTATTTTTGAACTAAGTCATAGGCTTAGGGGGAGTACTCATATTTGTAACAGTGTAATCATGAAAAAGTGTTTTTTCCACTAATATCAAAGGGGGAGATTGTTGGTCTCTCTAATTGTTGTTGTCTATTAGTGTCAAACACTATGCCATTTACTAGGTAGAGTTAGACGGTCATTACTATGACTGAGCTACTCTATATAGGTCAAGTTTTGTATATAAACTTGTATATATCGAGCTCTATAGGAGTTGAGAAAGTATGTGGTCACTGAGTATTTTCAATGTAAGATGAGTGTAATGTTAATCGAGCAGTTCAAGTATTTTGAAGCCAAGTTATATAGAAGGTATCAAGCATAGTAGAGATTGAGTGTTAGCAACATATATAGTGAGGTCCGAGTGTTAGATACTATAAGTTTCGATCAACACAAAATATACATTCAAGTTAGGAATGATGAAAAATTTGAGGTAAACCATTTTGATGCTAACATGGACATGATATTTAATATTTGTAGAGTTTTTTAGAAAGAGTTTTACACATTTTATGATGTGGATCATAAATCCCTATGTTCTGTGATGAACAAATCAGATGGAGAGGAGAAATAGGGAAGCATCTAGAAAAATCTTTATGAAAATCATTAAATAGGGCATAACTTGACCTAATTTGTAATAAGCATGAGTATGGTGAAGTGAATGGTGATGCGAAGGAGTGAACAAGATATTCATGTAATTCAAGTGTGAATGTGTGAACATTACAGAAGAGACAAAGAGTTCTATTATTCCAAAATAGAGAAAGCGACCTAGTCAAGTGCTAAAGGGAAAAAAAGCTTTATCAGATTAGAGATAAGTTTCATATTGGAAAGATGAGATCCAATATTAGCTTATTAGAGCAAACCAAGGATCAAGTACTAAATCAGTTCTAACAGATTGAGTCAGGGTAAATCTCTTAATAGAGTGGTCTTAAGATATATTTGTAAATCTCCTATCAGAGTCCTTACTTTGTTGTAAGTGTGAAATCTTCTAACAAGGTGAGATCTAACAGTCCCAAAAGCTTTTAATAGGTTAGACCACTCATAGGGTAGATCATTGATATGGTCAAACATTTTAACTCTAACAAGTTAGCTTTATTACTATAGTAGTGAAGATTTGTGGGTGTCATCCCCACCCTAGTTTTACCTTCATTCTAAAGTGTTTCTAGGTAACCAAAATATTTGTGTCATGTGACTACTTTTCATGCATGTGATTGATCGATTAGATCTACATGTTATTATAGTTTGATTATACAAGTTATGCATGTATAAGCAATTTGATATGAGATGGTAAATATGGTGAATGCATTATAGAATTGTTGAAAAGGTTAAAGTGTTACAGATCCTGATTTACCCCCCCCTCTCAGTATCTTAGTGTCCAATTAAGACTTCCAACATCATATTCTAGATCATCATCTTTTTTTTCCTCTTCTTTCTCTCACCAATATATTCTATGATAAGTGTGAAACAAATAGAATCCTCAATTATGTTCCTAAATTAGAAAGTAGAGCAACTATTATCCTCATAATCTCTTCTTGTACTTCTTCCTCTTTATCTTGTTCTTCTCAACCATTTCATCTAGTTTCTTTGAAAAATGTGTATTTTCCTTATATTTTAACTTCTTGTAATCTTTCTTTAAGATCTCATATTCTTGATCATCATTTTTTTCTTCATCTTCCTCATGCACCTTTTTTTCTTCTTCTTCTCACTAGTATATTCTATGATAACTGTGAAACACAATAGCATCCTCAATTATTTTCTTGTCCTCATCTGACAATCTCAAAAACTTAAAGTTACTAATGTTACCTAATAATCCATGCTCCCTTATTACCTTGGAAACTTTAATAATATTTTTTGGTATATTTAATATAAAGTTACAAGATTTCCCTATGTCTATTATCTCCTTTTTTGAATCTATTTTCTCACTACCCATTTCTTTCTTCTTCTTTTCCGTGCTAGGTGATGCCTTATTTTCTCTCTACTTTTCCTCTTATCATATATCTTTATTTTCAAAGGTTCAAATGCTTCAATTGATTTGACAATAGTGGATTAACATTCAATAATCTCTTCCACTATAGTTTCTTCTATTATTGGTAGTCCAAGGGTTTTAGTTTCTTCTTTCTTACCTTGCCTCTTTGCATATATTTGGAATGGTTTTCTTAGAATTCATAGTAGAACTACTACCTTCACCAATTCCATACTTCTCTTCCAATTTACAAGTGATCTTCCTTGTCTTTTTTTCTATTATAGACTTTTTTGAAGTCCAATATGATTCTTGCAAAAGCTTCATCAATTGTGCCAAATCTCTTTTCTTTTCTATCAATCGACCTAGCTTCAATAATTCATTCATGTTCAAGGTTAGCAAGCATTCATCAATCTTATACTCCATTGCAAGTATCTATGAGGACTTGGGTTCTACTAGTTGAATTTATAGATAAGTAGATTTTGTAATGATACTTCCACAATTAATTTTAATGGATCACTACAAATGTCCTAAGCATTTTTGGATGTTTTCTATGTGTGTTCCAAATGAAAATGAATTCTTATTTATAATGAGCATAAGCTATGAAGAGGCATATATATTTATAATGATCTCTTACACACACACACACACACACACACACACACACATAGTATATGTTTATACACACACACACACACACACACACACATATATATACATATATATGTATTGTTAGAGTAATAAGATATTTCCTTATTAATTAAATCATTTTGATTTAATTATTAAGTTACTTATTATCTCTAGTTTACTTAAGCTAAACTTTAGGCATATAATAATTAATTCTTTTATTAATTATTATAATGCAACCTAGATTTTTTCCTATTAGGGATTTGATCTCCTTTTATAAGGATCAATATTTGTAATCTTATTCATTCACTTTTGATAATAGCAATCTCTTTTTTTTCTCATCAAGAATGTCTCATCTGTGGATTTGTCAATTCCTTTATGTATTGTGGATGTCCTTGAGACTATATGGATTCACTTCTTTGAGATGTTGTGAATGGATTGATTATAGATTTGACATTATCTTTTGTAGTGAGAGTTTCTTGGTATATATGTGGCAAGTATTTCTCTTGAGGCTTGTGATTGCAGATTATAGATTGGATATGTTGGTGATGTGAGATTCACTTGGTATACCTTTGGAGGTATGGATAGTTGGATGGGTTTGGCAATTGCTGTGGGTGCTATTTTAGCTATGGATATTTTTTGACAACTATGGATACATGTGATTACCTTTGGATTAGGTTTTTTGTGCTTGGCATTTTAGTTGGTACATGATTTGATGATCTTCTAATGCGTTAGGTTGGGTGGCTTTCTCTTCGAATGATTTTATGTATGTTTTGTGGTAGTGGCATAATAGGAGGTGAGATCATTCATGTTTGAGATGTTGGATACTTTGATTTTTTTTTCAGGTACTAGGATGGATTACTTCATGTACTTTGATCCATGATGGTGGATGTGCTAGGAGGGATTGTTCCCTTGTTCATTTATGTGGCTACAGATTGACCTTATGCAATGTATACAACAAGTGGGAGATTGTTGAGATAATGGGTGTTGCACACATTACATAATATTGTTATATTGTATTATTTTATTTTATTATGTAATATTGCACCTAGATGGGTGTGCAACATGTAAATATTCCCATGTGATATACTTGATGAGTTGTATTGTAACATTGTGATAATATTTGATGTAATTATTTAATATTGGGGAAAATAAATTAAATTTCCAATATTAAATGTGGGGTCAATGGGTTAGGTAGCACATGGTTTTAGCACATGGTTTATGTAATATCACTTGGTGGTTTTATGGGACTTGCTACTATATAAGCAACCATAAGGGTAGTTGTTGGTGTGGAGAAGAGAAAAGGGCAAGAGGTAAGAGTTGAGCATGACAAGGCTTGATAGTTTAGCCAAGGGAGCATTTGTGAAGGTTAGAAGCATGGCATGAGATGTGTGGATTCATGTTTGTTCACATGGATTGTTTGGTTGTGGCTTTGGCTTTGAAGTGTTCCATGGTTGTATTGCAATGGTGTTTTTGCTAAATAATACATGGTGATGGATGCTTTGGGAGGCTGAGTTTTTCCCTCAATGAGGGTTTCCTAGGGTATATCTTGTGTCACATTTTTGTGGGTATGTTGTCTATTCTCTTGCATGTGGATTTCTATTGCATATTTATTTCAGATCTATTATGGGTTATGTGGAAATAATTATATTCTTTCTTGCAAGTTTCCTTACATCATTTTGACATCACATTTGATATCATGAGTATTGGCCTCTAAAATATCAACATATGATATTCACCAAATACTCTAAGTAACATTTTGATATCACATTTGATATCATGAGTATTGGCCTCCAAAATATCAACATATGATAGTCAACAAATACTTTAATTAATGGCCTACAAAGTATCAACATATGATATTCACCAAGTACTCAATAAGGTTTGATATCATATCTAATATCACGAGTATTGGTCTCTAGAATATCAACACATGATATTCACCAAGTACTCAATAAGATAATGACCTACGAAATATCAACATATGACATTCACCAAATACCTATCATATATATATATATAACTCATAGACCATCAAGTGAATGACATTTAACACTTAGTTGTTGATTTACAAGATATAATCCATCACGATATATGTCAACATTTACATAAAATTTATATCATGACTTAAGTTATTATAAGATCGTCACTTTCCAAACTTCTACAAATACAAGTAATAATCATTTGGAAGTTCTTACTTCCTCATGATTTACACAAGGGGCAGACCCATACACATATGAAGTCACTGCAAATACTATCAAGTGGTGTCATCATGACATCCACCATGAATCATATCAGAGAATAAGGTTCTCACCTCAAACTAATCTCTCATTGAGAAGAATGTATTACAAAGGAATTCACTTGGAACTTCTTCACAAAGAAATACTAACCTTTTGATTGCTTTGTCAAGATTACTTCTAATAAAGTGTCAAAACTCCCTTTGAATATCAATCTTCTGAGCTCCTCAACCAAAGTTCCCCTTTAAGAAAGTGATAGACTCCCTCTGAACTTGATATCAATAATCTTTTCCTACAAGAAAATTCTCGGAGCAAAAGATCAAGGCAAATAGCTCTTAGAGTACATATTAAAAATATAAATAAGAATGTTAACAATAATTAGGATATTAGTAATTTATCTCTTGCCTATTATTTAAAACAACATAAATGATTATAGCATAACTTTTTATTTCATGTTTTCAATAATAATTCTTTAAATAAATAAGAAATATGAATTAAAATATAATTATACTTGCAATTTTCCATTTTAAATTCCATGATGGATCACCTCATATTAAACTTAATACACGTAATCATCATTGAGTTAGCGACGGGTCCCTTACTACATGCATGACATGTATAATTCATTGAAGAGAGGTCTTCTTTGTATCCATAAATTCCACTTATTTATCATTGCATGAAACGTCCATTAGTAACTTAGGATGCTCGTACCCATGCCTAGTCTTAAGCAGACCCACATTTCATGTCCACACTCCCTTTGAAGGTCTCTTAACTTTCCTTTGTATATGATAAAAGAGATGGGTAGTTATTTGGGGTTGAACTAGACTATTCACTACCATTTTACATTGTATTTTGATGTTATTTTGTGCTGATGCAAACTCTTCCAACTTATATTTTATATATTGTGTTTTATTTCTCCCCCTTTATAATAAATCATTTCAATTTTGTGCATTACATCACTTATTGACTATCTTATGACCAAGATTCTCAATATGCATGTGGAATTCCTCTCGACATATGATCCCTTGTCTATTTGACTGAGAGTGAGGAGTCTTAGCTTCCACATAACACCCTCCTCTCTCTTAATTCATCTCACTGGGACTCCATCTCTGATAACTTGTACATCTCTTATCCCACATGGCAGTCTCCTTGTGACCTCCTATTCAATAAAACATTATGTATTTGACCAACCTTTATTTTTCTATTGTTGTTTTCAATGGCCACTAGATTAATCTACACCCAAGGTTCTCGCTTGGTTCTCTTGGTGTATAATTGTATTTATCTCAACTTTATCAACCATCAATCTTCTCTATTTTGTGTTATGATATATTCTAATGCTAAAGGTAATGTATTTCATTACATTATATCTATCAATCTCTAACTTTTCATTTCATAGCAATATTGATTCATAGCTTATTATTCCAGTACCATAATAACTCACTTCCTGGTTTCCCTTTAACATTTTTGATTGTGTTAGTCTATTCCACTTCAAAATGGAATTGACCTTTGGCACTATGACCACCACTCTCTTAATCTAGGCAGCCTCAAGTCATGTAGATCTGACACAAAACTACAAATCCCATCAAGCATGGTCTTATCGACATGACTTGGGCAATAAATAAATAGGGCTATCCTCAATCTAAAGTCCATAAGTCAAATGATTTCATATTGCTCTTCCTCTATACTAACTATATTGACATCCAACATATAGCTCTCTTTACATTTATGAACTTTCTCTGATAACATATTAATTTTTAGAGATCATTACAAATGTACTAAGCATTGCTAGTTGTCTGGCATGTGTGTTTTGAATGTCAATGATCTGTTATTTATAATGAGCATAAGCTGTGAAGATACAAGTCCCTTCATGAGACATGTCTATTTATTAATTAGATAATTAACATAATAACAAAGCTATATATACAGATATATATTTCTCTCATTTAATAATAAACTTATAATAAAATATAATGAACACACACACACACACACACACACAAATTATATCTCAGATATAATTATATATAGAGTTTATTTGACATAAACTACCAAACATCAGTGTCCACTATCTAACATGAAGTTAGCTAGGTAGCTGACAAATCTCAAATCTCAATATCCACTATCACAAATTGGAATCTCAAACTTTTGGGTTTGGACTACACACGAATTTTGGCAATCACCACTTGTAATCAACCGTGTACTAACTGCTGCAATAAAGAAGAGTCTAATCAATTGAATTCAAATTTCTATTCAACCATTATTTAATTGTCAAGTCCATTCAATACCCATTTTTGAGAAGTCTTTGTGAATGCAATTATGTCAAAATTCCTAGTTTTCTTCATTTCAAACATTTTTTCTACTTGTAACATATTTCCATGATTTATAGTACTCCCTATATCATCAACTTGTATTTCCATACTTGATGACCAAGAAAAACATCAAATTTCAAGGCTGGGGGTTTGTATTCGACATAACTTCCACAAATAATGTTACCTAAAGAAATAAATGTCTATTTAGATAGTGCAAATTACAATAAAAAATGTACAGTCTTGATGGTGATGAGTTGTCTTCCATGGATTGACTTGACTTTGCATGTTTCTAGGAAAATTTTGTATTAGTGCATCCAAATTGTTGGTTGCCTCTCATTTTTTACCCCCCTTCCTTTTTAATCTCTTCCCTTCTCCTTACCCTCCCAATTCACCCTTAACCTCATGGGCCATTCATTTTTATTTACTATTGTTATTGTTACTCCTATGTTTCTCATTTTCTTCTATAGTGAATGTATTGACATGGAACGACAAGCCCTCTATCTATTCAAGGAAAACCTAAATTAATCCTCCTCCTACACCAATATGACATCATGGGAGGAGGGAGTAGATTGTTTCCACTATAATGGTATTACATGTCATAGCACCACCTGTTATGTACTTGAGATTATGCTCAAAATGGATGGAGGTTTCATATTTAACAGCTTGTGCACCCTCACTTTTTTGAAAGAATACACCTCTTTTATAGTGGGTTAGCATGTACTATTCCTAACTGCATAGGTAAACCCTCTTCTCTTGTATAACTAGATTAATCTGCTAATAGGTTGGGTGGTTCAAACATTCCATTATCTTTTGGAAATATGTCTTTGCTCACAAACCTAGATTTATTTGAGAATAGTTTGAGTGGGAATATTCCATTATTTTTTGAAAATATTTCTTCTCTTACAAAGTTGTACCTTTCTTATAATTAACTCACAAGAACCATTCCCTCTTCTCTCTAATCTCCCTTCTTTAAATCAGTTGAGTGGTTGTATTCCTGAGTCCTTAGGTGACCTATCTTCATTGCTTTCATTGGATCTTTCTTACAATCATCTCAATGGAAATATTCTCCCAATATTTTCAAGGTTGTCATCCCTTACACAACTCTATGTTGAGAGGAGCATACTTAGTTTAAGGAACTCTTTTCCAGAGCTACCCTCTTCACTTGAATAGCTCTCTCTCACTTTCAATGGTGGCCAGATTATTTTAGAAGCTTTCTTTTAAAACCTTAGCAAATTAGGGTCTTTGAGTCTGTCCAATTATGTATTCAATATTGGCCACATCTAGATTCCCTTGTTTCAATTGAAGATCTTACTTCTGACATCGTGTAAGATGGATGGTCAAATTTCCTCATGGATTTCTACTCAATTCTTACTTGGAGTGTTCAAATTGTTGGAATAATTTAGAATAACTCCAGGTGGGGGTGAATTAGTTATCTAAGGTTCAAAATCCCAATTAAACTTTTCAGTGCTTAAGAAAGATCATATATATATATCTCCTTATCATGTATCTTGCATGCATCCATCATATCATTCAAAACTTAAACTTGTAGGCTACTATCCTGGGTCAAAATCACTTTGTAGAAATGTAAACTTGAAACATAACAGAATCATTCACACATATGACACAAGGATTTTATATGGAAACCCAATTTGGGAAAAACCACCAATAACATGCTACTAATTCTCACTCTTCTGAAGTGATGCTCTGTGAAAGGTGAACCTTATTAAAGTTTTTAATACACACTATTAAATGTGACCTAGTTAAAGGATTTCAATCACCCTATTAGGAGTAAGCCTTAGTAGAGGACTTTAGACCATTCTATTAGGTCACTTGGTCAAAGGATTTACAAATGATTGCTAGTTCAGCCTTAATCCAAATGATTTACCCTAAACTGATACAATTATTAGAGAGTAATAATAAGGCTTTGATCTGATAATAAATCACAACTCACTTGCAGATTATAGATCTCTATTTGAGTCGTCCATTCTACTTGGCTTCATTCACTTTAGCTCTGATAGCTTATTCACCCTTCAAGCATTCATCCCCTTAAGCCTTATTTCTTTGCATGCCAATTGTAGACTCTTTCCTTAGGCCATCATATGAAATAACACCCTAGACTCCTTATTTTCCTTGGGTGCTCACACATTCCAACAGTTGCGTTTGGCCTTGCATTCCCTTGTAAAGAGAATTTGGATCTTTTTCCACTTAATCAAAATTTTCCATTCTAGGGTTAGGTAGGATTCATTGAATCTTACCATATTTCTATTTTTCTCCCTCTAGAAACTTCCTTCTCAAGCCCTCTTTGAATTTGCCTCAAAATAGTTTACCTTGAATTTTGTGCCACCAGCTCATCAAGCTTATCTTCCACATGGTTCACACAATCCAAGAAATCAACCTTGTTATCTTACATTCATCAAATTCATGATCAAACTCATAATGCTTTCACTTGGCATTAACTAACTTCGAATGCTCGACACATATTGTCTTGCTCAACATCCACTAGCAATTCACTTAGCACATGCTACAGTTTACTAATGCTCGCCATCAACTAAACTTCACTTAGCTTACACTAAGTTCACTTTACCTAGCATTGTCTACAATGTCACTTGACATACATTGAAATTAAAATTTTCTCAACTCTAAATGATTTAATTGTTGACTTGCACTAACATTACTCACCACCTACTATGCATTTTGTCAAGCTTAGCAGATACAATTCTTCTTCCTTATTCTTCTAGACTTAATTAGCGTATCCATCCTTTACAAGCTTAAGTAGATAAATAATCCACTATCTTATCACTATCTTAATTGGTCTTTGTACTTATTTTACATAACTTGACTCAACCTTTCCTCTAGGTGCTCTTATTACCTCATTTGATCAAATCCTCTTCATCAATCAAACAAGTAATATCACTCAAATCTCTAAGTAATTGTCTTACCAGTAGGTAGTAGGTTTGACATTAGTGACAAAATAATGATTGAAACACATTCTCATACTTGTATCAATCTTTGAATGACAATCTCCTTCTTTTGCATTAGTGGCAAACTAATAACAACAATAATACCAAAAAGAAAATAATTCCTTGTATTGAAATCTCTCCCTTTATCAATAGCTTTCATCTTTTGTATAGGCTACAAAATTCTGTATCAAAATAGAAATCAATTCCTTCTTACTTATGACTCCCTCTTGGTTATGACTTCCTCTATATTTTATCTTGTAGGACTTCTCCTTCTAACTTTCTGAAAGATCACTCCCTATATTTGATATTCAAGTATCTATCTCTTTGTCTGTCTGTTCTATCTCTTTGTAGCTATCTTCCTCTTTGCTTGTTAACTCCCTCTGAGTTGGTAGTATGATTTTCTCTCTTTACTTGCATTTTTCTCTCTCTTTGATAACAACCTCCATTCTTTTCTTTTATATCTCCTTTACTTGTTGAGTATTTTATCTCCCTCTTTGACAACGATACCAAAGACTTATCATCTCCACATGCAGATGTAAAAATTTTAGGTTTGCCCTCTGTCACCTAACTTGTGACTGATCTTCTATTCCAACTCTTTGATTACCTTAGGTAGCTCCTAAAGTAAGATCCATTGCATCAATGTGTAGTATATGTCATTCATCTCAATTGATGCAAGGCACAACTTCTAGCTTCTTAAACAACTTTGGATAGGGGTATCACTCCTAGTTTACTTCTTAGATACTCACAAGCATCCCTAGGTAAAGGTTTTGTGAATATATTAGCTAATTGTTCTTTGATATTCACATATTCCATATTTGCTTCTTTGTCTTGAACCAACTCTCTCAAGTAATAATACTTGATAGCTATATGTTTTGTCTTTGTGTGCATCACAGGGTTCTTGGATATGTTTATTGCATTGGTGTTATCAAAGTAAAGTATAACAACTTCAATGATTTCCTCCTTCATTCCTTTGAGTATTTTTTTGATCCATACAATATTAATACAATTTACTACATCCACAACATATTCAACTTCAACATTAGATTGAGATATGCAATTTTGTTTCTTACTAGTCTATGTAACTAGTCTTTTCCCCAAGAAAAATGCTCCACCACTTGTACCTTTTCTGTCATCAACATTTCCAGCCCAATTAGTATCTATGTAGGCTCTCAATTCAAATTTCTCATTTTTCTTGTAGCATAGACCAAAATCCTCTATTCCTTTTAGATATCTCATAATTCTCTTAACAACCATTAAATGATTCTCCTTAGGATTTGCATAAAATCTTGTAACAATCCCAAAAACTAATGCAATGTTAGGTTTGTTATGCACTACATATTGCAATTTTCCAATGATAGACCTGTATAAAGCATGGTTCACATCAATAGAATCATCATTCTTTGATAGTTTATGTCTTATCACCATAGGTGTGCTAACAAGCTTTGAATCTTCCAATCCAAAAGTTTTTAATATTTCCTTCACATACTTATTGTGTGATGTAAATATCATATTGCATTTGATACACTTGCAAGCCAACAAAGAATTTAATTTCTCCAAACATGGACATCTCAAATTCTTGCTTCATTTCATCAACAAATGTCTTGAAAAGTACATTTTGTTTTCTAAATATGATATCATCAACAAAAATTTCAGCTAGTAAAATACTTTTACCACCTCTAGTCTTCAAGTATAAATTATTGTTATCATTAGTTCTTTGAAATTTAATCTTCACAAGATAAGTATGAAGTCTCTCATACCATGCTCTAGCTACTTTCTTTAATCTATATAAAGCTTTTTGTAGTCTACATACCATGTTCTTATTGTTAGCATCAAAAAATCCTTCAGGTTGTTCAATGTAAACTTCTTTCTCTAATATACCATTCAAAAATGTAGATTTCACATCCATTTAGTAAACTTTGAAACCTTTGTATGCAAAATAAGAAAGCAGAGTTCTTACTCCTTCTAGTCTTGCAATAGGGGCTCCATAGTCTATTCCTTCTTCTTGAGCATACCCCTTGCAAACTAATCTTGCTTTATTTCTTGTGACTTCACCATTTTCATCTAACTTGTTCCTGTACACCCATTTGGTTCTAATGACATTCTTGTTCTCTAGTCTGGGTGATGGAATTACAAGTAGAAAATATGAACCATAGAGAGAGGGGAGGGGGGAGGGGGGGGAGGTGGTGAATCAACAGTTAAAACATGAACCCATATTTTTTTTTTACCACTCATTCATCTCATGAATTCAATAGATAAACTTGAAATGACATGCATATCATAAATATATAAAACATGTAAACACATAAGCAATCAGGCATTTAATACCTGATATGATTACCTAGAAACCCTCCAAATGAGAAGGTAAAATTGGGGTGGCGATGAAACCCATAATTCTTCACTACTGCAGCAATAAAGTATCACCAATTAAGGTTACAATGAGTTGATCATGAGATATGATTTTCCCTGTGAAAGGCCTACCTTGTTAAAGGCTTACAAGGACTGTTAAGTCCCACCTTGTTAGAGGATTTCAACACCTTGTTAGAAGTGTTCTTGGCTAAAGGACTTCAGCCTATTAAAGGATTTATAACAGTTTGTTAGGACTACTTTGTCTAGGAGATTTAACTAAAATCACTTGTTAGAATGTTTTAGCATAGATCTTGTGATTAGCTCTAGTAGCCTGATTAAAGATCAAATCCATACTATGTCCTTGATCCTCTCTGATCTAATATGTCAATGCTATATCCTCTATCCTTTGTTCTTTTCAAATTGATTCTGCAATTCACTCTCTTACAACTTCTAAGTCTCCATGAAAACTTCATTGTTCTCTTTTTTTTTTTCAATTCTTTATGCACACACATTCTTAATGAAGTTTAGGGTTTCATCCTCCTTAAGAAGACTAGAAGACTTAGAGTTAGGTATGAATCTACGGCTGAGACTCATTTGTTTTGCCGCTTAATCTTTCCCTTTTTCTAATTGTTTGTGCAATATCAAACATCTATGTCAAATCTGTGTTACTTGACACTTAAGGTTATTGATGCTTGACACATACTGAAATTCTGTCTTTGGCTTGACACTTGAACTACTTGTCATCTACTTTTTTCTCAACACTTGAATGACTTGGCATGTATTGTCTACTCGGCATAGTCTATATTTACATATTATAGTCAACATATATTACAAGTTTGACATGAACTTAATAAATGACTTAAGTGTGTTGACACTTAATTGTCAAAACCAATCCGAGATCAACAATCTCCCCTTTTGACATGAGTGTCAAAAACACTTAACTTTACATAAACAATCTAACCTTCTCGAGTATAATATATTCACAACTCGGCTTATATACAAAACTTCAAAATTTTCAAAATTCTATAATAGACTATATACTTCAATATTTACATTTTTCATTCTGAGTAAGTTTGTCTCTTGCTAATACTTTTTGTCTTCAAATATGCTGATTCTCTTTATCTGATATACTCTATTTTTTCTCTTGTGTTTGCTCTGCTATTTGCTCTCTTTGTGGTTTCTACCCCAATGGTTTACCTTTATCTCCCCCTTTTTTCTATCTCTCTGTTTGCACATTTATCTCATCTCCCCCTTGCTTATTTATTCCTCTTGATTATTTATCTCCCCTTTAATTTCCATATTTGGGTTGGTTTCTTAACCACATCATCAATATTTCTTTGTAAAATGCTAAAGACTCTATATTTAGGTGCAAAACTAGCTGCATATCTCTTCACTGCCTTAGCAATCTATCCTTTTGTTAGCTCTGGCATCACTCAAGCTAATGTTGACTCTTTGATTTATTTCTCAAGATTTAAACAGTAATGCCACTTTTCCTCAACAATATCATATAGACCTTTGGGTGTATTGTTGGAAAACTTAAGTGGATTGTGCTTAAATTTGGAAATTATAGCATACAATGCCTCTTCCACTAGATTCTTTTCATTTCTACTCAATTGATCAAAATCTAAATTTATCAATCCAGATAAATCTACTGAAGACACCTAAAATTGTCCAAAACCCATTTCCTGACCAATTACATAAATATTTATTATTTATTTAATTTCCCTACCTTTAATTAAATAAATTTGCATTTATTTAATTACATTTTCCTTACCTTGATTTAAATAAACTAAGGATTATTTAAATCCTAGCCATTCCTTAATTTAAATAAACTAAGGTTTATTTAAATCCTAACCCATTCACTCTAATTAAGTACTTCGTTTACTTAATTAATTCCTTGTCTAATCCCTCTTAGAATTGAATACTAAATTTAATCCTATTTGAGCACATGGCTCCTACCTTTAACCCTCACCTAATCTCACTATCCTACCTAACCCACCTTTTCTAAACCTACCCACTTCCTTAATCATGCTTGCTTTTCCTAATCACCTAGCTAATTACCTTTTAATCCTAAGTGTGTGCTCACACATGTGTGAGGAATCCTCACACATGTGTGAGATATGTTCACACTTTTCTCACCCCTCATGTTTTGCATGCCTCTAGCACACTTGTCCTCTTGCATGAGAGTCAAGGTGTCTCACACATGTGTGAGAAGCTATGCTTCTCACACCTCTTGCACACTTGTCTTCTTGCATGAGAATCAAGTTGTCTCACACATGTGTGAGAAGCCATGCTTCTCACACCTCATTGATCATGCCACCATCAAAGGTTGCTCACACATGTGTGAGCATCTTGCCCCCTTTGAATGGTCAAAAACCCTAATCCACTTGGAGTCTACTTGGCCTCCACCTCATGGACACCTCATCGATCCTGAGAGATCCTAACCCTTCATCTTGTATTCAATCTTAGCCATCCATTGCATCTCATTTCTTATAAAAGGAGAGCTCTCTCCTCATTTTCCACAAAGCACCATCTACCTCATTGTTATGCTGCTGGATTTGTGAGCAACCACATCCCATAATGTGAAATCATCTACACTTGATGATTTTGTGAGGTTTGCATTAGTGTTAGTTTCAATAGTTTAATGCTCTTTTTATTTCATGTTATCTTTGTTTACATGTTATCTTGCATATTTTGAGGTTTGCATAATCATCTAGGAATATGCATTAGTTGCTTAATGTTTATTCCTTAGTTACATTTTTATGGAATACATTTTAGCATGCTCGGTGGGACCCACTTCACGGGTTCGAACTAACCATCTAATGTGTTTTTGAGTGTTTTGTGAGTTTTAAAGCTTGTAGGTTGAAGAAGCATTTGGAGATCAAACCTTACGAAGAGCCTCTAATCGAGCCATAAAGCCCATCATCACGTTTGGAGGACATAAGGGAAGTTTTTCGATATATAACACTCTATATTTTATTTTTTATTGCTTTGTTTTCAAATTTTAGAGTGTATATACATTGAATATATTTCTTTGTTAATAGGGAAAATAGAAAAGAAAAGAAAAAAATACCCCTTCTTTGTTTCCAAATAAGTAGATTGAGAAAAGTTATAAAAAAAAAAGTAGAAGGTGGGTTTTCTTTATTATTATTTTTGGCTTTATTCTATTTATGTTTAAAATAAAAAAATGTTGCTCTACTTATACTTTGCTATATATATAAATTGTTAAAAAAAAAAAGGTAAAAGGGATACAAAAAAATTAAAAGTTTTGTTTTTTAAATCATTTGTATATAGTCTAAGTAGGAAGTTCAGAAAATCTAAAATCTAAAATCAAACAGAAAAAAAAAAAAAAGGGAAAAGAGAGTAAGTGTTCTGTGTGCAAGTTTAAGCAGTGAGAGTGCAACCACCCGCAAGCGGTGCAATCGCCGCCGTGGCCCCCCCCTGTGACCTCTCTACAACTCCCGACGATTCTTGCAGCTGCTCCTTGACATCTTCGCCCCTGAACTTCCCTCCTTCTCCGTCCACGTGATACTGCCACCTTTGCCACTCATCTTACCACCAGCCACTGACACCACCTCCCCTTGCGGCCGCTACTTTTGCCACTTCCATGGCTGCCCTGTGTCGCTCCTGCCACTTGCCATCTTTGCTCACCTTCTCTTGCTCAGCCGAGTGCCTCCCTGCACCTGCCTCTTGCAGGCGCCGCTACCGTGCAACCTCTCACGAGCGCCACCTCCTCTCACCTCTGTAGCTGTCACTTCCATGCCCTTGCTCAGCCTTGCCTCCTCCTTCGTTCCCTCTGCCCGTTGAACACTCCCACTCACCCTATTCGCAACGCCTGTGGCACCGCTAGTCACTGCATCCTCACTTTCGCTCCACCAAGCCGCTTCCCTCACCTCTCACACCAAACCTTCCTCCCGTTCGTGGCCACCTACCTCCTCGCTCCCTGCAAACCCTCCACTTGCGGCTCGAACACCACCGCAACCCCTCGCCTCCGCTACTCACAAAAAACCCTCTTCCCCGTGGCTCATCGCCGTCCACCAAACCGCCACCGCTGCAAATCTCTACTCGACCCTACAACCTCACTTCGCCCCTTTGCACAAACAACTCTGCCACCAGTCCTCTGCCCACCGAGAACCCTACCTCCACCTGGCTTGTTTTTAAATTATTATTATTATTTTTTATTTGAATATTATTTTTCATTTTAAAACACAAAGCAAAAAACATTTTTTTTTTTTACTCTTCCATTTTCTTTTTCAAAATAAAATTTATCTTTTTCACACACACTTAGATTTTTTTTTTTCAAAAAAATGTTCAAATTTTTTTTTTTTTTTGCTTGACGTGCACCTAATCATCAAATTTTTGCTCACAGGTTGCTGATGTCAGCACTGCATTAGCAGTCCAATGCCCTTCTAAGCCATACTGAGCAGCCTTCAGTTTTTTGCTCATAACTTGAGGATACAAACTCCATTTTTGCAAAATGAAATATCACGGGAAAGCTGATTTCAAGCCCGTCATCATGGTTCTAGTTTCATGAGATTTTGATGCTGTTTATATCTCTATTTTTCTTGTCAAAGAGAAAACTTTGTGCTAACTCTTTCATTGCAGGGTTGTCTCATGTTTGTCCTACATTTTCATTGCATTAACTTGTGGTTTTGCAGGGAAATTTTCTCACTAACCATATTGCTTGCAAATTTTTGCTTTAATTTTGTTTTGGGAATGAACTTGTATGCGTAAACACTCATCTTTGAATGCATGGTTAACGCTAAAATACTCAAAATCAATCTTGAATGCATGGTTAATTGAACAACACTTTTGATTTGGAATGAATGATAACACAATCTTGCATGTCTAAGGATCAATGAACATTGCAATACACATTTCATTTTGGTGCTTAAAACTAACAATCACTCAATCTTGAATGCATAAATGGAATTGATCTTTCCTTATCAAATTTTCTTATGTTGATGACACTCGATTTACTTATGTTGGCGAACTCTTGATTTGTATGATGTTATCAAATTGGAAAGAACATTGTATGATTTAATCACATGTGTCTTCAAGTGGATTACAAATCCTAAAGTTTCATTAGGAAAGAACGTGTGTCTTTTGAACCCCAGGGCCACTTACGTATTCTCTCCCCTCGCACCTTTGGGTGATCTTGGGTGCACAAGAAATAAGTGGTCTTATTTTTCTTTTTTTTAGGAGGCCTGCTTGGGGATTTCATCACCCCTTGGGACAACCTCAACTCTAGTGTTCTGGCAGAGTATAAATATCAGGAGGTGAATCGAAAGACACCTCTCTTGGAAGCATAATATTGTCACTCTTGGCTAAGCCCCAAAGAACTTTATACCTTTAGGAAGTGAAGGAGGATATTTGGGTTACCATCTCCCCCTGACTGTGTGGCAGTATTTTCTTTCATCTACAGATTTGGGCCTCATGTACCTTGCGTATATCGAGGATGCCCTCTAGTTGATCCTTGTACAGCTTAGTTGAAACCTTATAGGATTGCTGGTGTGTTTGACATTCTTGAGTGTTTGAAACATACTTGCCTTGTACATATTTTATTGTATATATTTTGCATCTCAAATTTGAAAAGCCAAAAAAATCATAAAACATAAAAATCCAAAAAATCGTAAAAGTTCCAAAATCCAAAAAAAAATCAAAAAATTTCAAAAACAACAAAAACAAGTCTCGGTTCAAATCCTCTTAGTCAAGTTGTCCACATCAATTCCATGTCACATCTTCTTTCCATCCAAGTCATCACCCTCATACGTCTCGTCTTCATCATTCAAACCATTCCTCCACATATTAATCATCTCTATTCATCCACATCATTTCCTTATCTTCCTCATCATTCAATCTAATTCATAATCTTCATCCTAGTCATGCTTCATCATCATCTAGATCCAATTTCCTCCACCAATATCATAATACATTCTTAATTCAATCCTCCACATCATCATCCTTCTAATCCAATTCCTTGTCAAATTCATTCTTTTCTAATCAATTCTTAATTCAATCCATTTACATCTTCTTCCATAATCAATCTTTCTAATTTCATTCACTTCTTCTTCTAATTCAACTTTGCATCACATCTACTTTGGACATAGGAGCATTGTCACGAACATTGGACTTTCATTCAAATCTCACATTCACTTGTTTGCAATATAATAGGGTTTTTATCATATCAAATCAAACCCTCATCCAATCAATATCAAATCAAATCAACATAAAATCAAATCAATATCAAAATCAAATTCAAATCAAATTAACACAAAGTCCAAAATTGCTCCTAGTCCCAAGTTCATATTCCATCCATCCTCAAATCTTTCATCTCTTCATCTAACATCCATGGATCCAAATTTGCTTAATCAAATGGTTGACAATCTTCAAAGACAATATGGAGTTCTACCTCCTGTTCAACCTGCATATCAAATTCATCCTCAACATTTCATACCCAACTCTCATCCATCTCATGTTCATTATTCTTCTACCTTTGACAAGGGAAATCCACCTCATTATCCTTAAACTCCATACAAGTCTATTCATAACCCACAAAATTCCTCAAACACAAATGACCTTGCTAGAGAAATGGGGCAACTAAAGAATTATCTTTTAGCAAATCAAAAAAAAGAGGCCACCTTCCATGCCATGTGTACTCTTCCCCCATGTTTCGAAGATCCTAGTCCACATGTCCCATCCAACCCCAACCCTCCATGCAATCCCCTACCCATAGTTCCACCTTCACACAATCCTAATCCTCCACAAACATCATCCCCACCTCATAATGGATTTTTCTCACGTAAATTCTTGGCTAAGTGTACAATTCAAAATGAAGAGAGCCAATCACCCAAAGTTCTTCCTCCAAAGCATGTCACTATATATTCCTCTTCTCCTCTAGATCTGAGCATTTCTCCATCCCACCATTGCCTTATCCCTCAAGATCCATTTATCCCTCTTATTCCACCTCATGATTACCTTCCTAATCAAGATCAAGGCATTTCATGTACTGCACCCCTTACCGATTCCATTCCATCTCATGAGATAGCCTCCATAGATCCTCCACTTCATGAAGAGATTCCTTTAACTCCATCCACTAACATTCCTCCATGTCAAGATCAAATCACCCCATCTCATGGTTCCATTCCCTCCACTCCATTCAATGATCCTATTCCATCTCATGATCCATGCATTCCACTCCATGATCCTCTTTCAAGTCAAGATCAAAGCACCCCTTCATTTTCCTTTCATGATTCCCCTCTATCCCAAGATCCTATTATCCCTCATAATCCCTCTTTTCAATCCTAACCCTCCGCATGATTCTATCACACCTATCTAATCCCCTCATGAACCCCATATACCTGGACTCGCATCTTGTGTTGAAAATGCTAAGTATCCCATTGAAGAAATAACATCTCAAGATGTTGGTACACCTTCCACTTCTTCCAAATCCAAAATTCCTCTTTCCAAACCTAAAGCTTCCCATCATTCATCTTCCAAGTCCATTCTAGGTCCTTATATTCCACCACCAAACCCTTCATCCCTTCCTTCTATTTTGGGTCCCTACATACATCCACCCCCATATCCATGTCTTCCACTTCATCCACTCATAGTCCTAATAAATATCAGCAAAGGCACACATCCTTGAATTCCTTCCAACGTTCACCATCCATAAGCTCTCCACCCCATTTATCTTCATGCACCCATACCATGGTCAATGGAAGCAAAATGGATGCCAAAGAAAAAGAGCATAAAGCCAAATATCCACAACAATCAACGGATCAACATGTCACCTCTAAAAGACATGTTCAAGAAAAGAAAAATCTGATCCAAATCAAAAGAAAAAGGCCACAAAGGCTAAAAATAAAAAATGCAAAAATTTTGTGGATCCCAAAGGTACTTAATGTAGCAATGAATCTCAAAGAAAGATTCCAAATGACATTCAATTTTGCTAATCCAAAGGCTTCCCTCATTCATAAATCATCCCAGCTTCCATTTTCTAAATCCATTTTGGGTCCTTATGTCCCAACATCCACCATCCCAAACCCATTGTCTCCTTCATCTATTTTGGGTCCCTATATCCCAAAATCTAAACTTTCTCCTATGTATCCTCCACAATTTCCTCCTTTCCATTACCCTTCAAGGTGTGTGCCAATGATGATCTTTCCGCCTCCCTCATCCACTCACTCACAAGCCTTCCAACCTAGCATCCATTAACCATGTCTTCCTCCCACCCACTCGACCACCTTACTCCAAACCCTTTCATAAGTCATTGCCCTTCGTTCACTATCCTACCAACATCTATGAGCAAATAGTAAAAATTCCTTGAAAAAAAAAAAAAAACAAAAAAAAAAAAAAAAAAATATATATATATATATATATATATATATAAATAAATAAATATATATATATATAAATAAATATATATATATATATATATATATAAATAAATAAATAAATAAATAAATAAATAAATAAATAAATAAATAAATATATATATATATATATATATATATATATATATATATATATTTATTTATTTATTTATTTATTTATTTATTTATATATATATATATATATATATATATATAAAGGGATTCCATCCATGAAAATAGATGCTTGATTCCTCCCTTCATTTTTCCTATCATGTCTTCCACTTCCACTTATCCATCCATTCACTTTTCCTCTTCCACTTGCACTCTATATTGGGGGCAAGCTCCATCCATACCGCATTGCCTTACATATCTTCCATACTTCCATCTACCATCCATCATCCTTTTTCCATCTTTGATCTTAACTTTCACTTTCCTTTCATCCATCCATATACACTTTCCATGTCCCTTTCTCGTTATCCATAAATTTTCCTACATATGTCCATAATTCTTCCATATATTTGATCTTGACATGCTATCCATATCTTCCATCCCATTATCTTTGTCATGTTCATCCATTTTCTATCCATACTTATATCCTTTTTTCATATGTCCTTGATCTAGGTCATCCCTTCCATCCCATCCCCTTCATATCACATACTTCATCCATACCCTTCATATCATTATCCCTTTTTCATACCCTCCCTCCCATATCCCTTATTCATTCTACTTTCATCCCTATGATCACTAATAGAGGCACAACAACAAAAGGTTCATACATGCTTTGGAAGAGCACATGCCTTATCTTCCTCCATATGCTCGCCTTCGTACCATTTTCCCATTTTTTATGCACCTCTTCCCACCATTTTTCCTTCCATTTTCCTATCCTTGGTATGGGGCATTTGGACTCCTTTGAAACATGATCCTTGGTTCCGCATTTTTCACTACCATTTCATTTGGCCACTCATATCCTTTCATCCATCGTCGCTTTTCCTCCATTTACCATGCGTTGGCTCTCCCTTTTCATTGGTCTCAATTCATTCTCTTCCACATTTGTTCAATAAATTTATTTCTATCCATTCTATGCATTCACTCATATCACTAACATGCAATTGATTAGAAGTAACATGCAATCATAGATTTCGACATGCAATTGATTAGAAGTAGCATGCAACCATAGATTTCGACATGTAGCTGATTAGAAGCAACTTGCAACCACCAAATTTACCAAGAACTGACATGAAAATGATTAGAAGTAGCATGCAACCATAGATTTTGACATGCAACTGATTAGAAGAAACATGCAACCATAAATTATGACATGCAAGATCTGGGTAGTTGTCAAAACTGACATGGAAGATCTGTGTAGTTGTCAAAACTGACATACAAATTTCTACAAACCCTCAGGCTGGCAAGATCATGGCTCTGATACCACTGAAATGTCCCTTTACTGGTTTTGTATGATATTTCCAACCTCTAATCAGATCTTTAAGATCAAACAACCAATATCACAAAGATCCACCAAATTTCTCAAGAAACCCCAAATCGGGTATGCCAGAAATAGTGCCAAAAGCTTCACAGCTTCACCTATTATTAATAAATCTGAAAGTGGAAATTTTTACAGAAATTTGAGCATCGTAACAGCCTATAAAATGACATTTCCAGATCTGTATAACATGCACACAGTAGCTCCCAAACGGAGGACAAAAACAATGCTCATCGGGCTCCCAAAAATAGCACAAAATAGCCCAGAATCACCACAAAAACTTAATAATCTATCACAAAAGTATAATAATATCCAAATACATATATTCATCTATATTTTAATATTTTAAAGTTTGATATACAATAGAAACCCAAAATGATATGAAATACTCAACTGGAAACACCAAACTCTTACAAAATATACACTCGAAAACTCACAAATCTGCACTGTTCAGCACAAAGGAAAACTCTGTATGAGCATGCACATGGAATGTCTTCAAACTCCTATCCTTAGCCTTCCTATAAACCTACAAACTCTCATTCTTGGGTCTCCCTGGAAACCTGCAAACTCCCATTCTTGGGTCTCCTTCTCCACAGGTTTGGCAGCCTCTGAAGAATAACAAAGAAATGAGCAAAAATCAAGTTCTGGAATGAGCCCAAAATGCCTCCAAACCTCTTAAAAGAGGGCATAACCCTAACTAACATCCAAGAGGGGTTAATGAAACAAATTTTAATAATAATTTTTATTTATTAGTCCATTCGCTTCCAAAGATTATCCCCCTTTGCTGAAACTTCACCTTTTTGGGCCTGCCTGCCTTAGCAAAGATTATTATTTTTAATTATTTGAAAAGGGGACATGAAAAGTCCTCCCCTCTCAAATATTTCTTGTCCTCAAGCAATGGCTAAACAATAAACCAATCAATCCACCTAGATCCCAAATGTAGTCATGAACTATACTACTGCCAATTAACACAGGCTCCTGCAATATCCTCTGCAATATGACCAAGAGGAATCCATAATCAAACTGACAATTACAACTCAACCAAACTCCAAAATCACCACTACCATAGTCAGAAACCCATGAGACACAAACTCTTAGAACATCAAAACTTAAGTAAAGTGGACAAATCAAACTACCAACACAATAAATACCATCAACGCATCCCACTGGCCTATACAGAATGTACAATCCAACTCTGCAACAATGGTGAACACTCTCAAATGAAACTGTACCAAGTATGGAGAATCCACACACTGTACAACTCCTGTAGTCAACACAACTCTACAAATCACTGGCCACTATCTCATAACCATAACTCCCATGCACTGCTGATGGTGAAAAGACATTACAAGATAAAGAGTAAGAAATGGACCCCAAACCAAATTTTCCATTAACAAGTGATATAGCCCATTGTGACTGACTACCAGCTAAGCTAGGAGATGTCATAGCCAAAGGAGTAGAATCAGTAACAACAACTACTAAAGCATCACTCCCAAACTCCTGCTCTAAGTCATGTATTATCAAGCTATCAACTGCAGAACCTATCACCATGTCATGCCCATCACAACTCTCATCCCAAGGCATCAAACTGTCCCATAATTGATGACAAGCACTAGGAACCAAAGTACATCTTTGTATCATCATCTCATCAACATGGTCATCAAAAGTAAATTGATGAGCGTACCTCATAGTGTAATGCCGATAGAATGTGCCAATCTCATTTAGTGGCTTAGACTGTAATCCAGATGACACTAACTGCAATTGATCATTAACCATGTTGGAGCTAACTACTACCTCCGAAGATATCACCAAGGGAGTAGTATTACTAGCAGGAACCATGCCAACTGCCGACTCACCAACATCACACATGATCTTTGATACATCTCTAGTCTCTGTGCCATCAGTACTAGAGGCCACCACCATGTCAGGCATACAACAATCTGCTACAACACCCAACTCAACTGAACCTGACTCTAGTGGGAATGAACCTGATATGCCAATGTTAGTATCAAGGATGGATGCATCCCCATCTCCACTATCTCTGACAATCTTGGCCATGGACATCCTCGAATCACCAAACACCATAGCTTGTGACTGTATAGAATCAGGTAAAGACTGTAGTCGCTCTAACTCCATGGTCACCTTAGCCAAATGAAACTGTGACTCCTTGAAAGCCAATTGTGTACTCTCAAGAATCTCAAAAGTCACCTCAAGCTGCTCAGTAAGCTCACTCACCTCATCTTCCTTGGCCAACAATGCATCATATGTTGTACTACCCCACTCCATAAGATAATCTCTGTTGGCTACCAACTGCATATAATTCTGTCTCAAAATTCGAATAGCCTCCCATAAAGAGTGGATCTCTATCAAGGAAAGATAACTGCCTTCCTGCTCATCACTAGTAGGAGAACCCCATCCATAAACTGCTAACAACTGACGAGCAGCATCAAAATGCTGGCAAGTGATAGCAATGTCTCAGTCACTAACTCTCAACTGATTAGATACATGATGGAACTAGCTTGAGTGTCTCCTACAAACCTCCTCTGATGCACTGTCTAAAGGAGTATCCTCAAAGTCACTAGTCTCTAGAGTATTACAATCCATATCCTATGAATCAAATCTAAAGCTCACATCAACATACAGAGTATCAAAAACATTAGCACTGCTGTCCAGCTCCTCTATACCCAAGGAAACTAAGTCTTCAAAACTGCCCACTGCATCCTCCTAGATGTCATCAATGCCAATATGATCTTGGGACTCATCTGTACACACTACCAAATATGAAATATCATCAACACATTCTAGCAAGTATGGCCGACTAGATATATGAACAAATCCCAACACCTGTGTATAAAAACTAATACCAACATCGGATAAGCTCCTGGCACAAGAAAAGACAACACCGTGCAAACTGCTAATCAAATCCATGATAGCACCCAAACAATCACTGCTACCAAAAAGTGTTAAAGATTTCCAATCAACTGAATCCCAAATGCCAATATAACAATCTTGAGTCCATATCCGTAAACTATAATCAGCTGGTAACTCAAGCAAAATCCTCACCTGAGTAATATGACCAATACCAACTAATTCCACATACCTGTCTGACATTATCCCTATATCCTAGATGTGAATGCAAGATGAACTCGCAACATTATCAATGTCCACATATGATCTACCATTCGCAGAAAGCTGAGTATTAGGAGTGCAAGATGAAACTAAACTCAATTCTATGCCATGCTTATCCCCATGTCTCTCCCAGTCTTGTAATGCCAATGGAGTATTCACCAAAAAAGCTCGAGTGTCCTCAAGCTCGTGAGAAATCCTGTCAACTTCCTCCTCCTTCCTCCTCAAGGCATCTGAATAGTCTCTGACAAGGCTAAGAAGATGGTCACAATCTAATAGAAGATGTAAATAACTCAACTTCATCATTCCCATTCCTTCCCTAATTGCTTGTAAGTCAACACAAGGAGACTTTGCCTGAACTCCCTTATGTCAACCCTGTAACTGAATCATCTGAATGTGATCCTCTATCATATCCTGCATACTTTCATGATGAGATAATGAAGTCACAATACTATCTTTGTTTACCTTCAGCTGGCTAGACAAATCATGTGGAGTACTACCTGCCTCAACCTCATGTGATGAAGCATCTAACTGTGCCTGGTACTCTTTCTCAGCAAAGTCATGAATGCTCAATGTCTGCTCATCTCTACCAGGTATCTCACCATCATGCACAGCAACATCCTCATAATCATCATCTAAACCCACTACCTCCTGTGGCAGAGTAGAATATGAGACCTTTGCTTGGCTATAAGCTAGTTTCTCAAAATCCTCATGCAAGTTCTTGGTAATTGTGTCATCTGCCTTGTGAGAAAATCTGCCAAATAGAAATCTAGTCAACTTATCCACCTTAGCTGGGTCAGACAACATGTCATTCATTATATGGTGGTGCTCAACCAAATGTTCAGACATGTCATGGCTTATTTTCTTAAGTTTATCTCGAGTGTCTAAATAACCATCCTTTCTACTGTTCTGACTCTAGATATCAATTGTCCAAGATCGTGTCCTCTGATACTCTGTACTATACCTGTCCATTCTGGATAAAGTAGAGTGTAACCCCAATAGGTTATAACTTCTTCAAACACCAAGAACTAACATGCAATTGATTAGAAGTAGCATGTAACCATAGATTTCAACATGCAGCTGATTAGAAGCAACATGCAACCACCAAATTCAAAAAGAACTGACATGAAAATGATTAGAAGTAGCATGCAACCATAGATTTTGACATGCAACTGATTAGAAGAAACATGCAACCATAAATTATGACATGCAAGATCTGGGTAGTTGTCAAAACTGAAATTGAAGATCTGGGTAGTTGTCAAAACTGACATGCAAACTTCTACAAACCCTCAGGCTGGCAAGATCATGGCTCTGATACCACTGAAATGTCCCTTTACTGGTTTTGTATGATATTTCCAACCTCTAATCAGATCTTTAAGATCAAACAACCAATATCACAAAGATCCACCAAATTTCTCAAGAAACCCCAAATCGGGTATGCCAGAAATAGTGCCAAAAGCTTCACAGCTTCACCTATTATTAATAAATCTGAAAGTGGACATTTTTACAGAAATTTGAGCAGCATAATAGCCTATAAAATGACATTTCTAGATCTTTATAACATGCACACAATAGCTCCCAAACGGAGGACAAAAACAATGCTCATCGGGCTCCTGAAAATAGCACAAAATAGCCCATAATCACCACAAAAACTTAATAATCTATCACAAAAGTATAATCATATCCAAATAAATATATTTAGCTCTATTTTAATATTTTAAAGTCTGATATACAGCAGCAACCCAAACTGATATGAAATACTCAACTAGAAATACCAAACTCTTACAAAATATACACCCGAAAACTCACAAATCTGCATTGTTCAACACAAAGGCAAACTCTGTATAAGCATGCACATGGAATGGCTTCAAACTCCCATCCTTAGCCTTCTTGGAAACCTGCAAAATCTCATTCTTGGGTCTCCCTAGAAACTTGCAAACTCCCGTTCTTGGGTCTCCTTCTCCACAGGTTTGGCAGCCTCTGAAGAATAACAAAGAAAAGAGCAAAAATGAAGTTCTGGAATGAGCCCAAAATGCCTCCAAACCCCTTCAAAGAGGGCATAACCCTAACTCACGTCCAAGAGGGGTTAATGAAACATATTTTAATAATAATTTTCATTTATTAGTCCATTCGCTTCCAAAGATTATCCCCCTTTGCTGAAACTTCACCTTTTTGGGCTTGCCTGCCTTAGCAAAGATTATTATTTTTAATTATTTGAAAAGGGGACATGACAGGCATCACGCTACTAGTCTTATCCTTTCATCCACTATGTTTTATTCTTCTTTGATATAACATTACTAATGCTATATCAAAGAGGGGCAAAATGTAGACACCTAAAATTGTCCAAAACCCATTTCTTGACCAATTAAATAAATATTTATTATTTATTTAATTCCCCTACCTTTAATTAAATAAATTTGTATTTATTTAATTACATTTTCCTTACCTTGATTTAAATTAACTAAGGATTATTTAAATCCTAGCCATTCCTTGATTTAAATAAACTAAGGTTTATTTAAATCCTAACCCATTCACTCTAATTAAGTACTTTGTTTACTTAATTAATTCCTTACCTAATCCCTCTTGGAATTAAATACTAAATTTAATCCTATTTGAGCACATGGATCCTACCTTTAACCCTCATCTAATCTCACTATCCTACCTAACCCACCTTTTCTAAACCTACCCACTTCCTCAATCATGCTTGCTTTTCCTAATCACCTAGCTAATTACCTTTTAATCCTAAGTGTGTGCTCACACATGTGTGAGGAATCCTCACACATCTGTGAGAGATGTTCTGTAGTGCCTCTCCCATTTGACTTTTGTAAGTCATCCTGATGGATGCAACCTTGCTAATCTTTTGTTGTGATAGATCATGATTGTGACCCTAAGTGGTCTACACCGTCGAGGTGTTTGGATTTATGTTTCTGTATCAGTTGCTTTGATTATGCTTTTGACTGATCTATGAGATTATGATGTGATTTTTTGTTCACTAAGGTTTGTGCCAGTGGTTACCAGGATCGATGTGGTATCATGAGGTTGTTCCGTGATTACCCTGAGATGTGTGCAGAGATTGCACTGTGTACTATTACCATGCTACACTGGACTAGGTTCCTGTAGTAGTGGTTAGTCATGTTTATGACTGTGTTTGCTTATGCATTTTAAGTGCCTTTTTAATGTTATTTAAACAATCATTATTAAATGCTTAAGTAATTAAATGGGTTGTTCTTGTTGGATTCTTTGGTTATGTGCTGCAGACATTTACCTTGTTTAATTTCTGATTAGAGAGATATTTGTTACTCATGTTATGTTTACATTTGAGAGGACCTGAGGGTTAGGTGTTATACTTTGATTTCAGTATCATAGATATTAGGCTACTATGATGTTCAATTAATCATATTGCATCATGATGCCATTTTGAGATGACAGTGTGTTTTATGATGTTATTTGGTTATTTGGTATTTGGACATACCTCTGTTTATGTTAGGTGATGGATTTAATGCTATGGTTATTTACTTCATTCCTGCGTTGTTAAGCTTTATGCGAACGTGAGTGATGTAAATAGATTATTTTAATATAATTAATTAAATGGTTAAATTAGGTGATTTAATGCATTTATTGCTTCGGCTATGTTATTATATGCAATTGCACTTGATCGTGTTGTTTAATGTGCAGGATTTATATTCCTGGCAGTGGCACATGGAGTTAGTGATTCAACCTTTCATATTTTACCAATGTCATCCTTATATGGTTGACTTATCTTTAATTAAAGTGTTTAAATTAAACCTTTTGGTGATTATTAAATCAGAACTCATTTGCATTATGTGATTAGACTAGTAAGCGTGTCTGTGCATTTAGAGTTTCGCTTTGTCGCGAAAGTTATTAAGGAGATTTATGTTTTTTTGGGTTTTCAAGCTTTTTAATTGATTTATTTTAATTTTTGGTAGTTTTTCCATAGATGAATTCCTATTTATAGTAATAGCCTATTTTTGTTTGGGTCGATTCAGGGTTTAACTAGGTTCGCTGGTTATTTGCCCTAATCGATTACTCACTCGAAAAGTGAATAAGTATCCAAAGAGGAATTTAATTCCTCACTTCTCACTTTCAAATGGGAAAGTTGGAGAGTAAAACCCAAAATCTTCTTCATGAGGATTTACTGTTTTATTCGTTGTGGGAGCTCTGGGCATGGGATCATCGCAAGGTTGAGCTCGTTGGATTTAGCTCGGGGAAACCTTGGATTGTCGAAATTTTCAGCTAATTTTGTGAGATATTTATTTTCTGGTTCAGATTCCTGTTTTGCCCTTTTGGCTGTGAGGTAGGGCTTTCCTGTTTTATTGTTTCTACTCCGTTTCTACTTCTATTTTTGGTAGCTGTTTGTTTGGAGGTTGAGAACTAGTGTTCCCCTTCGTTTCTGTATGCTAGTTCTACCCAATTGGGTGGGTACAAACATTTCCTTTTTTTTCAAGATGAGGGTTTAGGATTTTGCACCATTATGTTGGCCATTTTTGCATATGGTGTCCGATTCCATTTATTTTTGGATTTTTGGGGTTTTTGTGCCCAAAGGTCAAATGGGTTTTAATTTTGAAATTTTCCAAAATTTGGGGTTTTTACTTCGTTTTGCATGTCGCCCTATTTTCATGAGTTTTCTTGGCACAATGTGGGTCGTGGACCTGGATGATTTGTTTGGATATCAATCAGACCACTATTGTACCTTTTGTTGCATTGGGATGCGTGTCACACCCGTACTCCCAACTTTGTGTTCAGTTGAGTGATTTGATACTTGTTATGATTTCTTTTGGACCTTTGCTTTTGTTTCGTGAACGTTAAGATTCGTGTAGAATCCATTCTCTCGGATTGAGGCCGATTGAGTGATTTCATGATGTGTGGTTTTGTTGGCTTTGGGATTCATGTAAAATCCATCATTCCTGTGTTGCTTTCAGTTTGGTGTTTTCTTTGCATTGTGTTCTCATTCCTGTCCTTGTGTTATGATCTTCGTGATGGTGGTGCGCCACACATGAGTACGTGTGTGTACATTTGTTGGGTGACTTACGAGGCCTCATCTTTTGTGGATTTTTTGAAAGTTATGATCATTGGGGTTGGGATGGGATTATGCATGCCCACGGGCACTTGTCGTAGGATGAGCATGGGTAGGGTAGGGTAGCATATGGAGGGGGCTTCTATCTCGCAGTATATTTAATTCCTTATACTTAAGATATATTTTAATAAATGCGACGAATCTTTTGAGATAGGTTTCAGACCTCTTGGAGACAAGTTAAGGATTCTAGGAAATTTCAGGGCTTCAAAAATCCAGACTTAGCCAATTTTCAGGGCTTCAAGATTTTAGGTTTAGTCAAATTTTACGATTCTGCATTTACCCTAACTTGGTGTTTTGTTGATGAGTGGTCATTTCTTGAGCCCTCATCATGTGCATTGTCGTTGTTGGCTTTTGTTTGCATGTGTCAGTTTGGTAGTGGCGTTCGAAGATCTGTTGGTTGTCGAGATTGCAGTGAAGTTTTCCGTTGCGATCTTTGTGATCCCTGTATGATGTTGTCATGTGCATTCATACTTGTAAAAAAAGAAAAAAGAAAAAAAATCTTGGCTTGTATTTCATCGTTGTTTCCAAGGATCTCCGGGCGGGACATTACATGTTCACACTTTCCTCACCCCTCATGTCTTGCATGCCTCTAGCACACTTGTCGTCTTGCATGAGAGTCAAGGTGTCTCAAACATGTGTGAGAAGCCATGCTTCTCACACCTCTTGCACACTTTTCCTCTTGCATGAGAATCAAGTTGTCTTACACATGTGTGAGAAGCCATGCTTCTCACACCTCATTGATCATGTCACCATTAAAGGTTTCTCACACATGTGTGAGCATCTTGCCCCCTTTGAATGGTCAAAAAACCTAATCCACTTGGAGTCTACTTGGCCTCCACCTCATGGACACCTCATCAATCCTGAGAGATCCTAGCCCTTCTTGCATTCAATCTTAGTCATCCATTGCATCTCATTTCCTATAAAAGGAGAGCTCTCTCCTCATTTTCCACAAAGCACCATCTACCTTATTGTTATGCTGCTGGATTTGTGAGCAACCACATCCCATAATGTGAAATCATCTACCCTTGATGATTTTGTGAGGTTTGCATTGGTGTTAGTTTCAATAGTTTAATGCTCTTTTTATTTCATGTTATCTTTGTTTACATGTTATCTTACATATTTTGAGGTTTGCATAATCATGTAGGAATATGCATTAGTTGCTTAATGTTTATTCCTTAGTTACATTTTTATGCAATACATCTACATTATTCTTGACATTATCACACAAGTTTTCAAGATCAAAAAGTGGTGTGTGACTTACCACTTTAAATTGACTAATGTCATATGATTCTATCTTTTCTTCATCTGAATTAGGCTGAGCATTATATTTCCTTCTCTATTTCTTTTGCTCTTGGCCTCCTTGTTCTGCCTACTTGGTTTTCTCCTTAGCCTTCTATGTGGTATCTCTTGTGCTGGCTCTGGTGGTAGGAACTGTAGGCTTTGCTGGAGTAGGCTTGATAGTTTTCTTTGCCTTTGGTTTAGTCATAGGTTGAGCCTTGGCCTTCCTCTTCTTTGGTGCTGATTGGGCTGATGCCTCTTTGATTTCATCTTCCTCGACACCTTCTTCTTCTTGATCCTCACCCATGCCTTGGGTTAAATCTAGAGGTTCTTGCACTTGTACCTCTTCTTCCTCTTCATCATCTTCTTCTTCCTCGTCTTCATCAAAATTTGCCTTTAGTTTCCTTACTAATTTGTCTTTCTTCTTCAATGTAGAAGCTTTTTTTAACTCCATTTCCACTTTAGACTTCATTACATCATAATTACCAATTTTTTTAGCACCTTTATCAATCTCCTTTGCTAGGAGTGCAGTAATGGTAGCTAAGGTTTCATCAACATTGATTTCATAGCCTAGAGGTCTGAGCCATCTAACCCTAGGTACTGCAACTTGAATGTATGTGTAATCAATATCAATGAGGAAACATATGTCATTATAGTGTTTTTCTACTAAGGAAACATGTATCCTCAATCTTTGCTTCATAGGCTTCTTAAAGTCTTCAAAATAGCTTGTCATTATTGACTCAAAGTTATCTCCCATTTGCTCATATACTCATTAATTTGGATAGCCATAGATCTATTTGTCTTCCATCCAATTTTTTCAAAAGATGGGCACTCATTCTATACATATAAAAATATGCACACAAGGATTGATCCAAAATTACATTGTTCACTTTTTATCTTTCTAATGGCACCTAGGTTTTCATTGATATGTTGCAATTGAAGTTTTGTAAGATCATAGGTGTGATCTTTCTTAACAATTTTGTAACCAACATCCACTGCTATGTAGGGCACATTGTTTAACTTACTTTATTGGTAGAACTTTTGGGAAATAAATTTGACAACAAAATCAAGTAAATGATCTATAATGGTATCTATAGTCATACCACACTTGTTCCATTTAGCAACTATTTTTTTCTCTATTGCCTCTTTGGAGTCACTATGTAGTATCTTTGGCCAATCTAGGGTTGGAAAAGTTGTTACCCTATGGATAATTCTTTTTGAAATATTTATAGGTCCATGCTCTAACCATAGACATCCATCATGAATTCTGTTCAGAACTATTTTGATCCATTCAGTTTTGAAAACTGTGGGGAAGTCTAGGGCCTGGGTCAAACCCTTTCTCTCCACAATCTTGAATTCTTCCTTCAAGGCTCTATTTTCACACAATTTTTCATATGCTTATGTTATTTCCATGTCACCTATGGCTCCTACTTTGTAGTTGTAGCATTTCCTCACATCTTCTACCATTATTACATTTGGCAGAATCATGGATAATGCGCCTACTGGGTCTTGTTTATAGGAAAATTTGGTTGTTTAACTTTATTGCTAACTAATTAAACATCAAATGCCTCTTTCTCTTTCACAATTTTAAAACTAGAAGCCATTTTGACAAACTGGGGTTTATCAACTTTAAACTAAGCAACTCAACTTATGAAGAATACCTTTAAGATTCAATAAATTGGTGCTTGATTGTCACTAGGATCCTTGCAAGTGCTTTGAACTAGTTTATAAATCACTCCTTCACTTTTCTCATTCTTGCTTTGAGTTTGTATGATGAAAAATAGGTGAAAATCAAATTTATATTCTTCAAAACATCACATTTATTGCTTGGTGCTTGTATAGTTGTAAAACTCAGCATCAACACAATTTCTATTCCACTTGGCTTCTATAGAGATTTCTATTCACTCGGCCGCTACTATTGACTCAGCTCCAACTGATTTTGACTAAGAGCTTGGAATGTACTAATATTTACTCAGCATCTATTGAGGACTTTTCATGTTCGACAACATCGTGGAAACTTGAAAATTTAACGTTGATTTTTCCACAACTCTTTGCATCTTAATTCATGCTAATGTAATCATTTTAGTGCTTATCTCTTTTGCTAATGTATAATATTGTAATTTTTGAGTATTAGTCCCACATACCTCTTTTTTGCTTAGTTTGATGAAGTGTGACCACTTGAACCATTGGGTGAAGTGATCTCTTCTCCATTTGATGTACTACCATCATCTTTCTTCTTCCATATCTTGTTCATTTTTTTCCTGATGTGTTCAACATTTGCCTTGCCTTTACCTTTATCAAATTCACAACTTGGTGCCTTAGACCTAGTTGGATAGTGCTTGCTGATGTGACTAGTCTTGTGACAACTAAAACATATGGTTTAACTCAACCATCTCTTGTAGTTACCATTGAAGTGAGTCTTAATGTAGTTTTCAGGTATATGCCCATATTCTTGACAATAGTGATAGCTATATCTTGTATTGTAATCCCAGTTATAGGAGTTTTCATAGTTTCTTACCTTTGTTAGCTTGCTTGATGACCATTTGGACTTGGATCTGCATTCAAAGGCTCTATGTCCATACTTTTGACAATTGTAGTAGTTTCCTTCAAATTTTGATGCATGCATGATTTTGGCTTTGCATTTATGTGCCTGATGACCTTGTTTGTTGCATTTGTGACAATGAGTCATGTTCTTAGGCTTAGCATTTTGATTTGCATTCTTGCTCCTGCAAACATTAGCTGTATGTCCTTTCTTACCATAATGATTACAAGTAGGTTTAGAGTTCTTACCTTTATTGTTTCTTTTCTCAACAACTTTGGATGATTCTCCTTCTTTAGTGCCTTTGTAGCCCAATCCTAATGTATCTCTACTGGATTTAGGGGATTTTAGTAGTTGCTCAAAGTACTTGATGGCTTTATTTGGCTTGTTGAAACTTTCAACAAATTCTTTTTCTCTTTTCAGGTCATTCTGCAGCTTCAAAGTGGTTATTTCAATGTCCTTGACATTCAACTCATGATGAGCATTCATCATTTGGATTAAGGTATCCAATTGCATATTTGAGATCCTAGATAGCTCTGTTGATTTTTCTTCCAATCTATTTGCCAAAATTCTTTTGTCTTCTTCAATCATGGCCTTGTCTTCTATAGCTTTCTTCTTCTATTCAATCACCTCACACAACAATATAGCTTGTGATTCTTGCTCCAACTTGAGATTCCTGATCTCTTTAACTTGTGCTCTATTCTTTTCCATTAGATCTACAATTGCTACATCAAATTCACAGGAGTTACCATCAGCAAATAGCTTTGTGGTGTCAATTTCTTTGTATTGTGTGTCATTTTATACCATAGCAATCTCTTTCCTTCTCTTTAGGGAACTCTTTAAAGCATCTTTGGCTTCATTCAATTGATGTAGTATGAGATGTATCTCAATCTCCTAGTTTTTAATGGTCTTTCCCAACTTGTAGACTTCCATTTCAAGATCTTTCCTATAAGTTGCAAAGTTTCTTCTTATGAGAACCACACTCTAATACCAATTGGTGAAATTACAAGTAGGAAAGGTGAACTTCTTGGTGGGTGAATCAACAGTTAAAACATGAACCCATAAAAATTTTCACCACTCATCCATCTCATGCATTCAATAGATAAACTTAAAATGACATGCAAAGCATAAACATCTAAAACATGTAAACACATAAGTAATCACACATTTAACACCTAATATGATTACCCAGAAACCCTCCAAATGAGAAGGTAAAATTTGGATGGGGATGCCACCCACAATTCTTCACTACTACAGTAATACAGTGTCACCAATTAAGGTTACAATGAGTTGATCATGAGACACGATCTACCCTGTGAAAGGCCTACCCTGTCAAAGGCTTACAAGGACTATTAAGTCCCACCTTGCTAGAAGTGTGCTTGGGTAAAGGACTTTAGAACATCCACTTGGAATATCACTTTGTTAAAAGATTTACAATAGTCTATTAGGACTACTCCATCTAGGAGATTTAACTAAAATCACTTGTTAGAATGTTTCAACATAGATCTTGTGATTAGCTCTAGTAGCGTGATTAAAGATCAAATCCATACTATATCCTTCTTGATCCTCTTTGATTTGATATGTCAATGCTGTATCCTCTATCCTTTGTTCTTCTCAAATTGATTCTGCAATTCACTCTCTTACAATTTCTAAGTGTCCATGCAAACTTTTCCGTTTTCTCTTTTTTTTTTTCCAATTCCTTACGCACACACACACATAATGAAGTTTAGGGTTTCATCATCCTTATGAATACTAGAAGACTTAGGGTTAGGTATGAATCTACAACTAAGATTCATCCATTTTGCTGCTTGATCCTTCCCTTTTTCTGATTGGTTGCATGTAATTACATAGGGAATTTGCTTACAGATTTGTCCTTATCTTCAAAAGATCGTATTCTGTCTCTAGGTCAGTTGAAAAATAGTTTACATAGTTTTTTGTTCAATCTCAAACATCTATGTCAAATATGTGTTACTTGACACTTAAGGTTACTGATGCTCGACACATACTAAAATTCTTTGGCTTGGCACCTAAACTACTTGGTATCTACTATTTGCCCTTGCACTTGAATGACTTGGCATGTATTGTCTACTAAACATAGTCTATATTTAAATATTATACTCAACATATATTACAAGTTCGGCATGAGCTTAATAAATGACTTAAGTGTGTTGACACTCAATTGTCAAAACCAATCTTAGATCAACACTGGGTACAAATGACCAATTTTTGTCCTTTTTAATTTTCTCAATCTCTTCTCTCATGGCTTGACTCCAATCATCATTCTCCAGTGCATCCTTAACAAATTTAGGTTCATGCATGCTTAGTAGACATGTATCACTTCTCAACTTGTTTCTTGTCATAGGTCTATCCTCCTTATCTCCAATAATTTGTATAGTAGGGTGATGTCTCTTGACATACTTTGACAATCTTGGTTGTGCTATATTTTCTTCAATAGGCCTTTCAAATTTAGAATCACTATGTGTTTCTCTATTAGGTAATTCAACATCTCTATCATGTGTACTAATCTCATTACCAGAATGTACCTCAAATTCATTTTGCAACTTGACTTCTAATTGTAACTCAGTTGTTGAATGTAGCTCGACATTCGCTGTCTGTGATTCAACAATCTCTAAGACTTGCTATTGTTGATTTTCAATTTGATTCACAACATCATTATCAATCATGTCATCATAGAAATACACAAAAGATTTGTATTCTTTAGATTCTTTTGTACGTTTAGCTTCATGTACTTCTGTATATTCATCAAACTTCACATTTGCACTTTCCACAACTTTGTTAGTATTAGTATTTAAATACTTATAAGCATTTCTCCTTGTAGAAATAGCCTACGAATATACCTTCTTCACTTTTAGCATAAAAATTTTCATTTCTATTATCCTTGAGAATATAACACTTGCTTCCAAAACCTTAAAATATTTTACATTGGGTGAGTATCCATACCATAATTCAAAAGGTGTAGAATGAGTACCTTTCTTGACTTGTACATAGTTCAAGGTGTAGAAAGCTATACTCACAGCTTCTCTCTAGTATTTCAAAGCAAAATTCTTCTCCATCATGAGTGTTTTGGCACAGTCCATCACAGATCTATTTCTCCTTTTAGCAATCCTATTTTATGGAGGGGTTCTAGGTGCAGAAGTCTATCTTTTGATTCCTTTGTCATTACAGAACATTTCAAAATCATTTGATGTAAATTCTCCACCTCTATAAGATCTCAGAAATTTCAGACTCTTGCTAGTTTCCTTTTCCACTCTAGCCAAGTACCACTTAAACATTTGAAATGCATAAGATTTTTGCTTCAAAAACATAACTGTCATTGTTTATATATTACATTCTTTGGTTTCTTTAGTTTTGGAAAACCTTTGACTCTCTTCATCTTACTGACACTCACCTAATTATCAAAATTAACATGACATAGCCTTTTGTGCCATAGCCACACATCATCAAATTGTACAACTAGACAAGTAGCATCATCCATATCAAGATAGAAAAGATGACCTCTAGTCTGATCACCATTGCCAATTAAATCTCCATTAGCATCATAAATCTTGGCTTTTCTATTCTCAAATTCAACCTTACAGCCAACACTATTCAATTGTGAAACACTTAGAAAATGATAATTTAGTCCTTCTAGATAATAAGCATTGTCACAAATGATCTTATCTGTCAACTTAATTGATCCTTTTCTTTTGATAAGACATGGTGCATCATTCCCAAATCTAACACTATTTCCATTATAATGCATAAGGGAATTGAACTTACTTTTATCTCCAGTCTATTGATCTCAGAATGGTTTTGACATATGTGTGTCAATATACTATCATTTATAAGTTAGAACTTAGTTCATGTCAAGCATAACATGTCAGATAGTGCATGCTGAGTGAGATACTTAGTATGTGTCAAGTAAATAGTTAGTGCTAAGTCACTCAAGTTTTGAGTAGATAGATGATGTTGAGTAATTTAGAAGCTGAGTGATCAATGAATGTCTAGTCATTTAGATGTCCACTTACAACATTGAAGTTATAGTTGATGCCGAGTAGTAGAGACTTCAAGTGTTGAGTAATAAAGTTTTGATATAGTTTCTTGTAATGGCACAAACTACTATGTAAATCATTTTGGAGCTAACTGAAGGATTATTTTGAGATCCTAGATGATAAGAAAAAATCTTAATTAATGATCCCTATGCAGTACATGCAACCAATAAAAAAAAGGGAAGGATTAAGCAAGAATATGGGTGAATCACAATCATTGATTCATACTTAACCCTAAGTCATAAATATCTTCATAAGGAGGATAAACCCTAATACATTAGTATGAGCAAATAAAGAAGTTTGCACATGCAAACTGAGCATTTCATTGTAACTAAGGAGTTGTGATCAAGGAGTTTTGAATTACAGAATTAGTTAGATGAGAATAGAGGAAATGAGTTAGAGGATAGAAAAGATACATCTGATCAAAGGAGGATTAGGGATACATGCAAAGAGATGACCTGTTATCTAGTAGTAGAGTGCTAACCATAGGATCATTATTGAGACATTCTAATAGGTGAATTAGTTAGATTTCTTAAGAGAGTAGTCCTAACAGGTTGTGATAAATCCTTTAATAGGGCTCTTACTTAATTGTGAGTTGAAGTCCTTTAATTAGGCACACTTCTAACAAGGTTTTAAAATCCTTTAATAGGGTAAGATCTAACAATCTTGTAAGCCTTTAATAGGGTAGACCTTTCACAAGGTAGATCATGTTTCATGATCAAACAATTGTAACCATCATTGGATACACTTTACAACTATAGTAGTAAAGATTTGTGGGTGTTATCACACCCCAATTTTACCTTCTCATTGGAGGGTTTCTGGGTAATCATATCTTGTGTCATATGTGTGAATTTCATGCTGTGGATGTACATGCTTAATTTTCTATTTTAGTTTACATGTTAAATTGTGAGATGGATGTGAGGTGAATGATTTTATGGTTGAAGTTTTGGAGTACTGATGTAACCCCCCTATCAGAGTTTACTTTTCCTAATGTATTTTCAACAATTGGTATCAGAGCTTGTTCTCTAGAAAGGAAGACAACTTTGAGGAAAGATCTTGGAAATGGAAGTCTACAAGTTGGGAAAGACTATCAAGAATCATAATATTGAAATTCAACTTGCCCTACATCAGTTGAATGAAGCAAAAGACAATCTAAAGCATTCACTGAAGAGAAGGAAAGATATAGCTATTAAAGAGAATGACACACAGTACAAAGAGATTGACACTACTAGACTATTTATAGAAGGAAACTTTGAAGAATTTGATGAAACAGTTGCATATCTAGTGGAAAAGGATGTAACCCTAATTGAAGAGGTTAGAATCCTAAAGATAGAACAAGAAGTTCAATCAACATTACTTTGTGAAGTGAGTGAACAAAAAAAGAAAGCTATGGAAGAAAAATTCATGATTGAAGATGACAAAAGGATATTGATTGACAGATTGGAAGAGAAGACATCAGAAGTACAAAGAATTTCCAACATGTAATTGGAGACAATGAATCAAGTGATGATTGCTAATCATGAACTAAATGGTAAGGACATTAAGATCACAACCTTGAAATTATAGAATGAACAATTGAGTAATGATCTAAGAAGGGAAAAAGAATTTGTTAAAAGTTTCAATAAACCAAGTGAAGCCATCAAATACTTTGAGAATTTGATGAGATCTCCTAGATCTAATGATGATACTAGTGGATTAGGATTCACAATCAAGCATTGAGGAAGGAGAATAATCTAAGAGTGGTGAACAAAGTAACAAAGGTAACAACTCCAAGCCTACTTATCATAATTGTGGTAAATTAGGTCATACTGCTAATGTTTGTAGGAGCAAGTTTGTAAATCAAAATACTAAGCAAAATTACATGAGTCACTTCCATAAATGCAACAAACAAGGACACTAGGCACATGAATGCAAAACCAAGACCATGAACACACAAATATTTGAAGGATGCTGCTATAAGTGTTAAAAGTATGGACATAAAGCATATGAGTGCAAATCCAAGCCTAAGTGGTCATCAAATAGATAGACAAAGGTAAAACATAATGCCAACTCTTATAATTGGGATTGCAATACTAGGTATAGTTGTTACTATTGTCAAGAGTATGGACATTTCCTAAGAATTGCATAAGAACACATTTAAGAAGTGATTATAATAGATGGTTAAGTTAGACTACATTTTTAGTTGCTTAAAGACTGGTCACATAAGTTGACATTGTCCAACAAGGTCAAAGGCACCAAACAATGAGTTCAACAAAGGCAAAGGAAAGGTTGATGTTGAAGAAGTCAAAGTGTAGATGAAAAAAACATGAAAGAAAAGAGAAGATTGCAATGCAAAATATATAGATGAGGTTACTTCGTCAAATGGATTAGGTGATCACATCACCTCCAACTAAGCAATCAAAAGGTATGTGTGGGATTAATATTCAAATGATACACTATACATATGTTCCAAGGATTCAAGTTCTGAAAATATAATATATATGCATGAAGAGATTTGCAAATTATTGATTAGAACCTGTAAGAAATGTTTAAGTTTTCTCAGTTTTCATATTACTGCCGAGCATGAAAAGTTTCACTATAGTTGCTAAGTGGAATCTAGTTGATGCCAAGCTATCAAATGTGATAGCATTGGTTAAGCTCACTATGGTTTCCAAGTATGATGAAAATTACATGAAAGCCAAGTGAGTTGAAATTTCTATTGGAGCCGAGCTTATAGCTGTGTTAGCACTAAGCATTAATTGCAAATTTTTAAGGGCTATATGATTGATTTTTGACTCATTTGATATCATTCAAATTTGAAGAAAGCAAAAAGAGCTTAAGGAAAATTGAAGAGATCATTCCAAGCATTGAAAAATTGGATTTAACCATTGTTCGACACCATTCATCAAATTTGTGAAGGTATTTATCATTTTTTGAGCTATGCTATTTGAATTTTTGCAAACCTTAGGTAATAGATATGACATCTAGTTCTTCTATTGCTAAGGTTAAAGAGGGAAAGGAAGTCTTGAATGTTCAATTAATCAACAATGAGAATAGACAATTGAATTTTAGAGAAATTCCTAATATTTCATACAAACAAGACCCGTTTGGTGTATTATCTATGATACCACCACAAGTCTTAATGATTCAAGATGTAAGATGTTGTTATACATGCAAGGTAGCAAGCATAGGTGACATGGAGATCATAAACCTATATGATAAATTATGTGAAAATGAAGTGTTGAAGGAGGAAAACAAGGTTATAGAAAGAAAAGGGTTAACCAATGCCCTAGATTTCTCAAATGTTTTTGAGATAGAATAGATAAAAATAGTTTTAAGTAGGATTCATGATAATTCTGTATGGTTAGATGATGGACCTATCAATATCACTAAGAGGATTGTATAGAGGGTAACAAGGTATCAAATCCTAGATAGACCTAAAACTATGAGGAGTGAAGCAAAAGAGGTTATAGAGAAGAGCATAGGGGTAGTATGGAATAAGAGAGGGATGAAAATTAACACCATCACAAATCCCCTAATTGCTTTTGCAGTGAGAGTCATAGCTCAAAAATTCTTTCAATCCACTAGGTTGAACAATGTACCTTGTATAGTTGTTGATTTAGGCTATAAGATAATAAAGATGGATCATACTTATGACCTTGCTTAGTTACAACTATAGTAGTTATCAAAAATCTTGGGATCCATAACAAAAACTAAGAGTGCACAGTGTGAATTTGGATTAATACTTGTTTGCATATTTTTGTATGTGCAAGGAAAATTTCCTTCTTTTGATAAGGTTTCTTGGAAAACCAACAGGTCTATTGCGGTGCAAATAGGTGAATACATTGAACAACTTGGAGAGAATATTGAATCTGTCTTGAAAAGTTATTTTGAAGACTTCAAGAATTCAATGAAGCAAAGGATGAGAATACTAGTGTCACTAGTTGAGAATATTTTCAATGATGTTTTCATTCTAGTTGATGTTGAATTCATATATGTTTAGGCTATGGTACCAAGAGTGAGATGGATAAGGCCTCTAGGTTAAGAGATTAATGTTGATGAGGCATCTGTAGCATTAACAACTTTGCTTGTAGAGGAAGTAGACAAGAAGACTATTGCTTTTGGGAACTATGATGTAGCAAAGTCAAAGATATATATGGACTTGAAGACAACCTCAATTATAAGAAAGAAGAAAAAATTGGTCAAGAAGGTCAAAGATAGATTTGGTGAAGAGGTAGAGGAAGAAGAAGAAGAAGAAGATAATGAAGATGAAGAAGAAGTATTGGCCCAAGCACCACTGGCCATAACTCAAGGTCAAGCTGAAGACCAAGGTGAAGAGGAAGTAGAACTTGATGAAGGTGCTGATGGAGAAGAAGCCAATGAATTACCTATAGCCACAAAGAAGAAGAAGAGGAAAGCTAAAACTCTAGTAGTTAGCAAACCCAAGAAGGTTGTAAAACCTACACAACCTAAGCCTATAGTTCTTGCTACTAGGGCCAACACTAGAGCTACTGCTAAGAAGGCTCAAAAAGTATAAAATCCAAAGGGAAAGAGAGCAAGGACACCAAGTAAAGAAGATGAGTTTGAGAAGAGACCAAGGAGAAAGTATATTTCTCCAGCTGAATTAGATGAGGAGAGGATAAAATCAAATGACAATAACCAATTCAAAGTGGTAAGTCATAGTCCCTCTTCTGATTTGGACAACTTGGGTGAGAATATAAAGAATAATGTTGACTTATGTGGATTTATACATGTTGAGGTTGAAAAACTTGGGAAGATTTACATGAACTAAGTAGAAGAGTCAATATATGCCATTATGGCAACATTTAAGAAGACTCCAATTGAGATTTCCAACTCTATACCCAAGAGTCTATATGAAAAAGTTGAGTAAAAGTGGGAGTATATTCTCACCATAGAAAGACAAATTAGGGAGACTACATTTTCTCAAGTAAAGCCAAATTTGGATAAGGCCACAATAACAAAGCCCCTTAACAACTACAAAGGGAGATTTTCTCCTAAATATAGAGCATTCAATATTTTGTAGAATGACATTGAGGATGTTGTTCAAAAGTCCACTCGAATATGCAAATTAACATATGGATTGAAAACATCTAAGGCAACTGAGTAAACACTTGTTGAGGTAGGTGATGAAAAAGTTGAAAAGAGGTAATAGAGGTTACTAAAGATGAGATTATGAAAGATGGACATGTCAAAGGCACAAAAAAAGATGTAGATACACAGGCAACAACTGAAGATGAACAACAAATAGAAAAGAGTATACCACCACATGTGATAGATATAGATGCAGATAATGACATAGTAAAGATCAAGGATGTTTATGATAATGTCACTCAGAATATAAATCCCCTAACAAAGGAGGATATGAAGAAGATTTTGCTAGACTCCACCACCAAGGCACAACTTTTTAATAATCATGTATAAGTGAGTGCAGATGAAATTGAGAAGGTAGAGATGACATCTATAGGGAGGAAATACTTGACATATCTACAACCCATCAATTTATAGTGGTACAATCTACATTACCCATTTTAGTGTACCAAAGGAAAGAAACAATATTAGAAAATATTAAGACATTGGTGCAAAATGTGTCAGTACAAGTAGTTACTACAAAAGCACATGAAGGGACACAAGTTCAAATAGGTCAAGAAGTTACTCTTGCACCTACACTTCAAACTCAAGGAGATACTAAGATAAAATATCAAGAAAAGGATATGATTGAAGAGTTAGTCTTGACTAAAAAGCTTGAGGAGAAATTAGCAATATAAGCACTGGTTACATTGCTAGAAATTACTACTCCTAGTCAAGCACTTCATAGGCCAAGTGTAGAAACTACACCACTACAATCATTAAGGCCTAGTCCTAGCACATCCAAGGCAGATGAAGTTATATCATATGGTGATGCTAACTTGGATGAAGTGATTTTTTTGCCAAAGTTTTATCTTGCAACAATCACTATTGAATAGATAAGCATACTTCAGGATGCTCTAGCAAGGAAAAAGCACCAAGAACTTCTCAGAAGGGAGCATAGGAAGAAGCAATCATTGCAAGATATTAAGGATATATTTCTTGATGCATTAAGTTTTCCTACACCTAAAGAAGACCAGCCTATTATGGAGTAGTTGGCTAATATAGTGGAGAAGATAAATGACACAAACTTGGAGTCAAATGTAAAACTACTTGATTGGTCTAAGAGAAAATTTTAATATCAAGTGCTATTACACTTAGTCAGGTTGAGTTAGCAACTGAGATTGACAGTGTAAATAAAGTATTAGAGAATATTTTATCACTTTACACTAAGTTGTGTGATGTAAACTTGTTCACACAAGAGGTGAAGAGACACATCAACAACCTAGAAGGAATTTTGTAGACAATTGGCACAACCCTACCCTAATCTCAAACCCAAAGTTAGAAGCATTTCAAAAATTTGATGATCTCCCAAGGTTAATTAGCAATATTGTATGCACAAGATGCAAATATTTAGGCTACACTAATCAACATCTAGTCCATGTTGACCCCATAGATTGAAATATTACATAAGGAGCTAGCCTTTGCAGAAACATTAATGAAGAAAGATCCTCAACTTTCTACACATGAAGGCCTAGTACACCTTGCTACCAAGTTAGCCATCCAAATCAAATCATTAGAGGTAGCTTGTGGTAACTAGGATAAAAATTTAAAGATTATACTTGAAGTCTTTAGAACCTTTTTGGACAAATACACTATACGTGTATAACCCTTTGACATTAGTGTCAAAAAGGGGGAGATAGTATTTTTGGGAGAGAGGATATAGCAATGGGGGAGAATAGATGAATGGGGAAGAAATAGTTGAAAGGAAGAAATAAAGAAAGGGGGAGATAAAACATTTTTGGGGGAGACCAAACAAAGGGGGAGTCAGAGAATCAAAACACAGAAATAGAGCATAGTAGAAATAGATCACAACATAGTTCAACATATTTACTCAGTAGAAGAGTATTTGGTTCAGATTCAAAATAGAACAATCAACTCAAAGGGAGTTAAATGATTTTGAGGTACGATTGATAAGTCAAGTTTTGCAAAATTTTGAAAATTTGAAAATTTGTATATATGCCAAGTAAAGAGTATTTGAGTTATGCTCATAAGTTAAGGTTATTCATGTATGATCAAGTGTTTTTTCCACTCATGTCAAAGGGGAAGATTTTTGATCTTAGAATGGTTTTGACATATGAGTGTCAATATACTGAAGTTATTTATAATTTAGAACTTAGTTCATGTCGAGCATAACATGTCAGATAGTGCATGCCGAGTGAGATACTTAGTATGTGCTAAGTAAATAGTTAGTGCCGAGTCACTCAAGTGCCAAGTAGATAGATGATTTTGAGTGAGCAATGGATACTAAGTCATTTAGATGCTGAGTTACAACATTAAAGTTATAGTTGATGCCAAGCAGTAGAGACTTCAAGTGTTGAGTAATACAATTTTGACATAGTTATCTGTAATGACACAACCTACTATGTAAACTATTTTGGAGCTAACTTAAGGATTATTTTGAGATCCTAGATAATAAGGAAAAATCTTAATTGATGATCCCTATGTAGTAAATGCAACCAATTAGAAAAAGGGAAGGATTAAGTGACAATATAGGTGAATCACAATCATTGATTCATACCCAACCCTAAGTCACAAAGATCTTCATAAGGAGGATAGACCCTAATACATTAGTATGAGTAGAGAGAGAATTTTTCACATGCAAACAAAGCATTTCATTGTGACTAAGGAGTTATAGAATTAGTTAGATGAGAACAAACGAAAGGAGTTAGAGGACATAAGAGATACATCTGATCAAAGGAGGATCAAGGATACATGCAAAGAGATGATCTATTATCTAGCAGCAGAGTGCTAACCATAAGATCATTGTTGAGACATCCTAACAAGTGAATCAGTTGAATCTCTTAAAAGAACAGTCTTAATAGGCTGTGATAAATCCTTTAACAAGGTGCTTACTTAATTTTGAGTTGAAGTCCTTTAATCAAGCAAACTTCTAATAAGGTGTTGAAATATTTTAATAGGGTAAGATCTAACAATCATGTAAGCCTTTAACATGGCATACCTTTCATAGGGTAGATCATGTTTCATAATCAAATAATTGTAACCTTCATTGGATACACTTTACAATTGCAATAGAAAAGATTTGTGGGTGTCATCCCCACCCCAATTTTACCTTCTCATTAGAGGGTTTCTAGGTAATCATATCTTGTGTCATATGTGTGAATGTTTATTTGATTTCATGCTATGGACGTACATGCTTAATTTGGTATTTCAATTTGCATGTTAAATTATGAGATGGATGTGAGGTGAATGATTTTATGGTTAAATTTTTGAAGTACTAATTCACCCCCCCTCTAGAGTTTACTTTTACTATTATATTTCCAACACAGTAATGTGATTGGAATAACCATTGTCGATAATCCATCTATCACTCTTGTTCATAAGATACAAGTGTAGTTGCCTCATCTTCATCAGATTAATCCTTCATTGCAACATAGACAACTTCATCATCATGATCATCTAATTCTTCATTGGATTCCTCTTCAGAAATGTGGTAGGATTTCTTTCCTTGTTCTTGTAGTCTTTGCTATTCTCATCTCTTTTTCTTTTGAACTTGTCTCCATTTCTATTGTTCTTCTTCTCTGGACATCTAGTAGCAATATGAACAACTTCATCAAAATTGAAACATATGATAGATATCTTACCTTTTCATTTTCCCTTGCCTCTATGGAATCTCCTAGGCAACAATGCTTCAAGTTGTTCAACATCTTCCTCATATATGTCACTATCACTACACATATTTGACCTTTTTCTTTTTCTTTATCAGGTTCTTTCAGTGACAACTTAGTTTTGAAAGAAAATTTAACATTCTCAGGTTTGAAGTTATCAAAATTAGAGAGTTCAAAGGTAGCAAGCCTACCTAAAAATCCCTCAAGTGTTAGGTTAGTGCCAAGTACACATCTCAACTCTGGTATGATAGAAACTCTAATAACATAGATGGGTAGAAGTATCCTCAATACTTTGCTCAATATAGTATCAGCATCAATCTTACTAGCAGCTCTTTTGATAGCATTTATAACTTATTTTATTCTAAAATAGCACTAAAAAATGTTCTCATCTTCCTCCATTCTCATTTCAATGAACTTACCTTTGAGACTTTCAGATTTAGCTCTCAAAACAATTGTGTCTCCTCCATAGATGGTCTGAAGTGCATGCCACATCTTCTTTGTAGTATCAAAGTCTTTGATATCATCAAACTCAGAATAACTTAGGGTAGATGCAATCTCCAACATTTCCTGATTGTGCCCTTTCTTCTTTTTCAAATCTTCATTAGTGAGGGCTCCAGTAGGGTCAAAATGTTCAATAGTGATGGTAATTTGTGCATGATCACTAAGTCCTCCTAGGTGTATCTTCATTAAACTTTTCCATGCGAGAAAGTTCTCCTTGTCAAGCTTAGGTATCTCTCTCCTATGCATTTTGATCTTTGACTTATAGTACCTTGAAACTATTTCTCACAAGCAACCAATTCTTTGATACTAATTGTTGGAATAATTTAGAGTAACTGAGAGTGGGGATGAATCAGTTATCCAAGGTCCAAAACTCCCAATTAAACTTTTTAGAGCTTAAAAGAACTCATATATATATATATATATATATCTCCTTATCATGTATCTTGCATGCATCCATCATATCATTTAAAACTTATTTGTAGGTTACTTTCTTAGGTCAAAATCACTTTGTAGAAATCTAGACATGAAACATAACATAATCATTCACACATATGACACAGGTATTTTACATGGAAACCCAATTTAGGAAAAACCACTAGTAACATGCTACTAATTATCACTCTTCTAAAGTGATTCCCTTTGAAAGGCCAACCCTATTAAAGATTGCAATACACACTATTATATGTAACCTGGTAAAGGATTTCAATCACCCTATTAGGAATGAGCCTTGTTTGAGGGCTTTAGGACATTCCATTAGAATTCCACCTGGTTAAAGGATTTTCAAATGACTATTAGGTCAACCTTAATCCAAAGGATTTACCCTAAACCAATACAATTATTAGAGAGTAATGGTAAGGCTTTGATCTGATAATAAATCACAACTCACTTGTAGATTACAGATCTTTGTTTTAGTCCTCCATTTTGCTTGGCTTCATTCACTTCAGCTTTGATAGCTTGTTCACCCTTCAAGCATTTATCCCCTTAAGCTTTCTTTCTTTGCATGCCAATTGTAGACTCTTTCCTTAGGCCACCATATGAATCAACACCCTAGACTCCTTGTCTTCCTTAGGTTCTCACACATGCCAATAGTTGCTTCTAGCTTTGCATTCCCTTATAAAGAGAATTTGGATCTTTTTCCACTTAATCACAATCATCCATTCCAAGGTTAGGTAGGATTCATTGAATATAACCATCTTTCTATTTTTCTCCCTCTAGAAAGTTCCTTCTAAATCCTCTTTGAATTTGCCTCAAAATAGTTTACCTTGAATTTTGTGCCACCAACTCATCAAGCTTATCTTCCACATAGTTCACACAATCCAAGAAATCAACCTTGTCAGCTCATATTCATCAAATTTATGATCAAACTCATAATGTTCTTACTTGACATGAACTAACTTCAGATGCTCAACAGATACTATCTTGCTCAACATCCACTAGCAGTTCACTTGGCACATACTAAAATTTATTGATGCTTGGCATCAACTAAAATTCACTCGACTTACACTAAGTTTAGTTTACTCAGCATTGTCTACAATTCACTCGGCATACGCTAAAATTCAACTTTGCTCGACTCCAACTAATTTTTTGCTTGACTTGCACTAACATTACTTGACACCTACTGTGCATTCTATCAAGCTTTGTAGATACAATTCTTCTTCCTTGTTCTTCTAGACTTAATCAATGTATCCATCCTTTGTAGCCTTAAGTAGATAAACAATCCACTATCTTTTTATTGTCTTAACTGATCTTTATACTTCTTTTACATAACATAATTCAACCTTTCCTCTAGATGCTCTTGTTACCTCATTTGATCAAATCCTCTTCATCAATCAAACAAATGATAGTACTCAAATCATCTAAGCAATTGTCTTACTAGCATGTGACAAGTTTGAAATCATTGACAAAATAATGATTGAAACACATTCTCATACTTGTATCAATCTTTGATCAACACAATTTAGCTGACAATAATCTTGTTGGAGAAATTCTAACTAGGCTAATGGACACAAGACATTTTTTACTTTATCAATCTCATAACAAATGATCTCTAGGGTCACCTTTATATATTAAATAAATAAATAAATAAATGTATTGAAAGAAGAAAAGAATTGCATTTACAATTAGAATAGTTATTCAATAGCAATCAACTATAAACTCACAAGTATGAGTTACAATATAATGGGAAAGTTAAACAATACTTAAAACCATAACATTGCCACCAATAATTGACTATTGGGATGCTGTGAGTAGAATTAACTACTAAAACATATATTACAATAGAGAAAAGACTAGTTAAATTGCTTGAACAAATTGCTCCAATTGGAGAAAACTATAGAGAGAAAAGCCATCATCCACAAATACAAATCCAATGACATCATTGTATGTTGAAAATAGACCAACTGCATCCACTGTCACTTAAAGAGAAAATTAGAAACTAATCAACATAGCAAATAAATATTTGGGACAAAATCATGGAGGAAGCATTGACAACATGTCCTTCAAGGGTGCTTGGAAATCATAACAATGTCTTTAGATTTCTTGAGTTGAACATAGAGATTATGGAGAGTAATAGAAATCTCATAATTATATTCTATAAAGGACTACCCATGAGAAATATGGAGGCTCAAATTGAATAAAATCATGTGGATCTCAATGAGGTGGGGCAACTAGTGTTAGAGAATAAGGCTATACATCTATGATTCCCAATGTTTAATTATCACTTGCTTGCAAACCTATGTGATCAAATTTTGGGCTTTGGATGACCCTACAGGAGCATTTTTCCAAGACCATTTAAAAAAAGAGAGCAAGGAGGGTTGAGAAAAGAGAATACCACAATTGTTTAGAATGAGAGATCACCTTTTGTTAAACACTTCAGCTTGGAATGACTTGATGGTCTTGGATGTTTCAAACAATGCCTTTTATGAAAAATGCCATCGACTTTACCCTATAGTATAGAAGCTTTGTTGATCAATGACATTTCAATAACAAGAACTACTCATCCTATGTTGCAAGGTGGTTGTGTACTACAGATATTAAATCTAGAATAACCATTTGAATGGAATCATCCCTCTAAATATAGCTTGTTGATTTGAATTTTGGGGATAATAAATTTATAGGAAGGATGCCATCCCAATTCATTAATATATGTTAGTTGGAGTCACTATTGATAAGGAATAACAAGGTGACTGGATCACTCCCTCCCTCCATATCAAATTATCCAAAATTGATTATTTTGGGTGTTGGACAAAATATATTGATAGGTTAGATACCAAATTCAATAGGAAATAATTTGAAGCTTCCAATGATGGCAATGAGGAGGAATTATTTTGATGGTAGTATTCCTTTTGAAATTGTGCAGTTGAAATACCTTCAAATTTTGAACCTTTCTTCAAATCACCTATTAAGGCCTATACTAGATGGAATTTTCAATTTACAAGCAATGATGGTAGAACCAAATCAATAATTTAGCTAAATTTCAATATTTAGATATATTAATTCAACACCCATATGCCCAATACATGTATAAGAATGGATTCTAAAGATAGAGATGAGGACTATGCATATAGATTTTCCAACATGACATGTATTGATCTCTGAAACAATCAATTGAATGGGGATATTACTTTTCCCTTGAGAAAGTTGAAGGGGTTGAAGGTGTTCAAAATTTCTATGAGCAATCTTAATGGTGTCATTAAAAATGCTATTGTACACTTGAGTTGGTTGAAATCATTAGACTTTTCAAGAAATAACTTCTTAGGACACATCATAGATCTTGGTTCTTTGAGCTATATGGGAGCCCTCAACCTTTCCAACAAAAATCTTTGAGGGGGTATACCACAAGGAGGATAGATGACAACAATCACTAATTTATCATATTTAAATAATCAAAACTTATGGGGATGTCCATTTGAAAAGAAATGTTAATGGCTATAATTCACTCAAACTCCTATTTTTGCATTAGTTAATGAAGAAAAGAACAACAAAGAAAAATTGTGGTATGGAATTGGAGCTGGACTATCATATAGAGTAGATTTCACATTAGTGGTGACATTTGTTGTATTGAGAAGGAAATGGGGACGTACATAATTCAAGAGAGTTGACTTAGTCTTGAAATTATTTTCCCCTCAATTTCACAATTTCACAATAGGAAATTTTATATTTTCTAATGATGTTAATCAATATAAATATATTGAACTTTTTTGAAGGTTTTCAATTGATTATTTTAAATTACATATATCTATTTATTTTTTAGTTACTTATTTTATAGAGATTAGAATTATTGTAAGGATAAAATTCTTGTACATGAAATAATTTACAACATAGTGGCATTATTACTTCTATGGAAAATCATGTTGTCATTAGTGTAAAATAGTTAGTGATGAAGGTAGAAGGTATTGGTTGGTGAACATTATTACTAAGCCATAGTATATTGACTGAGCTAAGAGAAGAAAAAAGTGTAAGTATGATGCAGTTATATCGAGCATAGTATATACCAAGCAATTTTATACACACTAAGCATAAATCTTACCAAAAAATTCATGTTTAACCAAGTCAGAAGGACACCAAGTTACATCATTCATACTGAGCTAAATAAAGTATCCATTGAGCTATCAAGGAAGCACATAAATGTTTGGAATGACACAAAATCTTATGTGTAATAATTCCACTGAGCTAGAATAGATATTTGTATATATCAAGGAAATTATTTGGTAATATTCATTGGTAAATGTAATTTGATCATTTATAATTTCAAGGCAAAATGGAGGATAATAAAAGAGGATAAATGAAAAGAAAGGAAAAAGGGTGATTCTACATTGTTGATTTAGATCAAGAGTGAATTCCAAAACATTCCTAAACCTTAATTAGGTCAATTATTGAAAGAGGCTAAATATATTATCTAAGGACCTACAAGGAACAATTTAATGTCATTACTGCTGCAAATACTATTGTTGATAAAGTTTTTTGCTATGATATGGTTGTACTAGATGTTTAAGGAGGAAGTTCTACTGCAAATAATAGAATCAAGAAGCATAAGGAAGGATTTGATGTACTAGTTATTAGAGGTGATAAATCATTGAGTAGAAGAGGAATTTGAACAAGAAAAGTGAGTTGCTAATATACAGATTAGTTTCATTGCTATTTTCTTATCATTGTAGCAATTAAATCCTTTAACAAGGCATACTTAACAATATAGTTATAAATATCTTAAAAAAGTACACACATTTTTATCATGTTGTAAAATCCTTGACAAATGTATATCTTTATAGATTTGATTTTATTACTCCTAATTGAGTAAGTAACAAGAATTGACAAACATTGTAGACTTAAAAAGGCAACCTTATATCCACAATTTTCCCTCTAACCATGAGTTTTTCTGTGATCAAATCATTGTGTTATGTTTTGTGTTAATAGATTTATGTTTACAGGCATTTGTTGAAATAGATTAGTTACATTTACTTTAATTTTAGTATTGAAGTAATGTATATGAATGTCTATTGAGTGAATAAAATACAAAGGGATAATAAGATTTGAAAGGGTATAAAAGTTTTAGAGAATACTATTCATCCCCCTCCCTCTCAACATCCTACCTTTCCTAAATAATCCAACAATGGGTATCCGAGCTATTTCTCTTATTAAGGGGTTTTACCACCTCAGAGAAAAGATTCAAGATATGGAAAGGTATAGGATCGTCAAGATTATTGAGTATCATAATATGGATCTAAAGATGGCCTTGAATCAAATCAATTAGGTGAAGGAGAAACTGAAGCAGCTATTGAATAAGAGGAAGAAAATTTCCCAATAGATGAATGACACAACTTATTAGGAAGAAGTGATTGAGGACCTATCAGATGGAAACATGTTTGATAAATCTAATGTTTCCATAATAGATTTGATGGAGAAAATCATAACCTTACCAAGCAGATGAAATCACTAAAGAGAGAGCAAGAAGTGCAATCTACAAGGATGTGGTAAGTACTAGAACAAAAGAGAGAAGCTAAGGATGAGAAAAGAATGAGTGAAAAGGATAAGAGAAATTTTACTACAAGAATGGATGCTAAGGATGAAGAATTTATGAGGTTAACTCATAACTATTATGATAAGATAAATTAGTTACTTAGTGCAAACCATAATATTGGCAAAAAGAAGGAGGAAATTGTTAAACTGAGAAGTGAGATGAATAGTGAAAGAAGAGAAAGACATCAATGAGAGGATGAAGAGATCATAGGAAAGTATAAGAAAATTGGATGAACAAGTAAGAGGGAAGAGGCAACTAAGAGATATTTCAGGATTGGGCTATATCAAGAATTCTATTATCAAGCAAGGAGAATCATGTAAGGAAGATGGACAAAGGAGTGTATATACCAATTTTACTCCTAAATTTGATGGTTATTATTACAACTACAATAAGTATGATCATCAAGTATGAATGAAGATCCAAGTTTGATCAATCTCTTAGGAAATATGAGTTTGATGGGTATTGTTATACCTATAATAAGTTTGGACACAAGTCACATAATTGTAAATCTCAAAGGAAGTCTAGTTGGGTACTTAACAAGCAAGATAATATTGTTAATTAGTATTACAACACAAAAATTAATTGCACTGCATGTGGAAAATAAGGTCACATTGCTACTAACTATATGAGACTTTAGTTTGGAGAAAGACCTATAAATTGGAGGATTACTGGGATGGCATGTCATCACTATCATAAGGTTGGTCATTTGAGTAGAGACTATAGGTATCGGGTATCAACACCTAAGTAGGAAGATATTAAAGGAAAAGGAAAAGTGAATGTTGATGAGATTCATGATTAGATGGGTAAGACTTGGAAAAATAAGAAATAAGAGATTAGATCATCAAATTCTTTAGTCAGTGGTACCTCATCTAATGGATTAGGTTAAATCCTGCAAAGAGGTATGGAACTATATTAGTAATTGCCATATCTTGCATCAGTTCCTTAAATTAATTAAATGAAGTCCATATTAGCATAATGTATGATGCAATAGGAAAAATCATGTGATGTTGGTGTTGGAATATCTTAATGGAAAGAATGCTTTTGAGAGGGGGGGGTGAATGAGAAGTACTAGCTTCTAACCTATTTTTCACAAATCCTTAATAACATAATATTGAAATGTACATGCATGCATATCAACATTAGGCAATTATGATAAACACATGAGCATCACCACATAACACTAGAAATTTTGGTAACCTAGAAACCCTCTAGGAATAAGAATGTAAAACTGGGATGGGGATGATACCCGTAGAAATTAATGTAGCAATAATGTTTAACCACTTCTGATGGTCTGTCCTATTAAAGGCCTGCTCTATTAAAGACTTTACACTGTATCAATAGTGACCTGGTTAAAGGATTTACAAACACTTTGCAAGAAGTGTTACCCTGTTAAAGGATTTAATCACCTATTTAAAGGATCTACAAAATAGCTGTTAAGCTAACCTATCACCATAGGGTTTCCTTTCTAATATAGTTGCTAGAGAGTATTAGGTATAATAAACCTAATAGTTTACAATCCTTTGATTGCTAAATATAGGCACTTGATCTTCTTTCTCTGATCTTGATCCTTTGAGATCTGATATTCTTCACTCTGAAAATAGTTTCCCTTACATATCTTTGTCCCTCTTCATATAATGAGACTTAGTCTTCCTTATAAAGACATTCAAAGACTTAGGGTTAGATGTGGATCTATGATCCATATTGAATCTTTGTTTCTCGCTCATTCCTTGCAATTTTATTATTGGTTGCATGCCTTCTCCATTTTTCTTATTGGCTGCATGTAGATTGCATAGGAAATATAAAAGATTTGATCTTATCATTTAATCCTTTGAGATTCATCATATGTCGGCCATGAAAATGGTTTATATCTACATTTGTAAAGTTACAGACTCATATGTGTATTCTGTGTTACTTGACACTTACTGATCCAAATGCTCGGCACATGTAACAAATTGGCTTACTTGACTCCTGTTGCATTTCTGTATTGCTCGGCATCATCTGTGACTCGACACTCAAATATCACTCGGCACTTGTATCATGCTCGGCACCTAAAGTCATTAGGTACTTGATCTTTACTCGACACCTGATCTTTACTCGGCACCTGAAGGCTACTCAACACCTGAAGATCACTCAACTCATGTTGTGGCTCAACATACATAGTGTGCTTGGCTCCAATGTAGAAAATGGTTAAGTGTGATGGCACTCAAATGTCAAAACCATTTCGAGATTAAAAATCTCCCCCTTTGACATGAGTGACAAAAACGCTTAAATGACCTTATGAGTACATTTAGGTTTTTTTAAAACCTTGATCAAATTTTGTAATATACAATATATACCTCAAAATTTTTGTAACTCCCCCTGAGTTGATTGTGCCATTATCTATGCTATCTTGGTATCAAAAATTTTATGCTGTATATCATGCTCCCCTTTTATCTATCTTCCCCTATTAACTTCCCCTTTAATATTTTCTCCCCATCTCATCTTGTCTCCCCCTTTTCATCTTGTCTCCCACTTTTTGATACTTATGTCAAAGGGTTTTAAGGGTTAAGACCATATTTTGCCAAAAATGTGCTGTTTACCTCCATAATCATCTTGAGAGTTGCATTCCAATTATGCAAAGCAATTTCTAATCACTTGTGCTAGATGGCAGTCTCTGCAACAAGGTGAATAAGTCCTTTTGAAGTAGAAAGATTAGGATCTTTCTTGAGAATAGTTTCAACATAGACCTGTTCTTTATGAAGTACTTCTAAGTGTGGGGTAATGGAAGATTGGAGCTGTATTAGTTTTGCCTTGATGGTGGCCTCTTCTACTATTAATATAGCTATTTCTTTTTGAGTGTGAAGTGTTTGGGAAAAATGCTTCTCACTTTGAGCTGGATCTTTGGGTAGTTGCATGCTTGAAATATTCAAATTCCTCTCCAGGCTCATTATATTTTGGCTAGTTTCCTATGTGAAGTATGAAAAGTCACACAACTTTGTGTACAATGAGAATATATTCTCAAGTACCTTTTTCACTTTGTCTATTACCTTTGCCAATTTAATATGTGAAAGTGCTATTTCACTAGATATTTTCTCATTAACTTTCCCTTGAAATTTTCTTTCAGACCATTCCATAAGTTTTGCATTTGTCTCTTGGTCTGCATTTGTCACCTGGTCAACAATATCTGATAATTGTTTCATGATATGCTTGGACTCATCTGGTGACTGAATACTGAAAGCATCTATAAATATGTCTTTAATTTCATGTAAAGTTTGTTTTTGTTGATACTCCTTCATGAGTATCTCTTGCCTCTTTCTTCTATTTAATGCTTCCTACACCTCATTGATTTGATTAATGTTTATTGTTTTTGAGTCATAACTTGGTATGACTATCTCCTCATCTAGTTCAGGGTCTCCATAGTGAAGTACCCTTGCAACTTTTGTAGAGCTTGATCTTGGTGCTGATATTTGTAATGGATTTTGTGAAGGAGTCCTTGAGGTAGGCAAATTTATCAATGTTTGTATTGCCTCCTGCTCTTTAGGGGTTTCCTCTGTTTTCTCCTCCTGCTATCTACCTTGATCAATTATTATAATTTTAGGAAGTACACCTTGAGTTTGTGCTGTAGGATCAGATGTAATAGTCTGTCCTATTTGTTCTATTTCTTTGCCTACTACTGCACCCAGCTTTTGTATTGTTGTGTCAACTATGCCTAATGAAACAACTATTGGCATTTGAAGTTGACCACTAGTAGTTGTAGAGATGATGGAAGGTGGTTCTTGTGTATTCACCTTATCTCTAATTGTGTTTTCTACTAGTTTTTGTAATTCATCCATACTGACCAATACTAGATCTACACATAATCTTGCTTGTTGCATGGATTGGTCAAGGATTCTTTTGAGATCTTCTATAGTTAATGGATTGATGTTCTGAGCAAAAGTGTCAGGAACATCTTGTACTATTATAGTTTCTATAGGTGTGATGGGTACATGAGGAGGGCTAGAAGGTGGCAATTGTGTGTCTTGCACACTCTAGTCATGTTGCTACTCTTGCTTAGCTGTTGTCGTTTCATCTTGCTTTAGTGTCTCCTCCTCTATTTCTTTCTTTTCTTCTTCCTTCTTTTCTTCTCTACCTTGCTCTACTTCTCTCTTCTCTTCTCTCCTTTTTATTCTTTCTTCTAGTGGAGCAGTAGCTTCTTCCTTGTATTCTTCTTCAAGAAAATCTTCAATCTTTTTGTACAAATTCTTCCATGATTTTGTTGTTCTTTGTACAATTTCTTCCATTTTGTTTTGGAGAATGAAGAATGCCCTATACTTAGGTGTAAACCTAGCATTATGCCTTTTGACTGCTTTCTCTATTTGCTTCTTATTCAAATCAGGCAGTATGCTTGCTAAGGTTGATTCTCTCATCTCCTTCTCCATTTTCAAACAAAAATGCCATCTGTCTTCTACAATTTTAGACAGTTCATTTGGTAATTGTCCATCTAGTTCAAGAGGAGTATACTTGAATTGTACCATCATTCCATACACTGATTTTTCTATTCTATTTTGTTCATCTTTAGTGAACTTATTGAAATCAACTTTATTTATGTTGCTTAAATCTCCATTTACAATCTTTTTACATAATCTATCAATTGAAAAATGGCTTACCTTTTCAGATTGATCTTCTTCATCAGTATTAGGCTGAGCCACATATTTTCTTCTTTTCCTTGGCTCTTCCTATGTCTTCTTGATTTTTTTATTTCTTATGGCTTCCTCTTTAGCTTTTTGTGTGGAGGCCCTTGTTGCAGCTTTGGTTGTTGGCTTTTGGGGTGATGGCATGGTAGTTTTCTTTGGTGTGGGCTGAGCTGGAGGCTGTTCAGTTGCCTTTCTCTTCTTTGGCTCAGCTTGGATTGGTGCTTCCTTGGCTTCTTCTTCCTCAACACCTTCCTCCTTATCTTCTCCTAGGCCTTGAGTTAATTCTATTGGGCCTTGTTCTTGTTCATCCTCATCATCATCATTGTCATCATCTTCTTCTTCCTTAGCTTCAACCTCTATTCGTTCACCAAATTTCTTCTTAATTTTCTTCATCAATTTATCTTTCTTTTTCAATGTGGAGGCAGTTTTTAATTCCATATTTATCTTTGACCTTACCACATCATAAGTGCCAAAGTGTGGGGCACTCTTATCTGTCTCTTCTGCCAATAATGTAGTTATGGCTCCAGATGCTTCATCTATGTTAATCTCATAACCAAATGGCCTTAGCCATCTCACCCTTGGAATTGCTACTTGGATATAGGTGAAGTCAATATCAACTAAGAATCATATATTAGTAATATGTTTTTCCACTAAAGAAACTAGTATTCTCACCCTTTGCTTCATTGATTTCTTGAAATCCTCAAAATAGCTTGTCATCAGGGTATCAAAATTATCTCCCATTTGTTCTATATATTCATTTATTTGAGATATGATAGTTCTATCACTTCTCCATGTAACTTTTCCAAAAGAGGGAAATTCATTTTGAACATAAAAGAATACACAAACTAGAATTGCTCCAAATTTACATTGAGCACCCCTTGTCCTTCTTATGGCTGCTAGATTTTCATTAATTTGTTGTAGTTGCAGTTCTACAAGATCATAAGTATGATCCTTTTTCACCAGTTTGTAGCCTACATCTACTGCAATACATGGCACACTATTGAGCCTACTGGATTGGTAGAATTTGTGGGCAATAACTCTAACAACAAACTCAACTAGAGGATCCTGAATGGTATGAATAGTCATTCCTCTTTTGTTCCACTGAGCACCTATGTTCTTTTCTATAACCTCCTTGGATTCACTTCTCAAGGTCTTGTGCCAATCTAGGGTAGGATATCCAGTTACCTTATGAATGATTCTTTTTGTGATTTTGACAGGGACATCTTCTAACCACAAACTACCATCATGAATTTTGCTCAACACAAGTCTAATCCATTCTGTTTTAAATACGGTAGGAAAACTCAAAACTCGTGTTAAACCCTTCTTTTCAGAAATCTTGTATTCATCTTTCAAGACTCCATCGACACATAGCTTTGCATAGGCTTCTCTTATTTCCATGTCTCCTATGGATCCTATCTTGCAATTATAGCATCTCCTTACTTCTTGAACCATAACAACATTTGGGGATATGCAAGAAAGGGCTCTGACAAGATTATTTTTGTATGCAACTTTAGGATAGGGGGAAAATTAGGCTGCCTAACTTCATTAGATACTAATTGGACTTCAAACGTCTCTTTGTCCTGGGTTGTCTTAGAACTTGAAGCCATTTGCGAAAACTAGGGTTTCCTTTTTACAGAAATATGAAACTACGTTGCTCGGCACAAATGGAAAATACCTCAAGATCGATGAAAACACATTTTAAGGGGTTGCAATTTGCTTGGAATGTTGGATTCACTATTATGAAGTCACTCTACTCTCTTTCTCTTCTTTGCTTCTTGATTGCGATGAAGAAAAATGATTGAAATCATGATAATATACCCTATTTCCATTGCATTAAATGCTCAACTACAAACTCAGCTTTTGAAGGATTTTGGACATTACTCAGCTTGCACTACATTTCCACTTCACTCGGCTTCCATAGGAGTTACTTAACTCAGCATTAGCTATCAACTCGGTTGCTGTTAGGAACTCGGCATGTATTGGAGTTTTACTTGGCATCCAAAGATAGCTCTGCATCATCATTTAACATTTTTTCTTGGCATCTTGTTTCATGCATATTTCTACTTTGCATTGCTTCTTCATGGTTTAGGGCTGATGTATGATACTTTCTTATATGTGTCAGCCCTGTAGTCTCTTTCTTGTGTTTAATTGAATGAGAAATGATCACTTGACCTTGTGGGTGAAGTGACCCTTTCATTGGATGAACTTGATTCATTCTTTTTCTGCCATGTTTTCTTCATGTCTGTTCTTATGTGTTTCACATCAATCTTTTTTTTTTTTTTCCCTTGTTTACTTCAATCTTTGGTGCCTTTGACCTTGTAGGATAGTTTCTATTGATATGACTAGTTTTCAGGCAATTGAAACATGTGGTTTGGTTTAACCATCTTTTATAGTCCCCTTTGAAATGTGTTCTTATGTAGTTCTTGGGTATATGTCCATATTCCTGACAATAATGACAGCTATACCTAGTGTTGTAATCCCAATGGTACTAACTTTCATTTCCTTTTGTTTTTGCTAGTTGATTTGATGCCCACATAGGCTTTGATCTGCATTCAAATGCTCTATGTCCATACTTCTTACAATTATGACAATGTCCATCAAATCTTTGTGTCCTTGTGACTTTGGATTTGCAATCTTGTGTCATATGTCCTTGCATGTTGCACTTGTGACAGTAACTCTTGCTCTTGGGTGTGTTTTGCTGATTAAATCTTCTACTCGTACAAATATTAGCAGTATGCCCCTTTTTATTCAGTAATGACAAATGGGTTTAGGAACCTTACCTTTTTCACCTTTTTGCTCAACATTCTTTGATGATTCCCCAATTTCAGTGCTGTTGTATCCAAGTCCTAATGTATCATGGGTTGATCTTGGAAATTTCATCAACTGTTCAAAGTACTTGATGGCTTCACTTGACTTGTTTAGCTTCTTTGCTACCTGTTTTTCTCTATTCAATTCATTCACTATTTGTTCATTCTGCATCTTCAGAGTAGAGATCTCAATATCTTTCATATTGAGTTCATGATGAAGGTTCATCATTTGGGCAAGTGTATCCATCTACATGTTTGACATCCTTGTTAATTCAGTACATTTTTCTTCAAGTCTGTTTGCAAGATTTCTTTTGTCATTTTCCATCATGACTCTATCCTCAACTGCTCTTTTCTTCTGTTCAGTAATTTCACATAACATTATGGCCCGTTATTCATTTTCCATCTTGAGAGATCTTATCTCTTTTGCTTGAACTTTGTTTTTTTGCATTAGTTTTGCTATTGCTGCATCAAACTCTTTAGTGTCTCCATTGGCAAATAGTTTTGTGGTATCAATCTCCTTGTAGTTTATATCATTTTTAGCTATGGCTATATCCTTTCTTCTTTTCAAGGATTTTCTCAGTTCCTCCCTTGCTTCCTCTACTTTGTGTAGAGCCAGTTGTACATCAATCACTTGATTGCCAATAATCTTTCCAAGTTTGAAGACTTCCATATTCAGATCTTTTCCTCCAAGTTGTTAGACTTCTTCTTGTGAGAACCTTGTAGCTTTGATACCAATTGTTGGAATATCTTAACGGAAAGAATGCTTCTGAGAGGGGGGGGGGTGAATCAGAAGTACTAACTTCTAACCTATTTTTCACAAATCCTTAATGACATAATATTGAAATGTACATGCATGCATATCAACATTAGGAAATTATGATAAAGACATGAGCATCACCACATAACACTAGAAATTTTGGTAACCCAGAAACCCTCCAAGAATAAGAAGGTAAAACTGGGGTGGGGATGATACCTACAAAAATTATTGCAACAATAATGTTTAACCACTTCTGATGGTCTTCCCTATTAAAGGCCTGCCCTATTAAAGGCTTTACACTGTATCAATAGTGACCTAGTTAAAGGATTTACAAACACTTTACAAGAAGTGTTACATGTTAAAGGATTTAATCACCTATTTAAAGGATCTACAAAATAGTTGTTAAGCTAACTTATCACCATAGGTTTCCTTTCTAATATAGTTGCTAGAGAGTATTAGGTATAATCAACCTGATAGTTTACAATCCTTTGATTGCTGAACACAAGCACTTGATCTGCTTTCTTTGATCTTGATCCTCTGAGATTTGATATTCTTCATTCTGAAAAATAGTTTCCCTTACATATCTTTGTCCCTCTTAATACAATGAGACTTAGTCTTCTTTATAAATACATTTGAAGACTTAGGGTTAGATGTGGATCTATGATCCATATTGAATCTTTGTTTCCCGCTCATTCCTTGCAATTTTATTATTGGTTGCACACCTTCTCCATTTTTCTTATTGGATGCATGTAGATTGCATAGGAAATATAAAAGATTTGATCTTATCATTTAATCCTTTGGGATTTTTCATATGTCGGCCATGAAAATGGTTTATATCTGCATTTGTAAAGTTACAGACTCATTTGTGTATTCTGTGTTACTCGACACTTATTGATCCTGATGCTTGGCACATGTAACAAACTGGCTTACTTAGCTCCTGTTGCATTTTTGTATTGCTCGGCATCGTCTGTGACTTGGCACTCAAATATCACTTGGCAATTGTATCTTGTTTAGCACCTAAAGTCATTTGGCACTTGATCTTTACTTGGCACCTGATCTTTATTCAACACCTGATCTTTACTTGACACCTGATCTTTACTTAGCACCTAAAGATCACTTGGTACTTGTTGGATTTCCTGACTCGGCTCATGTTGTGGCTCGGCATACATAGTGTGCTCGGCTCTAATGTAGAAAATGTTTAAGTGTGATGGCACTCAAATGTCAAAACCATTTCAAGACTAACAGTTGGAAGTTACCATAGTCAGTGAGTTACACTAAGAAGAGTAGTAAGTGGAAGTTGAGCATTGATCGAGCCAGTGAAGTAGATGGTATGCTTACTATGTTAACCAAGTTGGAGAGGAAAAGCATATTTTAACTGAGTATTTTTTGGAGACTAAGTGAAGAATGGAAAGAGATGATGTTAACTGAGGTTATGGTATGGAGCATCTATTATTCCTTGGTAAATGTTAAAGACAAATTTATTATTTAATGGGGTTTGAACTATTCATTTATTCACACTATGTTTATGAGTTTGCAAAGCGATTTGAGAAAAATTGAGCAACTTGTACACATTATTGATTTTAGAGCTTGAGTTTGTGAATTTGATTGATAATTTTGATGTGGAGGTGAATTTGGTGTGAAGGAAGAGAAAACCTAGTGAATTTTAAGGTATTCATCTAAACCCTAGTTTGTGAAACAACATCAAGTTCTACAGTAATTAAGACTAGCAAGGTTAGCAAGGTAAATTTGATTCGAAATGAAAACTGTGAAGAGCCAAAATACCACCTAAATCTTGAGGTTGCTACAAAAATTGACAAGTGTGGAGCACTATCGTTAATTTATCTAAGGGTTTTATTGGTTCAAGATGTTCGTGTGTTCTACCACTACAAAATTGGTGAGGTAGGTGATTATGAGTTGCAAGAGACTTACAAGAAATTGTGCAAGGATGGAAAATTGAAGGAAAATCATAACCATTTGGAAATGAAAGGGTTAACTCACATTCTAGATTTCCCTAAGGTTTTCAAAGAAGTCTAGATGTGTATTATTTTAAGTAGGGTTCATAATATGAAAATCTAGTTAGATGAACCAATAAAAATATAGAGATGTTGTTCGCATGGTTACCGTGTATTCTATAACTGAGAGAGTCAAAAGAATTAGAGTTTATTGAAGAAGGAAATTAAAGCTAATAGTGGAGGTGAGTGGGATAGAAGAGGACTCAAAGTTGTATCCATTTCAAACCCTAAGATGAGATTTGATATGTATGCTATTTTTTATCAATCTAGCAGACCTAACAATGTACCATGTGGAGCTGTGGATTTGGCATATAAAATTATGAAGAAATGATATAAGCTTGATTTTGCCGAGCTATAATTGAAAAAAATAGTAGAAAACATGAAGACTATTAGAGTTGCAAAGATCAAAACTTGCAAATTTGGTTTGTTATCGATATATATATATATATATATATATATATATATATATATATATATATATATATATATATATATATATATATATATATATATATATATATATATGAAAAACTATTTCCCCACAAGTAGAAGTGTTAATTAGGATGTGATATATATATATATATATATATATATATATATATGAAAAACTATTTCCCCACAAGTAGAAGTGTTAATTAGGATGTGAAAAGACCTATGATTTACTAGATTAATGAATATATTGAGAGGTTAGGAGATAAATTTAAAGTGTATTATTTTCTTATTTCAATGAATTTAAAGAGAGAATTCATAAGACGCATATGATTCCACCTCAATTGGTTGAAAAATATTGTGACGATATATGATTTCTTCTTGATACTAACTACACTTTGGTTCAAGCTATAAATCCAAGGGTTACTTGGCTAGAACCCATGGAATATGAAGCATTACTTAATGAACCTATGAATAAGTTGACCAAACCTTTTGGCACTTATGAGAAAGCTAAGGAGTGAATCAAACCTTATATCAATGCCCCTAGAGCTAAAAGGAAAACCAACTTAATGATAGATACTTAAGAAGGTGCACTTGTTGTAATGTGGAGCCTAATCATACTCGGAGGTTTATTCAATGTAGTTTTCTCTCCATATTGTTTCTATGGGGGTTTGGGGGTACCATGCCCAAGATGAGGTCAAGGGGTAGTGCTCTTGTAGGGTCTTGGGGTAGCACCCCAGGTGTGCTCCCTATTACAGTATAGGGTGGGGTCAAGGGCAATACCCCCACGAGGGTTTTGGGCGGCAGTACCCCCAAAGCCAAAAATGACCTTATATTGTAAAAGGTGTCTGCTCCTATTTTCCTATTGGATGACTTATTCTGGCCCTAATTTTTAAGTGGTAAAATCTTGTATAAAAATACTTAGGGTTAGGGATTTTATAATGTAATGGTGATATTGTAGCTTCTTGCAAAAGTATTGAGTTGTAAGGGATTGTAGATTGTAATCACTCGATAATAATAATATTGGACTTGCTATTGGTGGACCTAGCCCAAGGATTGGGTGAACCACCCTAAATCTTGGTGTCTTGTGTTCTTTTATGTGTGATCTAATTATTTTCTAATATTGGTTATATTTGAATATAACTGTTATTTCTATTTGAGGTTAATCCTAACGACCCAGGGGATATTTTTCATCAAAATTTGAAGTATTTGCAAAACTCCAACAATCGACATTAGATTGAAGTCCTCAAAATTTTGGACCCAAAGCAACTTGAATAGGTGAAAAAGGAGTTCGTACGCTCAAGTTATGGCTAGTCAAAGTTGCGTCAAACTCTGGACTAGATGTCATAAAAAAGGAAAAATTTGAAACCCTTCAAAATCAATCAAAGTTGGCATCAAACTGAAGGGTTCATCGAGAGTTTTCCAACGATCATTTCATCAAAATAAGAGCCTAGATGTAAAAGTTATGCCCGGTCAAAGACGTGGTCAAATAGGCATATCAGGGGTGGACCAAAAATAGGTGTGAAATTTTGACCATCACCAAATTGGTTGAAAATGGCATCAAAGTCAAGGTCTGATCGAGAGCTTTCCAAAAATGTTCGTTCTGTCAAAAATAGAGCCCGTATGCAAAAGTTATGCTTGGTCAAAGTTGGTTGACTAAAATGACCGATGACATGGCAAGTCCATACGATGATGTCAGCCAACCAATCAATAGTTGACACATGGTATTACATGGCAAAAAAATATGGTGCCACATATATGGCAAAGAAGCCTACATAGCACATTGGGGTGATGTCAACAGTGTACACATGGCGTGTCAGTGGTGCCCACATGGTAGAAGGAGAAGCCCATATTCATTCTACCAAAATTTCATTTTGGTGGCTGGTGGATTTGAACTCATGAGTCTTGGTCAATGACCGATGGTCATTGTGCCACCGGTGAACTTCAAAACATATGTGGCGCCAATCCTATTTGAAGTTATCTTGCTAGAAATTGGTAATAAAGACTGCCAGCGGGGTTGGAACCCATGACCTATCTAAAATTGAATGGTCCATTGCACTATTGTAGTGCTTTGATATACATTTTATGTAGTTTTTATTTAAACCTTAAGAAACTGCCAACCAACCTATTTTAAATAGGTTCTTTGTTAAGTGGTTAAGATTTTATCCCTTGAAAATAGTGAAATGCCAAATTTATTATTGGCCAAGAGGTAATTTGAAGACCTATTTTGTTATAAGGCCTATTTTTACAAAAAAATATTTAAGCATATTTTAGGCAAATAATTTGTATTAAAAGGGGGGGAATTTTTTTCTTAGGGACACATTCCAAAAAGGTCATTCCAGATAAGAGACCATTCTGTACATCTTGATTTCCTGTTCATTCTGATTTTGTGGACATTCTAGGAAGGAGGAGATAATTCTAGAGGAGATTTTTGGAGAGAATTTTTGAGTGCCACTCCATGATGTTGATGTTTTGAGTCTGCAGTCAAACCTTTTTTCAGGCAAATTCTTCCTGGCTCTTCAAAGACTAGTCTTGCACCTTAGGAGCTTGTTACAAGATAATTTCTAGTCAAAATTTGTGTAAGGACTTTGTGGATGGACTATAGCATGTTGTAATCAACTTTTAGAACATCATTTATACATCAGTCACTCAGTTGAGCTAGACCTAGAGACATAGTCCACTTAGCCAGATGAACTTTGAAATCAAATCGATTCTCTCTCTTTCTCTTCTCTGTGTGCTTATATGTGCTTTTAGTTTTACTTAACTATCATTTAAGTTCTTATTCCACATTGAACTAAATTGAAGTGGTTAAGTAAATTGGCATAAAGCTTAGAGTTTTAATGCACTACACTAGTACATTGGGTTTTAGAATACTCAGTTTCTTTGTATTTACCTTTCATCTGGTTCATGTCATTCTTAATGTTTAATCTATTTTTAGTTAAACATTAGACATTAAGTATTTGTATACCTTTATGCATTTTCACTAGTATATAATTGCCTAGATCCTAATCAAATCAAGTTCAGTATTAGAGCCTAGTTTGGCAAGTTGTATACGAAGTGATTGTAGGTGTATTCTTCACAATGGCACCAAAAAAGGAGGAATTGACTCCAGCTATGATGGTGAGTATTCATTCAATCATAGAGAAAGTGGAACTACTCATTCAAGATCATCGAGAAGAAGATGATAGAATCTAGGAATTTGAAGAAGCTAATCACCAGCTTTGATTAGAGAATGCAAATCTTTGAAGGCTTCTAGAGGAGGCTAATAAGGAAAAGAAAAGCCTGCATGAGATGTTCCAAAGGGATCATAGTGGAAGAATTCCTCTTCATTTAGAAAGTTTTGGCACGTGGGCATTGAGCCCATGATCAGAAGGGACTTCTTCATACTCTCCACTCACACCTCCTGAAGTATGTCTACATCATCAGCTGTAAAGTCTTTGCCGAAGCAAGAATTCCCTTGTGGCCATGGAAGATGGGCATTATGGCTCAAAGGAGAATGCAATCCATCATGCTTTTTGTGAACAATTGGAGTAGCTGAGACCATTTCAAGCCCCTACCAACCATAGTGGTTGGATAGAGGCATCTTCTACATTAGAATAGAAGCAAGAACCTAAGAATCACTCCATTGGAAGGTTTGAGAATCACACAAAGGACATTGATTGGAAAATAATGTCCAAGATGGGATACAATGGCAAAGGCTTGGGCATCCAGGAACAAGGCATGACCTATCCTATTGAGGAAAAGTAGAGGCCTTAAAAGCTAGGATTAGGATTTGGAGAAACTAATAAGAACTTTGAAGCCTTGTCGAAGACAAATTATCTAGACCATGTTGAGGCTGAGTCTTTTGTGAAGAAGAAGGTCAAGATGCATGAAAAGATCCAGAACTTCTACATCCATTGTCAGATAAGTGGCCATTGGATAGAGAAGTATTGGAAGTTGCACCTAGAACTTCAACACTTCCCTAAGTTTTTTTCAGAATCCAGTCAGCCCAAAGTAGACAAGGAAGGAATCAAGTGGGTACCTAACACCACCATGCAAGAGACTAAGTCACAAGAAGCACTAGTAGTTTCCACCAATCCTGAAGCAACACCAATAGTCTCTAGAACTCTTGAAGCAGTCCTAGTGGAAGTACAACAAAGGAGTGAGAAACCTAAGAAGGGAGGTTTCATCAAACCACTTTCTAAGAGTTGGGAACACTTTTCTGCTAACTAGCGATATCAACTTTTTGGGAATTACCTTTTCTTTAGTAGGGTAGTGTTGATATTAAGCTAGTATGTTTTTGAGTATATTACTCTAAATAAAAATTGTATGTAATGAAGTTGTATAATCCTAGGGTTGAGATGTTTGTATGGCTATTAAAAGCCATACCTCTTGTAATCTAGAAAGGAGGATACTTTGAACTAGTTTGTTTGGTGTGAGGCTCTTTAGAAGAAGCACCTGTTACAACTAATGTGATTCAGAGTTGCAGAGAAAGGCTAGCTAATGCCTTTAAAGTTCTTCGCTTTATGACTTGGTTAAATATGGTCAGTTGGTGACCAATGTTCCTTCATGTCTTTATCATGACCTTGATGCATATGCAACTATTTGGAGCTTTATGGTGATGCCTTTAGTCAGCTTTTCCAAAGCACAAAGGTGAAGGAATGTTTCAAGTTGAGGCTTTGTTACCATTGCTCGTGTAGTTTGCAAGGAAGAAGAAGCATAAAAAGTGACTAAGCTAGAATGTAGACATGAACTACCATTGCCAAAAGCATTGAGTGATAGGTTTATCATGCTCAATTTTTCTTCTTACTTTATGGTTTGTCAAGTTCCATTTGAATTGCGTTCCTTTTCTTTAAGAAGTCCTAGTGTGACTCAAGTATTAGTCAAATGTAAGCATTGCAGTGAGGCTACAAAAATGGCAACATAACTAAGATCTATATCCAGAAAGCTAAAGGTTCAACTGTATATGCTTTTGGCAAACCAAAAGCCTTTTTTAGTGTGGAGGCTTGATCCAGGGGATATTTTTCATGAAAATTTGAAGTATTCCCAAAACTCCAACAATTAGTGATAGATTGAAGTCCTCAGAATTTGACCCAATGCAACTTGAATGGGCAAAAAAGGAGTTCGTATGCTTGAGTTATGGCCAGTCAAAGTTGGGTCAAACTCTAGACTAGAGGTTGCAAAAAAAGAAAAATTTGAAACCCTTTGAAATTGGTCAAAGTTGGCATCAAACTAAAGGGTTCATCGAGAGTTTTTTGACAATGTTCATTTCATCAAAATCAGAGTCCAGATGCAAAAGTTATGCCTAGTCAAAGTCATGGTCAAACAGGCATATTAGGGGTTGACCAAAAATAGATGTGAAATTTTGACCATCACCAAATTGGTTGAAAATGGCATCAAGGTGAAGGTCTTATCGAGATCTTTTCAAAAATGTTTGTTTCATCAAAAATAGAGCTCGTATGCAAAATATATGCTTGGTCAAAGTTGGTTGACTAAAATGATTGATGACATCAGCCAACCAATTAGTAGTTGACACATGGCATTACATGGAAAGAAAAATATGGTGCCACATGTATGTCAAGGAATCCCACATGGCACCTTGGGGTGATGTCAATAGTGCATATGTGGCACATTAGTGGTGCCCACGTGGCAATCTACATGGTGGAAGGAGAAGCACATATTCATTCTACCAAAATTTCATTTTGGTGGCTGGCGGAGTTGAACCCGTGACCACTAAGTCTTGGTCAAATGGCCACCAGCAAACTTCAAAACATATGTGGTACCAATCCTATTTGAAGCTATCTCATCAAAAATTGGTTATAAAAGACCATCGGCTAGTGGCCTGTCTAAAATTGGATGGGCCATTGTGCTATTGTGTACTTTGATATACATTCACCATAGTTTTTATTTAAACCTTAACAAATTGCCAACCAACCTATTTTAAATAGGTACTTTGTTAAGTTGTTAGGATTGTAACCCCCAAAGATTGTGAAATGCCAAATTTATTATTGGCCAAGGGGTAATTTGAAGACCTATTTTTTTATAAGGCCTATTTTTACAAAATTTTGTTTTAGCCTATTTTAGGCAAATAATTTGTATAAAAAGGGGGGGAATTGTTTTTCTTAGCGACACATTCCAAAGAGGTCATTCCAGAGGAGAGACCATTCTGTAAATCTTGGTTTCCCATTCATTCTGATTTTGTGGACATTCCAGGAAGGAGGAGAGAATTCTAGCAGAGAATTTTGGAGAGAATTTCTGAGAGCCACTCCATGATGCTAATGTTCTAAGTCTGCAGTTGAACCTTTTTCAGGCAAAGTCTTCCCGACTTTTCAAAGACTGGTCTTACACCTTAGGAGCTTGTTACAAGATGTTTTCGAGTCAGGATTTGTGTAAAAACTTTGTGGATGGACTGTAGCACATTGTAATAAACTTTTAGAGAATCATTTATACATCAGTCACTTAGTTGAGCTAGACTCGAAGATGTAGTCCGCTTAGCCGAACCAACTCTGAAATCAAATTGGTTCTCTCTCTTTCTCTTCTTTGTGTGTGTTGGTTTGAATTTTTACATGATAAAATTCCTTTGTCCAGGTATAAAAATTCAGATTGTATCCATTGATGGTAAATAGGGTTTATGGTCTTTGGTCATCTAGATTTGTTAAACTTTGAAAAAATTCGTTAAAACCCTTTGTCTCATTCCTTTCGTAATTTTTAGGCATGAAACTAAAAAAAAAGGTGAATATTCTATTTTCTTTTAAAATTTTCCCACACCCTCAAGTAACCTTTCCTCTCAGGTTCCTCATCATTTGTTTTGAATAGATCTACCATTGTCACTATCTTGCTATAAAAAGGTGTGCACTTTTTATGCATAGCAAAGTAGCGAGCACCGAGAATTTTAAAAGAATGAGACTATAAAATGAAGGAACAGTGGTTGGAGATTTGTTTTTTGGCTGACTTTTCAATCATGTGCACCTTGTAAGTATCATCAAAACAGGAAAGGGGACCTAGTAGAAGTAGCCAAAAGTCGATGCTAGAATAAAGGTCTTTTCGATTCCTTGCTACCTTGCTATCGGAAAATCTATGTGACCTGCCGGTAGAAACATAGCGAGTGCCTAGATTTTGAAGAAAGCAGTAACCTTTCAAGGTTGACGTGACCATGGAAATTCTTATGTAGTATCATAAATATGCATGACCACCTTCTCTGACACTAGTGTTAATTGGTGAGGTTTCAATCAATGTGTTTTTTTTCTCCATCACCAGAGTTTTGACTCCACCAGGAGTCGCTATCTCACTAGAGGGAAGGTTGGTAATTTTGCCGATAGCGAGGTAGCGACTTGCCTAAAAATAATAAACATGGCAAGGCTGAGGAAGTGTGATGACACTAAAGGTTTAAAATAATATATATGTGATTACATGTTAAGATAGCTCAGCGCCAGCAATATCTTGAACCCACTTCCCATGCATAGAACTTGTAAATGATTCTAAATTATCAGATCTTTCTTAAATCAATGACTGTTGCTAGCTCACTATAGAAAAGTGCTTGAAAGATATGTATGCAAAGGTAGTGAGTTGATGACACATGTCCTCAGTCATCCTTGGGCTCAGTTTGAAATGCCAACATTGAAGGAAGGGTACAGATGGAAGCAGTTTATTGGTTTGACTGCCAGCATGCTAAGAAGAAAAGTGAGTCAACTTAGTTTTCATTCTTGGATCATTGATTTTGTTTTGATCAAAAAATACCACTTACTTGCAGTTTCAGAGTGCAAGAAATTTAAGGAATTTAGGTAAGCGGTAATGCACATGACTAAGTTCATTACTTTTTGAATTTGAACCGCCCGATGTGGTAAAAATCTATGGATGAAATTTAAAGCTGATTGCAATTTAGAGGTAATGGCTACTAGATGTTAATTTGGCATAGAGCTCATTCGTGTGATTTCAATGCTCAAATATAATCTATAAGCTCGCCATTATTTGAACTATAGAATTGTAGGAAATTGACAGAGCATAAATAAGTTTCAGGGCTGGGGCACAAAATTTTTATCCAGCAGTCCGAAGAGTTGCAGTGGGAACAATGTAGAGAAGAAGTGTAATTTAATGTTGCAGATGAAATTGCAATCAGATTTATATATTATTTTTATTTGATTTGACTTCTCCAGTAATTGTCAGGATGAATTGAATATTTTTGGAGGTGGTTGAAGCAATTGTTTTTGGGGAAACTACAAAATGTTGAATTTCACTTTAAAGCAAGTGTGGCATGTTGAGATTAGATTTTTGGAGCCTCAGTACAAATTGTGATGATTTCTTGATATTCCTTCATGAGATATTTGCATACTTTAAGTGGGGATATATTAGATATTTTGGCATTGTTTATGGTTTTGAAAGTGCAGGTAGATGAGGAAGTTCAGTTTCAACAACTCCAAATTGAAGACTCTTTTTGTGGGACACATGTCAAATTTAGATGAGAGACCCAAAAATATTTTCTCTCCTCTATATCTTCCTTTTCTACTTACTGTAAGGGTTCCAATTCTTTGAAGATTTTAGGTGGATTGTGAGACCAGTCTAGTTCCAATTTCCTGAGATTTTTCTCATAGTTGTGATACCATTTTCTTAGTATTCTCTTGTTATGAAAAACATATTGTATTCCTTTTGAGGCATTTGTTATATTACATAGTCAGTCTTTTTGTATTTTCTAAATTTTGATATGCAGATCATGTATTGGTTTCAAGGAAATTAATGCAAAGAGTTTAACCTTCTTAGTTTCATTCTGATTCTCATCTCCACTTCCGTTATCTGTAATGTTTTGTATTTAAGAACAAAGAGCTTGAACTTAGTTGCAACCCCTTAAGGTTGTATATCAGGATAGGTTTGCTATTGGAACAAAGAGCCAAGTAAATGCTTGTTTATACTGATAGGGTTGTAGGTTACACTAGAAGGATTTTGTGATAAGTACAAGAGTTGTCATGAAGATTGATATCTATTTGCAAGTCAAATAGATAGATCACATGCGTGAATATATGAGTATAATTTAGGTATCAATCTGCATGTTCGGGTTTAGTTGATTCCCAATGGATAATCGACTAGTCAGCTTGAGGGATGCATGTTCTCTATTGTTGCATACCCAGGTTATGTTGAGATACAAATCTTAATAGAATATCTTTCCTTCATGTTTAAGAATTAAAAGAGTTTTCCCCCACTTAGTTTATCAGGTTCATGTGCTCTATTATTAGCTATTTCATCCATGAATTCTTGCATAAACATAGAAGATTAAGGGATTTTATCTATTTTCTAGATTCAGTTGTATGCCTTTGCATTGGTACCATATAAGGAGTCTGAGGTCCACCTGCCTAGGTCTAACAGAGCCTGAAGAAGAAGAAGAAGGATTTATCCTTATAGTTGGCCCAAGATTGTAGTCAAGTGCATCATAGGAATTAGCTAACCTTAGATGTATTGGTCTAGTTTCTTGGTTATTTCCAAAACTGTTAAATCAAAAGCCAACAAGATGGCAACTCTGCTAGGGAATATACTCTATGTTGTCATAAACCATTATGTCATTTAAGATCTGTATTTCCCTTGGGTAGAGTTTGAATTAAGCATTTCATGTTGAAGGTTCCCATGGATTTGGAATTTGTATACATTTTTCCCGAGACTATCACTTAAGGATTTATCATTTGTTCAATTTTTTTTCCCATTCTGATAGAGTGGGTGGCGACTCAAAAGGTTTTAACTAGTATCAAGATTAAGAAATTTGTTGTCTCAAAACCATGGAAAATAAAAGAAACACACGAGAAAATTTGAGGAAAAACCTAGGAATCAAATTAAAAATTGATCTCCCTCCTAGAGGAAGACAGAATTGGGCTGTGAAGGGAAACTAGATCTAGAAAGGAAACTATTCACAGGAGCAAATAGTAGGGACAAATAATGCTCACCATTCTACTGTTGAAAATGTGCCTTTCTCCAAAGGTTCGAGATATCACCCAATTTTTTTTGATGATGATTTCTATAATACCCCTGAAATGATATGTCAAGAAAAGGTTGTGCAACCACATACATTTGGTCTTGAGGATAGGACTAGTAACAATCTTTTCCAGCGTAGCATAAACCCTTTCATGTCAGATTATTCCCCTGAAAAGGTCAGACCTAGATACTTAGAACTTGAAAGTTATAATGATGAGAAAACATCTGGGTCTAAATTCACTATCCCTAATCCTGATGAGATTGAAAATTTGAAAGTATAGCTTGCTGAGAAAGAAGCTATTAATAAGAGATTTCAAAAGGAAAGGGAAGAAAAGATCATGAAGGCTTATGAAGAAAAGCAAGAATTACTTAGGTGAATTGCTACTATGAAGAAGAAAAATGAGATAGCAGCTAGTGCTTGACAACCTCAGATTGTGGGACAAGTTGAATACCTTAAGAGGTAAGAGAAGCATTTGTTGGAAACTTAGAAAATGAATATAGAGGGACCTGTAATACAAAAAATTAGGAACTATACTACTCTAGAAGTTGATAAAAATAGAGTAAAGAATGTGGAACTTGTTGTAGGTACTAAGGACAAGGGAAAGCAATAGGAGATTGGTATTAAGATCAATGAGCTAGTAAAGATAGTTCAAATCCATGATTCCATGTCACTTTTTGATATTGAATTGTAAAAGAAAAAGAAAGAAAGGGATGCTTTAGCTAAGAGATTGGAGATTGTTGAAAGTGAGGCTGCTATAGCTGAGATGAACAATAAGATCAAATTCTTGGAAAATACCAAGAAGCAGTTTGCAACTATGCCTAAAAATGATGATAGATCTAATGATGCAAATTAGAATACTACTAAGGTAACTATTTCTTTCTTGTCTTTGTCTTCACTAAAAGTAGATCTTAACAAATCTGTTGGTGATGCTAGCACTAGTAATACTATGAGTTATATTAAGAAAGATAGTGCTAATCACCCCAAGATTTGTTTACAAAGAAGACCTGTTCAATTAGAAGGCTATAGGCAAATATGTTTTGATGAAATCCCTAGTTTTCCAAATCCTATCCCAAAAGAAATAAGAAAAAGATTGCCTAAATTTGATGGAAATAATGCTATCTCTTGTGAAGACCATTTAAGGAGTTTTCTTGATATGATGAGTGATTATGAGGTTGAAGCTGAAGATGTCATTATGAAGTTGTTTGTGTAGTCATTAACTGAAGATGCTAGAGAGTGGTTCAAGAGTCTTCCTAAATTGTCTATTATTGATTGGAAAGATATTGAGTATTGTTTCAAAGAGCAATATGGTGACAAGAAAAATCAGAGCTATATTTTGAATGAATTCAATAATATCAAGAGGTTGCCTAATGAATCTGTTATTGAATTTAACACCAGATTTCAGAAAAGGATGTACAAGCTAATGCAAGCCATGCAAATTGATGACAAGGTATGTTTGATCACTTATCTGAATGCTTTTGATGGAAAAATGGCATATGAACTTAGGGATAAAGAGCCTAGGACTTTAAGAGATGCTTTCAAGATTGCCATTAATATAGAAAATAATTTGAGGATTTTAGGGAGATTATAAAGAAAAAGAGATGATCCTAGGTTATTTGGGAATAAGGGAAATAGAAAGGAAGAGTCAGATTCTAAATGCTATAAAAGGTCTGAATCTTCCTCAGATAAAGAATGATAGGAACCCCACTATAAATAGGGCCCCTTATCAATCAAATTTCAATAGACAAAATAGGATACAAAATTTCCCTTATAACACTACTTTGAAGGATGGTTAGCCTAGTATCCCTCCTCCCAAGAACAACAACAGGGTGAACCCTAATCCTTTGTCAAAAAATTCTGTGAATTTGGTAGATGATCCTGAGTTTGTTGTTGAACCTACATGGTGCTTTACATGTTAATTACCCCATTCCCCTGAATCTTGTGCTGTAGCATTGTCTTTCCCAGGAAATCAAACTATAGTAGAAAAGTGTCATGAACAGGAAGAAAATAATGATGATGTAGGATGCAATATGTTTGAATTACATTATTCTAATGGTGAAGATTATGACAGAGATGTGTATAACCAAAGACAGCTTCAAAATGTCATACAACAACAAGTATTTTCTGATGAGAATGATCTAGAAGACAATGTGTGTAATATGGTAAATGCAAAGGAAGAAGTAACACTAAGAAAACCTTCTAAGGAAGAGATTGATCAAATTACTGCTAATATGATAGCTCAATTTTAGACTAGAAACATGGCTTAGAGAGATAAAAGTAATAAGGTAGCTAGTATTTTCATAAAGGGGGTTGATCCTAAGAAGGGGGAAATTGTGAAACCTAAAGAAGCTCCTGCTATGAAGGTTAAAATTACTAATAGAAGATGGGAACAAAAGAAAATGAGGAAATCCTAAAGATATGGAGTTTTCAAATAATGTTCCTAGAAAAATAGATGAGAAGGTATCAAAGACTATCGCAAAAAATGATAAGAATCATCAAAATGCTCTAAACATTTTGGATAAACAAGATGAGAAAGGGAATGTGACTAATGATAATCCTTCTGATCCTTCCATAGATATGCTTGCTGTTTTGTCTCAGATTACTATTAAAGTTCCATTGTCTGAATTGCTAAGAATCCTTGAACACCAAAATAAAGCTATAGCATGGTTGGGAAATATTGATGTAAAGGTAAGTTAGGATTGTAATGAAAATCATAGTCCCAAAGAAAGTAGTAAAGAAAAGGTAAAGGAAAATGAAGTTGAAGTAGTTGTCTCTCAAATTCCTTAAATGTTTTTGGATAATTCTATAAACCAGTGTTTGGGAAATGTTGAACCATTTTTCTTGAGTATTTTAGTAAATGGTAAAACATTAAAAAATTGCATGATTGATTTTGGTGCTTCCAACACTATGATGCCTTTTGAAATAATGAAGGAATTAGGCTTAAAGTTGGATACTACTCAAGGAAGATGTTTTTCTATGGATAAAAGAGAAGTGATAGTTATAGGCACTATAAATTCTTTGCCATATAGATTAACAACCTGCTCTGATAAAGAACTTATTATGAGTGTATTGGTTGTTGACATTCCACCTCAGTATGGTATGTTATTATCAAGAAAGTGGAGTGTTACTATGGGTGGGAGTTTATAGTGTGATTTGTCATTTGCTACTTTCAATATTGAGGGAAATTTGATAAGAGTCAATAGGGAACCTAAGGGTATATACATGATAGAGGAAGATGACAACATGTCAATTTTTTTGGATATAGATATTAATGCATTCAGAGTTGAGGTTTTGACTTTGAGGAAATCTAAGCATAAGTCTCAGTTAGAGATGGAAGTTGACACAAAAATAGACAAGGGTGATCTATGGACTATGTTTTTTGATGGTGCATGTTGTAAAGATGGATCTAGTGCAAGCATTTTGTTGATACCTCCAGCAAGGGTAACATCAAATTTTCCTTTACTTTAAGTTTCCCTTGTACTAACAATATAGCAGAATATGAGGCTTTGTTGTTAGGCCTTCAATTAGCTCATAAGCATGGGATAAAGTGTTTACATGTTGTAGGAGATTCTGAATTGGTGGTATCCCAAGTAAGAAATGCTTATGCATCAAAGAATAAAAGATTAAAATAGTATAGAAATGCAGTGTGGGACATGATTGCATGTTTTGATGCATTTGGAATAATTTGGAAGGATAGGAAAAATAATAAAATGGAAGATTTACTAGAAAATATAGCAATAAAACTTGATGATATCACATTTGCTGGTGTGTCTAAAATTGAGATTCAAACTAGACCTTTTGTCCTTGATAATGTTTAGAATTGGCAAGTGTTTGAAGATGATAAGGATATTCTGAGATTTTTGAATTGTGAGCATATGTTGTCAGGACAAGAAATTGATTGTGCAGCCTATGTGGAAAATGTAGATGGAAAAGATACTATTTTTGGGCAGGAAGTTGTACCAGTGAAGACAAATAAAATTCCAAAGGGTCTAGTTGTTTTAGAAACTATTTTTGACAACCAAGATAGGTCACAAATGGACACTAATGGATATAATGCCAAAGATTTAGAGGAGGTGAACTTGGGAACTCAAGAAACACCTAAAAATGTATATATTGGTAAGAGACTACCTCCTAAAATTAGGAAAGATTTAATAAACCTGCTAAGGAAATATAGACATGTGTTTGCATGGTCATATGATGATCTGAAAGCCTATAGGGAAGATCTTTTTCAACATGAAGTCACTTTGAGACCAGATGCTAAGCCTTTCAGACAAAAACAAAGGCTAATAAACCCAACCTTGGCTCCCAAAATGCAAGAAGAATTGATCAAGTTAAGAGATGCTAGGATCATAAAACCTATTAGACATTCTTCTTGGGTATCCAATTTAGTTCCTGTTAGGAAGAAAAATGGAGACATAAGGTTACATGTTGACTTCAGAAATCTAAATATATCTCCCTTAAAAGATAATTATGGATTGCCAAATATGGAAGCCATTTTGCAAAGGGTCACTGGTTCAACATTGATGTCCATGATGGATGGGTTTTCAGGATATAATCAAGTAGTTGTCAAAGAATCAAAATAGTTTAAAACTACTTTCACTACTCTATGCGGTACTTATATTTATGTTAGGATGCCTTTTGGACTTACCAATGTCGGGGCTACTTTTCAAAGGGCCATGGATGTGGCTTTTGCTGATATTATTGACAAATTCTTGGTTGTGTATCAGGATAATCTTACTACTTACTCCAAGGATGAAAATGATCATTGCATGCACCTATAAAAGGTATTTATTAGAGCTGTTAAATATGGAATATCTTTAAATCCAAGGAAATGTAACTTTGGTGTCACTGAAGGAAAATTGTTAGGACATCTAGTTGGCAAGCACAGAGTAAGGATTGACCCTAAAAGGGTAGAAGCAATAGATAAGATTCAGAAGCCCAAGAGTGTTAAAGGCATTCAGTCATTCTTTAGACAGATCAATTTTTCTTAGGAGATTTGTGACAAATTTTGTAGAGATTAGTAGGCCTATATCAAGAATGCTAAAGAGGGGATCTGAGATAAAATGGGATGGTGAATCTAGTATTGCATTTGAAAAAATTAAACAAGCTATTAAAGATTCCCTTCTTCTCAAAGCTCCAGATAATGACAAACCAATGCATATATTTTCTTTTGCCTCATTTCATACTGTTGCTGCAGTACTATTATAGAAAAAGGAGGAGGGTTATGAGTAGCCTATTTCATTCTTTAGCAAGTCTTTGCAAGTAGTAGAGCTTAAATATGACATCAATGAAAAATAGGCATATGCACTGGTGAAAGAAGTTAAAGGTTTTAGATGTTACTTAATGGGAGCTACTGTCATTGCTTTTGTTCCTACTGCTACTATGAAGGATATCTTTTCACAACAGGAGGTATCTGGTAGGAGGTGTAGATGGATTAATAGGATACAAGAGTTTAACATTGATATTCAAATTACTAAACTGGTTAGGGGTCAGGGTTTGGCTAAGTTGATGATAGAAGCTAATCTAGAGGCAAACCAAATTAATCAACTTGATGACAGTTGCAAAGAAAATCTTTGTGATATGGATATCTCTGACTCGTACACAGACGTAATTTATTATTTACAAAACATGAAATCTCCATTAGAGCTAACAGATAATTAGAAAAGATCCCTTAAGTTGCAGGCTATAAGGTATGTTATAGTGCAAGGTCAATTATGGTGGAGGAATATGGAAGGGGTACTTTTGAAGTGTGTAGATGAAAGTGAATCTAAAAGGATCCTAAAAGAAATGCATGAAGGTGTATGTGGTGGTCACTATATGGAAAAAACTACTGCCCATGAAATCTTGAGAGTTGGTTTTTGGTGGCCTACACTCTTCAGAGATACTCATGAGTTTGTAAAAGTTTTTGATGCTTGTAAAAGGTTTAGTGGAAAGTTGAAATTCTTTGAGAATTTTCCATTAAGACCAGTTGAAGTGCAGGCACCTTTTCAACAATGGGGAATGGATTTTATAGGTGAGATCACAAATAAATCCAATGGTGGTCATTCTTGAATCCTAGTGGCTACTAATTATTTCACTAAATGGGTGGAAGCAATCCCTACCAAGAATGCAACAAGCAAAGTGGTGATCAACTTCATTTTAAATAATATTATAACCAGATTTGGTTGTCCATAGAAGATAATAACTGATAATGCTATGTGTTTTAGATCAGAGGAATATATATATTTTTGCAAGAAATATGGCATTACATAGTACACATCATCACCCTATCATCCTCAAGGGAATGGTAAGGTAGAATCAAGTAATAAGAGTCTATTAAAAATTATCAAGAGGATCTTAGGAGAAAACAAGAAGGCTTGGGACTCAAAATTGCCATTAGCTTTGTGGGCTGATAGGGTTATTATGAAAAAGGCTATTGGATGTGCCCCATTTGATTTGGTCTATGGTATACAGGCTAGACTTCTACAAAATAACCTCAAAGAGATGTATAGATTTGTTCAATTGTATGAAGATGATATCATTGATGAGATGCAACTCAGAATGGATGATATATTGCAACTAGAAGAAACAAGGAGAGAATCTATTGTTTAAAATGCCAAGTTGCAATCACAAATGAACCATTTATATGACAAAAGAGCCAGTAACAGGAAATTTGAAATAGGTGACATGGTACTGATGTGGAATGCTAGATTGGAAGATAAAGGAAAGCATGGTAAATTTGACCCAATATGGCTTGGCCCACATAACATTTGTGATAAAAATGGAGAAGATTCATATTTTTTTGAAGGATTTAACTAGAGGTATTCTTGAATTTCCAGTTCATGGACAATTCTTGAAGAGGTACTTCTCTTAAAAGTATCTGTTTTCCATGAACAATAGTTTTTGGGTTCTTGGTTTTCCTACACATTCTATATATTTTGTAAATCCCTATAAGTAGTCTCTTTGTATAGTTTGGTTTCTTGTTTCTTATTTCTATGTGTTGCTCTGTATTATCTAAAAATTTGTCATCCCCGTACCAAGTATGTGGTCTACTCTCCCAAAGATTCCAAATTCTTGCATAGACTCAAGTAGTCTATCATCCCCAGATAGAGCCACTGTTGGTCTGAATTTTTGCATGATTAAATTCCTTTGTCTAGGCATATAAATTTAGATTGTATCCATTAATGGTGAATAAGGTTTATGGTCTTTGGTCATCTAGATTTATTAACCTTTGAAAAAATTTGTTAAAACCCTTTGTCTCATTCCTTTCATAATTTTCGGGCGCGAAACTAAAAAAATTGGGCAAATATTCTATTTTCTTTTAAAATTTTCCCGTGCCCTCAAGTAACCTTTCCTGTTAGGTTCCTCACCATCTGATTTGAATAGATCTAGCATTGTCACTATCTCACTAGAAAAAGGTGTGCACTTTTTATGCATAGAAAAGTAGTAAGCACCGAGAATTTTAAAAGAACGGGATTGTAAAATGAAGGAACGACAGTCGAAGATTTTTTTCCTGGCTGACTTTTTAGTCATGTGCACCTTGTAAGTATAGTTAGAATAGGAAAGGGGACCCAGTAGAAGCAACTATAAGTTGATGTTGAAATAAAGGTCTTTCTGATTCCTCGCTACCTCACTATTGAAAAATCTATGCGACCTGCCAGTAGTGACATAGTGAGTGCCCAAATTTTGAAGAAAGTAGTAACATTTAAAGGTTGATGTGATCGCAAAAATTCCCATGCACGACCACCTTATCTAACACTAGTGTTAATTGGTGAGGTTTCAATCAATGTGTTTTTGTTCTTCGTCACCAGATTTTTGACTCCATCGGGAGTCGCTATCTCGCTAGTCGGAAGGTTAGTAATTTTTTCGGTAGCGAGGTAGCGACTCACTTGAAAATAAAAAACACAGTAAGGCTGAGGAAGTGTGATGAAACTAAAGGTTTAATATAATATATATGTGATTACATGTTAAGCCAACTTAGCGCCAGAAGTATCTTGAACCCACTCCCCATGCATAGAATGTGTAAATGATTCTAAATTGTAAGATCTTGCTTAAATCAAAGGCTGTCACTAGCTTGCTATAGAAAGGTGCTCGAAAGATATGTATGGCGAGGTAGCAAGTTGATGACACATGTCCCAGTCATCCATGGGCCTAGTTTGAAACACCAACATTGAAGGAAAGGTATAGATGGAAGCAATTTATTGGTTTGACTGCCAACGTGCTAAGAAGAAAAGTGAGTTAGCTTAGTTTTCATTCCTAGATCGTTGATTTTTTTTGATCAACGAATACTGCTTACTCGCAGTTTCAAAGTGCAAGAAATTTAAGGAATGCGGGTAAGTGGTAATGCACATGACTAAGTTCATTAATTTTTGAATTTGAACCGCCCGATGTGGTAAAAATCTAGGGATGAAATTTAAACTTGATTACAATTCAGAGGTAACAGCTACTGGAAGTTAATTTGGAACAGAGTTCATTCGTGTGATCCTTATAGTTGGCCCAAGACTGTAGTCAAGTGCATCCATCATAGGAATTAGCTAACCTTAGATGTATTGGTCTGGTTTCTTGGTTATTTCCAAAATTGTTAAATCTGGAGCCAACAGTGTGCTTATATGTGCTTTTAGTTTTAATTAACTATCATTTAAGTTCTTATTCCACATTGAAGTAAATTGAAGTGGTTAAGTAAATTGGCATAAAGCTCGGTGTTTTAACGCACTACACTAGCACATTGGGTTTTAGAATACTTAGTTTCTTTGTATTTACCTTTCATCTAGTTCATGTCATTCTTAATGTTTAATGTATTTTTAGTTAAACATTATATATTAAGTATTTGTAAATCTTTATGCATTTTCACTAGTATATAATTTCCTAGATCCTAATCATATAACCTAACAAGTGGTATCAAAGCCAAGTTATCATCATTTTTATTTTATTTTTAGTGATCCTATATAGGAAGGTCTCATGGTTGAGTGGGAGTCTCATAGTTGAGTGGGAGCTATGGCAGATGAGGGTAAGCTAAAGGTCGAGAAGTTTAATGGGCAGAACTTTCAGTTATGGAAGACGTAAATGGAAGACTATCTTTATTAGGAGGATTTATGGAAGCCATTGAAAGGAAAATCCAAGAAACATGGAACTATGATAGATGAAGACTAGGAGGTTTTAGATAGAAAGTCACTTGGAAGCATTCAATTATGCTTGTCACCATCAGTGACATTTGATATTACAAAAGTGAAGACAACGTAAGAGTTGATGATAACCCTAGCCAAACTATATGAAAAAACCCTCTGCTTCAAACAAGGTATTTCTAATGAAGCATTTATTGAATATGAAAATGACAGAAGGTGGATATGTCGTGGATTATTTAAAAGAGTTTAATACTATTACTAGTCAGTTATCATCTATGTGTATCAATTTTGATGAGGAAATTATGACTCTCTTGATTTTGTGTTCTTTTCCTGAAAGCTAGAATGGCTTGGTAATGGTTGTGAGTAATTTTTTTTTCTAGATCTAATATCCTAAAATTTGATGATGTGATTGGTGTTATTCTAAGTGAGGAAACTCATAGGAAATCCTTAGGTGGATCTACACCAGGAAGTGCTTTGAATGCACAAAATAAAGGTAGAATGACCGAGAGAGGAAAAAATTCTAGAAATCATGGGAAATCAAAAGGAAAGTCAAAGGGGAAGAGGTCTCAATCTAGAGGACCAAGAGATTGTTGGTACTATGGTAAACTAAGGCATAAGAAGAAATATTTTTGGGCTTGAAAGAACAATGAAGGAGATAAGCCAGAAGGGAAGAAAGAGAAAAATATGGTAAGTAACAAATCCAAAGAGGATGCTTTGCTTCTTTCTTTAGAAAGTATTGATGATTCATGGGTTTTAGATTATGGTACTTCATTTCATGCTACACCTCATAGAGGTTATTTTATTGATTATGTCCAAGGGGATTTTGGGATTTTTTATTTGGGGGATAATGAACCTTGTCATATTTTTGGAAAGGGAAAAGTTAAGATTAAATTGCAAAATGGGAATCATTGGCTGCTACATGAGGTAAGACATATTCTAAGGCTGATTAGGAATTTAATTTCAGTAGGGCAACTCGGTGATGGGGGTTGTGTAGTTACTTTTAATGATAAAAATTGGAAGGTTTCAAAAAGTTCCATTGTAGTAGGAAAAGATGTGAAAGTAGGCACCTTATATCTTTGTACAAGTCACATTGTTCCTCTACTTTGATTGTTTCAAATAAAAATGGATGTTTAGGAACAATTTTTATAGGTGAGAAGGGAGAACAAATATATGCTATAGATTTTGATACAATGCTATGGACAACAGACTTGGGAACATGAGTGAGAAAGGTATGAAAGTACTTCATTTAAACAAATTCTTACCAAGTTTGAAATGTGTTAATATGGATTTCTATGAAAGTTGTGTGTAAGGAAAAAAAGAGAGAGTGAGTTTTGTGAAGATTGGATAAAAGTGAGAGATTAGAGCTTGTGCATACAAATGTATGGGGACCAGCTTAGGTATCTTCCCTTGGTGGCTCTCATTATTATGTTACATTTATTGATGATGCAATTAGAAAAGTATTGGTTTATTTCCTTAGACAAAAATATGATGTATTCCAAACTTTTAAGAAATGGAAATGCTTGGTTGAAAATGAGACTGGTAAGAAATTAAAATATCTCAGGTGTAATAATGGTGGTGAATATTGCAGTCATGAATTTGAAGATTATTGCTGTACTAATGGTATTCATAGATAAAAAAACTATTCCAAAGACTCCACAGGAAAATGGAGTAGCTAAATGCATAAACAAGACTATAATAGAGCATGTGAGAAGCATGAGGTTTCATGTAGGGTTGCCCTTAAACATGTGGGTAGAAGCTGCCGATACTAATGTATATTTGATTAATAGAGGTCCCTCTACTCCTTTGGGCTGTGGTATTCCAAAGGAAGCATGGACTAGCAAAAAGGTGAGTTATTCTTTTCTCAAAACTTTTGGTTGTGAAGCATTTCCTCATATAGATTCTGAATAAAGAACCAAGTTGAAAGCTAAGTCAAAGAAATGTGTATTTTTTGGATATGGCATTAATGAATTTGGTTATAGGCTTTGGGATTTTGAAAACTATAAAATTTTAAGAAGCAGGGATGTCATATTCAATGAGCATTGAGAAAGTGTTGTACAAAGATTTGTTGTAGCAACATGAGAAGAAACAAGATGATTATGTAGTGTTGGATGATACTCCAAAAGATGATGTTCTAGTAGTTCCTCATGATGTGCAACAATTGCAACAACAAATACCACACACCCTAGTGAATGTTAGACAATCAACAAGGCTAAGTAGACCTCTAGAAATATTTTCTCCTTCTTTGTATTCTAGTTGACTTACTAATGCTAGTGAACCTAAATGTTATGATGAAGCTGTGTAGGTGGATACTAAGATTTAGTAGGAGTCTACAATGAAAGATGAAATGGACTCTTTGCTAAAAAATAAGTCTTCGGATTTATGCAAGTTGCTTCCAGGTAAAAGGGCTTTACAAAATAAGTGGGTTTACAAGTTGAAAGAAGAGGGTGGAGGTAAGAAAAGATATAAAACTAGGTTAGTGGTAAAAGGATTTGCACAGAAAAAGGGCATTGATTTTGATGAGATATTTTCTCCTATTATTAAAATGACTTCTATTCACACTATTTTAAGTATTGTGGATACTAAAGATTTGCATTTGGAGCAACTTGATGTTATAACAACCTTTCTTCATGGTGATTTGGAAGAAGAGATCTATATGGAATAACCACAAGGATTTGAGGTCAAAGGTAAGGAAAACTTAGTGTACAGATTGAAGAAAAGTTTATATGGCTTGAAGCAAGCACCTTGGCAATGGTATCTAAAATTTGACAATTTTGTGCATGAGCACCGATATAATAGGTGTCATTCAAATCATTATGTTTATTTTAAGAGGTTGGATGATGAAAATTACATTATTTTATGTTTATATGTTGATGATATGCTTGTAGCTAGGTCTAACATGGATCACATTAAGGGGTTAAAAGAACAATTAGCACATTCATTTTATATGAAGGATTTGGGGGCAACAAAAAAAATCCTTGGTATGAAGATTTGCATAGATAGGAAGAATAGGAAATTAGCATCATCTCAAGATGATTATATTATGAAGGTGTTGCAACACTTTTCTATGGAGAATGTTAAAGTTGTCAGCACACCTTTACCTGGTCATTTGAAGTTGACTAAGGAGATGTGTCCCAAGACACTAGAAGAGGAGAATAAGATGTCTAAGGTACCTTATACTTTAATTGTAGGAAGCTTGATGTATGCTATGGTATATACGAGGCCAGATATTACACATGTACTGGGAGTCATTAGTAGGTATATGAGTCATCCAAGGCTTGAGCATTGGAATGTAGTAAAATGGATTCTCAAATATTTGAGAGGTACATCTCATAAGTGTTTACACTTTATTGATTTACAAGGATATGTTGACTCAGATTTGGCAAGGGATATTGATACCAAGTAGAGTGCTACAAGTTATGTATTTACTATTAGTGGGGCAACATTGATTTGGGTTTCTAGGTTACATATAGTTAATGCTTTATCCACTATAGAGGTAGAGTATGTTGTTGCTACAAAGGTAGCCAAGGAGATGATATGGCTTCAGTTCTTCTTGGAAGAGTTGGGACACCTATAGAGGGATAATTATTTGTTTCCAAAATCCAGAGTGTTGTTAATCTTGCAAATAATTTAGCTCTGCATTCAAAGAAAAAAAACATATAGTTTTGGTACCATTTAATTTGGTTAGTTTTAGATGATGGACAGTTAAAGCTGGAGAAGATACATACAGATGATAATCCAGAAGATTTGTTTACCAAGGTCATAACAAGGGAGAAGCTAAACTCCTCTTCAACTTTGGTTGGTCTTCTAGACTAAACATGATAAAATGACAATAGTGTCCAAGGTGGTTTGATATTCCAATGGGAGCTACAGGTTTAGTAGTGCTATGATTAGTCTCCAAGTGGGAGGTTATTGTTGTGTAGTCTGATTAGTCTCCAAGTGGGAGATTGTTGTGATGTAGAGCCTAATTAGACTTGGAGGTTTATTTGACATAGTTTTCTCCCCATATTATTTCTAGGGGGGTCTGCTCCAAGATAGGGTCAAGGAACAGTGCCCCTATGGTGTCCTAGGGAAGTGCCCCAAGTGTGCTCCCTATCGTAGTACAAGGTGGGGTTGAGGGGCAACACCCCCGCAGGGGTTTTTAGGGGTAGTGCCTCGAAGCCAAAAATGACCTTATATTGTAAAAGGCATTGACTGCTATTTTCCTATTGGAAAACTTATTCTAGCCCTAATTTTGTAAGCATAAACAACTTGTATAAAAGACTTAAGGTTGGGGATTTCATAATGTAATGGTGATATTGTAGCTTCTTGCAGTAGTATCGAGTTGTAAGGGATTGCAGATTGTAATCATTTGATAATAATAATATTGGACTTGCTATTAATGGACATAGCCCATAGATTGGGTGAACCACATTAAATCTTGGTGTCTTGTGTTCTCTTATGTGCAATCTATTATTTTATGATATTGGTTATATTTTCATGTAATTGTTATTTCTGTTTGAGATTAATCCTAACAAAACTTAGTGAAAACAAAGAAAAATAGTAGTGATGACTACCAAGTGAAAAGGTGAGGATGATGATGAAGAAAAAGGTATTGGAAAAAGAATGGTTTTGACAAAATCCAAGGAGAAGAAGGGAACAAAAAGACAACATGTTACTCCTCAAGGTCTAAAAGATACAAGGTTTAGGACCAAAGATGTATCAGAGGTTACTCCACCTTTTATGAAATGAGTTTCTATAATTATTAAACCTACACTATCACGAGTTAAGACTTATGAAAAGAGGAAGGGTGTTCCTACATCCTCAATCCAACCAACTCTAAGAAGGAGAAGAAAGTTGATTATTAAAGATGAAGAAGTTAGTGACAAAACTAAATCTAATGATGTTAGTCATTTTAATGTTGTTGTAAATAAGAGACCTCAAACTATTAATGGAATGATAGATTCCTCAAGGGAACATGGAGGTTTCTCTACTTTTCAATATGTTAAGTATCATACAATCAATGAGGAAGATAAAAAAAGGATAGAAGATGCTTTGATTGATATGATGAAAAAACTCAAGAAAACACCTATAGAGAATGGGAACATGATCTCAAAAGATATGTACAAGAAAATTGATAACATGTGGCAATATGATTTCATTACCCATAAATAGATGAGAGAAAGAGCCTTTGTGACTCTAATACCTCAATCACATGTTTATGAAATCAGTGATGCAATGAAAATACATAAGAAAATATTTGTACCTAAACAATGATCATTAAAAATATTAACATGTAAATTAATAGATGTCAACATTGATGGAAAAAGAATATAGAAATAAATTTACAAGATCAAATACCCCAGAGGAAGTCACACAAGTTGATGATACTAAGCTAGGATAGGATGTTGAAATGGATAATTTAGAAGATTATTATGTTCAAAATATAGTAGAAAAAGTGCATAATATGGTTAAAGATATTACTGATAAAGAAGATAATGTTACTATAGAAGACAATACTAAAGAAGATCTAGGAGATGAAGTGAAAAAAATGAATATTTTATGGATCACATTAAGCCCAATACAAAAGGTCAAACATCAAATGAGTCATCTCATGCACTTAAACTGTGCTATGCACCTATCATTAAACAGATTGAGTATAAGAATCCAGAGACACAAACTAAGTTATCTAATGAAAATGTTATCTCTATTGGTTCTTTAAATTCTTTTTTTGCTAATATGCCAATGCATACAGGCATACAAAAAACCAAGCACTAGGCTCAAACCACTCAAGGGGGAGACACAAATACCAAGGAAAAAAATGAAAATGTTGAAGATGGTAATACACAAATATGAGTAGATACAATAGATAATAAAGAAGTTTGTTTTACTACTGGCATAAGTCCACATGCCTATGGACCTCCTAGTAAGGGGATTATAGGGAAAGGAAAGACTACTCAATGTGAGCTAGGTTCATTGTGTGAACACAAGATAGATGCATTGAAACAATTAGGCTTTAAACCTCAAAAAATATTCCATTTTACACTAATATTACACTAAGAAAAGAAAGATGAGATGAATGAAGATAATGGACTCTGTAATGCCCCTCCAAAGGGAACCCAAAAGAATGGGTCAAAGTTTATATGTTTGATGAGTAATTTTTGTTTGAAAAACCTTTTCATGTTGACCTCGTTAATCATAGATGCAAAGTACTATTCTAGTTCCCTTAACATTCATTCCTTACTACTTAAGGTATTCCATACATTAGTGTTAATTGTCATGAAGTTTATATAGTTCTTAAATATAAAATAAAAATGTCATAATATAATTATAATTGACTCATCTAATCTTACAATGTAGATAATCAAGAACAAAAACTATAACAAGATATACATCATGATTTACATAAAACAAATTGATGACATAAGTAATCACCATTAGACATAGACCAATCTGAATTTTACAAAAGAGATACAATTTTTTTACATCTACTTTTCAAGAACAAAACCTCTTTCTTATTTACCCAACCCTTAAACATGTCTTTTCCTTAAAATGTACCAATCTAAATCCCCTTTTGATGATAGATCAAATTACATCAAATTACATCAAATTACATCATTTATATTAATGCAAGCAACATGAACATCCTTAAGCATCTTTAAGCATCATCCAAGCATATCTCCAAGAAAGAAATCTAATGCAAGCCATGAAAAAGCCTCTTGTTTTTCCACCCAACCACATGGAACCTTAAGGAACCAGTCCCTTGAGCTAGGAGAAAAAACCATGATCCACCTAAGCTCTAAGGTAGTCAAAGTCTTATACCCAAAATCAATTACAAGGGTAACATAAGCCACACAAAAGCATACATCCCAAAATGAAATCACAAGAAAATGGACAACCAGAGGCATAAGAAGAGTGAGGGATTCAATTGCATCTAGGTGAGTGTCATTGTACCTTCCTAAGGTGTTGGGATCCACCTCCCAAGCTTAAGACCATCCTACATTACTATACATCTTTTTCTCGAGTACTCCAACAAGAAAAAGCATGACCAAGTAATGTTAGGACCTACCTCTTGGGTTAGGGACCTATAAGTTATGCAAAATGTCCCTTTCCTAAGTACTCTAACAATACTTCCACAATTATCTTGTTTAGCTTGTGAATCCTAAAAACCAACCCATAAGTTCATTTACTATTATGTTATCACTTATTAGTTAACTCACAAATAGAACTAGCCTATGTAGAGCTCTAACTTCCAAACATAGGGACTCTAGCAACCACTTTTGGGCCCCAACACCTATGCTAAGCCACTCACCTAGGGTTTCCTACCTTAATCCAGTATCCAATATACAAGCCATATAGATTTTCATAGGTCAAGGCATCTTAGAAAATTCATGTAATAGAAACAAATTTGATAGGATAAACCAACATAGAAAACTATCCATAAGATATCAAACAGTGAGCCACAAAACCAAGAAAATGGTAAACCATGCATCTGTTTCTTATAACCATGCATCTATTTAACGTTGTTGAAGTTTTTCAATATAACCACACATCCATTCAATGCTAACACAATTTTGTTCAATATAATCACACATCCATTCAATGCTGATGCACATATGTTAAGCAAATTTGCACATTTGTTCAATATAACTGTGCATACATCGAGAAGAACTACACATTTGTTTGATATAACTATGCATTTGTTCAATATAATTGTGCATTTATTAGGAAAAGGTGCATTTGTACTAACATGTGGACAGAAAGGGTTAAATCCAGGGCTACACATATGCTTAGTATAATTGCGCATATGTGCAGTCTTCTTGCACATTCATTCTAGAGAACTCAACAAATATAAAGAAGGCTATGAATGAATTTTGAGACTTGCTAAGATGGAGAAAGGTCTTTCAGTACCACATGGGAAGGAAACCCCATGACCATCCCTAATCAAGTGGTTCAACCCCTAGAATTCTTATCTAAACATGACTTCCATGCAAGGACTATCACAAACAACCATGGAATACATTCATACACAAATTTATTCACAACATTCAAAGATATTTTTTCATAATCTATAGTAGTATATTGGTTTGATCTTTCTCATTCAAGTTATAAAATAATCCAAATAGAATGGGGTAAGGAGACGTACTTGGTTTCCTAAATTTGTGAATGGTGAAAGCTTCCAGCCTCTAACTTGGTGCTTGTATCCTTCCTAGTCTTAGTCTTGGTTTCCTTGCATTTATATAGGTAATGATCTTCAAAAATATACCTTTGATTATAGTTTGTTTTGCCTTCCTTGTTCTCTCTTTCTATTTGCTAGGAAGCCCCTTATTTATAGGGATCAATTTTTAATTTATGGATGGTTGCTTCTATTATTGTCATCTTGCTAAGGTTTGATTAAATAAATCAAACATTTAATTAATAATTTAATTTAATTTAAATCCCTAACCATTGCTGGGGTATCTAGATTGTAAAGAGATCCTTATTCAAAGGATTCTCATGCCACAATGGTTAAGTCTCTACGATCCTTCTCAGGAGGTTAAGGGTTCAATTTTAGAGATCTTTTACTATATAACGAATTTAATAAACATGGGTTAAAATCTACTCTCCATTTTATGCTCCATGAAGAACTACATGGGTGGGTTGGTTGAGGGTGAGATTGATGGTGGAAGGTTCTAGGTTCTAATCTCTAAAACATTTTATTTATTTCCCCATTCATTTTTTATTTTAAAAGATTGCAATATAATTATGCAAGAAACCACATCCAACCACACACACACACACACACACACACACACACACACACACATTTATTTATTTAGGTATATACGTGTGCACCCATATATGCTCGCATAAACTTATATTGAGACTTCCAATCATAAAACTAAAATCACAATAGGGATGCAAGTAAATATCATTAAACCATAGGGATACAAGTAAATATCATTAAACCAAACAAGAATGAAAATCCCCAAGTTCCCAATTTGGATAGTTGATTCCCTAATGAGACATCTAGGTTCAAGGTTCCTATTTGGAACATGGTCACATCTCCAGATTAATAGATAATATAGAGGCTTTAGTACCTATTCCTGCATAGACTTGCATCACTAATCAACCAATATGCATGTCTACAAATAACATTGTAATAATATAGTTTCATATCAATAGTAATATAGGTGTTAGATGTGTTAGTAGGTTTAGAAATCCATAGAGATTTATAATCCATAATCCTTATTTGAAAGCATATGAAATGTATCATAGGAACTCTATCTAAAACACATCATGTAAAGTATCATCTAAGCTCCTACCTTATTCATAAATCATCAGAATAAAATCTAGTGTCTCAAAATAAATCTCAAATCATGTCACTAGGGTGGCATTACAAACTCAAATAGACTTATTAGGAGAAAAAGGATCCATTTCCACCCAAGTCATCATCAAGTACCAATATAGTTGATTCTAAAGGAAAGAAGATAAAGAAGAAGAAGACTACAATAATGTGGTCCAATCTAGTTACTCTTGATGAGGTCATTATAATACTTGATTGGGACCCAAATACTTTAGATTCTAATGGTATAGCTAGTGACATGTAGTGGAAAGGAAGAGCACGATAGGTTAAGGAAGGAACTCAAGCAAGAACAAGTCATATTTGATATTAAGGATATCTCACTAGATGTTGTTCTTGACATTATTCTTAAAGAGGTGACCCCCATTCTAGAACAACTTGTCCAAATAATTGAAAAGTTAAATGAGCCTGATATGGATGCATAGGAAAATTTGATGGAAAGATTAAAAAATAAAATTGAGAATAAAGTGTTAGAATTTTTTCTCAAATTATTACCTTACATCAAGTGTAATTGTCCACTTTGGCCATTGAGCTTGAAACCATTGTTCAAAATGGTCTTTCATTATTCAAGAAATTATGTGATGCTCTCTAACTTATGGAGGATATCAAAGGTAATTTGCATAAGATAGAAGACAATATTGTTGGAAGTGTTAATTGGAAACCAAGACACTAAGAGGGGAGGGGGGAGGAGGTGAATCACGATTTGTAGCATTTAAACCTTTAAAAATTCATAATACATTCACCACATTTACCATCTCATATCCAATTGTATGCATACCTTATAAAATCAAACTATAATAACATATGGATCTAGTCTATCAATCACATGCATGAAAAGTAATCACATGGTCCACAAAGATTTGGTTACCTAGAAACCCTCCAAGGTGAAGGTAAAACTAGGGTAGGGATTTTCACTAATGCAGTAGTAAAGTTAACCTTTGACCATATCCAATGATCTACCTTGTGAGGGTTATACCATTTTAAAATATTTTGAGACTATTAGGTATCACCTTGTTAAAGTATTTTACACTTACAATAAAGTAAGGAATATGTTAGGAGATTTACAAAGATCTTCGAAGACCACTTTGTTAAGAGGTTATCTCTAACTCAATATATTAAAACTGATATAGTACATGATCCTTGATTTTCTATTGATAAATTATTTTTGGATCTCCCCCCTTCAATCTATTGAAGTTGATGAAAGATCAACCCCATAGCTCCCAAGAATCACCTATATGAAAACACCTTTCACAGAAAGAGAGAAGAAAATACTATGGAGGCTGGAATTCCCAGATTGATAGATGAGACATTCTTGATGAGGAAAAAGAGAGATTTCTATTATCAAAAGTCAATGAATAAAATTACAAAGAGATCAATCCTTATAAAAGGAGATCAAAACCCTAACAAGGTAAAGCCTAGGTTGCATGATAATAATTCATAAAAGAATTAATTATTATATGCCTAAAGTTTAGCTTAAGTAAACTAGAGATAATTAGTGACTTAATAATTAAATCAAAATGATTTAATTAATAAGGCAATATCTTATTACTCTAACACACCCCCTTAAGATAAACTTAGGGAGTAGCTAAAAACTTAGAAACTACTACTGAAAGGAAATTGGGTACTGACAACAAGGCCTGATGAGGTACCCAAGCACAACCAAATCTCTAAAAAGAGGAGAAGTAGATAAAACCACATGGGAAAAACCCTACTCCAAAAAGAGATGGAAATAAAATGTTCTAGAAGATATGAACAAAAGATGATCATGAAGAACACCGCTGAAGCATGAAGCTGCAAACACTACCAAACTTCTAATTTGAATAACCTCCATTATATAGAACATGACTAGGTACAGAAGACTAATTCTGAAGAGCTGATAAATCAAAGATGGAAGGTATATTCATGGCGTCCAATAATAGGAATTAAAGAATGTCTATATGGTAAATGACCCATCTCACTAAAATGCATAGGTATCCAACCACTGCAATCACCTAGTACATAGGATCAAATACTAAATACATAGCTCACTCCATTGAACCAAGAAAGAAATAGAACCAAAATAACCCCCTCTAATGCTGAGAGGTAAGACATGAGCATTGAAACTAGATGCAACATCTCATGCAGAAAGAAGAACTAGGAACATTAAGAGTGAAAAAGAAGTACAAACACCTATACCAACATGTGTCATTGACACATCATGAGGCTGATGTCATGGAAGGAACACTTGCTTGAAAAAGGAAGATGGCAAATATGGCCAACATAAAACCTTTCAAGGCACTTTATAATGTAGTGTGAGTACAATAAAACATAGAGATGTCCAAGATCCCAAAATGTAATAGAATGACACTTTATCTTAGCATGTTTGCAAAAATACTACATAAGGATGTCAACAAAGATCAAAAGAGACATAAAGCTAATACAATAGATAGTATAACCCATGAAAAATCATCTAAAATAAAAAAATTGATCCCTAGACCTAAAAAAACCAAGATATCCATCAGAATGCATAAAAGAAAAAAAACTAAATGGGATATGCCTGGAGTAGAATCTGGAACCACTAGTACATTTGAGGTCATTTTAAAACCATTATTGGTCAAAATTTTGACCAAATCTGACGAACCCATTGGTCATAATTTTTTTGGTCAAAATTTTGACTAATGGGTTGGTCAAACACTGTGTGTTGCCATGGTGCAATTTTCACCCAAATGTTGGTCTAAATTTCAACCAACACGTGGCAGTTTTTGACCATCATTGGTCAAAATTTTGACCAACGATGGTCAAAAATACCAGGTGTTGGTTGAAAATTTGACCAAAATTTAGTAGTTTTTGACCATCATTGGTTAAAATTTTGACCAATGATGGTAAAAAACTAACAGGTGTTGGTCTAAATTTTGACCAACACTTGGGTGCAATTTCTTTTTGACTAGCATGAAATATAAGCTTCTAGTATTGTATCCTATAGATTATAATGGAAAGTTTATTGAAGAAACTAGGAAGCTTGCTGGTTTGGATGTTTTGGGTGATGGAAATGTGGCAATTGTCAAGAGATTAGATGAACACTCATGTCTTAGCATGGAAGAAGCATACAGGATATTTATGTTTGTATGCTTCTTCCATGATAAGACAGGAGTGCTTATCTAAGCTCTTGACAATTGCCACATTTCCATCACCCAAGACATCCAAACCAACAAGCTACCCAGTTTCTTTAGTAAAATTGCCATTATCATCTATAAGATACAGTACTAGAAGCTTATATTTCACGCCAGTCAAAAAATCTTCTTGGCCATGGCTTGGGGCAGTATGAACTAGCTGGATGAATGCCACATTCATCCACCTCAATAGAATATCTCCTCTAAGAATTGAGCGAGGCAAGAGTCATAGAACACTAATGGAGGAATTGAGTCATAACAACCAACATGCTGCAATTTACAAGCCATTAAGGTTGGTGAGCTTTCCTCCTACATTGAAGCCATAGAGAACTAATTCTTGGAAAATAGTCCTCTAATTCCTTGTTAGATGAATTTGAACCAATGGTATCATCTAAGGAACATCCACAAAACTTATAACAAATAAAAACCTTGATGTGTGATCCAAAATGTTGATGAAAAAAGTTATACAATTAGATTCAAAAATCATAGTGATTGATTTCACAGATTGTCAAAATCTACTTACTCTTAAACAAAAATCTATAGTGTCTAAAGTATCTGGAACCTCCCTTGTTCCCATACTGAGAGGAAATAAAAATCTACAACATCTAGTATCTTGAATCTTTCTTGTTCAAATCCCATGCATGCTCAAAAAGGATTTGCATAGCATGGCTGAGTTAATCTACATTGAAGTGGAAAAAAGGCTAAGGCTAATGTTGCTATTTCTATTTGCTTGGTTATACTCTTGAAGAATTCAGTGGACCTATTTGTATTGCATGGTTTGTAAAAATACAATGCAAGACTTGGATGAGAATATTTGCATCCTAATTCATATTTTACATGTTGTGATGTCTAATCTGGTAGCTGTCCAACCACGATGAAAGATCCTTATTTGTAAGCACCTAAATTACATGTCCTATTGATGAGGCATTATTTTTAGAATAAGTATATTAAATGTGAGAACAGAGCATTTACCTGGAGACAGCTGGGCAATATTGGCAACGTAGTGTTTCTATCTCCCACAATGAACTCACTATAAAGAGACATGGAGATACATAGTTGGATCCATAATAACTGATATTACATGTCATTAGTTTATATATAGTTAGAAGTTCAAATGACTTTGCATGAATTGATATCAATTGTCACATCGGTATATATTCAAACTTGACATTTAAATTATCAAGTAGTAAATTTATGTTCGCTTAAGTTGGTTTATCAACAATGGTCACTAAGTTGGATTCTCTTGACAAATAAACCCAAAATACAATTAATTGTAGTGAATTTTAGTGTCTCTCTTTGATGCATTTACCTAGAGACCTTGGGTTTCAAGTGTTGATTATTCAAGTGATGTAATAATTGATCCATAAATCTTCAAGCAAATGTTTGATATATACAGAAAATTGCGTGGAACATTGAGATATCTTCTTTCAAATCTTCATGACTAGAAGCTAGAAAATTCTAATGTTTACAAGGATCTTCCAATGATTAATAAGTATACACTATACCAACTAGCCAATGTTATCAACAATTCCTAGAAATGCTGCTGTTGTAGTCAATGGTCAACTTCTTATGCAATGGTCTAGGTAAGAACAAAATCATCTGTACATACTACTACAAAAGGTGTTAAAAACCTTTTTTTGAAAGTAGCCAACATATTTTTTTTGTAGTAGATTTAGTTAGTACTCTACAATTGAAATGGACATTCCCTATTTTCTAAGGGATGGATATGAAACAAATAGAAGTACTCTAAAATTGACCCACAACACAATGCATGTGAAACAAATAGAAGCACCTGTGCATTACTTTTGGAGATACACAATGTTCCTTACCTTACAATATTAAGATTCTAAGATAACATCCTTAGAATGGATATCTCATGAAGGGTAGTAGTAGTAATTCCATCTTCATCATGCTCAAGCTTAGCTTTCTTAATCACCACAATCAGAGCAAAAGTTTGATAGTCACCTCAAATTGCAATAAGAGCAATAGTTTGATAGTCACCTCAACTACATACTTCAACATCAAAATCCAAAAGTTATTTATAAATAGGAAGAAAATATGTGAACTTAAAACATCTAGAAAGCATTTACCTAAAGAAAAAGGTATGCGATGACATTGTAGTCAATAGGAAAAACCCCCTCCATTTGAGACATCATCTGTGCAAAATTAGCAGTGCCTCGGAAATAATTTTCAACAAATAAGACCTCTTTCTTTAAAACATCTTTAGATTCACTATCAGAAATATATCTTTATAAATTGATAATACCTGGGTATCAGAGTGCAAAATTGTCTAAAGGAGAAACAAGTAATCTGGAGTGTACCCAACCTAAAAAATTCATGAGTTCCCTATGTTATACCTCATTCACAATCTATAAAGCTATAAGCATTAAACACAACAAAGAGAATGTTGAACTAAAAGAAACAAATGCTTCCAAGAAAAATATATTTTTCTAGTTAGTTTAAACATAAACAAGCCCCATATTCCATCATAAATGACAAGTGAACAAAACCAAGGTGTACTTGTTTAGAGTAAATAAGTATTTTATCAAACTCCCTTCTCTTAGCAAAACTTGCTACAACTTTGGGGGTAACCCGTGCTTTTGTGATTCCTTGGTATGTTAGTTTGAGCTTCACTTGGTTTCAAGACTATTATAATATTCTCTACTTAACAAGGCCAACGATGTGAAGGTGGAAGCTCATCTGACCTCACCCCCCTCCCCCTAACATCAATCTAAATTCTCCATTAACATCTAATTACATACTTCATTCATCCATTTATGAATTATAACATTCAATCAATACAATCACATAACATTCATTAATATGATATAAAATTCATTAGTACGCAATAGTAATCAAGACTTTATATTATATTATTCAAAGATTTTACAAAAGTTTTTTCCTATTCAACTATAGGCACCGGGGGAAAAAGAATAGGGCAAAGAAAACCCCTAGTATAGCTCAAGACTAGAGTCCTGTATACATTATAGATGCCCTTTATAAGGGTCTTTAAGAAGGCATACCTCCTTTTATACAAGGGGAGGATTTCTAATTGAAGAACCTCCAAAAACAAATACAAGGTTGGATCAACATCTATCTTGGCCAGATTCCCTTCCCAACATATTGGGGATTACAAATAACAGTGGCTGAGAGGGTTACAAGTATTAATGTTGGAGGAAATTGGAGTGACAAAATTTTGAGATCTTTGGTCTAGTTAAAGAAATGGTGGACACTAGAGGTAAATGTTGCAATCCTTGAATTAACTTGTAATAAAAAAACAATATTCCATGGCAATGAAAAGAAGGGGGGTAAGGGGTTAATAGGTCTTATCCCCCTAAAATAAATATCTGACAAGTCACCTATTCTCAAAATAGGAATCTGTAAAACTATTTAGCACCTTACACTTCTAGCTTTGGTCACACATAGAAATATACATATACAAAGGAGAGCATATGAATGATTCAGATCTACATATGTATACATATATAGGTATATATACTTATGGGAAGAGATTAACTTGCACCAGTGATTAATAATGATTAACTTCCACCACAAACTAATGGTATTCATCTTTGTTGTGGGCTATGGACTGGGAAATTCTTCATTTGGAGAGAAGGGTTTTGTAATGACAACAACTCATAAAATATCTCAAGATAAAACTGTTATAAGCTACTTGAGCTCAAATTTCTATAGTCCATAGACAAAGAGGCAAGGAAAGAGCTCACACCCTTGAAACTAAGAAAGAGAGCTACTCAATTTTCCAAGAAAATTGTTGATGCTCAAAGGAAATCATTTAGGAGATACCATGTCAATACTTTAAGGATCTGGTTTGTTAAGGCTATCTTCAAGGCTCCCTAAATGAAGGATTTGGCTTCATAAAATTTAAAACATTTGAACTCAAGGATTCTAAGGCTCCAACACAATTTCAATACCCCAATAGAACACTCTCTCAAATTGTTCCAATAGTCCAATTCTCTGCCCTTTAGGTCTACTGCATACTTGAAATGGGGATGACTTTGGCTTTTCCCAAGAGATGTGACAATGTAATGATGCTCACTGATGCCCTATTTGGTGCATTGCAACATATCATGGATTTCCTTATGTTTGTTTTAGGTTAGCACAACTACCCTTAACTATTACCCCATTTTCATGCATAAAAATGACTACTTTTTCAAAGGAAATATCATCAAATGACATCGAATAAACCCCAACTCTTGGATAGTGACTTATTACCTCTTCAATTGCTTAATTTCCAATACCCTACAACATCAAAACCCCCAAACTAACACTCCCAAACCCTTGAACTAGGCTTCCTCAATCCCCCAATTACACACACTTCCAATCCAAATTAACAATGGATTCACCTTCACATGAACATTGTTCAATGTCTCTAGTCATCAAATAGACCCCTTGTTCGAGTAGAATGTCTATTGCTATACCTGATCATGCATTTTTAATGCACTATCATGCTGTTGTTTAACTGAGATCACTCCTATCTTGTTTAATCCTGCATGTGCCTTGTTAGTAACTTATAATACATGTCAATTCTAGTCATTCCATGAATATTGAGCTCCCATACTCATGGAATGATTTCCATTATTCTTAAATTCTATTTTAGTAAGTAAATAGTTAAAAGAAGTCACTGGTTCTGCAACTGGTGCAACATCAAGTCTAAACAATGTGGAAAACAACAATTAGAAATGTGGATGGTTAATAACTCCTATCAATGCATTAATAAAGTAAACAAAATTGATTTGAGACTCCAAAGGATCAAGGAAATCTTACAAAAATTGAAGTTTTATTGCTTGTGGTATTACACTAGTCCGTACACCTGACTCCCTCTTCTATATCTATAACAACAACTCCCTCTTACATATATAAGACTTCACAATATAACCAATTCAACCACCTATCATTGGGTTGAAAGGTTCAAGTCTAAAACTAATACTTCCCTCCAAAATCTAAATGACCATTATATGTTGGAAAATTTGAACTTAAAACATAAATTGATTTATTAAACATTAAATCCCTTTTCTCATTATTAAAGTCTTTCACCTAGTTTCCTAATATCCCTACTAGACTCATCCTCAACCTATCTTAGAATCCTAGAAACCTTATTAAGAACATTATTGAAACTCAAACAACATTGTTATCAAGCTGAAACTAATGTATTATACTGAGGCCCAACACCTCAAAATGCTAGAACACCTTTAATTCTCATGCAAATCTATAACTCATATTGGGCTTGCAAGAGATGAATTATGCATCAATCCCCTATGGACTAGTATAATTCACTATTGCCATGCATGATTTCACCTTGATTTAGATCTCCATAAGGCAATGCATTAAATGTGAATCAAATAGTTTTCTATAAAACCTCAACAAAACTAAAATGTGATTAGCACTAAGGTATGCCCGTCCTAATTAAGCATCAATCCCATATAGACTAGTGTAATTCATAAATACCATGCATTATTTGATGATGATTGATATCTCCTTGAGACAATGCATTAAATTGGAGTGAAATAGAGTCTGTCAGAAAACCTTTAACAAGACTTAAAAGTTAAATGTTATCAAGAATAAGGTATTCCATTTGTAATGAGCAGAGCACTTTCAGAATTGTACTGGGTGATCGATATCTCCTTGAGACAATGCGTTAAATTGGAGTGAGACATTGTTTGCTGGAAAAATCTTTAACAAGATTAAAATGTGATCACAAGAAAAAAAGTAGTATTTGTTAAACATAATTAAATCAAATGCTTAAGAAAAATTTTCATGAACCATCAAGAATTTAAAAAAGCACAATCCTTTTTAACCCAAATATTGCCATAAATAATGTGTATACGACAACTACAAAAAGCTTTATTTATGAATGAAGTAGCCAACAATGTGAGATGCTAGAACTATAAAAATTAAATTCAATTGCATATCTTAGATTAAAGAGCAAAGTGAATTGTTACATTAAGTAACATGGTAGATTCAAAAAGAAAAACAACATCAAACATACCTTTCTTCTTGTGGCATTCCAGAATGAATGAAAATTAATGGAAAGTAGCACTCCACAAGAAGCTTGTTCAGCTCTTTAGCTTTGATAACCCTCTTCACAAATATCACAACTTGATTGAAGTCTAGTGCATTGAGCAGATCATTCAGCTTCCAGTTCTTCTCCAGCTTGCTCAATTTGATGTAGTGCTAGAAGAATCTCAAGACATAAATACCAAACACAACAAAAGAGAGAAGGGTTTACTATTTTATTAGACATTATTAAACTCAAATAAATTCAATACCTAAACTAAACCATGAAGTGTCAATTTTGCCTTATCGTCAATGTATATCTCTATAGGCTATAAATGAAAACAAATCTGTGTAACATTAGGTGGTGTGATTGTCATCAAGAGCCAATAGTTCCACAACTATCCAACTCATATTTGTACCACAAAAAGGAACTAAACATAGCTAGTGCAATTTTCATCAAAACTTCTAGAGGTGAAGACATGATTTGTTCCCTCAAAGAATGGTTTATCGAAGAATGGTTTATCTAGTTGTAAGGGCATTCAAAGTAAGAAGCTTCTGCATCCCATCCCTTAGACATTTGAACAACCCTTAATGTTCTCTCATCCTACACAAGACTCAAGAAACTACTATTACAATTGAAATTTGATATATATTTTTTGATTCAAATTCTCTTCATAACCCAAATTCATTAACTTTTATAAGGAGCAAGTGTTTCCTACGAATTCCTATGAATTGGAACTAATTATATGGATGATGTAAAACAAAATATAAAATAATACACTAAGAAATAAGAACATGAGTTGAGTAGGAAAAAATCTAATTCATTCATTCATAAATCTCTATGAATGGATACATCTACAACATGAAATTCTAGATTCCAAGTGGTGAGTAGTTGCATGACGGTAAGACCTAGTCCACATATGCATGAAAAAATGTTAAAGCATTATGTGGAGGTGCATATATTACTTATCCCAACAATGGTGAACAGAGTAATTTTGAATTTATATTCACAATGACAACAACTCACAAATACAAATATCATAATGATCATCTTTTGTAGGCATGTGTGAAGCTGTTAAAATTCTTAAGATACATTTAAAATACTTGCATCTTGTATTGAAACTAGTTAATATAAAACAAAACCAATAATTTAATTAGAAAATGTTAATATCAAAACCCGAGTCAAAAAATAAGGGATGGAAGAAATTCTTTAACTACAAAGTGCAACAATTTTGAATGAGATATGTATTATTATGGGAAACTTCTAGAATTCATTCATGAATTCAGCAAGAAATTTTAACATATTAATAAATATATTTTCAAAACTTAGTAGTATCCAAAACTTACAGTTAAAAGAAAATGAAAACAATCTTAGCTAAATTCTTTATAGAAGAAACCTCTACCCACAAAACCCTCTATAGAAGAGAAAGATCTCTCACAGGCAATCCAGCTATAGTTTGGGGAAATCATTTGACTTATTCATACAAACCTCTCATAAGATGAACTTTTAAAGTGCAATAGAATTATAAAAAGAAACTAAGGTAATCCAATGATGTGGATATAAAGGAGAGCTGAAATAGGGGAGCATAAAATACATTTGAACACAGTCAAGAGGTCCTGAGCATAAAATATATGTCTTTTTCTTATTGATTAGTAAATTTAGAGTGTAGCATGCAATTAATCTTTATGATAGTTTTCCATACCAATAATAAACCAATAGATCCATGAAAGGTCTAATTAACAGAATGAAAAAGAGAAAGCCATTCTAAGATTTCTGCCGCAACTAAGTTTGAGAAATACCCATTGCTAACTACTCAATCTAATAACAAAAATAATAGACTTGACAACTTTAGCCAAAAATAGAATTATACTAATTACCAAGATTATATGAAATGTTAAGGCATTAAATACCATATACTAATTTAGTAATTACAAAATGTAGTGTTGATCAATTCATGGTACCTAATTTTAACCAAATGTATCAAAACTAACCTTCATAAGATCCCCCAATTCCTCACTACACTCCAACATGTCCTCAGTAAGCCAATTCTCCAAAAGGTTCTTTTTCTATTGATTTACAACTAATAATGATAGTTCAAGAGACTCAAATGAATTTAGCTTTCCTTTTGTCAATAAAGTACCAAAATACTGGAGAAGCAGTGGTGTTTGCCCTGGTTGTACTAGAACACTCTGCAAAAACATTGGCAGTTTCTTTAATAATAATTTTGAGTATGATATTTTTAAATATTGAACCCTTCCTATTTATTAGACCTACTTCTAATAGGATATATCTTTGATGAAATCCAATACTACCTAGAACTTTGCTATAGTGTATAGTGTACGGAGAATTCCTTGAGGAGATTCTGCTGCAAGTTCTACTACTTCTTTATACTTCATCTGAGAAAAAAACTCTTGGAAATGTTGGACAACCTACATAACAAACAAAAATATCCAATTACAACATGATTTCAAACTGATCTAATCTTCTTTGTTTATTAAATTATTTGAATATAACTATTCCAAAGGTAACACAAACTTCCTATTTTGAAACATTGTCTTAAACATGATTATTTGTAGAACCTTGAAAAAAATGATTTTAGGTATTCCATACGATGATACATCTAATGCAAAAATAGTTTAATGACCAAAATTGGGATCAACACCAAAAAATTATTCTCTATGAAAAGCAATGGCTGGTTATCCAACCAAACTTACTTTATTTTTGGATTATCAAAAAGTAGTGCCAATTTTCATTTATTTGGATTGATTGTCTTAGCATGCCCTATATAAAGATACCTCCTTTGACCCATCAAAAAATGTGGAAATTTGCCTCCTTGGGTAGTAATAAAAACTTCACTATGCAAGAAAACAATATAGTGTAATGTAACCATTCTTGATGAGTAGGCCTACAATCATTAGCCACCTTTGTTTCACAACTTACAACTTAGACATTTTCTTGAATATTTCAAAAGGACCAAATTATATAAGTCGCTTTAGTGGTTCCCATCAATGCAAGAAAAGAAGGATACCTTAAATGTAGCGAGTTCTTCTAGAGATGCAATTGTTTCCTTTGTTTGTAATAGGGGACACATCTATTGGAGTGTTTCCGTGTTTTTCTTTGCCTTGTATATTTTTCTAGATGCTAAATATATAGATGTGTTATTATTAAATCCCATATCTCTAAGCATCATGCCCACCTACCCATGCAACAAGTTTAGAGAGATGAGTCAACTATGCATATAGATTCATAACATATAGATAATTAGCTATTTGTAACATTATTTTATTGCATATGCAAGATTGGAACAAAAAATAAACTAACAATTTGTGGCTTAGATGAATCACGTGCCATAAAATCATGAAGCTTTGAATAGTGGACTACTCTACAGTGAATGTGGATCATCTTGCATTGTTCGTTGCCCTTCCCACTTCGTCAATTTTTAGTAGAATGAACCTAAAAAAACCCACTAAATACATTATCTAAAACAAGAGACGCGAAGCATCATAGTTCCTGCCATATGTGTGGTAGTTGTATTATTGTGGAGCAGGGAAGGGAGGGTTGGCATAACTTGAAAAAGAAAGAAATGTACTTAAAGCTTTGTGTCCAAGCCAAATAGTAGTACATAAATTGACAGTAAAATTACATTAGGAAATTATAACTCAGGCAGAAATAAAACTACCAACACATGCAACATGTTTAAAAAGATCTCATTCTATTTTATGCATAGAATATAAAAAGAAACAGTTGAAGAAAAAATGATTTGAGACACTCTAAGTAATTACTAGACCCACCAATGTTGGGCTGCCATTACCAAAGTTCATAACAAGAATAAAGGTCAAGTTCTCAAGATGCATTCGCCTAGATGTCACAAAGAGGATATGTCAAACATACATCCTCAACTCTATTTAATATATCAAGTTCAACATTCTATGATCATTTTAGTAAATCAATATTATCATTTACCATGTTATCATTATGATAGAGACAATACTAACATCTGCATCGCACCATTGGCAAATTAAATACTTACTACATATCATACACTTTCTAGAGGGAGCAATCCAAACAATGGGGTCACACAAAGAGTGCATGTGACATCTTTTTATTAATTAAGCACTTAACATTGATGCTTTAGCAATTTAAGTATCAATATTTTAAGTGATTTCATCTAAAACTTTTGATCAGCTTTAACAAAAGTCATTCATGCTAGAATGAAAAATAAAGAAAAAGACAGAGAGAGATGATTAAGCTCTCTAATCTTGTATGCCTGTAGCTAGCTTCTTAATATTAAATAATAAACACAAAAATGGAATAGAGTGAAGCCCATGAACCTTCAACATCTGTAAAAGCATTTATGCATGGGGATGACCAGTATATGGAGCCCAATCATTTTTGAATAGAAGAACATTTCCATCTATTCATTTCAAACTAGTAGAGAAAATTGAATCAATCGAATCATACGTAACTGTTTCTCCCTGAATTGTGATTGGGAGAAAATGTATATCACCCTAAAATAGGGTCTTCATTTGTTGAATATGTGCAAAAGGTTAAAGAGCATTGCACCTGTGAAGTGGATGGATTAATAGTAAATATTGCCTCCAGTAGATTGTCTACAAAGGAATCCATTATTAGAGCTCCACAGATCATTATCACTCCCGCAATGCTGAAATTTTGTGAAGTATGAGCATCTACAAGGGTGAACATGATTAAGCCCACAACAAGCAGTAGCATAGATATGTATTCATGGGCATGATATTTCCTCCTCAAGCTAGGTATAAAAACTCCCATTACCATCACTAGAATAACTTGCTCACAGATTTTTAAGAGAGATCAGAGATCATTATTCAAACAAAATCAAAGAAACCACCATATTCTTGGGCCCCAATAATTAATTCTACTAACTTTCCACTAAAAACAATAAAATTACTACTCAACAATCGCGCTCTCATTGTATAGCTAGAGAAAGGAGCGATGAGGAATTTAATTTAATTAAATAATTAGAAAAGAAGACATTCTAGCACTCCAAAAAATACGGTAAGGAACTAGTGTTTGAATTTCTATAATGCTTTTCAATTATTTACCCAAAAAATTTACTACCATACATGTGGCCATAAATGTAAGATCTAAATTACCCATGTAGCCTATTAGGAAGAGGAAAAATTGTAAATGCAAAGTACCTTGGTTGATTTGAACATGAGCTGAGAAGGATAGTTGAGAAAAGTGAGGGAACCCTTGGTTAGTCCATGGGATCCCATAAGAATGCCGAAAAGCTTCACATATGTTTTCCATGGATTTACAAATTACTTCATTCTTAATCCCTACAAACAAATGAGACTTAAGTAGATGAAGCCTTGTACAAACATGAAGTACCATCCATAGCTGCAACACAACAACATACAATTTGCTTACAATCTGCTTTGATTATCTCATAAAATATGCACAACCAACACAAGATATGAGGAAAATACATTAAAAAAAGAACAAGGAGATTGATCTAGAAATGCAAAATGGAACTTGCTAAAGATATTCTCAGTCCATAATGATAAATACCTGAACTACAACCTATTATAAACATATTCCCCAATTAGTAATAGTGAACACTCACAGAGGGTGGGTGAATGCGTAGAGGGTAGGTTTTGGTAGGTGAATGCATAGAGGGTAGGTTTTGATGGGTGAATGTAGAAAAAAGCACATCGAGTGTCTCTGAAGCATTATCTTTGTTCTCAACTCAACCACTACAAAAATTTAGTGCTCAAACATTTTACCTCTAAAAGCTCCTGTGGAAATTTTCTCCTTTTTTTTTGTTATGAACTAAAGTTGGTCAAAATTTTGACCAACTTGGGCATAAAACCCTAGTTTGGTCAAAATTTGACCAACATGAGGATAAAAACTAAAAAAACATGAAATAATAGGCCAACATGGCCTTTGGTCAAAAATTTTGGTTGAAAATGACCCCCAAATGTACTAGTGAATGTAGAATGTCTCAATATATGTCTCTTGGAGTGCAAAATAGAACTTCTGACTATGATAGCCAAACTAGGCTACCAAATAGTATCAAAAATCCAAATAAATTATACCATCATGATGAGCTTAGAATCAGCTTTTCAACATTTCTTTTAGATCCAAAAATGAAGTTTGGATGGGCAAATTATGGCCAAAAAGCCACATGTAGGTAAAAAAAAAGTGCTAGAAAAAAAATTGCATCAAGATCTATGCCAAAAATCTTGATTTTCATAAAAAATCTCAATTTGCGTGCCCCAAAATCTTGATTTTCGTGTAAAAAATCTCAATTTTTGTGCCAAAAATCAAAAAATCACCACCTCAAAAAATGTGTCTAATTTTGGAGCAAAATTTTTAGCCTCAAATTCCAACTGTGTCCAAATTGGACAAATTTTATATGAAAATAGGTGTTTTTGGGCCTTTGAGCTCAACAATGATGTTTATTTGGGCTCAAAGTAAACCAAGAAATGGTGACCCCCCTAGATTCAATACAAAAAAAATTGAAAAAATGAAACCCTCTAAACAAAAAGTACAAATTTGAAATCGAAGATAAGCTTCTCATAAATAAAACAGAGGCATGAAGATCTGGAGCTTTAATACCATGTTGAAGTTGATGAAAGATCAACCCCATAGCTCCCAAGAATCACCTACATGAAAAAACCTATCACAAAAAGAGAGAAGAAATTACTATGGAGGCTAGAAGTCCTAGATTGGTAGATCTAACATTCTTGATGAGCAAAAAGAGAGATTGTTATTATAAAAAGGGAATGAATAAAAGAATTAATTATTATATGCCTAAATTTTAGCTTAAGTAAACTAGAGATAATAAGTGACTTAATAATTAAATCAAAATGATTTAATTAATAAGGCAATATCTTATTACTCTAACACAATCTGGTCTGATCTCTATTTTGATTTAGCTTTACTATCCTTTACTGCTTTGACTAGGTCACCTCCTCTATTTTGGAATAGCTGACCTCTTTGGCTCTTCTACAATGCTCACACTATCACACTTAATCTACTTTGTGACCACATGAATAACTTGTATGATCCTTCTCATCACTATACTCTATCACTCACAATGAAATAGGTTAAGATCTTCTCTATCTAAAGATTTCATAAAGAGTTTTCTAGATGCTTCCTTATTTTGCCTCTTCATCGGATTGGTTCATCATAGAACATAGGGATCCACGGTCTACATCATAAAATGCATAATAACCTATCTAACAGCCTTTACAAGTATTAAATATCTTATCCATGTCGGTCTAAAATGGTTTACCGCAAAGTTTGTATCATTCCTAACTTGAATGTCAATTCTGCATTGCTCAACACTTATTGATGCTAATACTTGAAATTCATTGTATATATTGTTGACACTCAATATCTACTATGCTCGACACCTTTTGTTTAACTTGGAATAAATATGCTTGAACTACTCAATAATTATTGAAACCAACTTACATTAAAAATACTCAGCGACCAAAGACTTGCTTGGCTCTTATAGAGCTTGGTATATACATGTTTATATACAAGTATATCTCATGAATTGACCTATCTAGAGTAGTTCGGTTATAGTGATGACCTTCTAATTTTTCCTAGTAAATGACTAACTATTTGACACTAATAGAAAACAATAGTTAGAGATACCAACAGATATGAGGACATGTGTAAATAGGCTAAATATTAACCTAGGACCATATACAGTTCATCATTCAAAAGTAAGATTTTACATAGGGGTCCAACATAAGTTATTAGCTGAAGAGGCCAACACAAGAGAAAAAATAAATGAGATGTAAGCTTTTTTGCTACCTCATCTTGAGGTTATGAACCATCATATTCAAAAAGCCAAAGACCTAATAACTGAACCAGGGTTATCAATTTAAACCATACGATTGATCTTGCAGCTTAAGTGAAAGTGGAGAAGCAAACGTTGGATATATTGAAAAACAATTTGGATACAACCATGACCATCCTACTAAAGAGCCATCAAGAATTTTTTGATCACTTGGGCATACATCTTAGGTAACTATTTCAAAATTTTGAAGTTTTTTTATAAGTCTCAAAAAAGGGGATTACTATGTGTATTGATAGGGGGAGTATGTATGTATTATGTGTGTATATACTAAGTCAGGAGATATAAGGATTGAAATTGTACACAAAAAGAATTTTGAAAAAGATTTTGCAAAACACATGTTATACTGCAGAAGAAAATGAAGTATGTATGTAAGGGGAGTTCTACAATTTTCACTAAGTCATTTTTGAACTATCATGCAAAATATTTGGCCACTAATACCAAAGAGGGAGGATTTTACTCCTATGGACATTCATGTTGTCAATAGAGTCAAATAGTTAGCGATGAAGGTATAAGGTATTTGTCAATAAATACTATTACCAAACCATAATATATTGACCAAGATAAGAGAAGATAAAAGTGTATGATACAATTATACTAAGCATAATATATTGTAAAGCCCCACCAAGGGATCCAAAAGAATTAACCTAAAGTTTTACTAATTTTGCTAAACATTTTTTTTTAAAAGTAAGAAAGTATAACATGCACATCTAACACAATAGTAGCGGAAGCAATAACATACATTCAACTAAAAGCATACATAATAGGTTACATTCCGTAAGGATCCCAAGATGTTGAGTCACATTTAAATTTAATTAATTCTAAGTCTAACAACTATAATATACACATGAAATAATAATTAGAAAGTCCAAAGTCCATTTAATATACATTTTTTTTGAATGCCTCTTGGCAAATTAGTTCAGAATGCTTATTCATCCACTGTACATGTCACAGGATATGAAAGGCTTAAAATAATATACATATGTGAAAATAGAAATACATCATCCTCTTCAGATCCATGATATAAAAAATAAAATAAATGAAATCATCCACCATACATGATACATCCATACATCACTAATGATAAAACATCCATCATAAAATCTAACCATCCATGATAACGATCCATGAACAGAATGAAGGTAAATGCCAACTAAGAAAGCTCCAGCCATGGTGACCACAGACGGATCTCAATGGTAAGAGTAAAAAGCACTACCACCCAACCTCGTGGAACCTAAATGGCCCACTTCCACCACGCTGAGGAGATAGTCTCAACTCCCAAACAGGATATCAAATCACATAACACAAATACTCTCTAAGTCTAGGAAATCCTAAAAGTATACTAACTCAAAGATTCCAACACATAGATTGATATCTAGACCCAGAGGCACACAAAGACACGTAGGAAACCTACTATGCAAGCAGGAAAGTGTCATCACATGAATCACATTGGATGTTACTCAAGAAATCCCTTAGGATTTTCAGGTCTCCAATGATCCTATGGTCACTAGTATCCTCTCATACTGACGAGGCATACTATGGAATGCAAGGTCATAACCAAGTGTTCTCTCAACTCCCATCCTAGTCTATACTAGCACTCAAGGCATGGGTGAGAACATACAATTAATCTTATTAGGTTCATTTAAGTCAGTATTTAATGTAATGTTATCACTTATTAAAAACAACTTAAAATGAGTCATCCCGAGAGCCACTTAGGGTCTCTTGTCCCCCATTGCAAGCCACTTACCAACACTACACATAGATAACCTAACCTAGGCTCATGAAATCAAAAATCAAAAAGTCACCTCAGTCCTATACAAGTGACTAGAAAGCATCAAAAGATAAGCTACAATAATCACATCAGTTCCCCATGGGAAACTAGAAAGCATCAAATGATAATCATAATGATCACAACAGTTCTCTATCAGCAACTGAAGGCATTAATGATAAGTCACAATATCCAATGGTTCTCAATGAGCAACTAGGAAATATCCCAAAATAAATCACAATACTGATCTAAGACTCCAAAATGGTCAAGTCAAAACATGTCACAACATGACATCATCAAGAACATAACAAAACACTTCAGTCCCATCAAGGCGACTGGAAAGCAACCCAAGTATAACTGATCGAGGACTCATAAATAGTTAAGTCAGATGTCACATAAACATACACCTCAGTTTCACACAAGAAGAATGGAAAGAAATAAGAACCAGTAAATACATCCATCATAGAGCATATCACACATCACCATGGTTGGGTTTAAAAGAATCAAGAACAAAACAACATAGCATCACAATCACATAACCCTCGAGCCTTTGGTAAATGTCCTAAACTAGTCAACACTCTAGGACCACCCAAACCCCAAACACAACTAGTACATAGAAAACATCATAGTTTCATAGTAGGTTTGATTTGATACACATAGTTGAGTTAAATAGTAAGGTTTAAATTTCCAATTTAATATATGTTTTGAGTAAGTAGGTTCCATAGTTCACCCTTTTCACTTAACCCATTCTTATTCGAAATAGTTTGTGCAAATTATCCCTATTTGATTTAAGTAAATTTTCCCCAAGATAACCAACTAGTAATAATTTATTCAAATTATTAAATAATATCTGTCGATTTCCAAATAAAATAATGTACAAGTTATTAAGATCATTCCTTATTTAATTAATCTTAGTTAAATAAAATATTAACTAAATTAATTAATACTTACATATCTTTAAAAGAACCATTTTTAATATTATTTAATTATTTATTGATTAAATAATATTAAAGAAAATACTTATTAATTATTTATAAAAATACTAAATTTTAATAAAGTTTACTAATAAATCCATTAATTACAAATTTACTAAATTTAAAATATAATTAAAATTTATTAGTAAATTAAATAATAAAAACAAAGCATATTTATAGCAATTAATATTAATTAAAATAATAATTATAAATTAATATCTAAAAACTATTAACAAAGCTAGTAATTAAAACTTCATATAAAAAAACATTAATATACATATAAGTTAAAAAAAAAAAACATACCAAGCAATAAAAAAAAAATTGCTGACTGCAGTGATCGTAGCGCAGGGTGCTGTCGTAGTCATCCTGCATCAGTAGGTACGATTGCGTATAGCAGTCATCCTGCTATACTCAATATTAAGTGGGTGGGGAGGGTGCGTGGGATAGCCCCACCCATTATAATTAATTTTTTTTAAAGAAAAAATTATATAATGTGAAACATTTACAACATTGTTATTTAATTAATAAAATTTATAATTATATAAAAATTAATTAAATAACTCTCTTTTTAAATAAATAAATATATGTATATATATATTTATATATATATGTATGTATATATATGTATGTATATATATGTATGTATATATATATGTATATACACATATATATGTATATAGATATATATATGCATATATATGTATATATATATATGTATATACACATATACATATGTGTATATACTTATGTATAAGTATATACACATATACATATGTGTATATACATATACACATATACATATGTGTATATACATATATATATATACATATGTATATGTGTATATACATATATATATATGTATACATATATGTATATACATATATATATGTATATATACATACATATATATATATATACATATATATGTATACATATATATATATATGTATATACACATATACATATATATATATATGTATATACATATATATGTATATACACATATGTATACATATATATATACATATGTATATACACATATATATACATATACATATATATATGTATATGTATACATATATATACATATATATATGTATATGTATATATATGTATACATATACATATACATATATATATATATGTATATGTATATATATGTGTATATACATATGTATATATATATATATATGTATACATATGTATATATATGTATATATATATACATATATATGTATATATATATATATATTTTAAAAATTTGATCACCACATTACTCTGATAGAGGAAATATTGCCAACCATCCAAATTTTTAATTTTGAATTTTATTTTTAAATTCGAACCCTTCCCAAATTAAATCTTATATTCTTTAATTTAGAAAACAAGGCTTTTTTTTTTTTTTTTTTTCGATTTCCTTTCTAATCCCTACGTGTACAGAAGTTAATTGACCAACATCTAATAATTCATAATATTGAAATGTTTAAACTTCCATTATAGAGAATTCGGATTTACAATCCATAGACAGGAAGAAGACAGGAATGGATAACTGCAAAATTAATCAGTGATCAAAGAACAAGACCCTACCTAATCCTGATGCTAATACGAAATCCCCAAAAAATTGTGAGAGAATTCGCTCCTCTTCAATAACTTTCCTCTGAAAAACTTTCCTAGAATTCTCCTTCTAAAATTTGCTTCCAAAATTTGTCTCCCAAAATTTGTGTCTCCAAAATTCGCAGTCTCTCAAAAATGAACCCCAAAGTTGTGATAGGGAGTTTTCTCCTCAAATCGGGGCACTAATTGTGCGTTCACCTGAGAGGACCCCTTGTTCACAAGACTCAAACTCTAAATTTCATGCGCGTTAACTAAATTATTAAATAACTTAAATTTAATTTTCCCACTTGACTTCTATTTTTTAATTTTAATTACTTTTAATCCCATGTGCACTTTATGAAATTAAAATAATATTATTATTTTCACTTATTTTATCTTTTAATTAATTTCTTTTATTTTCAACTCATGCACGCACCATGCGATGTAGAATCCTTTTAATAATTTAATATCTTTTTTACTTTTAATTTATTTTAGAAACTTAATTGATAAAATATTTATTAACTTAAATAACAATAATATTTAGCATTTATTTAAAAATGAACTCTAAATATATTATTATTAAATTAAATAAATATTATCACGTTCTAAATTCATCCTTAAACTTTTATCTCCAAATTTAATTCTTTTTATTTAATTAATTTCTAAATCAATTAATTATAATTAAATATTAAAGATATCATATTAATTTTCCATTAAATTAAATCATTAATTAAATCTTTTTAATTAGACTTAATTAATAGAAAATCATTAAGGACTCATAAACAACGTACAAAAACCCATCATAGAAGAACACATACAAAATCAAACTAAAGGGTTATAGTCATGAATTAACATCATTCGACACATTGAGAGGGTACTAAACTCAGATACTTTTCCTAATTATCAATTAGGACAAATGGCTAAAGGGTTTAGGATTTGGACTTAAGATTTATCTCCCCTCTTACCATTGAGATAATGCGATAGGGTACACTCCTCCTGGAAATTTAGGGAAGTCGATACTTGGTACTTGCAACTTGCATAAAATCCATGCATGTATAGACACAATATTCTAAGCCAAACAAGCAATAACAAGAAGTGGTGCATTGTGTAGATCTCGACTAGTAGGTGACTATGACTCCCTTCCTTAACCACATCAGAAATGCCATACATAAAGAAAAGAAACATGCACACCATACACATGTAGTATGGGGTAAGTATCCATAAAAAAACACATGTGATAATAAACCATCTAACTAATCATCATTGATAACTAAAAATACTGAATAATCATCATACATAAAAGAAATATAGAGTACCAACTAATCTCATCATATAATAAACTGAGTGTAAAACAATATCTATTAATCTCTAAAATAGTAGTACTAATCATCAAACATAAAATTGACCTAAAAGAGTTTGACAATGATAGCAAAAATATTATTTAGGGGTAGGCACTACATATATACCAAGCACATTATATACTGAGTAGTTGGATACACATCAAGTATGGATCTTACTGAGAAATCCAAGTTTAATTGAGTTAGAAGGACACCGAGTTACAACATTCCTACCAAGATAAACAAAGTATACAATGAGCTATGCAAAAATCACATAAATGTCTCGAATGACACCAAATCTTATGTGTTGATTACACCAAGTGTGAATAGAGATTTTTACAGATTGAGGAAATGGTTTGGTAAGATTATCTAGTAAATGTAATTTGATTGTGTGTGATTCCAAGGCATAATGGAGGCCAATGAAAAAAAAGAAAAAGAAAGAAAGGAACAAGGGTGATTCTAGATTGTTGATTTAGATCAAGAGAGAATTCCAAAATATTCCTAAACCCTAACTAGGTCAAGGATCAAAAGAGGCAAAATATACTTATTTAAGGACCTATACAGGACAATTTAATCTTGTTTTTATTGTTTTCGATAAAGTTATTTTCTATGAGAGGGTTGTACTAGATGTTTAAGGAGGAAATTCTACTGCAGATTATAGATTCAAGTAGCATAAGGAAGAATGTGATATATAAGTCATTGGAGGTGATAAATCATCAAGAAGAAGAGGGATCTAAATAAGCAAAGCAACTGATGCAGGAGCATCCTGGGTGTAAGGATAATCTTCCATCACCCAAAAACATTTCTATTTCAAGTTTTATGTTTTTAATAAGGGCTAATCTTGTACAAAGTTGCTATTTGTGGAATCATGCTAATTTAAGTAAGTTGGTCTTATGTGCTCATATTGTTCTAATCTAATGAGTGGAGGTTCATCTTAGACATATCCATCTGCCATATTGGTTTCATTATCATATCATGTATTAGTGCAGTTGTTACAAATTTTTGATATGAGTTTTGGCTCTCCAAACTTTAGGATCAGTGATGAAGGCCTAAATGGCTCTGCAATGAGGTCAAACCTCAGCTAATGAACACTTGCATGATCACTTGATGTAGAACTTTAGTTGAGGATTTTGAAATGGGTTTATAATAGCCTATAGGGCCAACAATTTGTTAGCTATGGCCAGTATTGAAGTAATGTATGTTAGGTAAGGGAACTCAATTTTTTATTTGGGTTCTTTGTTTCTTATGAGATCAAAACAAAATGTATTTTGATTTCATTTGGTATTTCAATGCATTTTGTAGGATCAAAAAAATGCACAAATGTTTTACTTTGTGAGTCCCAAAAAATTAGATTTTTCATTCTAACATGAGATGGATATAAATGTGATTTATTTTCCCAAGTTATTTGAAGCAAGGTATCAAGATATGGAAACTAGGTAGTTTCTTTCTTACAAGATTTAAGAAATAAAATCTAAGATATTAAACTCATTTTGCTATTAATTTTTTCTGAAGCAATACTTGTTGTTCTTGTGAGATTTTGGTAAAATAATTATTATAAGATTTTTGAGTGTATTCAATGCAACTTTTTTCCCTAATCTTTGCAATTTGGTGTTTTATGAGGATTTTGAATATCTTATTTAATAATAATAATAATTTTATTAGGTTATTAGGGTTACTATGGATGTTCCATTTGAGGACATGCTTCCTATTTTATTTCTCTTGAGGTACTAAATCACAATACACAAAGTTGGTTATAGAGATATATTGACATTTGGGATAGAATATGACATGTACATTTGTGGATGATATTGAAGCGCTTGTGCATCATCAACCAATTTCAAACAATGGATCACCCATCATGGTATGGGATTTAGGGCATTGCTTTCAAGGAATAGTAAATTTAAAATTAATTATAAGGCACAAATATTTTAGTTACATAACTTGAACACATATATTATATAAGAATTTTATATTTATTATTTTATTTTACTCCAACCATCTATTTTTTTGGGTTCTATAACATTACTTCTTTTGAATTTTTAAATATGATAGACAAGGGTTTATTGAGTAGTTGAGGGAATGTATTCCCATTTTTTTAGGTGATTTCATGGATGTTTGGGGCCTTGAAGAGAATGTCAGTTGCTTTGCATCATCTCTTATTTGGAATTTTTGGGAAAATTTGTAAAGCTATTCTTTTATGTTGATATGTCCTTAGGCATGTGTGATATCCTTGGTACTTGGAACTTAAAGGGAATTTCCCTTCTATGACTTCCTTTTTTGAAAGTTGTACATCACTACTTTTCAAGAGGTCATCACCCCAAAGTTATGGATTTACCTTTGATATCCCAAAATTTTCTTATTGTCCCAAGGACTTTGAAGTTTGCACCACATTAAATGAAAATAAAACCAAAAAATTGGGAATAAAATATTCAAACATTTGAAAAACCCCTACGAGAGGCTCAACAAGGTTTTGAATCTAAAAAATATTTCTAAAATCCACACTCATGAAATAGAGGAGGAACAATTTTCCAAATATCAATTGGATGATGAGTCAAATTTCTAAGCTTGTTGCTCAATACAATAAAGTGTTACAGTATCCATGATACTCATAATATAAATCATACATCGTATTGTGCCTATGATTATTGGTTAACAAATTAATAGCAAAACTAATAAATTGGTAGTTTAGCTTCTTTTGGCTTATTTATGTTATTTCTAGTATTTGTAATTTATTCTATATAAGTATACAATTATTTAAATCTTTCATATTATTTTAATAGCCATATTTATGCTCCATCTATATGAAATAGCATATTTAACAGTCCAATTTTTATACTTTCCACACAATGTGGTTGTGGTTGTACCTTTGATGTTCTAAATTCTCTTGTTAATGACTTCAAGGTTTACGACACATCAAATGCACAAAAGATTAGGAAAAAAATTAACATTTTATAAAGCCAAAAGAGAGAGTTCCAACAATAACTCCCAATTCAAAAAATGCTTCTAAAGTCCACACTCATAAAAATAAAAGAGGAGTGATTTTCCAGTTCAATTTCTAATCTTGTTTCTCAATGTGTTGAAGTAATATAGTATACATGATGAATAAATCATGTATCATTTTATGTCTATGGTGATTGGTCAATTAGATTGTTGATATAATTTATCAATTGGTACTATAAATTTTAGAATTTTAGTAGTTTTGGCTTGTTTACACTATTTTTGATATTTTTCATTCATTTTATATAAGTATACAAATATAAATCTTATATATTATTTTAATAGCAATGTTTATACTCTATCTAAAATCTATTTTTTTTTTTAATACCTATAACTTGTCTCTCTTCCTCATTTCTAGTGTTTATCCATCCATTAGAAGCTTAGATTTGATGAAGGAGAGTTAAACAAAAAGTCCTTCTTTGGTAAGAGTTAAGATTTAAGTTTCTGATGGCTAAATAGATGTCTCCCAGCTTCAGTGAATACTAATTTTAGATTCATTTTCCTATGGTCATGTTTTTTAGTTGATTTATAGGCCAATTTTGATTGTGATTTGAAAGGACCAACTTATGTCAGTTGCTATAATGGATGCTAGCACTTGTTTTGTCTCCACAATCATTACCACTACTATTTGAGAACCACATTCATTTGTAATGATAATTCTCCCAAATTATGTATTGACGATCCATTGAAAATTTGATGCAAACAAGGAATGGTGTTGAAATAACATAGTAGTATTCTCACAATATGTTAGTGTCTCATTTAGTGCATGTGTCCAGTGCAGGCACCGTAGGCCTTTTTTTTAGTGTAAAGAAGTCTTAGTAGTTTTAAATATTAATTTCAACTATGTTTCAGTTGTATTTTGAAGCTACACAACTCTAGAAACCCTTAGAGGTGCATTAAGTTGGTTTAGAGGAGTGAAGCCAAGAGCCTCAAGGACAAGAAGAGGACAAATACCCATTTCGAAAGAACAACCTACACCCAAATGAGGTTCCCTTTTAATCCAAGAATTGTCTCTAGTACAACTCACCCACCCTAGGAGATATCTCAATAGGTAGTGGTTTGGAGTGGTCTAAATCCACCAAAATTATCACATATGAGGTGTGAGAAAACATAAGCACATAATAAATATAATGTACATAATATGGTGAACCATGAATTGTAAAATTTAAACCTTATAATTGTATAATATATAAATGAAATGTAATACAAACATGCCAAATTTATCATTAGGAACCCTTGGGATTCCCTTATAATCCTTAATGCTAAATCATGCAATAGAAATGACAAAATTATTTTAAAGTTAATAGGCTTATGTTTGCAATGTTTCACTTGAAAAATTGCCAACCCTTCTTTGTTGATAGTTTTTTTTTAGAAATGAAAAATAAAAAACCATCATGTTGGCACTTACCTTTAATTGTTCGCTTTCTAATTATCATGCATGCTTTATATTTCTAATTTTGTCTCCAATTTCTATTTTCCTCTCATTATTTCATAGATTTTATTTAGCATTTTATATAAAAACAAATTGTTTCCTCCAAAGTTCCATGATTTTATTCTCCATAATCTATTGAATGATATAGAACTTTAATGTTTTTTACTTTCATTTGGAAAGTACATGGTTCTCTTGTGCTAATGATTTGGATGATCTATTGAATGATATAGAACTTTAATGTTTTTTACTTTCATTTGCAAAGTACATGGTTTGCTTGTGCTAATGGTTTGGTTTTACTTTAGTTATGTTATGTCATTGTTAAAATGAGGTGGGATATTTGTGATGTCTCTCTCATGTGGGAATTTGATTAAAATCAAGCATGTCATACCAAGCAACAGAGAAGTTGGTTTTACTATCACTACCATATGCTCAACAAGACTACATTTTGTATAAATGTCAAAGTGTTTTCATTTTTCTATGTGCTTTATTTCTCGCCGCTTCAAGATTTATTCACATCTTGTGCTTGTCAATAAGATTGTTTAAAGTGTAGCGTTGTTAGATTTTTTTTTGATCGGATTTGATTCCCAAATTTAATTATATGCTTAATCGACTAGATTTATGCTCTTAGAAAATTGCTCAATCTTGTAATTGTATTTATAAAGTTAGTTTGACTAAAAATTGTTTAATATTAATTTTTAAAATAGAGAAAAATATTGAACCAATACATGCCTTTGGGATGATTGAGAAATATATTGAACCAATATCATAATTATTCAATTGTGTGTAACAAAAATTCTTTCGATAGTTCGGGATGATTGGGTATAGCCCACAAGTACTTGTGATTTCGGGGTTTTCGGTTAAAAACATGAATGCATGCCCAATATAATTAGATGAGTAAAAGACTTTTTAACTCAACACAATTTATAGTAGCTAATTAGTGTATAAGGGGAAATACACAAGGCCCAAAATTAAACAATAAAAATGATACACACAAAAGTTTCCAACAAATTAAAAATCTCATAAAAGAAGTGACGAGAAAAATAAAAGTGCTAGGGTGGTGCTATAGTCATGGATCCTTGATAGGTTGTTGCATGGAATAAGTGGTTGATTGAAAATAAACCATGAAAGTAAAAGGAGAATCAACTATACAATGACAATAATTTCTTTGTTATTTTGGTGTAGTTACACTCTGCTTTGTAAACCTTGATGGTAATGCATAGTTCATATACTATCAATAGTTGAGGTAATAAAGCCCATGGGACACAAAACAAGCATAAACCAACTTCAAGGCAATGAATTTTCCATTATTATAATAATCCAATCCCTTTTCCTTTTTCACAAATTAGGTACAAGATATAAGCTTAAAGCTTAAATGAAGGAAATCCATGGTTGTTGATCTATCTGACATTAAGATAAGCCTATTTTTCTTGCACAATAGTAATAAAATTTCATCATTTTGTGGGAAAATATTTTGGGCTTGGAAAAGGTAACATGTGGTTTTGAATGCCTTTTAGACACACAAATCTAAAGCAAGAGTAAATTTTTGTAAGAAACACTTCAAGATAGATGGACCAACAATAGGAATCACAATATATAGGGGTTTTATGGGTGTTTGATGCAGGAAGTTTAAATAATTCTTCTATACTTCATAATCATTTAGCCCTTGAGTTGCAAAACATTTTAATATTTTGAAGGAAAATACTATAAGTAAAAGTTGTTTTCTATATTTAAAAGTTTTTTATTTTAAGTCTCTAATTATTTAGTCATTGGTAATTTCTTTTGTTTAGGAATTGAGTATGCCTCTTCATAAGTTAGTTGGGTGTGATGCTATGATCAAAATATTATCTGAATGAAGACCAAGCCATCTTCTCAAGACAATTGAAACTTTACAAAAACACTTATTCAACATTTTGTACACTGATATTACAACCATAAAACAAATGATCCTTTACTCATTCAATGTAAAGGTATAGTCTATAATTGAATTTGTTCTTTTTTATATTAGTATATTAAAATTTTCTTTAATAGTTTGAGTGATATCATTAATATTCACCAAATATTTTCATAAAGGAATCTTAGTGTATCATTTATATCATTAATGATGAAAAGTTATCTATAATGATAGCAAGGAATGTACTAAAATGACATGAGTATAAAATATAAAATAAAAGTAGTTTATATTGTTTATGAGGATTTGTAGTAGATTTATGGATTACACTATATTTAGTTTTTTTTCCACCAACATTTTAGATTTCTAATTCCTAATCTAGTAAAAAATTATGTAATATGATTCAAAACATTAATAAACAACTCTTATTAATAATAGATAAAATTTAAGTCTACAAATTGATACCTCTTAAAACATTCTCTAATAAATACTATTCTCTAAATAAAAAAATATATCTACAAATTGATAACTGCATTTTATTATCTCTATCATCTACTTAATGTTTCATAACAAATAACTTATCAAACAAACACTTGGCTATTTTCCTCCCACACATTAATCTATTTATTTATCTCGTCCCTTTTTGATGATTTATTGTTCTATTTGCAGTACTTGTTTAGATCTTCTTTGCATTACTTTTATAATCACTAAAGAAACTAAACTGTTATTTGATCAACTATCAAAGGCTTCAATAAAAATGGATCCTTATTATATTAGAACATGTGATGGTTCCTCTTTGAAAAAATATGCTACTAAGCCTTGACTTTCTTGTACTTTTTATTGTTTACTTCATACTATATGAATGTCAAACTTCTTGTTACAAATTCACTTTTCCTTTAGAAAAAAATTATGGATTCAATTTTTATTTTGTCTTGGCCATGTAATTATACCAATTCATTATTTAACAATGTACCACAATATGATAACTTCATTATTTGATCACCAAATTTCATCATGCGATACAACAAATCATTCCTATTGGCTCATGATTGCACATACAAAAAACACAACTGCTAGTTCTATGCATTTAATGCCTTATGTCAAGGACTTTATATATTTATTTCAAGTAAAAAATTATAGTCTTCTAAAGTGATTCTTCTATAAATTCGAATCCTTCTTCCTGAAAATACATTAACATTATATACAAAAAATAATATAAAGTGAAATGCCCATCTTCACATGTTTCTATAAATAATATTCATGAAATAGAGTATATGAGGTGGGACTAGATCTTTTGCTATGATTATTATTGATCAAATATTGATACAAGTATGAGAATGTGTTTCAATCATTGTCTTGTCCCTAATGTTAAACCTACTACTAGCTAGAGAGACAATTTCTTAGTTGATCTAAGTACTATCATTTGTTTGATTGATGAAGAGGATTTGATTAAATGAGATAACAAGAGCATCTAAAGGAAAGGTTGAATTATGATATGAAAAAGAAGTATACGGATCAGTTGAGACAGTGATAACTTAGTGGATTGATCATCTACTTAAGGTTGCAAATGATGGATATAGTGATTAAGTTCATAAGAACAAGTGAAACAAGTTGAGTCTGCTAAGCTTAACAAACTGCACAATAGGTGCCAAGCAATATTAGTTTAAGTTGAGTAGAAAACCAATTGGAGTCAAGTAAAGTTGATTTTTAGTGTATGCCAAGTGAATTGTAGACAATACCGAGATAAGTGAAACTTAGTGGTTGCCAAGTGAAGTTTAGTTGATGCCAAGCATCAATAAACTTTAGTTTGTGCTAAGTGATTTGATAGAGGATGCTGATTAATGTAGTATGTGTCGAGCATTAGAAGCAAGTTAATGCTAAGTGAAAACATTATGAGTTTGATCATGAATTTGATTAATCTAAAATGATAAGTTTGATTTCTTGGATTATGTGAACCACGCAGAAGATAAGCTTGATGAGCTGGTGGCATAGAATTCAAGAGAAACCATTTTGAGTTGAATTCAAGGAGGATTGTGAAGGAAGTTCCTAGAGGAAGCAAGAATAGAAAGATGGTAAGATTCAACAAATCCTAGCTAATCCTGGAATGAATGATTGTGGTTGAGTGAAAAAATATCTAAATTCTTTTTATAACGGAATGCAAGGTCAAATGAAACTATTGGCATATGCGAGAACCCAAGGAAGACAAGGAGTCTAGGGCATTGTTTCATATGGTGTCCTAAAGAAAGTTTATGCAATTGGCATAAAAATTAGAAAGACTTAAGAGGATGAATTCTTGAAGGATGAACAAGCTCTCAGAGTTGAAGAGAATGAAGCCAAGTAGAATGGAGGATTGAATAGAGATCTATAACCTGCAAAGTGAGTTGTATTTTGTTATTAGATCAAGCCTTACTATTACTCTCTAATAATTGTACCAATTTAGGTAATATCCTTTAGATTAAGGTTGACCTAATAACCATTTGTAAATCTTTTACCTAGGTGGCATCCTAATGGAATGTCCTAAAGTCCTCTACCAAGGCTCCCTCCTAATAAGGTGAATGAAATCCTTTAATCGGGTCACATTTAACAATGTGTATTATAGCCTTTGACAGGGTTGACCTTTCATAGGGCATCACTTCAGAAGAGTGAAAATTACTAGCATGTTATTGGTGGTTTTTCCTAAATTAGGTTTCCACATAAAATCCTAGTGTCATATGTGTGAATGATTCTATTGTGTTTCATGTTTACATTTCTATAAAATAGTTTTGACCTAGGACAGTAATCTACAAGTTTATGATTTGAATGATCTAATGGATGCATGCAAGGTTTATAAGAAGAATTTATATGCACGAGTGTTGTTAAGCATTGTTAAGTTTCATTGGGAGTTTTTGGACCTTGGATAACTAATTCACCCCCCTCAGTTATTCTAAACTATTCCAACAAGTGGTATCAAAGCATTGGTTGCTTGTGAGAGATAGTTTCAAGGTACTATAAGTCAAAGATCATGATGCCTAAGAGAGAGGTACCCAAGCTTAAAAAAGAGAACTTTCCTGCATGGAAAAGTTTGATGAAGCTACACTTAGGAGGACATGGAGGTCATGCATAGACTACCATTTATATTGAACATGTTGGCCCTCTTGGAGCCCTCACTGCCAAAGATCTAAAAAGAAGAAAGAACACAATCAGGCAATGTTGGAAACTACATCTGCCCTAGATTACTTAGAGTATGATGAAATCAAAGGTTGTGACTCTACAAAGAAGATGTGGGATGCTCTTAACACCATCTATGGAGGAAACAAATTTTTTTTGAGAGCCAAAGTAGAAAGTCTCAGAGGTAAGTTCGGTGATATGAGAATGGAGGAAGGTGAGAATATTGCTTAGTATTGTTTTAAAATAAAAGAAGTTGTGAATGCCATAAGAGGATCTATTAGTAAGATTGATGAAGATACTATATTGAGTAAAGTATTGAGGATATTTCTACCCATCTATGCTATTACAATTTCTACTATACAAGAGTTGAGATGTGTGCCTGGCAATGATCTAACTCTTGAAGGTTTGGTAGGTAGGCTCATTGCTTTTGAACTCTAAATTTAATAATTTCAAAACTGAGAGTGTTGAATCTAATTTTAAAGCTAAGGCATCATTGCAAGAATTGTTGGAAATAATTAGGACTAACAAGGTTACTGAGAGGGGAGGGATGAATTAATAACTCTAAAACTTTAAATCAATTCACCATAATAACATATTCAACATTCATTCATCTAATCTACTGTATGCATGAAAAGGTATAACACATGAACACATTGATTTGGTGACCCAAAAACCTTCCAATTAGAAAGTAAAACTGGGGTGGGGATGATGCCCACAAAACTTCAATAATGTAGTATAAAGTTGGCCTATTAAGGCTTACAATGATCACTTCTAGTGATCTGCCTTGTTAGGAGCAAGTAGGATTGTTAGATCCACCTTGTTAGAGGATTTCCAAACATACAATGAAGTATGCACTCTGTTAGGAGATTCACAAAAGACTGTTAAGTCTACCTTGTTAAAGGATTTACAAACTGATTCACCTGTTAGGATGAAGCAGTGGATCTGGTTACAATTGATTGCTGATAAGATCCTTTATGCACTGATCACCTGATGTGATAGATATAACTTTTTTGCATCTATGTTGACCTTGCTGTATTCCTCTGTTCTGCTGCTGATTCACTTTCACTCTTCTCAAAATATTGCAATACAACACCATACAACTATATACAACATTTTTTCATATTTTAAAAATGATATAATACATTACATATATACCATTCCAATATTTACACTGGCAAGGTCGGCCAAACACAAGTGAACAAAACATTACTGAGTCGGCCATATAGTAGAAAACTCGGGTTCCTCAAACTGACTTGGTGACCTTCTGATACTCAGCATCCACTACAATACATTGCATCTTCATGCACTTGGTAAGAGTAGAGGCATAGTCCATACTAATCACTCTAAGTAGCTTGGAACTCGATAACCATTGGTGACTTGGTGAATATTGTGTCACTTAGTAAAAACTGAATCCATTGATAACCTTCTTCACTTGGTAAACACTAATTCCTTCATTTACCTTGTTCACTTGGTAAACACTAAGTCCTTCATTTACCATAATCACTTGGTAAACACTAAGTCCTTTGTTTACCTTGATCACTCGGTAAACACTGATTTCAACTGATGACTCGGTGAATACTAAGAACTTGGTAAACACTGCTGAACTTCCCATTTGCTCAGTGACCACTGTTCAGCATGGTATGAACTGTTCTGCTCAGTAACCACTATTGAATGCTCGGTATGAACTGTAGACTGAGTGATGAGCTTGGTAAGCATTCAGAATCAAATAAGTGTTGTAACTAATTACAAATATATCATAATTCCGACAATCTCCCCCTTTGGCATTAGTGACAAAAACACTTATGAGCCAAAACTTATATATAACATCTGACATACTGACATTTGATTCTGCTGAATATACATAGCTTCCTTCCATATAACTCCCCCATACAATATACAAAAGGTATTTACATGAGTATCTCTTTGTATCTCTTTGTCCCTTTTGTACATTTATCTCACCAATATCTCTTTTTGAGTATCTCTTTCTCCCCCTTTTTGACAATAATGTCAAAGAATAAAATAATGTATTTACATAGAGACACCAAAATGTGAGATAAACTTAGAATGTACCTTGAGAATGAGTTGCAGAGTCTTATCCCAATTCTCTTGCAAGATTTTGCATGTGGATAGAGCTACTTGAACTTCTGCAGAAAGTCCAATCACATGGTCTGCAACAGAGAAATTGTTGTCATGGATCAATGTTTTGGAGTATGCAATATGTTTCTACATTGTGTCCATGATAGGAAGAATCATGTTCTGGATATCTAGCAGTGTAGACCGAATCCTTCCTTCTTCTCTAAGCAACTCTGCCTGCTTCTTTGACAAAAATTTGATCCCGAGGTGATGAGATGAGCTTGAACTGGGGTCAAGCTTCAACTTTTGTGCACTTGCCTTTAGATCCTCATCTATCTTATTCAATTTCTCTCTTATCTCCTTCGTATACTCGGTAACATCACAAAGATTAGCAAGAAGAGATGTTACATTATTAAAAGAATTTTCAATGTTGGCCAAAATTGTGGTTAATTCAACCTATTTTATTGCTATATGTTGAGCAATGTGCTCAAGCACCTTATTATCAAACTTCTTTTATGCCTTCTCCATCAACTTTTCTTGACCAGAGATATCCTCATTGAATTTATTAAATACCTCTTCTAATTGTAACAAAATGTTTTGAGAAGTATCAACATCAATACCTATAGCCTCAATAATAATATTCTTTGCTCCTTCAATAATATTAAACACTCTATCTCTCCCATTGCTTAGTTGTTTCTGCTTTGCCTTTAGACCTATATGCTGACTGAGCAGTCTTAGTTCATCAATTGAAGTAGTATCCAGATCTATCTTGGGAATGAAAATTTCATTATCCAAGTCTACATTCTCATCCACTGTCTTGCCTGTAAGCAAAAATTTTAATGGAATCTTTGGTTTTTCTACTATGCTAACATCTTTGCCTTTGAAAATAGAGACAATGGTTGATGAGGCTGGACTGGCTGTCAAAACTGGAATAGGACCAACTAAAGGAAGACTGAGAGAAGTGCTAACTATGGGAAAAATTGATGTTCCCATATCCAAAACTGATGTACAAATTGGAATATTTGCAGTAAAAGAGCTGACTGGAGCAAAAATTGGACCCAATGTGGCTGGGGATGACAAAATTGAAGTGAAAATTGGAAAACTTACTATACATACTGTAGGAGGAATTGATACACCTGATGTAGTGACTGTTGCAGTGGATGACTCGGTGACTGAAGATATTTCCTGATACTCGATAGACGAAGAAGTGATCTTTAGCTCGGTAGATGAAGTACTTGATACTTCCATTGTAGATACCTGGAGCTGAGAGGTGACTGGAGGAGTTTGAGCTAATGGTGTCTCTATGGTGCTCACAATCTTGCTCAAAGAAGCTATCTCCATAGATTTAACAATTTTAGGTGGAGAGTGAGGAAGGGAGGCAATGACAGCTACTGCAATTTTAATTGGATCATCCTCCTCCTCAATTGCTTCTTCCTCCTTTTCTTCTTCTTCCTTCTCCTTCATTAATTGCTGGAGATCTTCATCAGTTACATCCATGGTGATAGAGTTATCACCATCCACATCCTCTTCATCATTACTGTCATCATCCTTGATTTCCATAGGTTCATCACTTGGCTTATGCAGTTTATAAGTATCATTCCAAACATTAGTTGCATTCTTAACAACTGGTTCAATATTTTTTAACAATATGAGACATGTATTGAATCTCATATTCATTCTTCCTTCTTGATCCTTCATTGCCTTTTTGACTTTTGCATCTGTCCAGCTAGGTACCAGTTCTCTCAATTTTTGTTCAAAAATGTCTCTAATAGTTTGCTTGGTGTTCTCCCATCTTACCTTTATTTTATCAAAAAATATTGCAAAAATTTGGGAGACAAATTGGTCTGGGGAGAATTTCCAAGTTCCCAACTTCTCCATTACCAAATCTTCAATTTCCTTTTGCTCAGTGGGAGTCCTGTTTTCATACTTTAAGGCTTTAAAGTTGCTAATTCCTGCACCAATCCTAAGTTGTTTTAGCCTATCTACAAATGTGAGAGGAGGCTTGCTAAACACAACTTCACTTTCCTTATTGCCTTTCCTTGTTCTCCTTGTGAATACTGCCTGAGGTTTGGTAATGATTACCCTACCTTTCTTCTTCATAGGCTCTGCCTCCTTTTCTGGCTCCTCTTCTTCAGATTCTTCTTCTTCTTCATCCTCATCTTTTTCTTTGGTAAGCATTAGAGGTCCAGTGTCAGTTTTCAATTTTTCTATCTTCCTCTTTCCCTTGGAGATTGCCTAGGGAAGCTTGATCTCAAGTTCTATTCTTACCTTTGCCTCATCAAATGTTTTGAATGCAGGCAATTTGGGATCCACTAGTTCATTTACCCATGCAACGCGGGGTTTGACTACCTGTATATATACTTTATCACAGTCAACCATGAAACATACATCTTCCTTATAGTCTTCAACAAGTTTAGGAGGAATCCTGAACTTGTTGTTCATTCTCTCTTTGAAATATTCAAAGTAGTTATCCATAATCTTATCAAAATTTACACCCATTTCTGTAATAAAATCATTTATCTGATACAAAATTGGAACATCTTTTCTCCATACAACTGTACCTTTCGAAGGGAAAAACTTTTGTATATAGAAAAATAAACAAACTAACAAAGAACCAAATTTATAGGGGTTGGTCTTTGAGGTCCTTATATTGTCCATGTTCTTATTTAGTTGCTTCAACAACACATCTGCTAGGTCAAACTCCATGTTCTTCTTCACAACCTTATAGGCTAAGTCCACAGCCTCACAGAGCACACTACTCAATCTACTAGAACTATACAGCTTGTATGCAATTACACTAATTCCAAATCTTAGCTCTATATTTGATACATTATTAAGTTTCAGTCCTCTGCCATCCCATTCAGCTAGGGTTAACTTTTGAAGTTCATCCCGACTTAGGGTTTTAGTGGTTTTGGATTTGCTCAACATAGGTAAACCCGTGATTCTGTGAATCATCTTTTTTGTAATCAGAGCGGGTTGCTCTAACCACAATTGACCATTATTAACACGGCTCAAAATGTATCTTATCCATTTTACTTGGAAATTTCTTGGCAAATGCAGGATATGGGTTAAACCTTTGGTTTCCAGATGTTTGAACTTAGGTTTAAGGGTTCCATCCATGCATAACTCAGCTAGGGCATTATCCATATCTAGTGTCCCTATCTCTTGAACAATACATTTGAAATGAGTACGAATGTCATTTATAAGTAGCACCTTGGGTGGAATCTACGATTGAGCTCCATGCAGGTCGAGCGATTCAGCTATGGCGGGAACAAGCTTGAAGCTAGGTGCTTTCCATTCGACTTCCTTCACAAGCATTTCAGAGCCCCTCTTTGCCTTGCTGCTGCTGTGCTCATGGATGCCATTGCTGCTCGGTGAGTGAAAAATTTCGTAAAAAAAATTCTTCACTAGAAAATCACTTAAAATTGCTTGAACTCACTTGCGTGCTCTTGGAAATCTCTTCACTCTGTATATTCTAAATTCATGGTGAAAAATGAGATCAAATTCTGCCTTTTTTGATGAAAAATTTTCCATTAATGCTCAGGTATGAAGGTAGCTGAGATGACCTAGGGTTTGTTAGATAGTCGCCAACTTACTCAGTAAATCTTGAAACTCGGTGAACAAACAAAACCTTTCATATTCTCGACCTAGCTCGGTTAAGTCTGAGACCAACCTTGCTCGGTAGATGCATCACAGTGAACTATGTCTTGTATCTGAAATATTGATTTGTCATTTGCACTCCTTCATTCTGGAACTGCTTAGGATATGGCTTGAAGATGCAGTCCCTGATCCTCCTTGATGAGTCTAATTAGAAATGGTGGAGTCACCCACTTCTTGAGGGGTGAACCCACAATAGTGGGTTACACTTTTTTGCCTAAACTGACACTAAACTCTGAATTTTTAAGAAAATGTTCACTTTCAAATGCAAATTCATGTTTAACAGTTAGGAATTTGAAGATGAAGTAAACTAGAGTCTTTTAGGATTTTGTGTCTGGATTCTAAATCTATTTATTTTTTTGAAAAAAATTTTATTTTATTGAATTATTTTTTCTCCTACGAAAATTGGTATGATATCAAAAACTTGATTTTTAAAGAGTGACACTGTTTTTGACACACATAACTTTTTTTTTACAATAGATATCAATGTGATTCTTTTGAACTTAGTTTTCTAACATCCATACCTAAACCGTAGAGTTGGTCTTATATCTTTATCATTACTATTTCATATTTTATTTTAGTTTAAAGTTGGCATAACACTAATTTAGACATACGTGGCTTTTGACACATGTAACTTATTATATATTTACCCAATTTTTAAAAAGTAAAATTTAATTGAAAGGTGACTCAAATACGGAGACCGTACTTATTTTTCAAAAATTTTATTTTTATATTTACTATTTTTCCATGAGCGTTGAATATCGTAGTTTATTTTTTATAATAAACCTATATTTAATTCATGTTAAAAAATATATATCTAAAAAATTTGAAAAGCACCAAATTCATAGTCATTAGAAAGCTAGTTCAGAGTACTTCAATCATGTACAATTTTAGGTCTTTAGTGCTCCATTTGAACCTGGTAATTCAGCTCCGAAGAAAGGAAATCATTGAAAAAAATTCAAACTATTCATGGGGGCTTCTAACTAGCTAGTTTCGATAGAAACTTAGTTTCTACCGAAATTATTTTACAAACTTTCGATAGAAACAAAATTTCTTAGTTTCTATCGAAACTATTGGGAGCTTGACCACGTGGTTAGCAAACCGCTTTCCTAGTTTCGATCGAAACTAGGAAAGCCGGTTAACCCCTTTAAAGAAGCATACCATAGGGGTGTTTTTCTAGTCGGCTCCTTAGGATTTTTGTCTAGTCGGCTAATAAAGAGGTTTAAAAAAAAAAAAAGTTTCTATATAAATATGAGTTTCATTTTTTACAATTTGCATTTATGTGAAATCAAGTTATTGGCTTTTGAATTGGGTAGAAAGAAATATTTGACAAACTTCAACCTATTTTCAAATTTTGGAGGAAGAATTTACGACATGGGCAATAAAGATAAAAGAGTAAGTAAATATGCATGAAGAAGAACTAAGGAACAAGAAGATGAAAATCGTCAAAAAATGCTAGCAAGATACTATCTTAGATCAGGTACACATGCACAATCTTTTTTCCAATGTATTTAATTAGTTTATTTAGTTAGGATTAGGGTTTAAATCCAATTAGGAATATCATATTTATCTTAAATTAGCATTACTAGATTAACTTAATATTAAGAGTTTATTTGAAATTATGTTCATATTTAGGCCATTAGGGTTTATCCAATTATGTCCATATTAGTCCTTAGGGTGAATATTACATTATGAATAAATTTAAATTATGAATTTATTTAGCATGGGAATTACCTTGTTTATTCAATTATGTTAATAATTTATAGTCCATTAAGGTTTATTAGATTATGATTAAAATTAAATAAATGAATTTATTTAGGACGTAGTCAACCAGGACAACCTATCGACATTGGAGAAGGTTCATCCCAAGTTCAAACAGGTACATGTGCATCTCTTGCAAGTATATAATATAGATCTTTCTAGAATTCTAGGTCTCTATCAAACTTTATATCTTTAATTTTTAAATTTAGTGAGTGATATTTCCCCTTATAAACTTACTTGATTTTATTTGTTATATCGTGCACGTGCAATTCTAGTAGATGATGAAAATGTTGGACATGAGGAAATTGAAGATGAAGCAATGGATATTGAAGAAGGACCACATGAAGGTTAGATAATTTAATCAAGTACATAATATTTCACTCTTGAGTTAAACATGTATATATGTATACATATATGTCCCCTAAATCTAGATTGTATCTTAAGACTTTGTTTCATTTTTTCTTGTGCAGCCCGAGATCAAACAACAAATGAGAATGTTAATTTAGCTCAAAGATTGAAGAGAAAAATTAATCATAGAAACATATATCATTTAATTGAAATGGATGTGGAAACATTGAGAGAATATGCTAATCAACCTACACATACTACGAAGAGGAAATTGAATAAAAAGTCTAAAGACATAATTGCACAATTTGAGAATCTATCAACAGTGGAGAAAACTCAACTATTATCAATTTCACTTCTCAAAGATGAATTAAAAGAGCCACTGAGACTATTGGGTATAGATACAAGTATAAAAAATATGAGGACTTCTAAACTAGAAAAATATATTGTTTAAAGTGTTAAGGAAGGGTTACATTCCATTGGGAAAAAAACTAGATCTGCAGATAAATCCATTGCACGAAGAGTGATACTAACATCTATTTTAAATAAGAAAACATCCCAAAATAGACAGATCTCTTCATTATCATCTCATTTCAGGTATAGTCGGAAGACAGTACTACATTATCTAAAAAGGAGAAACAATTTGAATGATAGTACATTAGAAGGCAATTGGGCACTAATGTGTAGAGCTCCTCGATCTGACATGATTGGGGAAATAGTTAAGAACTTAGTTATTCAATTTTGGATTCATAATACTCGTCCTTCACCAAATAGAAGAGATATCATCAAGCAGAGGATTAGGCCCAAGGAATATATTCAACATGTGCAAAACATTGGTTGGATGTCACTCAACATGAATTGTATCTCTCATTTTGTAATTTAAATCCTAACATAAAGATTGGACAAACAATGTTTGAAAGATTGAAGCCCTATTTTGTGAAGATAAATAAATCTTTTGAAACATGTTGTTGTTGATGTTGAATTTGATCTGTACTATGAAGGGTTTCGAAAGATGATAGAAGAAAGTGGTGAAACTTCTCAAAATACTTTTCCTAAATGACCGAGTCAATTCATAACATCAATCTTATGTGACAAACCAAATGATTGTGTCCGTGAAATAGATTGCATAAGAGGAACTTGTGAAACATCTGGTAACTTGACTAAATTTCCTTTGAGAGAAGAAGATACTAATACGACAAGGATGGTAAAATGTAAGAGATATAAGTACATAAAGTCAGAAACAAAAGCTGGAAAAGAATCAACAAGGTTAGAATATGTAGAGGATGAGATATCGGCTGGAGAATTTATGTCAAATTTTTGTAAATTGATTCAACCATATATACGCCATGCATTTTTTGCTAAGTGGCAAGCAGAACAATTTCAAACACTAAGAGAAACTTTCCCACTTGGAACAATTCTATCTGTTGTTGACTTTGCAGAGAATTACTCTTTCGTATCTCAAAAACAACTTCAAGAAGAATACTACTATACAGAGCAGGTTACTATTATGGTTCAAGTGTCTTATCGACATGCACAAATTGATCTAGATGGTGTGGAAAGTACAAATCAAGCACGAGTCATTAAAAAAGAGTATCACTTTTATATTAGTGATGACAAAGAACATGACACACATTTTGTGGAACATTGTTTTAAGACATTTTTTGAATATTTGAAAAACAAAAACATTAAAATAGAAAAACATTTGGTATGGTCAGATGGATGTGTAGCACAATTTAAATCAGCTAGACCATTTTATGCATTATGTAGATATCATCGATACCTTAATATACCACACATTTGGAGTTTTTTTGAGAGTGGACATGGAAAGGGTGAGCATGATGGTGCAGGAGCTTGTATCAAATGTGCTTTAAGAAAGTATCAAATGGACTATAAAGGATATCACATTAATAATTCTCATGATGTGGTTGAGTGGTGCAAAACACATTTTTTGGTGCCAACAAATATAGATAACACATCATCAGAAGCAGATCGAGTCATACCATTTAGAGTGTTTTGGGAGGTATCAGGTATATATAAATTAATTTGTTCATATTTTTAAATTGAATCTTAAATTTATATTTAATATGTTACCTTAGATGATCTCTAACTAAATTATGGACCTTGTGTACACATTCAAGTGTTGATAGAAGATCAATGCATGCATGCAAGAGGGTAGAGAAGACACGATCTTTGCATTCAGTCATGAGTACAAATAGTAATGTGTGGTCATTGTATACAAGAGAATACTCATGTTTTTGTCCTAATTGTATTGATGAAGACTATGGTGGTTACATTAATCAAGAACGTGGATATGTGGGTGAATGGACTTTGGTGCCACTAGATGTTATTAATACGAATGATTTTGAGGACGAAAACTATGATGATATTCCATTGATTTCTAGTGATTATAACCATATTTCAGGATTGATCAGAGTTGGTATGTATGAACTATATATATACCTGGATCATGTACATGTATACATTTTTCATAATTTTGGTTAATTTTTATTATATATATGTACTTATGTAAATGACGTGTATCCAAAATTTTGACATATATAAGTTTGTGTAGGAAATGTTTTTGCAGTCATAGCAGAATCGAAAAATGTAGAAGGTGCTAGCTATTATTTATTACGTTGCACCATGGAAAGAGAGAAGCTAACAAAGACTGAAATAAGTGATGAAATTGTTTTTCCCACAGGTTAGTATATAGTTGAATTATGTATATATGTATGTCAAGTATCTATATTTTTAATGAATTCAAATTCTTTGACTTAAATTCAAGATTGATGTATTTTTTAAATGTGTACATGTGCAGGTTCTATTGTTGTACAAGGAACATATTTGAAGCAAATAAAAGTACTTAAAAGTGGGATTCATTTCGCCGATTATCAACCTAACAATAAGGTATATCAATATAGTAACCATGTTATTGCCACTGGTGTAACTCTTCATCCAATCAAAGGACCTGGAATACGTAAGTGGAGGCTCCATATTGATGATCATGAGAAGATATTAAATGTTATCCAAGAATGAGTTGATCCACTTGATATGAGATAGAAACAACTCCTAATTTGAAATGTAACTCAAGAACAATTTGAAATTTGGTTAAAACTATTTGAAATTTGGTTGAACAATCATTTGATCAATTTGAAATTTCGTGGAATAACTAATTTTCTAAATAAAACTTTTACTCTTTCATTTTGAATTTTCTAAAGTAACTAATTATAGAAATTATGAACTTATATGTACATGTGTGTACACTAATTACCTGACATGTGCACCTTGAGGGAAAGAAATTCGAACACCACTTGTCTTAAGAGGATGAAATTAGGAGTTTGTAAAATTAATTATATTGAACTTTCTATTTCACTTAACTTGTCAATTTTTGGACACATGTACGCTTTCAATTTAACTAATTAGGACATGTGCTTTCAATTTCAGGACATGTGAGCTTTCAATTTAACTAATTACCTGACATGTGAGCTTTCAATTTTAGGACATGTGAGCTTTCAAGTTCAAATTGCGATTTGTTTAACTAAATTTTGAACATGTACATGTTTTAAGTTGGACTTGAATTAGAACATTGGGCTTAAGGGGATAAAATCCTAGGATACATGTGTGCACTTGAATTAAAATTTCACTATGATTAAAATTTGAAATGTAACTCAAGAACAATTTGGAATTTGGTTCAAACTATTTCAAATTGTGTTGAACAATTTGAAATTTGGTGTCCAATAACTAATTTTCTAAATTGAATGTTTACTCTTTCATTTTTAACTCAATGCAAGAATTCATTTAACTTTCTAAATTATATTGAACTTTCTATTTCATTTAACTTGTCAATTTTAGAACACACGTACACTTTCAATTTAACTAATTAGGACATGTGCTTTCAATTTTAGGACATGTGAGCTTTCGATTTAACTAATTACTTGACATGTGAGCTTTCAAATTCAAATTGCAATTTGTTTAAACTAAATTTTGAACATGTACATGTTTTAAGTTGGACTTGAATTTTACAACATTGGGCTTAAGGGGATAAAATTCTAGGATATGTGTACAAATAAAAGGGATGAGTTCTATAGATTTACTCGAGTTAGGAATTATGTACAACTAATTACCTGATACTTTAACATTTAATACATGTTCAATATATTACCAAACATTTAAATTACATGAACTATTTATATATATATATATATATATATATATATATATCTATATCTAAATTTAATCAATATATTAAACATGCACGTACATATCTAAATAAATTACTTACATATCTTAGATAGAAACAATTTATAATATACTAGATCTAGATCTAGTATGTACATTAGATTCCACAACATAATGCAACATGTATCAATCATCTCGAGAACAAATAACAAAAACATGTATCTATCTAGAGATCTATCAGAAGATAATATCAAATATAAATATAGTGTGCACACATGTAGACATGTAAATCCAGGTACATCTATATCAAATCAAATATAAATATAACATGCATCATGTGTGTATATAAAGTGTCTATCTAACATATATGAATGTCTCTCTTGATGAAATTCTACAACAAATCATCTAGATAAAAAAAAACTATAGATCATCACGTGCAGGACTATCATCGCCACGCCTCCTCACAACGCGCTTTGAAGACTGACTAGTATCAAGGTGCTCACTAGGATGTGCTGACCCCTATATATAAATTCAAGAGAAAGTGATATCAATACATACATACATTTAATCAAGAGAAAGTGATATTGAAATACATGTACATGTATTTAATCAAAACATAAATAAACATTACCTGTCCACTACTAACATCATCCAATGAGTCTCGACGATGTACACAATCTGGCATCAAAGCTGGAGTAAAAATAGGCACATCCCCCTACATTGTACACGTGCACGGGAAACACATCAAATTAAAATTTCTCTACATGATTACATTTGAATCTACGTGCATGATATACATGTACATGTGCACACATGCACATGTCTAAATTAAATTAGTTTGAAATGATTGAAATTTTAACATGAACTTGAATTTTTTTTTACTTGTGTAGATGGTGGCATCTGATAATACTCGGACTGCCTAGCATCGATCGTGTCCACTAATGCATCCAGATTTCATTGCGTCGCATCAAGCTCAATCTCTGCATCTACGCAGGCCCCATGGCTAGTGACTGGCACATGTCCTAATAATGACGAGCCAAGTGGACTATGTACATGAGATGGCATAGAAGTAGAATCATCACGTGTCAACAAGTCCATCCACCCTGTGGTCGACAAGCTCAAATCAACATCATCAAGGCCCACATCTGAACTCTGAGTCTGCACTGTAACACTGGCTAAAGGGTCTGTGGTATGTATATGTCTTTGTGGAGCAAAAGAGTGGTCAGTAGATGGATCATCATGTGCACTACCACCATGACCACTACCTGATTGATGAGAGGAATATGGCTGAGGATGTGTCCTAGTACTACCATGGACACGACCTTGAACATCTGATATGGGTATGCCAAGATGCTCTGATACAAATCTATATGTATCTAATAAATCCTCAGCCAAACCAATCATAGTATCTCATGCCAACACTCCAGTGAGACCCTCTAAGCTAGCCATAGAAGGGATGCCTGCTGCACTGTACAAGTCTCCTGAAGATGAAGCATAGGATGATGATCTGGAATGCCGACGAGACATCAAATATTGACCAACCTCATCACTCGAAATAGATCTGACAGCTGTTGCAATCTCTCCAAATCCCTAAAGGACCCCACGTAACTGAGTGGTACGCATGGCCTCATCAGCTGATGGACCTAACACAGGGGAAATAGCAAGTGCCCTCTCTCTGACAATCAATCTATGTGCCAGTGGGGGATGACCTGGCTACCTATTAGCCAATCTACCACACCCCTGTCCTAAATGTCTTGGTAAATCTGTGTAGTTCACCGCCCTGCGTAAGCGAACCTCTGCATAAAGCTGTCAGGCAAAATAGAGTGGAATTTGGTCGTTATTTGGATAACAACCATGGGCAGCAAGGAAGCGTGGGTATATCAATGCAGCCATCTGTGGATCTATACACTTAAGGGGAGAATACCCCTTCACATACTTTTGTGAAAGATAATGAGGGAAACATTCCCTCTTCAGAACATCTTTGGGCACCAAGCCCTGCACCTCCTGGAGTGAAAGACCAGAGGAGACCTCTCATCTCTTACTGTCAAGGACAGCCTGTATAGTATGTGCAGAATATGGGGCAACACCATGAATCTCATCTCGAATAAATGTCAGGTTGTGTAAGATAGTCTGGCATGTACCACTATAAACACTGGAGCATGTGCCACTAGTCAGGGATTCCTAGAGTCTATGAATCTCCTAGTTAGTGCGATCATAGAGCTCCTGAGGTGGGATAGGTAGCTAATCATGGGGGACATGATGCTACTCAGGGGGGACAGGCTGCTGCTAAGGGGGGACATGCTACTGCTCAGGGCCTGGGATAGGCTACTCGGGCCTGGGTATAGGCTGATGCTCAAGGCCCAGGATAGGCTGCTTGGGCTCGGGTATAGGCTGCTCGAGGGGGACAGGCTACTCGAGGGGGACAGGCTGTTCGGGGGGGATAGAAGGTTGTTGATTAGCCATGTCAATGTATGTAGGTGCGTGTATAATGTGTAAACCTGAAAATTAAAATTAAAATGTATGACATTTAATAAACTTGAAATTTATATTAACATATATGTATGTACAATTTGACAAAATTAAAAAACTTGTATCTAAATTGTTTTAATACAATTAAACATGCACGTACATGTCTACATATATATAAAAGTCCTAAAACTTAAATGGACATATACCTTAAAAGAAAACTAAATTTTAAAACACATATGTTGTTATATATAATGTTTGTAACTCAGGGACCTTTTAAGAACTACATGTCTGCAAGTAATATATCTATCTAAGTTAGATTGAATGTTCAAAGGTTTTAGACATATGTGTGCACATAAACTTGTCAGATCTATTTGCATATATAGATCTATTTGTGTACATATATATAACATTGATGTATCATTTTGAGACCTTGATATCAATGTTTAATTAGTTTTAGGATTAGGGTTCAATTTGGTTTGTACTATTTGATTAGGTTTACATGCTTAGGTTTCAATTAGGACAAGAGTTAATAAATTGAATTAACGTTTTAATTCAATCTTAGGGTAACAGTTCAATTTTGTTAATGGTTGGGGAAAGGATTTAAGGTTAAATTCAAGGTTTCTACTATTAACTTGGGATATATAATTACCTGTTTATGATCATGGTTTAATTCAATTTGATTTATAAGTATAATATTAATTAGTTAAGGGCCAGGGTTACCTTTCAATCTAGTTTGATATATTCAATTTGGTTTAAGGTCAAGACCCAGGGGTTAGTTTATTTTAGTGTTAAATATTAAGATATAATGCTAAATTATGATATCACTCATTTTTTTATATTTTGATATGATGGACATGTCATATTTATGACATTTCTATATGATTCTTTTGATATGATATGCATGGATTATATATATATATATATAATCTTATGATTTAGCCCGTAAATTATCATTTATAATTTATAAGGGTTTAGAAATTAAATTTTAAGATCTTGAGGTTAGGGTTAGGGTTTGGATAATTAAATTTTAGTTTTAGGTTTACCTGGTTAGAGTTAGAATTATGGTTAGGGCTATGATTTAGGATTGAGACCACGATTAAAGGGTTAGGATCATGTGGTCGGAGGTCCCAAGTACCTGAGTAGAAATTATAGTCTAGATCAATTAGGGTTAGTAAAGTAGGCAAGTTATCATTTAGGATTTAGGGTTATAGTTATGATTCTAGGGTTAGGGTACATTGGGTTTACATTTCTATTAGTACTATTTATAGGGTTAGGATATGGGTTGGCATTGACCTATTAGTATTATTTTTAGGGTTATGGTTTGTACATCAGGGTTTAAATTTATGGATCTAGGATTATGATTAGGGCTTATAATTTAGGATAAGGGTTGGGGCTTATCATCTAGTATAAGGGAACTTACCATTATAATAAATATGAAATAGGGTTAGAATAATGGTTTAGTACTTAAATTAGTTTATATCTAGCTAGCTTTTAAAATTAGAGTTTAGCATTTAAATTTAACAAATTTTAGGATCTTACTGTACACATACATCTTGATTCTAGGGTTTAGTTTAATTTAGGGTCATGGTTTAACATTTATTCAATTATAGCTTATAGGTTTGTACATGATCATTGCTAGAAGTATGGTTAGAGGGTTAGGGTATGGGTTTACATCATGTTGAACTAGAAGTATGATTCTGAGGGTTAGGATTTGTATTAGCAATAAAATTTTTGATTATGGTTTTAACACATAGTTTAAATAAATTTATATAATTAAAGTTAGGATCAAGTATTAATATGATTTACTATTTAATGTTGGGGTTTATCATTTAAACCTCTATGGTTCAAATTGAGATTTAGAAAAGTTTTATGGTTTCAAGTGTGCATCTAAGATTAGGGGTTATAATTTATGATTAAAGGGTTTTGCAGTTAGGATTATGACCAGGTTTAGTATAATTTAGGGCTACTGTTTAGCATTAAGGAACTTAAGACTTAAAATTTTAAGTTAAATATATTTAATCTTTACATGAACATTAGATTATATGATGTACATTTTTTTATGTAACTTGTATATTATTTAATCAAGTTATGTTCTTATAATTAACTTTTATTAATTAAAGGTTGTAACATGTATTCTTTAGGTCATACACATTCTAAGTTATATATGTTTCAAGTATGTATGTATATGTATGTTATATTCTTACCTAGATGCAAATTAATCTCTGACATTCTTATATATGTATTTAATTTAGGATCTGGACCCAAGTTAAGACATGTGATTGAATTATAATATAGTTAATTATATACTTAGATTATTTTTAAATTCAATTTACAAACTGACATTATAGTTAATTCTAAATGAGGCCTAGCCAAGGGATCCAAAGAACTAATCAAAAGTTTTACTAAGAAAACAATAACATACATACAATAATTTACAATTATAAAAACATAAGAGATTGCAAATTCCTTAATGAGCACATTTACATTTCATTTTTAAATAATTATAAGTACTAAAAGTAAAATAAATAACACATCCACATGAAATAATATTAACTAGACTTCAGTTCAATCCATTTAAATAATTTATATACATTTGTTCCGAATGCCACTTGGCAAATTAATTCGGAATGCACAATCATCCACTGTACATGTCACAGGGTATGAAAGGTTGAAAGAATATACATTTATAAAATAGTTTACATCATCCATTTTCGATCCATGAAACAAAGTACAATACAATTTAAGTAAAATTATTTTAAATAGTAGTAGAAGTTTTTTGTTTGGATCCCTTGGCGAGTTGTTATGTGATTAAGTACTTACTTATATATGTTTAGGGTTTTATTGTACATAACTATATGGTTAGGTCATGATTATAGTTTAAATAATGAATTTAGGTCGAGGTTATATGGTTTTAGGTCAAGGTTATATGGTTCTAGGTCAAGATTATATGGTTCTAAGTCAAAATTATATTTATTTGTAAAATTACATGTAACTTAAACCATAAATTTATATCTAATCTAATCATTCAACATTGTAATAAATACATAAATTAAATACATTTCAAAACATCTAAAATAATAAATTTTAAATTAAAAGACAATATTATATACTTAGATCTAATTTAGAGATTCATAATAACATTAGAGGCTTAAGCATGAATAGTAAAATAAAATATACAAAGAAACATATATAAAAAACAATAAAATATATGAAAAAACATATAAATTTTAACTAAAACAATAGAAAAAAGGAAAAAACAAATGTTTCATACCTTTTTCAGACAGTCGATAAAGCAGATGCCAGGCTCTCTCCAACTTTCAATCGAAATAATGAGGAGAGAATCCGACTGCGCCGCTATTTATGCTAGCGGGTTTAATAGTTTCGATCGAAACTTTTAAACCGCAGGGAAACCCGCATTCAAAGTTTCGATCGAAACTTTACTTAAGTTTCGATCGAAACTATGAACGCAGGTTAGTTTCGATCGACAGTTACTTTCTATCGAAAGTAACTAGTTTCGATTGAAACTTTGAAAAAGAGTTTCTATCGAAACTATACGGGTAATTTTTTTGATCCACGCTTGTTTGGAGGAATTTCTTCCTCTGAAAAAGTGTAACCCACTATTGTGGGTTCACCCTGAGTGACATTGCCATCATTTGAACTTTTTGGTTCGATAGATTTAGGAATCCACTGTTGTCTCATCTATTTTCGAATGTTGTCAGCTCTGGCTTTCTTTTCATCTTCAACTCTTCCTATGTTCATGCAATTCTTGGATATATGACCAAGTTCAGTACATGTATAAAATCTTATGGTAGTATCTCTCTTCCTTAGGTGATGCCTTGTACAATTTACTCCAATGTGTCCATATTCTCCACAATAGTGACATCTGCACCAAGTATTGTAGTCCCAACCAAATAATGCTTTGACAATTTGTTCTATTGGATTGAATGATTTAGATCTGCACTCAGATGCCTTGTGACCTTGTTTCTTCCATTTGTGACATTTGCCTTCAAATTTTGGTTTCTCTTTGCATTCATTGGCTTTGTGACCATGCTGATTGCAATTGTAGCATTTACCATTGAATTTTCCTTTACCATTGCTCCAACATCTATTAGATGTATGACCTATCTTGCCATAGTGATTGCAAGTAGGTCTTTGATTCTTTTGGGCACCTTGTTTGGAAGATTCACCTTCTTCATTGTATCCAAGGCTTGCTTTACCTTTTTGTCTATGAAGATTTTGCTCATTTTGCTGATTCAATTGATCCACATTTGTTTGAGAGTTTATCATCATTTCATTGACTTGCATTTCAACATTTAAGTCATTTTCCAAAATTTCATTGATTTTTCTTTCAGATCTTAGGTCACTTTGTAAGCTTTCAGTGATTTGTCTTTCAACATTCAGATCATTCCTTATTCTTTCATTTTGTGCTTTGAGAATTCTGATTTCTTCATTTGCATTGGAAAGTTGATCTGTAAGATCCTCATATTGAAGGGATTGACTTTGAATTTCATTGTTCCTTCCTTCCATCTCATCTTGCATCATGTTCCTTTGTTTCAAAATTTCACATAACCTTGTTGACTGTATCTCTTGTTCTCTTCTTAGAATTCTTACTTCTTCTTACAGAGATCCATTCTTCTCTAAGAGTTCTTTGATTGCATTTTTTGCCTCATTAGCTTCATTTTAACTTCTTGATGGTAAAAGGTCTTCAATATTTTCTTCAACATACTGATGATCATTCATTTGTCTTGCAAGGTCCTTCCTTCTTTTTAGAGATTGAGAAAGATGCTCCTTTGCTTCTTTGAGTTGAGCCATGGCCATTTCCAAATCTAGCTTTTCATTCTCAATAGATTTGTCAAGTCTGAATATCTCCATTGTCCTTGATCTTTGCTCAAGTTGCCAAAATTTATCTTGAGAACCACAATGCTCTGATACCAATTGTTGGAAATAATCAGGACTAACAAGTTTACTGAGAGGGGAGGGGTGAATCAGTAACTCTAAAACTTTAAATCAATTTAGCATAATAACATATTCACCATTCATTCATCTAATCTATTGTATGCATGAAAAGATATAACACATGAACACATTGATTTGGTGACCCAGAAACCTTCCAATTAGAAAGTAAAACTGGGGTGGGGATGATGCCCAAAAAACTTCAATACTGTAGTATAAAGTTGGCTTGTTAAGGCTTACAATGATCACTTCTGGTGATCTACCCTGTTAGGAGCAAGTAGGATTGCTAGATCCACCTTGTTAGAGGATTTACAAATATACAATGAAGTATGCACTCTGTTAGGAGATTTACAAAAGACTATTAAGTCTACCTTGTTAAAGGATTTACAAATTGATTCACCTGTTAGGATGAAGTAGTGGATCTGGTTACAATTGATTGCTGATAAGATCCTTTATGCACTGATCACCTGATGTGATAGATATAACTTTTTTGCATCTATGTTGACCTTGCTGTATTCCTCTGTTCTGCTGCTGATTCGCTTTCACTTTTCTCAAAATATTGCAATACAACACCATACAACAATATACAACATTTTTTCATATTTTAAAAATGATATAATACATTACATATATACCATTCCAATATTTACACTGGCAAGGTCGGCCAAACACAAGTGAACAAAACATTACTGAGTCAGCCATATAGTAGAAAACTTGGGTTCCTCAAACTGACTTGGTGACCTTCTGATACTTGACATCCACTACAATACATTGCATCATCATGCACTCAGTAAGAGTAGAGGCACGGTCCATACTAATCACTCTAAGTAGCTTGCAACTCGGTAACCATTGGTGACTTGGTTAATATTGTGTCACTCGATAAAAATTGAATCCATTGATAACCTTCTTCACTTAGTAAACACTGATTCCTTCATTTACCTTGTTCACTCGGTAAACAATAAGTCTTTTGTTTACCTTGATCACTCGGTAAACACTAAGTCCTTCATTTACCTTGATCACTTGGTAAACACTGATTTCAACTGATGACTCGGTGAACACTAAGAACTTGGTAAACACTGCTAAACTTCCCATTTGCTCGGTGACCACTATTCAATATGGTATGAACTGTTCTGCTCAGTAACCACTACTGAACGCTCGGTATGAACTATAGATTGAGTGATGAGCTCAGTAAGAATTCAAAATTGAATAAGTGTTGTAACTAATGACAAATATATCATAATTCCAACAAGAATTTGGTGCAAAGAAGAAGAAAAAGGTAAAAGTTGTTTCTAGTGATAATGATACTGAGGAAGAAGATCTTGATCAGCTTGAAGCACTATTGGCTAGAAAATCTTATAGAGGCAAAGGAAAATACAAAGATAAGATGCCTATTATATGTTATAACTATAGTGAAGTTAGTCATATTGCTACCAGATGTCCAGAGAGGAAGAACAACAAAGGTGGAGATAGGTTCAGAAGAAGAAAAGATGAGAACAACAAAGAAAGAAGTCCTACTACATTGCTAAATAAGAATCAAATGAAGAAGCTGATGATCATGAGGATGAATTTGTCTATGTTGTAATGAAAGATGAATATGATGAAGATGAGGTAACTACATTTATATCTTATGCAAATAAGAGTGACAAATGGATCATTGGTAGTGGATCTTTCAATCACATGATACGAGATAAAAGTAAGTTCAATTCCCTTGTGCATTATAATGGAAATAGTGTTAGATTTGGGAATGATGCACCATGTATTATCAAAGGAAGAGGATCAATTAAGTTAACAGATAAGATCATTTTTGATAATGCTTCTTATGTGGAAGGTTTGAATTACAATTTGCTGAGTATTTTATAATTGAATAGTATTGGTTATAAGGTTGAATTTGGAAATAGAAAAGCCAAGATTTATGATGCTAATGGAGAACTAATTGACAATGGTGATTAGAATAGAGGTAATATTTTCTATCTTGATATGAAGGATGCTACTTGTCTAGTGGTATAGTTTGATGATATATGGCTATGGCATAAAAGACTATGTCATATTAACTTTGATAATTTGGTCAGTATTAGTAAGATGAAGAAAGTAAGAGGTTTTCCAAAATTGAAGAAACCTAAAAAATACTATATGTAAACAATGTCAGTTAGGCAAGATGACTAAGTCAAGGTTTAAGAGTAAAACTTATACTTGAAAAGGTATACTTGAGCTAGTTCATATTGATTTATTTGGACCAATCAATGTACAAAGTTATAAAGGTGACAAGTACATTATCCTATTTGTTGATGACTATTCTAGGATGATGATTGTTATGTTTTTGAAGCACAAATCTGATGCATTTCAAATTTTTAAGTGGTACTTGACTAGAGTGGAAAAAGAAACTGACAAAAGCTTGAAATGTCTGAAATCTGATAGAGGTGGAGAATTTACATCAAATGAGTTTGAGAAGTTCTATAATGATAGAGGAATCAAAAGATAGACTTTTGCACCAAGAACCCCTCCATAAAATGGAATTGCTAAAAGAAGAAACAAATTTGTGATGGATTGTACTAGAACATTGATGATGGAGAAAAATGTTGCTTTGAAATACTGGAGAGAGGTTGTAGGTACAACTATCTATACCTTGAATCGTGTGAAAGTCAAGAAAGGTACTCATTCAACACCTTTTGAATTATGGTATGGATAATCACCCAATGTAAAATATTTTAAGGTATTTGGAAGAAAATTTTATATTATTAAGGATAATAGGAATGGAAAACTTGATGCTAAAAGTGAAGAAGGTATATTTCTAGGCTATTCCACAAGGAGAAAAGCTTATAAGTCTTTAGATTCTAACATAACAAAGTTGTGGAAAGTGCAAATGTGAAATTTGATGAATACACAGAAGTAAATGAAGCAAAACCTACAAAAGAATCTAAAGATTACAAATCTTTTGTATACTTTTATGATGACATGATTGAGGATGTTACTGTGAACCATGTTACAAACCAACAACATCAAGTCTTAGTGACTACCAAGTCACAAACAGTGAACGCTGAGATGCATCTAGGAATCAAGTTGCATTCAAGAGTCAAGTTGCAATCAGGAGTCAAGTTACAACATGAACTTGAGGTACATTCTAACAATGATATCAATACACATGAAAGAGAGATGCTAATTTACTTGATAGAGAAGCACACAATGATTTTGAAGTTAAAAGATCCATTGAATAAAATAGAGAAAAACCAAGATTGTTAAAATATGTCAAAAGACATCACCCTATCATACATATTAGTGGAGATAAAGAGGCTAGACTAATGAAAAGAAATAAGTTGAGAAATGATACGTGTCTATTGAGCATGCATGAACCTAAGATAGTTAGGGGTACATTAGAGAATGATGACTGAAGTAAATCCATGAAAGCAAAGATTGAGTAAATGAAGAAGAACAAAACTTGGTAACTTGTACCAAGACCAAAAAACAAGAATGGTATTGGTACCAAGTGGGTGTTTAGGAATAAGTTAGATGAAAATAGTGGTCACAAGAAATAAAGCAAGACTATTTTGCAAAGGTTATGCTCAAGAAGAAGGAATAGACTATGCATAAACATTTGCCCTTGTTGTAAGACTGGAAGGAGTAAGAACTTTGCTTTCTTATTAGGGATAACTTTAAGAAACCCGCCTTTGAAAAAATGTATAAATTTTTGTGAATCAAACATTAGTTTAGGGGAAAATGATTAATTTCTATTGGAAAATTAATTTTTTTGAGTACTATTGGTGTTGAACACTATTGAACAACAAAATGCTCAATACCAAAGTGATAATACTCACATAATCTAAGGGTTAGCTACTTCCTATTAACAATTATGTGTGTAAACCATTTGGATCCAACTTCAACAAAACCAAGCATGGTTTTCTACTCCTTAGGCTCTATAGAATCAAGGTGGGTATACCTAGGGGATGATTCAAATGCATACTATTGTATGAGAATTATATTAGTTTCATTCTGATTCTCATCTTTTATCTCAGACACATACACAATTTATCCATTTCTTGACATTCTCAGATTCATATACATCCATCATAAGTAGATTTGGTCACAATTCTCCTTGGGTTTACAAATATTTCTGGAAGTAGCAGCTACCTAAGACTTAGAAATTAGATATAAATGAGTGCTGAACAACATTCACAACCTTGAACAAAATGAAATAAAATTGACTTTGATTTTATGATTGATTGGATATGTAGTGGTAGAATTTACTGTCACTCTCCTCCAATTCATGTGAGTAGTGCCTTATCCATTGGGCAAACAGTTAACTATTGACAGGAGATCTAATTCAAATAACTTGTAAATGAATCCATCAATTATAATCACCAATTTCTATTCTTATGAAATATCCATTTCATAAACTCATAAAATCTACTAATTTATTGAAGCATTTACATAATTCCTTGAATTAAAAGCAACAATAGAACCAACATACAACCCATCCAGACTGCATTCAATCAATTAGACCTTATTGAAATGACTTCAAAGAAAACAAGCTCATAAAATGGAGACAGAAATTGGTGACGTACCACTTTGTATTATCCTTTTAGAAGACCGATACAATGACCAATAAAAACTAAATGAAAAGCCTTGAATGTCTTGCTGATTCTATCATTTCTATTTATTATCAGAGAGTACACAATTGAAAGTAAACTCAAAACAACTACATACAACTGGACCGACTGTATTTTTCTTGAAAGAAGCAAAAATTATACAAGCCTTCAGATGCATCAGAATGCCTTGAAAAATCATTTATATAAGCATGAGTTGCAACAAGCAAAGGGAAAAATGTGACTAACATGTGTCCTTTTACAACAAGGAATACAACAAACTATTAAAATATCCTTGTACATTAAGCACAAAAAGAAATAATAGAAACAGTTGCATATGACAGTTGGAGCATCAAATCTCCAAATTTTGTCCTCATCTTCAACTGCCCCCTATTGGTAGAGTCTTTATTTTTGCGATTGCCTCCTATACAATGACTTCAATTTTTGTTGGCCACTCACATGCTTTGATGGTTGTTAATTCACCAACAAACTTTTGCCACTAGCATTTGTGACTACCTTCCCCTTTGTTATGAATCTATTCATTTTAGTTTCAATCTTGAATAGATTATCAATGATTTCATTGAAAGAAAACTCATCAGTGTCACCTTCAAAAATAGATACCACCTATGGAAAGTTTACAATATGATCAAAAGAACTAGACCATTCATTCCAATCTTTTATTTGGCTATCAAAATTAAGGATTGAAAGGATTAAGGAATAAAAACCATTGATCAACACTTTCATCTTATTCTGAATGATTTTCAATTTTCTTGTAAAGAATTGTAGCAAATCCTTTACTTTATCCATACCCTCTTTAATAGAAATGACCTTATCAAGAAGGTCTAGCTTCTTAGCAAACAAAGGTATCAATCTATCAAAAAATTTCATATAAGGTACCCATTGCTGGAAAATGGGGTCAAACCAAATTACTACTTCTTTGCACATTTTCTTAGTAGCTTACAAATTGGTGAATGCATTATATGCATCTTGAGAGATTCTCTTCAAGATGCCTACCCTATGATTCAACATACTTAACATTACACCCCTTTTTGGTGTACCATTAGATTGAGGAACCTCACCTTTCACATTTAACACTAGTACTAGCACTGTTACCCCTATGGGTATATCCTATTTATGGACTTCTACTTCAACAGTGTGCCTAACCTCTTCCACATTCCCTTGTGCACGTTCTACCTCTATTGCAGTTTTGAGTTGGTCCTTCAAAGATGTAACTTCCTCTTCTAGGCTCTAAAATTTTCCCTCCAACTCTTCTATTCTCTTTTTTTTTCACATAGCTTGTTTTAAGCTCTTCTTCATACAACTTCCTAACATCCAGGCATTCATTATAGGTAGCAACAAGCCTATCCTCAATTTGATCCATCTTTGCCTCATTCATGAATGCAAAGTGTTTAACCATGCTAGAAATCTCTTTGTTTGTAGTATTGTCAAATGTCCAAACAATCATATTACCCTGAGCAGTCTCCTCTACATTCATCATTTTAGGTTTTTTAGTTTCAGGGGCAACACTCCATACAACTAGGGTTGTAGTATCTATAATAAAACTTCAAACCTTCACTACTGCTGGCCTCATAACTGATTTCCTTGTCTTGCCTCTTGATTTGGTCAAGTAAAAAGGCCCTTTTAATGTCCCATCCTGGCACTAAAATCATGCCACTTCTATGTACCAACTTCCTAGCTTCTGTAGGGGTCATTGTCTCATTGTCTGGATCATATGCTAGTATTTTATCCACTAATTCTTTATTCTTCTTAGGATCTTCTCTTGGAATAAGGCTCAGTGTGAGCTCATTTTGCTTAATTCTATAGAAAATTTTTAAAACTCAAATGATTTAATGAAATCATCATCTTCCATGAATTTCTCAAATTGGATGAGTCTATCATCCAATCTAGAGGCTGAAATTTGTAAATCAATTGAAGCTCTGCCTGCCTCTATTTCCCTCTCATGCAAGTAATTTTTTCTAATATTAGCAAAATACTGATCATTTCTTGGTATGACTTGTAGGGCTCTACTCACCACCCTCTCTAGGATATGCATGGTTTTCTATCTCTTGTTTCCTTTAGCCACCCATGTAGAAGATGATGGTTGTTCCTCCTCCTCAACATCAATTTCCAACTGGACATTAGGCTTAAGGGATTCTCTATTCACTATTGCCTCTTCTCCTACTAGCTCACTTGGAATTTGGCCCATGATATAATCAAAATTCTCAACCATTTTCCTCAAATTCTCATGATATGGGATCTTTGTGCAAAAACCCTTGAAGTCTAGGTTGGTCCTTTTCAAGGCATCCTCCACCTTTTTGATTTCACAATACTTTCCTAGTAACTCATTAGATTACCCTATTGCTACTATATTAGAAATTAAATATTTCATAGGGATAGGTTTACTGGGAGGCAAAATATAACCTCTAATAGCCTTTACCTCATTGGTTACATAATTGTTTGGGTCATACATTCTATAGGGTCTAGTGGCAAATTTTTACTGGCTTAAATATTCATTAAGCTCCACATAAGAAATCTTCCAAATTATAAATTCTCCTACTTTAAAGCATCTACAGACAAATGTAGGTTTATGTAAGGAAGGAAGAATCATCTCTTTGTTCATCAATAAAAATTTCCAAAAGAATTCAATAATAGCTAACCTAGGAGGTAGATATTTGGGTAATATATGAGGTGGCTGTGGGCATGCACAAATTCTCATCAAGGTACACTCCTTAAACAAAAATATATCACCCCAATTATGGTCTAGTTTCATTTTTTCATCCAAAAAGGAAAGTCTGAGTAATGTTTTCAAAACATTAGGGGCCCTAAAAAAGGTACGATCTACCATTCTTATCATTGCAGCACTAAACAAATTGAAAAATATAATTGCATTTGAATAATGAAAATTTCTATCCCAACTATGAGTCCATAATTGCATAGGCAACTCACCAAATTCATCAGACATTTGACCAATGAAATCTTGACTGATATAACCAATGTTCTTGTACAAGATCAGGTGCATTAGCAATGAGTAATGATGAAATTTGAAGTCCTTCATCTCTCCTTTCTTGGCATTCACAATTTGATGGTGCATGATCTCAATAATGAATCCCACATAGTCATATCCCTTGTTGTGAAAAGGGTCTTGTATGTCACATGCCATTAAAAAAAATGAGCCATATACACAATCTTCTACCCCATCACTTCCTAGAACTTTGTGTAATCCATACACTGTATTCTTGAAGTAGTTTTTGAATCTACTTAGTGGGAAATGATCTTCTACTTTCTTTGGTATCTACCCTGCCTTTTTAACATTGTAGGGGATATGGGGTAACATCACATTATTTAAATAATGATTTTTATTTCTCCCAAATTTTCCTTGTAAATCCTCAATTTCTATGGGAACATTCATCTGCCCCTCCAAATCAGAAGCTTCTATGAAAGAATTCCTATCAAGTGTACATAAAATGCTCCTATTATGTCTATGGAATGACCTCATGACTGGATTATACGATTTTATTAGTGCTTTCAACAAATCCAAATCAATAAATACCTTAGGAAATATTAGTTTTTCCATATTCCTATTCCATGGGTTGGATACTGGTACATTTTCAATTTTGTTCTAGTAAAAATACATGAACAGATTAAACCCATTGACCTTAGGGCACATTGCATCTCTGCATAAGAAGTAAGGGTCTTTAAAATCATGGTCATTAGCTGAAATTAAATTGGATGACCTTGGGAGTATCCTCATCCATTCTTCTACATGTTTGTTTGGATTTTTGACCCAGGTTTTCTTTTCCACCTTAGTTGCCCCCTTCTTCTTTTTCCCTTTTCTGTTACTTGAACAACATCTTCTCCTTCCTCTTCAACCTCTACTTCATCAACTGGGATCCCTTCAACATCTATGTCAGCCACTATTTTCTACAAATTTATATCTCAAACTCCTAAAACAATGGAATAGAAAATCATAAAGCTATGGACACCTAAAGAATTTTTAGAATGGAAGACACAAGCTATCAGAAATGGAAAATACTCTAAACTTTTGATCAAATATTTATACTTTAATCATGCAATCTACTAGCTTTAATAAATTTTGCATGCATGAGCTTTAATACCATATTTGTAGGGTGTTAGAAAATAATGTCAATAATGTAATATGAGCGAAGTACCTTTATACTTGGTATTTTACTTGGCTATGGTGAACTTGTCCTTTTTCTTAACTGGCATGACACCTTAGCCAATCTCTTTTTTCAGATTTGGTCTTCCTCTTATATGCTAAGCCCAAATCCTTCAATCTTCATAACTCTAAAGATGTAATTATCAAACCTTTACTCTTGTCTGGAAAAGCTTTAGAAAAATTCAAACTTAGAAGTGTTAACCTTCTCTAAGCATGGCTTTGCAATCTATTTTATGCCCCTACGAGGTCTTTTTTATCATAAGATCTCAAACCCTTTCAATGTATCCTTATGTGTTTATGTTTCAACACATCTCATACCAGCATAAAGCATTAATTTCATTTTTCATTTTACCTTTTATGCTCATATGCCAAACCAATCTCATATCCATAGAGAAATACATGAAGCACCTCTTCGTCCACACGATATCCTTGCAAATGTAAGAATGTAAGGGAATACTTTTCCCTTATCAAATCAACAACCCAGATCAAATCTTAGAAAAACATCACCATTGATTTAAGAACATGAAAAATGAATGACTTAATTTATCTTCCACGTGGGCTGGGCCCATCTGACATATGTGTTGTGATTCGCTCTTCTCAAGGCCCAAGTGGCAGTTTGTCAAGTCCCACATGACACATTCCTCCTTATGACACCACTCTATGGTTGTCCACAAACCAAAATAATGGAAGCACGTAGATGAAATCAAACATTGCTTCAATCTTACAAGCTTCCCTTGCATGTAGAACTATAAAACCCATTTGATATCTTCATGATACACCTTTTATATCGTGAAAGGTCTTTACATCCTTATGCCATTAAGCAAAATGTAAGGGTGTGAACCAAACCGATCCACCCTTCTGCCCATCCACTCAACTTGTCACTCATACCCTCATAAGTCAATAAACATGACCACTTAAAACACCATTATGCTCATATGCCATTTATAAGAACATATAGCCAAAGGTATCTTAATGATAGGATTTCATTGATACAGTTTAACTCATCACCGTGGAATTGTAAGACAAACTTACAAAGTATTAAAACCTTTTATGGACCCTCACTAAAGGATCCATCGTATGATCAGAAAGCTCCAAAGTGTGCCACTTCGATATTACGAGATACATAACTATTTACCTGTAAACCTAAAAATTCATTTACATCCTTATGCAATAATAGTGAAACATAACCACAAAGATAAAGGCAAGAAAGCACAATGCTCCTACGAGAAGCCCGAACACCATAAAACTGTAAAAGAGAAGAACTTAAGAATTTTGCAAACCCTTTCAAAAAATTCAAGATAGACCTAGGGTTTTAACATACTTAGGACATTTTGAAGACTATGTTGATGACAAACCTTGAGAATTTAATAAAAATCAAACAACACATAAATTAGGGCATTACTAGGGCAACACAAGATTTTGAAAAAATGATAAGAAGAGAAACCTTAATTTGTAGGACAAAATGACTATATGATTTTTCACACATATTTTGGAATTTCTCTGCACTGTGAAAAATTAGACCACCAAGTATGAAAAAATTTAATTTTATTGGTGATATTTTTTCAACTATATGAAAATTCTATAAAATCCTGGTGAATCTTTCCTAATTGATCATGAAACTTGAAGGCGAAATTTATTCCACCTTTATGATTATTGTTTTCCTTCAAATTATTGAATGGTGGTATGTAAGAAAAATCCCTATTATTTATGATCATTGAAGAATCTTAAATCAATGGCCTAAATCCTATTTGAGGCCAAATTTTTAAAAGGATACAAAGTTTTAAAGAAAGTCCCAAAAGTAAAGGCACATGTTCCTAATCAAATCTATTTTGGGCCAAAGTGAGAAAGGATAAGAATTTTCATGGAAAGTATTTGGAATAGAGACACATGTCAAATCTAAATAATTATCGTGTAACCTAACTTCAATTTTTACTAAACATTGACTAATATGACACCAATTAAGACAAGAATTGGAAATTGTAGACAAATATATATAATTTACTATGTGGAAAAAATAGATTCCATTGGTGAAGTCATCACTAAAATAAAAATTAAAAATACTTTTGTATTATTAATGGCATTTGGCCTAAGCATGGGACCCAATTTTTGTAATGTTCAAGCAACATGACCACCTCAAAAGTGCAAAATAATTAACCACTTTTGGGGTCCCTAATAAGTGAGATTATCCAAATGACGAATATTAGCCACTAAAGTTATCCTTGTTGCTTATTCTACATAAAAAGGTTTCAAGGTTTACCAAATAGATGTGAAGTCTGCATTCCTAAATGGTATATTAGAGGAAGAAGTCTATATTGAACAACCTGAAGGATTTGTTGATGCTAACAACAAAAAAATGGTATGTAGATTGCACAAAGCTTTATATGGATTAAAACAAGAACCTAGAGCATGGTATGAAAGACTTCATACTTATCTGGTGCGTTGGCCAAGTTTTTCACCATTCTTATTGTATGTATTTAGTAGTGAAAAACCTTAAGTATATGCTTTGAAAGTTTTTAAATTAGGTCAAACCCTCAATAAAGTTTATTAAAAAAAACCCTAATGCCTTATCTTGTTTGACCCTACTTTTTGAAAATATTTTTGAAAGTACCATTTCAAAATTTTTAGGTAGGACACATTTACCCTAAGGTTGGGCTTACACAAGGATGATTTCATTAAAATTTGATAAAACCTTATTAACCTTGCTTTTTTCACAGTTTGCTCAAAATATCTTATTGAAAAATATCATTTGTGATACTTTTTTATCTAGCCATTGATCTTTCACAGATCAATAGATGGCACATCCCCACAATCATGAAATGCAAGGTCTTTAAATAATGCAGGCATGCACCTTGATGACACATAGCCCTTGCTAACATTAAAACTTCAATGCACCATGAGTTTTGAGACACCATTGATCTTGTTAAAATCAAAGGTTAGTGCTTCCCCACATTTTCAAAATTCATGAAAAATAAACAATGTGAGCATGCACCTTTGTGACACATGGCATCATGGGCGCACCTTTTCAGAAGGTGACAATGATGTGTCTTTTGTGGTAGTTTTCAAGTGAGTTGGACTAAAAGGAAGTATTCTATTGGTTAGTTTAGATGATGTGATGTTATGAAAGTTCATGATTTTGTGATCGTTGATCTGTATGAGATCCATGGTCAGTGCATGCCCACAATTTCAAGTTGCTTGATAGATAAATAATGAGGGTAAGCGCTATTTTGACACATAGCAAGGTGAGACCAAGTATGCAAGGTATGTTCCACATTGTGCCAAGTTGTAAAGTGATTGTTGATGTGTGCTACCAATTGTGTAGATAAAAAGGTTTGTCTGTTAGAAAGGGTGGAAGCTTTATCAATTGTAGATCTTTTAAAGATGAGTGGCTAGTGTTTACCCACAATAAGAAACTGTTCAACCTTTAAATAATGCGGGCAAGCACCCTTGTGCCATGTGGCCAAGTGGGACCAAGTTCTAGGGAGATTGCTGAGTCATGCCATGCTGTAAGTCCATAAAGTTTCAAGCACATTCATTGGTTGAATATGACACATGTGCCTAGCTAGAAGTGATGATATCATAGGCACAAAAACTCTATCAATTAATATGACAGTCAGATTTTCAGAGCATGAGGGTTAAAAGAAACTATTTTATTGGTCAAATTGGATGATGGGACCATAAAGGACAAAGATTTAGACCCACCATCGATCTTGGTCAGATTGACGAAGGGCACTTGCCCGCATTATGAACCTGTAAGAAGTTTAAGGAAAGTAGGTAAGTGCCATGTAGACACGTGTCCTAGGTGAGGTTAGCACATTCATCTTAGATTGTCAAATCATCTATCCATTGATCTCTTATAGATCAATGAATAACACTTTCCTTCATAAAGAAAATGCTCATGAGTTAAATAAAGCGGGGATGCACTAGCCTGACGCATGGCAAAGGTGATGTCAAGAACTCAATTCCTCAAAAGATAAAAAGGGACGCACTTGCTTGGAATTTTGTAAGAAGGAACTAATTCACATGGAGAGTTCTTATTGGTCAGTATAGCTAACTGGGCATTATTTGACTATAGATTTGTAGGATCGTTGATCTTCTCTTGATCAATGGATAGCACTTTCCTACTTGGTGAAGTTGCATGATAGATAAATAATATAGGAAAGTAGTGTGATGACATGTGTCCCATGTGATGTCATCATCTTCATCACAAGATATTAATAGGATTTCAATCATGCCACCATTGATTTTTCGTAGATCAACGGCTGGTGCTTGCCTACAATTTTAAGTTGCAAGGGTTTTAAATAATGTGAGCATGCGCCAATGTGACGTGTGGCATAATGGGGCCATATTTAACAAAATGGGTTAATGATTTCCATGATGGAAGATTTATTATGCTAGTTGTGTCACACCTTGTACTTGTTTCCACATAAATGTTTTATTTATCTCAACTGTTGATCTGGAGGAAGATCAATGGCCAATGCATCCCTACATTTCCAAAATGCAAGAAAGATAAATAATGCAAGAAAGTGCTTGATTGACATGTGGCCATGTTTTTAAAGTCATAAAGCTTGTTTCTTTTTTGAATTAAAGCCATTCGATCTGGTGAAATTGACAGATAAGATTCAAATCTAATTACAACTTGAGAATAATGACTATTAGAAGTTAATATGGTTCAAAGTTCATTTGTGTGATTTCAATACCTAGATATAATTCACGATCTCACCATTATTGAACCACAAAATTAAAAAAGGTTATTAGAGCATAGAGGACTTTGGGAGCTAGGGCATAAAATTTTGTAGAGAAATTCAATTGAATTATAATAGAGATTCAACAGGAAAGAAGCATAATTTTGCGGGTAAATACTATGCAACTTCTAAAATCAAGCATCTACTGTTACATAAGTCTTAGGGTTTTCCAAAATGCCTCCATGAAAAGAATTTAGGGGAGAAATTGATTACCTTAAGAGATCTATGCATGATGACTTTCTTGAAAAATTCCCTTTGTCCATAAATGAAACAGCTAAAGAGAGAGAGCTCATCCCTAAGAACCCTAGGGTGGCTATAGTAGAGGGTTTCTATGATAAGGCTAATTGGGTAAGAGATGCCCAGGTCTTTGTGGGAGGATTAGAGTTGTTTAAGAAATTAATAATGATTTGGCCAGGTCTGTTACATAAGTCTTAGGGTTTTCCAAAATGCCTCCATGAAAAGAATTTAGGGGACAAATTGATTACCTTAAGAGATCTGTGCATGATGACTTTCTTGAAAAATTCCCTTTGTCCATAAATGAAACAACTAAAGAGAGAGAGATCATCCCTAAGAACCCTAGGGTTGCTATAGCAGAGGGTTTCTATAATAAGGCTAATTGGGTAAGAGATGCCCAGGTCTTTGTGGGAGGATTAGAGTTGTTTAAGAAATGGTTTTTAGAATGAAAACTTGATACTCTTATGAGAAATGTTTGGGAATTTGATATTGGGAAATTAATAGTCCTTGTAGTTTTCTTTGATAGTGATCTACTAATTGATCTAGCTAAGAAGTATGATCCAGCTAAGAAGTATGATCCTATTATGGGGTGGGTAAAGAACCATGCTAGAGTAAACCTTTTTAAGGTTTTCCCTAAATTGATTAGAGAGGTATTCAACCTCAACCCTAACTACATTTTGCATGAAATAATTGATATGGATGACCTTTAGGAAAGGTACGATGAACAAAGGATATACTTGAAGATAGGGCCATTGCAAGAGCATGCTGCCAATATTGGTACATTGTCTGCGATCACTGCTAACACCCCAGAGCCATTAATGAGAAGAAATTTTAATCTTAGGACTCAAGCATTATATTTTTCTCTTTGCAAAATTTTTGGGATGGATGAAGCAAAAAAAATCCAAGGCTTAATTGTTCTTATCATGGCTCAGACTCTACAATTCAAGATGAGCACTATTCTTGATTTGGCCACTTTCCTTACACAAGAAATTTATAATGTTTTGGTAGGGATGTCCCAAGGGAAAGTAAACAAACCATTTTTTGGGTACTCATTGCTCATGCATGCATGTTTTTTTAAGGGAGTCACTTATTTCTCTAAGGGTATGAAGCTGGAAATAACAAAGGATGGTGAAAGAAATCTAGTCCAATTATGGAGTGTTGATATGACTTCAGAGGCTAGTGATGCTAGTTTTGTGAGCTTTGAAAGATATTTTGAATCCAAGCTTAGATTGCTCTTGAGAGGAGACAACCCTAGGATTCCACAATCACTGCTAGAATTGGTTAGACCCAAGAACCATGCAAAAGGGCTTTTGGTTAGTCATAACTAGGGGGATATAATCCCATACAATGTTTCAACAATGATTAGAGTATATGGATTTTTGGGGAAGAATCATGTGCTACCATTCCATGTTCCTTTGAAGATAGGAATAACAAAGTTGTTATGGTAGATAGGGACCATTGATGAAAGAGATTTTCCCAAGAAGGGTACTTTCTTCCTAGTTGTTACTGTAGGACATGATTTTGTTTTTGTGATAAAGGGACAAAAACACGTCAATTTATTTCTAGATAGGTACAACATAGTAGAGTCCCATGCAAGATTTATTGATCTAGAGTGGTTTTATGATCTTCTAAGAGAAAGGGCAAAAGATGCCCGCATGGTGCAATAGGTTTATTTTTCTGAAGACGTTATTAGAAACATTTTCTCTTTACAAGAACAAGAATTAAGGAAAGAAAAATGGATAATGTTTAGTAAAATTTTGGAATTCATCAATGCTTTTGACTCTTCCTATGATCCCTTGAAAGATAAAAAGTACCAGGGAGCCAAAATGTAGGTCTTGATGAATAATTTTTCTATAATCATGCAAACAATGAATGAGAAAAGAGCTACATATGTTAAAACCTATCTAGACAGGGCTGCAAAAGTATAAAGAAGAATAAACAACAAAAATATAGTAGCTCCTAGTCAATATACTTTGCAAAAGAGGGCAGGATATGTGATGGTGTAGCATGTAGAACAAGCTCCTCCTCAGGAAAGACCAATACTAGATAGCGCATTGATAGCTAGTGCCCCAAAGAGACAGAAGTTGGAGCAAGGATCTTCCTCCCATGTAGAAGAATACTCCCCAAGCCAAACCTTAATTCAAATAGATGATGAAGCATCTTTAAGGGAGCAGCTGAGATAGATTGATGGAGAAGGGGATGTTATTGTCACTACCATAGTTTTGGAGAGTGGAGTACCTAAAGAGCCTCCTATACCCTCCTTGGACCTTATAGTTATTGAATATCAAGGTAAGGAGATAGATCCAATAGTTTTCCAAGTTTCTGAGAAGTTTATAAATGATGAAAATTTTGTCAAATCTAGAGCTTTTGCATAGTTTTTGTGGAGATTGAATATAGGAAATTTTGAAAAAACATGTGAAAAATAAAAGTAGAGCAACCTAATAAATTAGACCCTATTATCAAGGAGGAGGTAAAATCTATGTTTTTGAGTGATTTTGCCCAATTTACACCTGAGACTAGGAGGCAATTAGTTAAGCAATCAGGGGTCCTCATTTTTCTAGAATGGGACATAGCCAATGCAATGATTTTTGATTCAATAAGAAAAGAAAAGGATGTATAGTATAAAACTAAAGAAGAGGTCCAAAAAGCCCACAGTGGAGTCAAATTCAATGATGACCACCAAGCCCTGGTAATCTCGTCAATTGAAAAAATAGACAAAACCAGAATGTAGGAAATCTCTACTATAGAGCATACTGGTGAACTAATAGTATTTAGGGCTGGTGAGGTTGGCAGTAAAATTTTTTTTGGAATGGCTTTAGAGATGATGAAATTTGGCACTGTGGTGTTTGGACAAGAAGATAATAGGTTTGTGCAAATCAATGCTAGATTTGAGGAAGTTTTGAAAGCATATGAGGATAGGGGTAAATAGATACAATTACTGGAAAATCAAGTATCTCGAATGGAGAAGCAACTTGGGAAAAGAAAAGTAGGGGAGTTTAGTAGACCCATGATTGTATACCCCCCCAGGTTGCCTATTGAACGCTTTAAGTCAATTCAAATTATTGAGATACCAAACACCCCTGAAAGGCCACAATTCCACACAATAGAAGATTTTGAAGAAGAAACGAATAAATTGTATGCATTGCATGTATAATTGAATAATCAATATGAAGATAAAATAAGGCATGGTATACTATATTTGATAGACAGAATTGAATGGCCAACATTGTTTGATCAATTGGCAAGAATTGCAAAAATAAGAGATGAATTAAAAAGGGATGAGGTTAAATTCAGACCTCTTGTACATAAGTGGACAAAAAAGAAATAATGATATCACTACTATGAGCATATCTATCATCTAGTTGCCTTGTCATCAAATAGAGAATATTTTTGAGTTGTTGACTAAATTAGAAGGTTTTGAAGACAAAAAGATTCTTTTAGGTGAAATGTGACAATTTGTTTTTCCAAGTATATAGTTGAAAAAATTGATTTATTTCCTAGTGCTTTGAAAACTGTTGATAAAGTAAAGGAAAAAGGAGTTGAATGAGATTTTTTTTCATAGGATGAATAATGTTATAAATAAAAATGGGCACTTATTATGGGCTATGACCAATGAGGAGTTGGTTAAATTGCAGATATTGTATAGAGCCATCAAAAAAGATTTTGTAGATATAGAGGCAGTTGGAAATTCTTTGATAACTGTACAAAGAGAGGTCCTAAATTTTGATTGGCCTGATGATACTACCTACAATGAATGGAAGGAAAAATTCATGTCTATAAAATAGATGGCAGAAGGTAATAGGGTAGAATATGATGCTGAAGTGACTGTTACCTTTACAATCAATGATGAAGACAAAGAGAATCCCCAGGTTAAAGTGAATTTGCAAGTAATTGAAGATGACTTATCACTTTCAAGCTTGATAGCCACTTAATCTAAGGAATCATAATGACAGAAGAATCAAATCATTTTACTTTTGTTGTTCCAAGAATTGTAATAGAGAAGGGGCCTACCAAAGGAATGTTTGATGTATAAATTTTTCTTGTTACACACATTTTTGTCTTTTTGTGACAGTTACTTATAACTATCTTTTGTTTAGGACAGCTGTCAGCTCTCTATTCCTAAAGCTTGTTGCATCTCACATTATATAAGTGAGATTCTAGGGCTAGAGAATGGTCTAATTTCTAATGCATTTTTAGTTTTATACTTAGGATGTTTTCAGTCTAGTTTTTGAGAAAAAACTTTATAATGTATCTTCTCTACAAATTTTCTAAGAATACATTAATGTGGACTAATCTTTGTGTTTCTTTCTAAGGTCATTCTGAGTTTGCTACAATTGTATACAATTTTCAAGGAAAATTAATACAAATTTTGAGCTATCCCCACATTAGTTCTTATTGAATTTTGTCTCCTTTGCTATTACCTGGTTATTTTGAGATTATGTGAGTAAAGCTTGCTCAATTGAATGCAATTCATTTAGGTTTTATGTCAACTCAATAGTGCTATTATTTCAATGAATTAAGTAAATGCTTTGATGAATTTGATGGTATTGTCATGGTAATAGAAAGGATTTCTATAAGAATGAACTTTAGTAAGAATTGCAAATAATATTTTTTGTAAGGCGACAAATTAGATCCATAAAATTGCAGTAGACTCTAAGTCCCAATGGAATATGCACTGATCTTATTAATTCAGTCAGTAGATAGGTATACCATGAAGAAGCATTAAATCTAAAATCACAATCAGCTCTATTTTATTTTTCTTGAAGATTTTCAAATGTGGTCAAAACTTGTTTGCATGGAATGTTTTAGCCTTAGTTAGCCACTATTGCTGGGAATACTTGCAAATCTATAGAAGAATTGTGACCAAATCTTCTATATGGGATGTGTTTTATCCAAAATGTCAAAATCATGCATGTGTTTGAGGATATGAGATGAGAATCAGAATGAAACTAAAATAATTCTCATATAGTAGCATCCAGCCTTGAATCATCCCCTAGGTATACCCACCTTGGTTTTTTAGAGCCTAAAGAGTAGAAAACCATCCTTGGTTTTGTTGAAGTTGGGTCCAAATGGTTTGCACATGTAATTGTTAATAGGAATTGGCTAATCCTTAGGTTGTGTGAGTAATATCAATTTGGTATTGAGCATTTTGTTGTCCAGTAGTTTTAAAACACCAACATGGTGAAAATTGGTTTTGAGAGAACTGATGACAACAAAAAATTATAATTGAAGACTAAAGGTGGTGAAGGTAATTTACTAGCTGAAATTTTTGTTGATGATATCATATTTGGAGGAAAAAATGCACTTTGCAAGGCATTTTCTAATCAAATGAAGAAAGAATTTGAAATGTCCATGTTTGGAGAAATTAAATTCTTTGTTGGCTTGCAAGTTTATCAAATGCAATATGGTATTTCATTACTTAGTCTAAGTATGTGAAGGAAATCTTGAAAACATTTGGATTAGAAGATTCAAAGCTCATCAGTACATCTATGGTGACTAGACATAAGCTATCCAAGAATGATGATTCAACTGAGATGAACCAAACTTTGCATAGGTCTATTACTAGAAAATTGCAATATGTAGTTCATAGCATACCTGACATTGCATTGGTTGTTGGGATTGTTGCAATATTTTCTTTAAATCCTAAGGAGAATCATTTGATGATTGTTAAAAGAATAATGAGATATCTAAAAGGAACAGAGGATTTTGGTCTATACTATAAGAAAAATGAGAAATTTAAGTTGACAGCCTATACAAATTCTAATTGGGTTGGAAATTTTGATGATAGAGATTAGTTACTTGGACTAGTAAGAAGTGAAATTGTACATCTCAATCTAATGCTGAAGTTGAGTATGTTGCTGATGTAGTAAATTGTACAAATAGTGTATGGATCAAATAGCTACTCAAAGGAATGAAGGAGGAGATCACAAAAACTTTTGTATTATACTATGATAACATCAGTGCAATAAATATATCCAAGAATCCTATGATTCACACAAAGACAAAACACATAGCTATAAAGTATCATTACTTGAGAGAGCTAGTTCAAGACAAAGAAGTAAAGATGGAATATGTGAATACAAAATGTTTTGATTTGAGAGATACTTGATACTCTTATTATTTGTACTTTGTGATGACCTAAGGGTAGGATGTTATACTTTGATTTAGTACCATAGATGCTTTACTACTATGTTATTTAGTTTATCATATTTGCATGTTGATGCCATTTTGAGATGATAGTAGATCTATGATGATATTTGATTATCTAGTATTTGGTCATATTTTTGTTTATGTGATGTGATGGATTTATGCTATGGTTATTTACTTCATTCTTGTATCCTTATGCTTTATGCAAATGTGAGTGATTTATATGGATTAATTAGGTATTTAATGCATTAATTGCTTTAGCTATGATATTATGTGAAATTGTACTTAATCATGTGTTTTAGTGTGTAGGATTTATATCCTTGGTAGTGGCACATGGAGTTAGTGGTTCAACTATTCATATTTTACCAATGTTGTCCATGTATGGTCAATGTATCCTTATTTTAATTGTTTAAATTAAAACCTTTCGGTTATTATTAAATCTGAACTCATTTGCATTATGTGATTAGACCAATGAGAGTATCTATGAATTTAGAGGTTCGCATTGTCGCAGAAGTTGTTTAGTGATTTTTGTGATTTTGGGTTTTCAAGCTTTAAATCTTCTTGAATTTAATTTCTAGCAGCGTTGCCTTAGGTGAATCCCTATTATGAGGAATAACCTATTTTTGTTTGGGTTAATTTAGAGTCTAGCTAGTCTAACTGGCTATTTTCCCTAATCAACTATTTACTCAAAAAGTGAATAAGTATTGAAAAAAGGATTTTATTATTGACTTCTCACTTGTTGAAAATAGAAATTTGAGAGCTATTCTAAAATCCTCCTTCTGAAGGATTGGATTTCTACTTGTTTTGTGAGCTGTGAGTGTGGAATCTTCATGAGGTTGGTCATGTTGCATCTAACTTGGGTAGACCTTGCTTTGTCATAATTTTTGGCAGCTTTGGCAAGCATTTTATTTTATTGTGCAGGTTTTAGTTTTTACCCCTTTTTTTGTTAGGTAAGGCCTTCCCATTTTATCATTTTTTCTCTATTTTAGCTTCTATTTTTGGTGTTCATTTTTTAGGAGGCTAAGAACTAGTGTTACCCTCCATTTCTATTTGTTGGTTCTGCTTAGTTGGTTAGGTATGAACATTTTCTTGATTCTTGTGGTGGGGGTTTGGGGTTTTGCACCGTTGTGCTATCCATTTTTGCATAAAATGTCTAAAATCAATTATTATTGGATTTTTGGGGGTTTTGTACCCATAGAACATATGGGTTTTAATTTTGAAGTTTTCCAATTTTGGGGTTTTTACCTCATTGTGCGTACTTTCCAAAATTTCAAGTTTTCTTAGCACAATGTGGGTCATGGACTTGGACAATCCACTTGGATGTCAGTCCAACCACTAATTCACTTTTATGTTGCTTTCAAATGTGCATCACATCTTTACTCTTGAGTTTATTTTTGGTTGAGTATATTTATCTGCTCGTGTTCTCATCCAGTCCTTATGTTATGATCTTCATGATGGTGGTGCACCACACATGAGTACGTGCACATACCTTTGTCGAGTGACTTGCAAGGGTCGATCTTACATGGTACTTCCAAAAGCTATGATCATTGGGTTTAGGTTGGGAATTTGTATGCCTATGGGCACTCATTATTGGATGAGCATAGGTAGGTTAGGGTAGCAAATGGAGGGGGCTTCTATCTCACAGCTTGGTGATCATTATGCCCAAAGGGTTGGTGAAAGAAGTTCTAATAAAGTGATAACTAAATGAAAATATTGGGTTGTAATAAATAATTTAAGATTATTAAAACTAGATTGTGTGCCTTCCATTAAGAAGAGAAACTACCAATACTAGCCTGGGTTTTTCAATGCCAAGAAACTCTCCATGATGTTAACCCCTACTTAGTAGCCCATTGAGTGTCTGACCAAGACCTGAATACATTATCTATGTATTGTTTCAATCATCATACTATTTGGCATGTGTATTAGCCATGGATGTTTGTTTTTTGTTTGTTTGTGGTTGGATCATTATCTCCATCAACATGTCAGGTGTGGGCCTATGGGTGCCACATGGTTGGGAGGCATAGCTACCCACACCACTGCTAGGCACTGGTGTATAGAGATAGTTCTTGTCCTAGTGCAACCACTACTAGATGTTTCACTTTGTACTTCAGGTTTTAGAGTATGCATACTTGTGATTTATGCTTTCTTTGGGATGCTTGCTTATCATGTGTAGATGATGTTAGTTATTGACACATTTTCTTATTTGATGATTAGCATATGATAGATGATGTTATCTATTTTGTAGGATTATCTTGTTCTTTACTTCTAGCATGTTAGAATTTGTTATGCTTATATTGTAGCATATTTTAGTAGTGATATCCCTATATGAAGTATTGATGAGCTATTCAGTAGCTTGGGATGATTACACATGGGGGATGGCTAGGGTCCATGATGGGCTTATGATGCTATTATGGTTGGGAGGAATCAGGTACTTAGTTTGGTTGTTCTATTCATTGTGATGCTATTCTTATTATTTTGATATTGCTTTAGTACACTATGATGTTTCCTTTCATTTTTTTCCTTCACTATTTCTTAGATGGTTAGATTTTAGCTTTTCATCTTTCAGTTATTGTTCAAGTGTCCTTGAATTGAAATACAGGTCCGATACTCCTCTATGTGGAAAATTTTTATTAATTTAGTCCTTTCTAAATTTTTCTTCTTATGTGTTTTTTTGGGACTTCATGCAAAACGGTGCATCCTCGCATGAGGATGCAAGATCTCATGTGGCATGTTGTGTTTCTTCACATGGATTGGCACTTTCTCATGCTAAGCCCTAAACTAGTCTTGGGGTGTCTCGGTGGTATGAAAAAACACTTCCTCGTGCCACTATGCACATCTTCACACAAAAAGCTATTAGTCTATGGTCCTTGCACAGAAACTAGGGGGCATCTCCATTGGTTTTTGGGATCAATTTTTGGTGTTCCTAGTACCCTTTGGGATGACTTAAATTACCATGCTCTAACATATTTTATATTCATTGTATCGTTATCTTTTTGGGACTTTTGTTCTAGTAGTGTGTGTTAGTTCAGATAGTGGCATTTGGAGATTTGTTGGTAGTTGGGATGGTGGTTAAGACTCCCATTGCAATCTTTGAGATCCATGTATGATGTTGTCATGTGCACTCATACTTAAAAAAAAAAATCTTTTTTTGTAATTCATCCTTGTTCCAAGGATCTTTAGGTGGGGCATTACACAAAATAATAGATTGCTGATATATTCACAAAAGCTTTACCTAAGGATGCTCATGTGTATCTAAGAGGTAAACTATATGTGATATCCCTATCCAAAGCTATCTAATGAGACTAGAGATGTGCCCTACATCAAACACAATAGAAGACACATGCTATAGATTCATACAATGGACTATACTTCAGGTACTTCCTAAAGTAATCAAGAGCTGAAACAAATAATTAGTCACAAGTAAGGTGATAGAGGGAGAACTCGAAATTATTCTACATATGCATACATGAGATGACAAGTCTTTGGCATTTTTGTCAAAGAGGATGAATGAACTATTACCAACAAAGAAATAGAGATGAATAAAGAATGAAGTACTACTAACAAAGGGAGATGAAGTAAAGTCAGATTGGAATCTACAAACAAAGAGAAGAAAAGACAATTGAGCTAAATATAAGATAGAGAGAGTAATCAAAGTAAGTCATAGGCAGAAGCCCTACAAGAGAACAAAGTTTTGTAACATGTACATAAGATTGAAGTTGTTGAAAGAGGGAGAGATTTGAATACAAGGAATTATTTTCTTTTTGGTGTTATTGTTGGTAATAGTTTGCAATCAATGCCAAAGAGGGAGATTATTGATCAAAGATTGATACAAGTATGAGAATGTCTTTCAATCATTGTTTTACCACTAATGTCAAACCTACTATTAGCTGGAGAAACAATTGCTTAGTTGATCTAACTGCTATCATTTTTTTGATTAATGAAGAGGATTGATCAAATGAGGTGAAAAGAGAACCTAAAGGAAAGGTTGAGTTATGATATGAAAAAGAAGTATAAGATTAGTTGAGATAGTGATAACTTAGTGGATTGATCATCTACTTAAGATTGCAAAGCATGGATACACTAATTAAGTTTAGAAGAAAAAGTGAGATGAGTTGAGTCTACTAACCTTAACAAACTACATAGTAGGTGCCAAGCATAAAACTAGTTGGAGTCGAGTAAAGTTAATTTATAGTGTATGGTGAGTGAATTGTAGATAGTGTCAAGATAAATGAAACTTAGTGGTTGTTGAGTGAATTTTAGTTGATGCCAAGCATCAGTAAACTTTAGTTCATGCCAAGTGATTTGATAAAGGATGTCAAGTAATTTATTATGTGTTGAGCATCAGAAACAAGTTAATCTCGAGTGACAACATTATGAGTTTGACCATGAATTTGATCAATTTGGGTTGACAAGTTTGATTTCTTGGATTATGTGAACTATGTAGAAGATAATCTTGATGAGATGGTGGCATAAAATTCAAGACAAATTGTTTGTAATTGAATTCAAGGAGGATTATAAAGGAAGTTTCTAGAGGAAGCAATAATAGAAAGATGGTTAGATTCAATGAATCCTACCTAATCTTGGAATGGATGATTGTGGTTAAGCAAAAAAATATCAAAATTCTCTTTATAAGGGAATGCAAGGTTAGATAAAACTATTGGCATATGCGAGAACCTAAGGAAGAAAAGGAGTCTAGGGTTTTGTTTCATATGGTGGCCTAAAAAAAGAGTCTGTAATTGGCATGCAAAGTAGAAAGACTTAAGAGGATGATTGCTTGAAGGGTGAAAAAGCTATCAAAGCTAAAGTGAATGAAACCAAGTAAAATGGAGGACTAAACAAAGATTTATAACCTGCAAAGTGAATTGCATTTTGTCATTAGATCAAGCCTTATTGTTATACTTTAATAATTGTATCAGTTTAGGTAAAATCCTTTGGATTAAGGTTGACCTAGTAGTCATTTTTAAATCCTTTAACTAGGTGGCATTCTAATGGAATGGCATAAAGTCCTCTAACAAGGCTCACTCCTAATAGGGTGATTGAAATCCTTTAACCTGGTCACATTTAATAGTGTGTATTGTAACCTTTAATAGCATTGGCCTTACAAAGGGAATCACTTCATCTTAGTGAGAATTAGTAGCATGTTACTTATTTTTTTTCCCAATTTGGGTTTCCACGTAAAATCTTAGTGTCATATGTGTGAATGATTCTATTGTGTTTCATGTTTACATTTTTGCAAAGTAGTTTTGACCTAGGACAATAATTTGCAAGTTTATGATTTGAATGATCTAATGGATGCATGCAAGGTTTATAAGAAGAAGTTATATGCATGAGTGTTGTTAAGCATTGTTAAGTTTCATTGGGGGGTTTTTGGACCTTGGAGAACTGATTCGTACCCCCCTCTTAGTTATTCTAAACTATTCCAACAATTACCATATAAAATAGATAGAGTTTATGAGGTAGGATTAGATCTTTTGACATGATTACCATATAAAATAGAAAATATTCACTCATTTTAGCACCCACATCTAATGTTAATTTAGAAAGTGATTCATGTGATCTTGTGTTGTATGTTGTCTTATTTCACTTTTGTTAGATTATTGTGAAAAATACTCTCATAACTTTCATATCCAACCTCTTCTATTTTTAGAAATCAACATTTCCATGTTTTTATTTTGTGCATTTTCTAATTTGTGTGTATATATTATCTATATTCTTGTTTCTTGGAGATGCTTCTACATTATTGTTTCATTTATAAAAGATTTATATTCTAAATTAAACCCACTATTGTCATCTCATCTAAGAATTTGAAAGTAAAGTTGTACAATATATATGTTTTCTTTTTTATGCTACAACATTTACTAATGATAATTTTGTTTCTTACAACTTAGTCTTGGTCTTTATTTATTAAAGTAGTCATATAATATTTTCATAAATTATCTAGGAAAAACATTATTTATGCTGAGACTATCAATCTCTATTGTAACATCTTTGACCCTACATGGTTGGAGGGTTTGGAGAATGCAATACTAAGTATAAATAATCAATTGAGGATTCCCCTTCCCAAGGTCTACATGAATCATGCTCTAGGAAGTTTAGGGTTGGAAAATGTTCATAAGCATCCTATCCTATCAATTAGAGACAACGTCTTGTTTTTCCAAGAATGGCCAAAGATGGAAGCCAACATCTTCTTCCTACTATGCTGGAGATGGATTGTGGAGGAACAAAACATAGAATGGCTCCATAATTATTTGAATTTGTACTCTGTGTATATAGAACTGGGGGTAGATTTGGAGAATCTCAATGATGTAGAGTTCATTCTCCCAAATCTATACAAGTCTAGCAAAGAAAAGATTGCACATATTTTTCCTCTAGGGTACTAGGTGACTAATATAAATGAGAAGCTTCATAAATCATAATTGTATGTGTGAAGAAGGAGGAGGATTAGGTTTAGTGTTATGCTGGTAGTAGGTATTATAATGATAGCAACTTTTAAGTAATCTTTCTGTATCGAGATCTTGGATAGTTTTCTCATCTATGTACTAGGATTTTGTTTTCAATTTTATGAGTATTCTCTTGAATTCTAGTTTTTGTTTTCATTTAGACCCCCCTCTATATATTTTGAGATCCAATGATCTTGACATAAAACTAAACCGAAGCCTTTTGGGTATCATTAGCAGTTTGGTTTCTTTCATCTCCCCTGTTGTAAGGGGTTTTTGCATACTAGTTTTTTGCCCTCCATTTTTTTTCCTGGCTACGAGTTTTGTAGATATCACACAGATGTAATTTTTTACAATTTTATAGAAATAATGTTGAAGCAAGGAAGCATCCTTAATAGAATCTTAGTAGGCATATTAGTAAATTTGAATAGTCATAGTTTTTGTAATCCTCTAAGGATGATATGTAATTCTACATACATTAATACAATCTACTCTTTAGGTGCATTTGGTTTGTCTTTTCTTGGATTGATTTGAGTTCATGTAAAAGTTTCATTAGTAAAGGAAATTTAAGAGGCATATACTAAATTGAATTAACCCATGCATATGATTGAGCATTATCTATATCAATCTTGAAAGATTTAGACCATGTGATTTAGGCTCACTGGGAATAAGTGTTAAATAAAAAGGCATCCAATTTCAAGCACAAGATTAGCATACTCAAAATTAAAGAGAGAAAGAAAATTCAATAGTAAAATGAAAACAAGATTAACACCTAAATTCTATCATATATTTTAATAATAGAGGCAATATAAGCAACACTCTTCTTAGCTCAAGCCCAATTTTGATAAGAAGACTATCATGTCAAAACTAAGAAATTGGTAAAACTTAGTTTCAAGGATAGTCTCTCTAATCAAAACTGATAAAAGAGGGAAACCTAATATTAGAAAGAGTATTAAAAACTAACTAAAGTAGTCTAAGAGACATATGAATTAGGCATAGGCGGATCATATTATAAAAGTTAAGTAGGTTTATAAAGACTAATAGATATATAGTATATAGGGAAATTTTATATCATATAGATACTCAAGTTAGATTTAAGGATATCCAATTAGGAAAATAGGGCTTTTAAATATGAAGATTTTATTTACTAATAGAACTAACGTTATATATGAGTTTTAGTACATATCAATAGACAAGGAAGGTGTAATCTCATTATCTATAATTGAAGTAGAATATTTTATTGCAAGGAAATGAAGATCAAATTGTATTTTTCACTCACTTCTGAGCCATTGAAATGCAAAAGGTGTACCTAAAAAGACCAATATAATCGGAAACATTCATATGTGAATCTTAGCAATTTTATTGTATATAAAACAAAAGAATATTGTAACTTTTTTTGAGACTAGGGTATGCCCCTTTTATTATGTAATAATAAAGGACTATGGTCTTAGGCAAGACTAGAGGTTTTCTTCTCTGTTCTTTCCTATCGGTGCCCATTTGAATGGAGATACCTTTTTTAAATTAAATTATTATAATTCACAAGGCTTTGACCATTTACCAATCAAAATAAATAAATAAATAAATAAATATATTCATGAATTATTTAAATGAATAGTGACTTTTATATTCTTGTCATGAGTGTGAATTGTCTAATACAAGTGGCTTAATTAGGCATTATTTAATTAGAGATTACTTCTATAATCCTAAATACTAGCTCTAAAATATTTCATGTGCATATTATGACTGATAATTAATCTTGGTTCATTAGAAGCTCAAAAATAAATAATTGATTAATGATATGTAATTTGTTCACATAATTATATGCTTCTAACTTTTGAGTGGAAGATAAACTTCACAAACTTAAAACAACCACCTATCCAAAGGTATGATTTGGTTAAATTTATTTCCCATAAAGAGAGTTAAAGATCTTTTAAGAAATTGTCTCTACAATAGTCCCCAAAGTAATCAAGAAATAATATGCAATGAAGATATGAGCCTTTTGTAAGGAAACTCAGGTGCGAAAACAACTTCCTATACTAATCCCTTAAGGAAACTATTGTGGAAATTTCTATTAAATCCTTACAATTTCAGATTTGATATTATGTAAACAATAATATTGCAGTCAACCATGAATACATAAAACAAATAGAGAAAGAAAATACATAAACACAAAGATATGCTAGCAGGGAAAAACCTTTTGGTATAACAACCCCACCCCTCCAAGACCCATACAATGTATTATCTTTAGCACAAAGGTTACAACACACTTGCAATGTAAGTTCTTTTAGGACATAAAAGACTAGTCCAATAGCAACCAATAATACACTTTTCACTCTCTCCTATCTACAACCCTAAAAATTCTCATATCATGCACTTTCCATTTTTAGGGAAACTTCTAAAGAACAACTGTATTAGGGTTTTACCATTCCTCAAAAAAGTTGGAACCCAATTTTTTTTTGGGCCGATGCCCCAGACCCTACACACTAGGGAGACTTGAGTGTATAGTGCTCAATGATCAATTGCCACATGTCTTCACATCTTCACCCATCATCAACTCTTCCAAAGAGAGCTCTTACATGCCATAAGAATCCATCATAACCATTTCAGTCATGATCTCCTTACACACAATTCAAGATGTCAACACATGCAAGTGGAGTGACACATCAACATGCCAACTAGACATTTACACTCACACTTAACTACATTATTTTCAAATAATACATTTACAAAATAAATAATAAGAAAACTTATTCAGAACACCTTTAAGTCTATGATATGCCTCACCATAAATATTTAAAGGTTATAATAATCAAGATTTTCCCTTTACAATGTGTAATAAATTCCTTTGAATATTTATTAATGATATTTACACAACTAACGCATACAAGTCTGATCAATTAAAAGATCCAACCAACAACTATAGAAGATACTTAATTCACTTCCCTGCTCATCTTTATAAAATTTTAATTCTCATATTAACTAATCGCAATACTAGAGCCTTAATTTTAACTTTAACTCCAAGTTCCTTAAACTAATTGTTCAAAATTATTACTCTTAATCAATTTAGTAGAAGTTTATAATGTCTCACAAATTTTTCTCTAAGCAATTGGTACTTGAACTTAAATATTGTAGAAACATAATTTGAGGGCCATGATTTACTAACAACAAAATGGGCTATGAATTTGAGATGTAAAACTTCACTTAAGTTTTTAAGACATTACAAGCCACCTCAAGAAGTTTTGCAATATTCTATACAAGTACTTATATTAAGCATTATAAATTTATTACATTAAACATTATAAAATTAAGATATTAACATATTTACAATCTTAGTCCTTAAAGAGATTTTGTACTAAAACTTGTATCTTTTAATTAAAAAAGATAAAAAATATTTTTGGCTAAGGATATCTCTGTAGACTCTAGAAATCATCCCCTAAATATATTGGTCTAATCTTTTTCAACAAAACAATTTTGCTAATATTCTAAAAATAGGGAGTTCCACTATAGTTGTGTGTTCCCATGCTACCTAGAAGGAAATGATGTTCTCAAACAACCCACACCATTCACCTAAGCATGGTTGAGTGTGATGGTTCAACCAGGCCAATATTCAATCATGTACTGATTGCAACAATAAAAAAGAGTCTAATCAATTTTTATTTAAAATGTATCATCTTTTATTGGTACCACATGTTTTTGAATTTAGTTCAATCCTTTTTATAAAGTAAGTCCACTCAATACCTCTTTTTGTGAAGTCTTTATGAGTGCAATTGCATTGAAACTCCTGAATGTCTTCATTTTAGAAATATTTTCTACTTGTAACATATTTACACCATCTATAGTAGTTCCTATAACATCAACTTGTATTTCCATTCTTCATTACCAAGAAGCATATCAAATTTCAAGTAAGCAAAGAAATTATTAATCAGATAGTGCAATCTTTTTTTAGGCACCTCTTAATTTTTTGTCATTACAAAAATTCTACGTTAGTGCAACAAAATTATTGGTCACCTCTTGTTGTTGATCCCTTTGTTAGTTTTGGATAGCTTGGACAATTTTTCATCCATATGTGATTAATTAGCAAATATTTATTAATTAATTGACTCCTTCTAGAAGCAACTAGTAATCTATTGGTTAGGTTGTTTTAACCAAGAAGCAACTAGAAAATTCTTGGTTAGGTTATCTTTAATCAAGAAGAAAATAGAAACCTCTTGGTTAGGTAGTATAAAAGGGGGGTCAAGGGAGGAATTTAGTAAACACAAGTTGTAGAAGCATTTGTAGTGATAGCAAATAGTCTTGCAATGTTAGCAAGGGTGCAATGATAGCATTGGGGATAGTAGTGGGGAATATCAACAACAAAAATTAGGAGGTTGTCAGAGTTCTGCTAGTGAGAGGCAAGGAATTTTGTATCTCTTGATTTTCTGAAGTTAATATATTTTCCATTTATAGAACTGGTTTTCCCTTAGGGGTTTTTCTAGGGATAATTTGTCTAAAAATATTGTGTTCATTGTGTTGCGAATTTCTTTCCATATTTTTATTAGTGAAGTTTCAATCGAGTTATTTTTTGATATTAGATGGGAACTTATTTTTGGTAGTTTAATAATCATTTACAATAGGAGATTAATAATCAATGATTGCAATACTGTTAATTTTCAAATGGTATCAAAGCATTGTTTAGGGTAGAAGAGTTTTTCCCTAGGAAAGAAATTAATGATTCATTAAAACCTAGGTTAATATCTTTAGAATTATTATTGATTTAATCCCCTAAGATGGCTTCAATTGGTTTGAGAGATCAGGATAGATTAGATGGTGCCTCAAATTTTGGTGTCTGGAAGGCCAAAATTTCTTTATTGTTGGAAGAGAATGGTAGTAAAGATTATGTTACCACTATTGTAACTGTACCTATAGATACTACATAGCTTGTAACATACAAGAAGGATGATGCCAAGGTGAGGAGGATTATCCTTGATGATGTCAAGGATCATATTGTTCCACATATCTCAGAGCTAGATACGATGAAGAAGATTTGGGATGCCATAAAATGCTACCACCAATAGGAAGATCTTTCTCATAGAGAAGTTGAAGAATACCTAGATGAACCAGGGAGAAGACATTACAAGTTACCTCATCAGACATAGACTTGTCAAGGATGAGTTAATAACTATTGGAGATAGTCCCCATGATGATGAAGTAGTGAGAATATCCCTAAATGGGTTTTCTAAACAATAGAGTGTCTTTGTTCAAGTTGTCAGTGGATGTGAGACCTTGCCAATTTGGGATTTACTATGGACTAATTTAACTTAGGAGGAGTTTAGACTAAGTCTTATCAATAGGGACAACAAGAGTCAAAAAAGTGAGGTAGAATAGGAAAATGTCACCTTAGTAGGGAAAGGGAAAACAAAGAAGGGATCTAACAAAGGATCAAATTCACAAAGTGAAAAGAAGAAGGACCTTTCTAAGGTCAAGTACTTTGGATGTCACGAGTACAGTCACTATGTCAGTGATTGCCTAGAAAGGAAGAAGGTAAAGAAGTAGGTGGCAGCTTCAACAAGTATAGAAGAACTCTCCAGTAGAATGGAAGATGAGTGTGCAATTGTAGCTTGTATGTGAGATCAACCTCACAGACTGTCTAGTATATAGATAGTGGGGCATCATTTCATATGATAGGAATTAGAGAGTACTTCTCTAGTTATAAGGAGAAGAACACCAATATCTAGATTTCTATGGGGAACTTGTCCAAACTCAACCCAGTTGGGAAAGAGATTGTTTAGTTTTAGAGGGAGAATGGAAATATAATTCCACTTCATGATGTGTTGCATGTGCCAAGATTAGGTATGAATTTGATTTTTGCATCTGTTCTTCAGGGTAAGGGATATAATGTACTCTTTAGAGGGACAAATGTCTTGATTAAGCATAAGGATTGGAAGTCACCCATAACTATTGGAGTCAGGAGTGGTCATATTTATAGGTTGCAGTTTGACACTCCTAAGAAACTCATGAGCATTGGTAGTCCTAGAGGTCTTGGAGAGCTTGGGTATAGGAGGATGGGTAATATTTATCATGGAGCTCTTAAATTGCATTGTGAGACAGTGACAGGTGTTCTAGAGGTGAGCATAGAGCATGATGATGTATATAAGGGATGCATGTTGGGAAAGTTCATGAAAGCATATTTTCCAAGGAGTTATGCTAGATCTGAGGGTGTTGTTAATTTAGTGCATTCAAATGTATGTGGATTGATGTAGACAAATTTTATTAGAGGATATGAGTACTGTGCTATTTTTATTGATGATTTCTCCAGGAAGACTTGGATATACTTCTTGAAGATCAATGATGAGGTTATTAGTTAGTTCCAAGAGTTCAAGGCTCTTGTGGAGAAGTTGATAGGAAGGTAAGGGTTCTTTGGCCAAACAATGGAGGTGAGTGTTAGGATTAACCTCAGCCAGAAATAACAGTTACATGCAAATATAACCAATACCAAAAAATAGTAGATCACATAAAAGAGAACATAAGACACCAATATTTAATGTGGTTCACCTAATCCTTGGGCTACATCCACCAACAAGAAGTCCAATATTATTGTTATCTAGTGATTACAACCTGATTGCAATTTGTAATCCCTTATAGCTCAATACTCCAGCAAGAAGCTATAATATCACCATTAAATTATGAAATCCCTAACCCTAAGCCTTTTTATACAAGCTTTTTCCACTTAAACAATTAGGGCTAGAATTATAAAAAAATAGTAGCCAAAACCTTTTACAATATAATGGCATTTTTTGGCTTTGGGGACCTACCCCTTGTTGAGCTATCATTTTGTATGATGCTTAATGGTAGGAATATTTTCAAACTCCTCTCTTGAAAAGTTAATCTTGGATCAACTCCAAGGTTTTGGGTGATCTTACAACCTACTAGAATCCGCTCAATTGAAGATAAATGTTAATGTTCATGAGGAGGCCTTTGCTAGTTCTAAAACAATTCAGATAAGATTTTGAATCTACTTGCTATCTCAAAAGAATAACCACATGAAAAGAAATATATTTTGGTATTTTTATATTTTTATGATGAATAAAATCTAACAATGTAGCTATATGAATTCATAATTTAACCAATGGGTTAGTAAAGAAAATAAAAAAGATAGGGTAACAAGAAATTTAAGAAAATAACATGAAAAGTAAAATCCTAATAGACATAAACCACAAAAACAATGTGTTTACAAGTTAAGCCTTTGAAAAGATCAGAGGGTAACCAATGAAAATAGGAGCAATGCTTCCTTAATTCCATTGATGCAATCATTGGTGGGAATTTAGTAACCATACTTTTCATCAAATTGCAAGGCCATGGAAAGTTTACTCATGTGAGACAAAAGCTATGTAGGAACAATGTGATGATCTCTTCTCAAAGTAAGTATGTGAGTGGAATTTGTAAACTCATAGCAAACACCATAATTAAAAGATCGCACAACTAGAAAAAAACAATAAAACTATTGGATCATTTACATTCCATTAATATAAATCCAAAAAATATAATACACTTAGGCAAGGATCACTATACTCCAAATGTGAGCACCAACAACATATATTATTGCATCAAAATAATGGCAACCTGGAATACATATTACATTCTTGAATTTATAAAAATATTCTCCTTAATTTGTGTTGAGAGTGAGAGATCTTTATGCAATCATATGCTTCTAAACTAATAAAAAAAATCTATTTATGTACAAACTAACTTTCTAAAAGGTGCTTAGTAGAACTCCATCCATATTTATATAATTAATTGGATGCATGCACCTTTACATGTCCTAAAACAAAGAAAAAATGATAAAATAAGAAGAAGAAAGCCATTAGAAGATAGGGAGTGTCTGGAAGTGCCAAAAATAGAAGCTCCATCTTCAGTAGGTGTCTATAGGAGTTAAACTACCATCAAAATGCTTTTCTGATGCATGGAAAGCTCTAGATCTAGAACTAGCATTTAACTATTGGCACACTTCTAACTTGCTCAAAACTTCTGGAAAACCTTTGAAAAGGTGCACTTGTGCACCTAAACATGTCAAAAGCAGGTTTAAAAAATGAAAAATTTCACCAAGTGCGAAAATTGAAATTCTAGCTTTTGGGTTTTGTTCCCCTTTATACAATAGCTATGTTTGGGTATTTGCCCTTGAGTTTCTCAATAATCTCAATGACTTGAGCTGCATTTGGAAAATCTAAGGTTTCATATTTATCCTTTACATTCTACCTATAGTTACCCACCTCAATGTGAGTCTTTGCAAAATCTTTGAGTTTTACATCCAACTCTAACAATTCTTCTTCCATTCTGAATGCTTGCCTAATGTCATCATCATTAGAAGATTCTTCAAAAATCTTCCAAAATTTCTCAACTATTACCTCTAAAGCTATCAATTTATCCCTTGCATCATCCTCAAAAATATCTAAACATGCATTGCTATAATGTTTCTCTGCCTCCAAAATTTTCTTTTGGGTTTGATCCTTGAGCTTATGAATCTCTACATGTAATGCTTCCTTTACTTTATTTCCATCTACAATATTCTCTATTTAATTATCAATCTTATCTAATTATTCTACCATATAGACCTCCATCAACATGCAATACCTATGTCCTTTGATCAACTGTAGTGCTTGCAAATCTTTGCCTAGGTATGTACCTCATCCATCAAACCAAAATCTTGATTCAAAATGGCCACTAGCCTATCCACATTATCTTACATATGGTGTAACAACTTCAAATTTCCTTGTATAATCTACACACCTTTCTCTTCAAAACTTTCTTGTCATTGCTGACAAGCTCTCAAAAATGGATTTAACTGCACTAATTCCTTATCCCTTTTCTCCAATGCTGCATTCAAATTTTCCTCATGATGTTGAAGATCTAAGGGACCAAAAATTTCACTTAGATATCCTTTTAGAATCTCATTCTATCTTTGAAGTGTTATCAATTCTACCTCATCCTATTCTAAGTGTTTAAACATTTCTTTCATTCCTGCTATTGCCATCAACCTAGCCATGTCCAACATAGGTTTCCCAAGCATGACCTCCCTCATCTAATAATCTCTTGGGGTCAATTCTTCAACATTTATATTTAGAGGAGGGATAGTCATGTAAGAAAATAAGTCTTGGTTCTAATCACTCATAATGAAGGCTAATGCCCATGCATCCTTTGGTGGTGACTCAAGCTTCCTTAGAACTTTGATCAATTCCATCCTATCCTCTTCCTCAATAGTGAATTGTTATCTCTTGTTTCTTATCACTTCTTTTCTTATCCATCTTGGAACATACTCTATTGGGGATTTTCCTTTTGAAGATGAAGGAGTTTGCTCAGCTATACTCTTCCCCTTATCTCCCCTTTCTGGAGTCCTCTCCTTTTATAAAAGATCTGCACCGGGAGTCTCTTTATCTATGGAGTCTATATTCCTCACCTCTATGTCTTGGGAAGATTTCTAAGGTTTCTCACTTATTTTTCCTTCCTTTCACACTTCATTGGTGGATACTTGTTTTGGCTCTTCCTCCTATTTTGCTTGGACTTTTTCTTCCTCATTGTTTGGAGGAAGAGGAGTAGCTGATCCTTTATCTACACAAAATGTAAATTGAATGGGGGTTGGTGGAGCTACCTTAGGTCCTTGTGGCTCTAGTGGAAATTGACTCCAATCCTCTTGTTGAGGTTGATTAGTTGGAGTGTCTCTTGTTTTTCCTCCCACCAATTTAGTACCAATTGGCATAAAATCAAAATCTGACATCTTAAAGACATCAACCTCCTCAACATTCTTCCCATCTATCCATTGCTGCATTTCATCCTTAGAGGTTGTAGACTAAATGGGTTGTTCAGGAATGGATGGCAATGTGAGAATGGAGCTTCTTCTCCATTCCAATTTCATGGCTCTTGTGACATGAGTCCTCCAATTCAAAGGAAGGTTATCCTCTTTGTCTTCATCATCCTCTTCTTCCTCTCCTTCTTCTAGTATTGATAGGAAGGGAATAACTCTCCTAATGAATTTTGTCTCCTCTTGACTAGAGCCTTAATATTTTATCTCTTAGGAGTGGATGGGGAAGCTTGTACCTCTTGTTGAGGTGGAGACACTTATTGCACTTCTATTTCCACTTCTCTTTGCCCTTGTTTAGCTAGTAGCACTTGAGGATTATCTTGGGCTTGTGTAGCTTCCACATTTTCTAATCCTTGTACATTTTCTTCCTCAGGCTATGATGGTGCTTGAGTGGCTCCCTCTTTTAGCTTACCTTGTTTGGGAGAGGTCCTCTTCCTCTTACCTTTACCCTTTTGAGCCTTGTAATATCTAACTTCTCTATCAAGTTGGTGAACTATTTTTGGCCTTACTGGGGACTGAGCTATAAATGTAGGCACTGCAACCTTAGCTCCTCAACCTCTTGCTGGGTGGGCTTGAGTGTGAAAGACCACCACCTAAGGAATTTGATCCAACTTGAAAGGTCTTTTGATCTAATCCTTTGTCAATTTGATGACATGTTTGGCCCAGTGATTAATGTTTGAGTTTTCTTCCTTATCATTCTCAACATTGATAATTGGTCGATCACTAATCTTGTCCCTATTGAACAATGGATCTGGAACATCCTTAATATCTTGTTGAACTATCTTTAAGGGAACTTTTATTATCTTTAAAGCACTGGTTTCCAGATAGAGAGTCATCCTATAATAATCCTTATATGGATATCGTAGTCATCTACTGTGTTCATCCAGTGGTCATCAATTGCATCTTCATGCTAAAATGTCTTGCCAACCAAGTATTGTACTCTTCCAATGTTGTCAAAATAAGGCCGAGGAAAATTATACTCATCCAAAGGATATTGATCTTACTTAGACTCTAAATATGGAATATCCTATCTCTGATCCACACTGAATGACCCTATAGTAATGGGCCACACCCAAGTTATTTTATGTTTCTTTCTAAATCTGTTGTATGTAGCCAAGAGTTGTTGAGCTATCTCCAATAGTATAAGTATGTCACTTGGATATCTAGGAATCTTCTTGGGATTGTTCATTGTACCCATTGCCCTCAAATAGGTGAATGTTCAATACTAGATGTAGTAGGCTCCAACTTTTGATATCTTTGCAACTACCTCTTCTGACATCCTCTTAGCATAATCCCCTTCAATAAATTGGATTATTGCAAATATAAATGCATCATTCACTATCCTATATTCCTTGTTGTGTTTTGGAAGTTTTTTCTTGACTAGCTGAGGATATACTATATATGGTCAAGTGTTTGCATCTTGCATATTTCCCTTCTTGAACAATCCTAGATAATCCATTGCCCTTGTAGCTAACAAGTATACTAAATATGATGTCATATAAAACTTTTGATTATTCTTAACCACCACCAGCTACTCATCCAAATTCTCACTAAGAATGGAAGCCCAATCAATTGGCATCTTTGTTATTTTGTTTGTCTCAATAATATGTACCATCTAGATGCTAGCAATCCCATGACTCTACTCAAAAGTATGATAGAATATCCAATATCTTCTTTCATGTATCCTCTTGTCATGTCCAATTTTCTTGCTTTATGGCCTAGAGGAGTCTTCTTAATGAGATATGAGGATTGGATGATCTTGAAAGCTTCCTCTACATGTTGGCTATACCATCTCTCCACTTGGTAATAGGTTAATCTAATGAACTAATCTGCTCTTGGAAGATGGAAAACCTTCTCTATGTTCTTGGGTTGAAGATCTAGGATGATCTCTCCCATTATGCTCTTCATGACCCTTTCTTCAAAAAAATAGTTTTTCACGAGTGTCATAACTAGCTCTAAGGAGTACACTGAGATTGGGTGTGATGTTGCATTGACAAGTCCTGATTAGATCAAAGAAGATATCATTGGAGACCTTTTTTCTAGTTTGTTACATAATACCAAGAATGTACTCAAATCTATGTGACCAAGTTTGGTGTTTTAGATCTTTGAATAGTCATCTTGAAATCATGACTTGGTCAAAACACCTTGAAACTTGAACACTATGGGTTTTGGGACCATCTTTGTAGTAAGGGAGGATGATGAAGAAGCCATTGAATATGCACAAAAGAAATGCCCATTAGTTGGAAGTCAAAGAAAAATAGATAAAAACCAACCCTATAATTGACACAAATAGAACCCAAAAACCTAATTATAGAAACACCTAAAAATCCAATTTGTAACCCTTATATGCAAAAAAAGGGGTGCACCTAGTGTTGCTTTATCCTTGGAATGCTTTAATATATGGGGTATGCAACAATGCACCTTGTGGGGTGCACTAATGTGTACCCTATCTACACTTTGGCACAAAAGGATTTATTCATTTAAGGGTGCAGAATAGTACACCTAATTAGTTAGGTGCAATACTGTGCACCTTAAATTGATGTTTTGTTTAAGTTTATTAAAATTTCCTAAAGTTTTAGTTTTTAAAGTTTTTAACAAATAAAAAAGGTGTGCAGTTGTGCACCTTTATAAGTGTCTTGGTGTTGTTTATTTTGAATGAGTTCAAGTGGAGGAGGTGATGCACACCTAGGGAGATGCAATGCTATGCCAAGGGAGCTGGACAAAGAAAAAAGATAAGTGAGGAAGTAAGGGGGGTCCCTAAGTTATATAGACTCGGGAACCTAACACACCCCTTGGTATCGCACATCACCATGGGGTGATACATTTTGCTAAGTGGTTTGGCACACTATTGCACTTGAGGAGGTGCACTGGTGTGCCTTTGTTTTGTAAAAATGACTTCCTTACTCCCAAAATTTTGATTTTTGAATTCTAGATTTCTTAGTTGAGACCCTGATTTGACCAAGGACACTAGGTAAAACCCTAGAAAAGACTTAGACCTTAGATTGGGAATCTAGAAAGCCAAAAAATAAAGTAGGGGGTCCCCATTTTTAGGTGAAATGGGGCATGCAATAGGGAGCACACTTGGGGTGCTGCCGCTGGACCCCATCTTGGGGGCACTACCCACAAATCCTTGTAGAAATAACCTAGAGGAAAAAATGCGCTGAATAAACCTCTAAGTCTGATTAGGCTCCACATCACAGTAGTATCCCACTTGGAGACTGATCAGACTCCACAATAATAATCTCCCACTTGGAGATTGATCATAGTGCTATGAAACCTATAGCTTTCATTGGAATGTCAAACCACCTTGGACTCTACTATTCTTTTATTCTATTTAGTTGAGAAGACCTACCAAAGCTAAAGAGGAAGTTAGCTTCTCCCTTGCCACAATCTTTGTAAACATATCTATTGGGTTATCATTTGTATGTATCTTCTCCAACTTTAATTGTCCATCATCCAAAACTGACCAAATGAAATGGTATTGCAATTGTATGTGTTTTGTCTTTGAATGTAGAGCTGAATTCTTTGCAAGATGAATGACACTTTGACTATCTATAAAGAAATAATTATTCTTCTGAGGGTGTCCCAATTCTTCCAAGAATAATTGAAGCCATATCATCTCCTTAGCTACCTTCATAGTAGAAACATACTCTGCCTTTGTAGTGGATAAATAATTAACCTTCCATAACTTAGAAACCTAGCTCATGGCTGCCCCACCAATAGTAAATACATAACCTATAGTACTCTACCTGGTATCAATATCCCCTACCAAATTTGAGTCAACATAGCCCTATAAATTGGTAGTAGAGCCCCCAAAGTTTAAACACTTATCAAATGTTCCTCTCAAATATCTAAGAATCCATTTAACTGCATTCCAATGCTCAAGCCCTGGATGACTTATATACCTGCTAACAACTCCCACTACATGTGCAATATCTGGCCTAGTACATACCATAGCATACATCAAGCTTCCTACAGCTGAAGCATAAGGTACCTTAGACATCTTATCCTCCTCTTCTTGTGTCTTGGGACACATATCCTTAATTAACTTCAAATGATTAGGTAAAGGTACATTGACAACTTTAGTATTATCCATAAAGAAATGGTGCAACACCTTCTCAATAAAATTAGGCTGAGATAAATTGAAATTCTTATTCTTCCTATCTCCAAAAATCTTCATAATTTTTGTGGTTTCACAACACACATCCCATTTTGTCAAGAAATGGGGACGCCCTACTTTTATTTTTTGGATTTTTGGATCTCTAGTCTAGGGTCTGAGTCCTTTTGAGGTTTTATCTAGTGTTCAAGTTCATGTCAGGGTCCTGACTGAGAAACCCAGTTGACAAAAATTACTTTTTAGGATGGAGTGCCTTTTTTGCAAGGCACACTAGCACATCTGATTAGGTGTGCTAGTGCACCAAACTAAAAAACAAGAGACACATGCTTGTAGCTATGCACCTACTCAACACAGAAATGTATGGGGTTCCCTCGGGCTATATAACCAGGGAGTCCCCCTCCCTCACCTTATTTTATTTATCACTCTCAAAGCCCCAATGCTGTATCCCTACACCAGAAGAGGTGCGTATCTCCTCTACTTGCACAAAAGCAACCACTAGAAAAAGTTAAAATGCACAATAAGGTGCACATTAGTGCACCCCATGAGGTGTGTTGATGCGCACCTTATTTTCTTCAAAAAAAAACAAAAAACATAAAAAGAACCATAGAAAAACAAATAAGTTAATCCTAAATTAAGGTGCGCATCAGCACACCTAATTAGGTGTGCTGATGCAAACCTTAATAAAAGCTTAAACATAACCTTTTTGTGTTGAGCATCAAAATAGGGTGTGCACCAGTGCACTTGATGAGGTGCACTAATGTAAAACTTATTTCAAGGTTTTGTTATGGTAAAGGCACACCAAATGCACCTATGAGGTGCACCATATTTTTTGCTTTTAGGGTAAAATCAAGTTTTTCGTGTTTTTAGAGCAACTAGGGTTTTGAGATTTTCTTGTATCAGTACTAGGATGTGATTGGTCTTTTTTCCTTCAACTTTGGATTGATGAACATCTTTTGTATAGAATTGATGGTATCTTCATCATCCTCCCTGTCTGAGAAAATGGCACCAAGACAAGCATTGTTTAAGGTTTAGGGCATTCCTACTAAATTACAATTTTAGGATGAGTATTCAAAGATTCAAGACATAGATTCGTGTCACACAGATTTGGGTGAGTTTTTAAAGCTATGTAACAAACCAATTGAGAGGTCTCAAATGATATGTACATTGATTTGATTAGGGCTTGTTAATGCAACATCACACCCAGTGTCAATACAATCCTTAGAACTAATCATGACACTCATAGAGCATTTTTTTGTTGAAGAGAGGGTAGTCAAGAGCATTATGAAGGAGATCATTCTCAATCTCTAACCCAAGAACATTGAAAAAGTGTTCCATCTCCCAAGGGTAGATTAGTTCACTGGACTAACCTATGAGCAAGCGAAGAGATGGTATAGAGAAGATATTGATGAGGCTTTTGAGATCATCCGATCTTAGTACATTATAGAGAAAACTCCTCTAGGAAAGAAAGTAGGTAAAGTAGACATGAAAAGAGGATACATGAAGGAAGACATTGGATATTCAATTATGCTATTGAGTAGAGTTATGGGTTTTTCGACAACTAGATACTTGAATATTTTTATGGTGCACTTTATTGAGACAATAAAGAAAGTAGAGATGCTACTAGATTGAGCTTCTACTCTCAGTCAAAATTTGGGTGAGTAGCTAATAGTGGTGAAGAATAACATGAAATTTTATATGAATTCATATTTGTTATACCTACTAGTTACAAGAGTAACAAATTATCTAGGGCTCTATAAGAGGCGTAGCATGCAAGATGCAAATGCATGGCCCTATATTGTATACCCTTAGCTGGACAAAAAGAAGCTTTTAGAGCAAATCAATGAGTACAAGATAGCGAATGATGCTTTCTATTGGAAATATAGATGTATTAACTAAGAGGGGGGGTGAATCAGTTACCACAAAAATAAATTCATAGATCCCTTAGATGTCTTATAAAACTAGTTACTATTGTCACTTGTTAGCTATACAAAAAAATGCTATAACTTGGTAGATGTAGTGTATGTTATCTCTAACAGAACTTAAACATTCACAATGATTAAGATACATGCATAAAGAAATAACATGAACACAAGAGCCACCAGATTTAACATGGAAACCCAATATGGGAAAAACCACCAAGTAACTAGCTACTGATTCTCATTCTTCTGAAGTGAGCCTTGTTAGGAGCCAACCTTGTTAAAGGTTACAATACACATTGTTAGGTGTGACCTTGTTAGAGGATTTAATCACCCTGCTAGGAGTGGCCTTGCTAGAGGACTTTAGAACAATTCAATAGAACTATCACCTTGTTAGAGGATTTACAAAATGGTTGTTAGACCAACTCTGTTAAGAGATTTAGAAATCACTGCTACAATAGTGAGAAAGTAATAATGAATAGACTTGAATGAGATGCAACTGAATTGTTGATACAGATCACTATTCTACTCCACTAGATCCTCTCTGATTGAATACAACTTTGCTGCTCCTCAAGGAGATCTGATCCTCCTTCAAAATCCACTCACACTTTCTTCTTCATAGAATCAACACACTTGCATGCTTGCTCATCTCACTTTAGAATTCACAACTTGACCTTTCATTTATACCTTACAAATTATCAAGTTGGCTCATTTACAAGTTACAATTACCAATAATCATTACATCAGTCGGCTACAATCATTACATGAAATAGTTAAACTTTATTTCCCAAAACAATGAAATCCTTCAGTGGCTGACCGTACTCATTAAACACTGTTGTAGAACTGATTTGTAGTGTTAACCAATTGAAGCTTGGTGAACATTGTAAACTCTGAAAAATCTTTTGTAGACTGAGTGAACTTGATAAACATTGACTTTCCTTTGCTATTCTCATGAGCTTGGTTACCATTGACTTTTGCAATAGAATCCTTCAATGCCTAAGTGAGTTTGGTAGAAACTATTTCCATAGAGTAATTTTTAGGAATGCTTGGTAGACTTTGGAATTTGCTTAGCTAACCAACTGAGCTCGGTAGAATATGTTTGCCAACTAATATGACATTTTTGTAACATCAAAGGAAACACACAATTGAACAATTATATCCAACAATTTTCATCTTTGCAATAATCTGGTTCATAGAAGGGGATTATGTGAAGAGAATATCAAAGGAGGCAACTGTATAGATATCACTAGTCAGATCTTATTATATCCAGCTCCAGACATTTACATATTTGAGGGTAGCAGGTACAACTATCAACCCTAAGAAGCTCCCTAGGTATCCCAGTGATAGACTTATTCTCTTGGAGATCTCCTGACAACTCTTGTTTGCATTTGATAGAGTTAGAAAGCAACAAAAAATATGTTAGGTGTGGCCTATGACTATAGGGCCTTTTTAGGTGGATCAAAGACAAGACATTTCATCTTTTGAATGTGAATGGGATCAATATCCCTTGGAAGATTATAATTTTCCATGGCCTTATTTAATTGGGAGAGTGCAATACTTAGTGGGTAAAACATTCTAGCATGAAGATGCAGTTGAAGATCATTGGATGAATGCAACAGATGACTATGATGTCTGTATAAGGGATTATCATAGGATGACTCTGTATTTAGTAGAGAGGGATTTAAAGATAAAGATCTCATTAAAGATTGTGTAATAGGACTTAGAAGAGTTTCTCAATCCATTATACAATAGGGATAGGATTGGCAACAGGCCTATCATGCATGCCAAGATAGATAGAGAAGAAAACTCAGACATCAACCATAAGGTGAGGAAAATCATTAAATTGGTGTAGGATTAGATCAAGTAACCATTAAAACTTGGTCTAATTCCTCAAACAATAGTCTTTCATGCTCAAATCCACCTAGCCAAAGGTCAAGGAGCAAAGGTCACAGTGCCTACATTTTTAGTCTAGTAACCAGTGAGATCAAAAATAGTACACCAACTTGATAAGCTAGTTGGTTATTATTGGGCTCAGAAAGGTAAAGGTAAGTGAAAGAGGAAGAAGAATTCTCCTCAACAACTTGAACTAGAAGAGGGGGAAATTTAGGCACCTATAAAACAAGGAGAGAAAAAAGTACAAGGGCCAAAAAATGTAGAAGCTACATAAGCCCTGGAGGATCCCCACGTGCTGCTAGCTACACAAAGCTAGGAAGAAGCAAAAACTAAGGTACAAGAGATTTGTCCACCTTGACAAGTAGAGCAAGCCTTACCCTCCATGCCTAAAAAAAGAAAGCTCAAGACTCTGGTAAAGAGAAGGAAAAAGGTGATCAAGGAAGTGATTCCTTTCCCATTAGTTCTTGAACCAATCCTTGAAGAAGCAAAATAAGAGGATGATGAGGATGAAGAGGATAACTTACCTTTGAACTAGAGAACTCATCTAGCAAGAGCTACTGAGTTAGAAAGGAGAAGAAGCTCTACCATCACACCTCCATCTATTCCTAAGTAACCCATTCAAACTACCACATCAGAAAATGAGATACAACAATAGATAGATGAGCAAGATGTGGAAGGCACTAATGTCTTCAAGATATCAAATTTTGATTTCATGCTAGTGGGTACCAATTTGGTAGGAGATAAGATTAGGGATACTCCAACCAGTCAACCTCAATAGGAGGAATGGATTCAGATGCCACCATAATCATAAGGGCTCAAGGTAGTTCCACCATCCCAAGCGCATGTCAAATTTTGTCTTGATAAGGGATTGACTGCTCCCCTTCCTACAAACAACAAAGAAGAGCAAGTCCAAATGGGATAGGAGGGAGAGCCAGAATAGGTATCCATTGAGGAAGTGTTGGAAGAAGGATAGATAAGTGAAAAACCACAACAAACTTCCCAAGACATTGAGGTGAGAATTTTTAGCTCCATAGATACATAGACTCCCAATGCCAATATCTAACAAAAAGAAAAGACTCTAGAAAGGGGAGATAGGGGAAAGTGTATTGCAGAATTGACTCCTTCATCCTCTAAAAGAAAATATCCATTAGAACATATCCCAAGGTGGTTGAGAAAAGAGGTAATAAGAAACAAAAATTAAAAATTTACCACAGAGGAGGAAGATAGAATGAAATTTATTGAATTTCACCTCCAAAAGATGCATATGCATGAACCCTTATTATGAGTGATCAGAATTAGGACTTGTTTTCTCATGTGGCTTTCCCTCCTCCATATTCAAATGTTGAAGAATTGACTTTGCAAGATTATCAGATCAAGGAGGTCATGCTTGGAAAGCCAACCTTGGATACCACTAAGCTAATGGTTACCATATGGATGATGGAGGTATTTAGGAGCCTAGAACATGATGGGGTGGAACTAATAACACTTTGTCATCAAAAAATAATCCTAAAGGGATATTTAAGCAATTTTTTTGGTCTCTTAGACCCCATAAACCTTGAGGAAACCTTAAATACAATAATTGAGAGAAGAGATAGGGGTGCGGTACAATTGGACCCATGTTTGAGAACTTGTCAGCAATAGTGAGAAAGTTTTGAGGAGATAGGTGTATTGATTATTCAAGGAAATCTTAAGTTATTACATGTTATGCAGGAGAATGCGAACAAGCTAGTAGCAATTTTAAATCAAGATATTGGTTTAATGGATGAAGTACATACTTGGGAAAAGACTTGTAGTTCTTACAGGTAATTAAAGGTTAAAGGTATCAGATGTTGATGGATGTATATACATCTAAGGTATTAGATAAGATAGATGATTGGATAGAAAAGATCATATATGGTAATAAAGTAATAGAGACATTACATGCAAAGATTCATAAGCTCAAGGACCAAGCCCAAGAGCAAATTTTGGAAGCTGAGAACCATTATAGTGATGCATATCTAGACATTTTTGAGGATGATACAAAAGAGAAGCTAGTACCAGTAGAGGTAGTAGTTGAGAAATTTTGAAAGACTTTTGAAGAAGCTTCTAATGATGAAGATATTAGGTAGGCATTTAGAATAGAAGAATCTTTATTAGAGCTTGATGAGAAACTTAGAGATTCTGCTAAGACTCGTATCAAAGTGGACAACTATAGGCAGAAAGTGAAAGATAAACATAACATCTTTGATTTTTTAGATGTGTCTCAAGTCACTAAGATAATAGAGAAATTCAAGGAAAAATTTCTAGAAATAGCTCTGATCTAAAGGGGAACAAAATCCAGATGCCAGAATTTCAATTTTGACACTTCGTGAAATTTTGCATTTTTTGGAGCCTTCTTCTGAGGTGTGCTACTATGCTACTATGCCAGGTGCACAAGTGCACTAGGTGCACAGGTGCATGGGTGCACTTTTTCAGTAGTGATCTAGGAGATTTTGAAGAACTCAGAGGTGTGCCAACAATTAACTACCAATTCTAAAATTAGAGCTTTCCATGCATCGAAAATGCATTTTGATGGAAATTTAACTCCTACAGATGCATAGTGAAGTTTGAGCTTCTATTTTTGTAACTTCCAGTTGTTCCTACATCAACTAAAGGCTTTCCCTTTCTTATTTTCTCATAATTTCTTTGTTTTATGACATGTAAAGGCTCATGCATCTAATTAATGATATAAAATAGATGGAGTCCTACTTAGCACCAATTAGATAGATAGTTTGTACATAAATAGATTTGTTTTATTAGTTTAAAAGAATATGATTGCATAAAGATATCTCTCACTCTCAACACAATTTGAGGAAAAAATTTCTTATAAATTCTGGATTGTAATATGTAATCAAGGCTACCGTTATTTTGCAATAATATATGCTTTTGGTGCTCACATATAGAGTGTAGTGATTCTTGCTTAAGTGTGTCATATTTTGTGAATGTATGTTTATGGGATGTAATTGAGCCAAAATTTTATTATGTTACTTTTGGTTGTGCAATCTTTTGATTTTGGTGTTTTTTATAGTTTTACAAATTCCACTAACATATTTAGTTTGAGAAGAGATCATCATCTTGTACCTACATATCTTTTTGTCTCACATGAGTGCACTTTCTATGGCCTTGTGATCTAATGAAAAGTGAAACATCTTATGATGAATGAATTTCCCATTGATGATTACGTTAGTGGAATTAAGGAAGTTCTACTCCTATTTTCATTGGTTACCCACTAGTCTTTTTGAAAGCTTAACTCGTAGACATGTTATTTCTATAGTTTATGTCTATTAGAATTTTACTTTTTGTTATTTGCTTAAAATTCTTGTTACCCTACCTTTTTTATTTGCTTTACTAATCCCTTGGTTAAATTAGGAATTCATAATAGTTGCTTTGTTAGATTGCATTCTTTAAAAATAGAAAAATACAAACGTATATTTCTTTTTGTGTGTGTTTTGTTCTATTTATAGTAAGTAGATTCTACATCTTATCTAAAGTTTTCAAACTAGCAAAGGCCTCCTCATGAACATTCACATTTATCTTCAATTGAGCAGATTTTAGCAGGTCACAAGATCACCCAAAACCTTGGAGTTGATCCTCAGATTATCTTTTCAAGAGAGCATTTCGAAAGGATTCCTACCATTAAGCATTGTGCAAAATGACAGCTCGACAATACCAAGGATTTGTTTTACTATCCTGAAATCCTTCATAGAAAATGTATGTGCTAACTAACATTTCAACCCCTTAATGTGATCCATGTTAGACCCAGCTACAAGCATATCATCAACATATAAATATAAAATAATGTAGTTGTCATCATCCAACCTCTTAAAATAAACACAATAATTTAAATGGAACTTACTATATCTATTCTCATGCATAAATCTATCAAATTTTAGATACTATTGCCGAGGTACTTGCTTCAAGCTATATAAACTTTTCTTCAATCTGCACACTAAGTTCTCTTTACCTTTGATCTCAAATCCCTGTGGCTGTGCCATATATATCTCTTCATCCAAATCACCATGAAGAAATTTTTTTTTAACATTAAGATTATTAAAATGCAAATCTTCAGTAGCCACAATAGTTAAAACAATGTGAATAGAAGTCATTTTAATAATTGGAGAAAACATCTCATCAAAATCAATGCCCTTTTTCTATGCAAATCCTTTTGCAACTAACCTAGTTTTAAATCTTTTCTTAGTTCCATCCTCATCTTTTAACCTGTAAACCCATTTATTCTATAAAGCCCTTTTACCTATAGGAAACTTGCATAAATCCCATGTCTTATCTTTCAAGAAAAAGTCCATTTCTTCTTTCACTGTAGACTTCCACTAAATTTTTGTATCCACCTACATAGATTCATCATAACATTCAGGCTCACTAGCATTAGTAAGTAAAATAGAATACAAGGAAGGAGAAAATGTTTCTGGAGGTCTACTTATCCTTGTTGACCATCTTACATTTATTGGGGTGTGTGTTATTTTTTGTTGTAGTCATTGCAGATCATGAGGAATTTTTGGAACATCAGCTTTTGGAGTATCATCCAACACTACATAATCATTTTCTTTCTTCTCATGTTGCTACAATAGATCTTTGTACAACATTTTCTCATTGAATATGACATCCTTGCTTCTTACAATTTTATGATTTTCAAAATCCCAAAGCCTATAACCAAATTCATCAATGCCTATCCAACAAATACACATTTCTTTGACTAAGCTTCCAACTTGGTTATATTTTTAGAATCAACATGTGCAAATGCTTCACAACCAAAGGTTTTGAGAAAAGAATAACTTGCCTTCGTACTAGCCCATGCTTCCTCTAGAATACCATAATCCAAAGGAGTAGAGTCACATCTATTAATAAATTATACAATAGTATTGACAACCTTTGCTTACATGTTTAAGGGCAAGTCATCATGCAACCTAACGCTCCTTGCATGTGCCATTATAGTCCTGTTTATGTGCTCAACCACTCCATTTTCCTATGGAGTCCTTGGAATAGTTTTCTATCTACAGATACCATTAGTGGAGTAATAATCTTTAAATTCATGACTGCAATACTCACCACCATTATCAGATCTAAGAAATTTTAATTTCTTACCAATCTCATTTTCAACCAAACATTTCCATTTCTTAAAAGTTTGAAATACATCAGATTTCTATCTTAGGAAATAAATCCGTACTTTTCTAGTTGTATCATCACTAAATGTAACATAATAATGTGATCCACCAAGGGAAGATACCTAAGCTGGTTCCTATACATATGTATGCATAAGCTCTAATTTCTCACTTTTATTTTCCTTCTTAGTCTTCAAACAACTCACTCTCTTTTGTTTTCCATACACACAACTTTCATAGAAATCCATATTAATGCATTTCAAACCTAGTAAAACTTTCTTTGAATGAAGTACTTTCATACCTTTCTCACTCATGTGCCCAAGTCTATTGTGCCAGAGTGCTGAATCAAAATTTACAACAACTATTTGTTCCCTCTGCTCAATTGCAAAAAATATTCTTGAACATTCATTTTCTTTGAAACAATTAAAGTAGAAGGAACAATATGAGCTGTACAAAGATATAAGGTTCCTAGTTTCACACCTTTTGCTAATACAAGGGAACCTTTTGAAACCTTCCAATTTTTATCTTTAAAAGTAACTACACAGTCCTCATCACTGAGTTGCCCTACTAAAATTAAATTCCTACTTAGCCTTGGAACATGTCTTACCTCATGTAGCAGCCAATGATTCCCATTCTAAAACTTATTCTTAACTTTTCCCTTCTCAACAATACAATAGGGTTCATCATCCCCCAAATAAACAATCCCAAAATTCCATTAGACATAATCAATGAAATAACCTCTATAAGGTGTAGCATGAAATGAAGCACCAATATCTGAAACCCATGAATCATCAATACTTTCTAAAGATAGAAGCAAAGCATCCTCTTTGGATTTATTACTCACCACATTTTCCTCCTTGTTCCCTTTTGGTTTATCTCCTTCATTGTCTTTTGAGTCCAACAATCTTTCTTCTTACACCTTGATTTCCCATAATACTAGCAATCTCTCGGTCCTCTGGATTGAGACCTCTTCCCCTTTGACTTTCCTCTTGATTTCCCATGGTTTCTAGAATTATTTCTTCTCTCAATCATTTTGCCTCTACTTTGTGCATTCAAAGAACTTCCTAATGTAGATCCACCTGAGGTTTTTCTATGAGTTTCCTCACTTAGAATAACACCGATCACATCATCATATTTTAGGGTACTAGATCTAGAAATTGAATTGCTCACAGCCATTACCAAGCCATTCCAACTTTCAAATAAAGAACACAAAATCAAGAGAGCCCTAATTTCTTCATCAAAATTGATACCTACAAAAGATAACTAACTAGTAATAGTATTAAAATCATTTAAATGATCCACAATAGATCCACCTTTTGTCATTTTCATATTAAATAAACTCTTCATGAGAAATACCTTGTTTGAGGCAGAGAGCTTTTCATACAATTTTTCTAGGGTTTGTATCAACTCTTTCGTTGTCTTCACTTTGGTAATATTAAATGCCATCAATGGTGCTAGGCATAATTGAATGCTTCCAAGTGCCTTTCTGTCTAAAAGATCCCAATCATCATTTTCCATAGATCCCTGATTCTTAGTTTTTCATCCCAATGACTTCCATAAATCCTTCTAATAAAGATAGTCCTCCATTTACATTTTTTATAACTAAAAGTTCTACCCATTAAACTTGTCAACCCTTAGGTTACCATTTTTTGTCATCGCTCCCACTCAACCGTGAGATCTTTTTGTAGAGGATCGCTAAAAAAAATGATGATGGTCTAGCTAAAAGAAAAATGATGACCATCTAGCTTTGATACCACTTGTTAGGATTAACCTCAGACATAAATAATAATTACATAAAAATATAACCAATACTAGAAAATGGTAGGTCGCATAAAAGAGAACATAAGACACCAAGATTTAACATGGTTTACCCAATCCCTAGGCTACGTCCACCACCAATAAGTCCAATATTATTATTATCTAGTAATTATAACCTGATTACATTATCACCATTACATTATGAAATCCCTAACCCTAAGCCTTTTTAGACAAGCTTTTACTACTTAAAAAATTAGGTCTAGAATAATATAAAAATAGTAACCAAGAACTTTTACAATATATGGACATTTTTGGCTTCAGGGGTGCTACCCCCCAAAACCCTCGTGGCCCCTCAACCCCACCCTATATTGATACTACTCTAGGACCCTGTAGGGGCACTACCCCTTGACCCCATCTTGGGCAACCCATCATAGAAATAATCTAGAGGAAAAAACATGTCGAATAAACCTCTGAATCTGATTAGGCTCTACATCACATCAGTGAGTAAAAAGGAAATAACTTATAGGAGTTCTATACTAGGGAAGGAATCAAGAGAGAGTGGACTATTCCTTACAATCCACAATAGAATGGAGTTACTAAGAGGAAGAATCATTCTATATTGGAGGCAACAAGAGCTATGCTACATGACTAGGATATGTCCCACTACTTATGGGAAGAGGTGTATAGTACAACATTCTACATTTGGAATAGGGTTCCACACAAGGTGTTAGGGAAGATGACACTAGAGGAAGTTTTCATAGACTACATAGAGAGAGGGTACTTTGTTGGGTATAGTGAAACCTTAAAGGCATATAGGATTTTTATCCCTAGGACTAGAAGAATTATTGTTAGACATGATATTAAGTTCATGGAGGAGAGGGAATTTAGAAGGTTCAGAGATTTGCTAGTAGATGATCAAAGTGAGTAGCCAACAAAAGCTCCAAGGCCTAATCAAGGGTAGAAAAGCACAAGTACAACTACTAGTACATGTATAGGCTTAGATGGTGAAGATTCACAGAGTATGGAGCAATAGGTGCAATATGAAATACATCTAGAAGATGTACAAGTTGATATTTCATCCTCTATAGTTGGTAGAAGAAACTGTAAGGTTCAAGAGACACTAAGGTATACTTAGGAGTTTGTGAGAGCTCCTAAGAAGAGTAATAGACAATAGAGAAAACTAACCAAGTTTAATAACTATGTAGCATTAGTTAGTTAGTTGGTAGATAGTGAACCTTCCAGCTATTAGGAGGTTGTAGATCATCAGGTATGGCAAGATGCTATGGTTGAGGAGTATTCTTCAATAATGTAGAATGATGTGTGGGAGGTAGTGCCTAGACCAATAGATATTGCTATAGTTGGCTCATGCTGGATTTATAAGATAAAGCATGGTGCATATAATAGCATTGAGAAATACAAGGTAAGGTTTGTGGCGAAGGGGTTTTGTCAAAAAGAGGGAATAGATTACAAGGATACTTTTGCTCTTGTGGCTAGGTGTACTTCTAGATGAGCTATGATCTCATTTACAACATAGATGGGATGGTAGATTCATCAAACAGATGTCAAGACAACATTCATGAATGGCAAGTTGAAGGAGCAGGTATACATAGAGCAACCAGAAGGCTTTGTAGCACACAACAAAGAGACCCACGTGTGTAGATTGAAGAAAGCCTTGTTTGATTAGAAGGTTGAGACTATTGTGATACACTATGACAATTAGAGTTGTATCAAGTTGTCTAAGAATCTAGTATTTCATGATAGGTCTAAACATATAAACATTAGATATCACTTTATCAAATATTGTGTGCAATGGGGGGTTCTTTAGCTATAGTACACACCTATAGAGGAGCAAGTAGTAGAAATTCTGACTAAGACATTGGGGAAGGCTAAATTCATATTCTTTAGAGATAAGTTGGTGTCATGTAGAACAACTTCCTCATTAGGAGGGAGTGTTAGTTTTGGGTAGCTTGGATAGTTGTTCATTCATATGTGATTAGTTAGAAAATATTTTTTAGTTAATTGACTCTTTCTAGAAGCAACTAGCAACTTTTTGGTTAGGTTGTTTTAATCAAGAAGCAACTAGAAACTTCTTGGTTAGGTTTTATATAATCAAGAAGCAACTAGAAACCTCTTGGTTAGGTAGTATAAAAGGGGGGTCAAGGGAGGAATTTTGTGAACACAAGTTGTAGAAGCATTTATAATGATAGCAAATAGTCTTGTAGTGTTAGCAATGGCCTAGTGATAGTATTGGGGATACCAGTAGGGAATACTAGTGAGAGAAATTAGGAGGATGTTAGAGTTCTGCTAGTGAGAGCCAAGGAATTTTGTATCTCTTTATTTGTTGAAGTTAATATATTTCCCATATATAGAATTGGTTTTCCCTTAGGAGTTTTTCCAAGGATAATTTGTCTAAATATATTGTGTTGATTATGTTGTGAATTTCTTTCTATATATATATTTTTTTAAAAGAGGGGTAAAAGCTTTGACCTAGAGCTATGAACCAATGAGGACACAAATGGGGGACCTCATCCCCATTGGATTTGAACCTTGATGGCAAGGACAACAACTTAATAACTTAACCATCACAAGATGCCACTATTGGCTTCTTTATGTATTTTTACTGGTGAAGTTGTAGTTATGTTATTTTTTGATATTTGTTGGGAATTTATTTTGAGTAGTTTAATGATCATTTATGATAGTGAATTTAATTAGTGATTGAAATAGTATTAAATTTCACACCCTTCCTCCTTTTTTATCTCTTCCCCGCTAGTAAAACTACCAATTCCCCCTAAACTGTATGGCCAAGTCATTTGTGTTTGCTATTGTTGTTATTACTCCCCTATTTCTTCTCTACTTCTGCATCAAATGCATTGATAGGAAATAAAAAACCCTCATTCAATTCAAGGTAGCCCTCAATTACTCCTCTAATCCCTCCATCACTAATCTGATATTGTGGGAGGAGGAAGTTGATTGCTACCTCTAGAATGGAATTAGCTGTAGTAACACTACACTTCATGTACTCTCCATTGACATTATACTAGACAACAATGAAGCTTTCATATCTAAGAGCTTGTGCACCCTCACTTCTATTGGAAGCATATCCCTTTTTTCTAGTGGATTAATAGGTACTATTCCCAACTACCTAGGTAAACTCTCTTTTCTCATAGAAATATATTTATTTTAAAATAGATTGATTGGGAACATTATATTGTCCCTGGTAAACAAATCTTCTCTCACTGAATTTGTTCTTTATGATAATCATCTCACAGAAACCATTCCCTATTGACTCTCTAATCTCTCTTCTTTAGACTACTTATATCTTTTAGAGAATTAGATGAGTGGCTATATTCCTGAGTCCTTAAGTGATCTATCCTCATTGGTTTCCTTGGATCATTCTAACAACTAGCTAAATGGAACTATTCTCTCAACAATATTAAAGTTGTCCCTCCTTCTAGAATTCAATGATGATGGGAACAAACTTAGTTTGATGAACTCTTGGCCAGAGCTACCCTCTTTACTTGAAACACTTTCTCTTGCTTTCAATGGTGGTTAGATTATTTCAAAGGATTTCTTTCACAACTTTAGCAAATTAGAGTATTTGAGTTTGTCCAATTGTGTATTTAATTCCAACCCCACCTAGATTCCCTTATTTTAGTTGAGGAGCTTACATATGACATCATGCAATATGGGTTGTCTAATTCCATTGTGGATTTCTACTCAGTTCTCACTTATAGGGTTGGAATTAGCTGACAACAATCTTGTTGGAGAAATTCTAACTTGGCTATTGGATACAAGGCTTCAATACATCAATCTCACAAAAAATAATCTCTAAGGTCATCTTTTGTTAAATACTTTAGTGTAGAAGTTTGTGTACAAGATATATGCAAAACCCAACTTCACATAAGCCACAACGATCACCTACAAACAAATAACCCATTACAAGGGAGAGAGAAGCAAGGATAGAAGAGAGGCTCTCAAAGATGAAAATATATTCAAGAGAGGAACACATGAAAAAGAAGTGTTCAAATTTTCACATACTTAAGTGTTACAAAATATAAGGAGTGATATCCTTATAAATGAAATCGTCCACTTTGGGTGACTTGTAAAGCACATCACCTCTTTAGAAACTTGCAAAGTAGCTTAACCCTTTAGTAAACCCTAATTTTTAACTAACCTTAAAGGGATAATGTGACATTTAATAAAAGGAAAATTTTATTAAATGTCACCCACATGATTCACTTTGAATATCATCCACATGAAGTGACAAAAGTCAAGCTTCAATAGTAGCTTCAATAGTGACTAAATAGTGATCTGCAATAGTGAAATCTTAACTGTAGATAAAGGTACGTAACCTTTACTCTAACATTTGGCTTGGAATGACTTGCGAGTCTTGGATGTTTCGAACAATGCCTTTTATGGACAGATGCCATCAATTTGGCCATCTAGTATATGCACTTTGTTTCTCATATCCAATTTAATGACTAGAACTATTCCTCTAGTGTTGTAGGGTAGTTGTAAACTGTAAATATGAAATTTGGAAAATAACCATTTGGATGGAATTATCCCTCCAAGTATAGCTTGTTGTTCAGACCTTATAATCTTGAATTTGGGGGATAGTAATTTAATAGGAAGGATAACATCTAAATTTGGTAAGACAAGTGAGTTGGAGTTACTATTGATAAGAAATAACAAGGTGAGTGGAGCACTCCCTCCCTCCATATCAAATTGTTTAGAATTGATTTTTTTGGATGTTGGGAAAAATTTATTGAAAGGTCAGATACCAAAGTCAATAGGAAATAATTTGAAGCTGCAAGTGTTGGCAATGAGGAGGAATAATTTTGAAGGTATTATTCCTATGGAAAGTGCAAGGCTAGAACACCTTCAAAATTTGGACCTTTACTCAAATCACTTATCAAGGCTCATACCACATGGAATTTTCAATTTATAAGAAATGATGGTAGAATTGAACTAGAAATTTAGATTGGCTCTAATTGATCTATTTAATAGTTTAGATCCATATGTCCACTACACATATAAAGATCTTTAGAGACGAGGACTATGCATATATCTTTTCCAACATTGTATCCATTGATGTTTCAAACAATCAATTGAATGGGGATGATCTATCTGCTTTAGTAAAGTTAAAGGGGTTGAAGGTGCTCAACCTTTCTATGAAAAATCTACATGGTACCATTCCAAATAGTATTGCACAACTGAGTTGGTTGGAATCATTAGACTTTTCAAAAAATAACTTTTTAGGACATACTCCAGATCTTGGTTCTTTTAGCTATTTGAGAGTTCTTAACTTTTCCAATAGAAATATTTTAGGGAGTATACCATAAGGAGGACACATGGAAACATTCACTAATTCATTATATTTAAATAATCCAAATTTATGGGGATGTTCAATTGCAAATAAATGTTTGTGGCCATAATTTTCTCTAAGTCCTCCTATTTCTACATTTATCAATGAAGAAATGCATAGAAATAAAAGTGTGTGTTATTGGATAGAAGTTGGCTTGTCATTCAGAGTAGGTTTTGCAACAGTGATTTTACTTATTATATTGAAAAGGAAATAGGGGCATACATATTTTAAGGGAGCTGACTTTGTCTTCAAATTATTTTTCCCTTAGCTTTGCAATTTGATAATATGAAAGTTTATATTTTCTATTGATGTTAATCAATATAAATATATTTATAGTTTTTTAAAGGTATTTAGATGATTATTGTAAATTATATACTTTTATATATCTATTTATTTTATAATTTTAAGAACTATTATAAGGATTCTTCAAATGATTATTTCTCTATGGTTGAGGATTATGATGCTACCATATACCTACCAACATTGTGAGGACTATGAAATTAATACAAAATTCTTCACTACTACTTTTCTTCTCTCTATGTCTATTGTGGATTATGTTTGTTATAGGAAAATGGAGATTACTATGTTGATTTTTGCATTAATGTATTTTCTTTAAGGAATTCTAAAATGTGAACAAGTTCTCATTTCCTTATGACTTTAAGAGTTATAGATTTTGCATGTTTTTCCATAAGTTTTGGTTGATTTCAATGGCATTTATGGGATTGTCCTTGTGTCTCATGTATCCTTCCATATTTTCAATAGATGCTTGCGTACCAAGAACATTTGGTTTTAGGACTGCCCTTCAACTGAGCTATCTATCTATTATTTCTTTTCCATTTAATTGTAGGGAGATTGCAAGAATAGGTGGTTTGTATGCAATGAATAGGTGGCTCATATGCATCTATGCTTATACATTTTGTGTTTATATCTACTAGGGCAGTTGCATTGGTCACAATGTTTTCAATGAAAATAATTTGTAGATTATAGAAATACTTTTGGATGCTACTAGTAAGGCTTTATATATAGGGAAAGGAGATTGTAGAGGGATTGAGGTGAGTTGCTTATCATGACTTCAACAATTTTTTTTAATGATTTTATACACAATAAATCATTTTTTATTATATTTAATATACTTTTCATAATCTTTCTTTTAATGTCTTCTCTTAAGTAGGCAATGTCAAGATTTCATTGTGACATGATCTTGGCTATTACTATTATAGGATTCCAACATAATGTTTTTCCTTTCCAACATTTAGTTAGCATTTTTCTCTATTACTTTTAAATATCTAAGAAAGCTAGGACTAAGAGAAAACTTTTCTCACTATGAAGCATGGATGAGATGAAATTGGTAATCAAGTATAGATGCATCCACTAGTACCAATAGATTTGAAGAATGGACTAGTTAACTAAAATATGTGTACACAACTTTATATTTGAGTTCATGATTAATAAAAGAACTTTAACCAAAATTTATGATTCACTTAGTCTCTCTATAATATTTACAGAAAGTGTTTGAAGTTATCCAATTCTTTTTTAAAGTAGGATATTTATAACTAGAGTTCAGAGGAATGAATGTATGGTAGCATTTTAGAATGTATTGGTGACTTTATAATATCTGGTTGAAATTGCTTATAAAATTCCATGAATTTAGTAGAGTAATTGCTTATAACATTACATAGATTTCAATAGAGTATTATAGAAAAATGAGAATTTGGGTCTAGCTTAGTACTCAAAGTTGCAATTTGATTTCACACTTTGTCTACTAACCATTTCAGAAGATGCATTTCTATTGCCAATTAGCCCTTTGTAAACAAGAGCTATAGGGAAGCCAAGCTCCCCCATAGGGCTAGAAGAATTTTTTTGGTTTGGATAGAATTGCAAAAGAAAAATAACTAATTTTGATAAAGAGGGGACTTAGAAAAAGATAAAAGATAAAAAAAATCATTATTGGAGGCAATCAGATCAATATTGCAGAAAGATTTTTAGTTTCAAATATGGACTGGAGTATATACAAAAGCAAGAAAACAAAACATAGATGAAAAAAAAAACTGTGGGAGAATTTAATTGGCATAAGGGAGGAGATTTATATAGTAAAATAAATTCCAAACAACTTTTTCTCATCCCCTAAATATAAAATAAGCAAAAATAATCAATTTAAGAATATTGATTCAAAAGAATTGATTCAAACAAAGAATCAATATTTCCAAATCTATGTTGATCTCAGATTGGTTTTAACAAGTGAGTGTCAACACACTTAAGCCATTTACTTAGTTCATGCCGAACAAGTACTACATGTCGAGAACAACATCTAAATATTAGACCATGCCAAGTTGAAATGAGTGCCAAGTCACTCAAGTGCCGAATAGATAGACCATGCCAAGTAATTTAGGAGCTGAGTAAGCAATGGATATCAAGCAATGCAGTTGCTAAGTTAGAACAAAATTATAGTGTATGCCGAGCACTAGAGACTTCATATGCCAAGTGACATAGATTGGACATATTTGTTTGTAATGGCACAAACAACTATGTAAATCATTTTCAAGCCAACCTAAGGATAGATTTTGATCTTTTGGAGATAAGGAAAAATCTATATGCGGATTCCCTATTCAATTACATGTAACCAATAAAAAAATGGGAAGGTTTAAGTGGAAAAATGGATGAATCTTAGTCATAGATTCATACTTAACCCTAAGTCTCTAAGTCTTCTTAAGGACAAAACCCTAAAATTCTAATGAGTGAGTAAGGGATTGAAGAAGAGATATAGAGAATTTTGCAGGGGCAAATAGAGAATTCATGGAGACTTAGAAGTTATGAAGAAGGAATGAATTGTAGAATAAGCTAGAGAAGAACAAAGGATAGAGAGAACGATACATCATTGAGACATCTGATCATGAAAAGATCAAATTGGACATTGTGTAGAGGTGATCTATTATCAAGCAAGCAAGTGCTAATCATAGGATCTGTGCTAAGACATTTTAGTAGGCAATTTCAGTTAAATCTCTTAATAGAGTAGTCTTAACAAGCTGTATGAAATCCTTTAACAAGGTGCTTACTTAGTTGTAAGTTGAAGTCCTCTAACAAGGCACACTTCTAATAGGGTGTTGAAATCCTCTAACAAGGTGGGACTTAACAATCTTTGTAAGCCTTTAATAGGGTATGCCTTTCACAGGGCAGATCATGATTCATGGTCAAACCACTGCAACCTTAATTGGATACACTTTATTGCTGTAGTAGTAAATATTTGTGAGTGTCATCCCCACCCTAATTTTACCTTCTCACTTGGAGGATCTTTGGGTAATCATATCTGTGTTATATATGTGATTGCTTATAGTGTATGTGCTTCACATGTTATTTCAGTTTATTTATTGAATGAATGATATGGATGTGTGCTAAAAGTTTTGTGGTTCATGTTTTAATTAATGATTCACCCCCCTTGAGAAGTTTTCTCTCTTCCCACTTGTAAATCCAACAATCTATGTACTAAAGAACTCTGGGATCTTTAGCCAGCACTAAGCATCAATTATTTTTGAAATATTTGATTAAAAATCACACCATATAATTTTTTTTACTTAGGGTTAGCTTGGAAATGGGGCTATCATTTTCAATTTTTACAATTTGGAAGCTAGAACTCCAAATCCCTTTTGTATCAACTAAATTGATTGAATATGACCTTACATTAGCTACGTAGGAGGGTGCTTATTGAGTTAGTAGAAAACCAAGAACCTAAGAATAATAAATGAACTTTTATGTTTAATGTCAAAATACTTATATGTCATTGTGGTTGAGTTTTTAAAAAAAATTCTACCATATTTTTTTGGTGAGCTTGTAAAAGTTGGTTGAACAAATAAGCTCCTAAGTTTTTCTCTACTTGACAAGTTTATGACAAGTTTTTCATCTACGATTTTCCTTACCTACTTATGCCTCATTCATTTGCATCTATTGGAAATATAAGAGGAGTTACTAAGAGGGAAGGGGTGAATCAGTTACTACTAAAATAAATCCTAGATCCCTTAGATGTCAGTACAAACTATAAACAAAAAACTAAATACTACTAATGCTCGGTAAACATACATAAAATGCTGTAACTTGATAATTATTGAATATGCTTAGTAAATTCTTAACATACAAAATTTAGATGTTATATGTGATTACCATTACTTTAATTTAGCTGCAAATACACAAAAGAAAATAGAATGAACGTATTTGACACTAGGATTTAATGTGGAAACCCAATTTGGGAAAAACCACCAATTGTAACTAGCTACTATTTTCACTCTTCTAAAGTAAGCTTTATTAGGAGCCAACCCTATTAAAGGTTACAAAACACACTGTTAGGTGTGACCCTCTGAAAAGATTTAATCACCCAATTAGGAGTGGCCTTGTTAGAGGTCTTTAGATGATTCAATAGAACTACCACCTTGTTAGAAGATTTGCAAATAGTTGTTAAGCCAACTCTGTTAAGAGATTTAGATCACTGCTACAATGGTTAGAGAGTAACGATGAGATGAATTTATTTAAATATAACTAGATTGCTGATTACAAATCTCTATTCTGGCTTGTACTTGATCCTTCCTGATCAAATATAACTTTTCTTCTCCTCAAGGATATTTTGCTTATCCTTCAAATTCACTTCCTCTCCTCATCTTCAATACATTCATAACTTCTTCATATTTACACACTTTGAAACCACAACTTGACCTTATATTTATATATTTCATATTGTCAAGTTGGTTCAAATACAACTTAGAATAATTAATATTCATCACCTCAGTCGACTAGAACCAATAGATAAATCAATTAAGCTTGGTATGCCAAAAATAAGAAAATCCTTCATTAACCAACCCAACTTGATAGAAACTAACTCAGAAGTAATTTCTTGTGTTAACCAATAGAAGCTCGGTTAACACTACAAAATTTTGAAAATCATTTTGCAACCAAGTGAGCTCAGTTAGCACTAGTTCCATCTAACTATTCTTCATTAACCAAGTGAGCTTAGTTGACACTCATTTTTGACATACTTTCCTTCGATGCCTAAGTGAACTCGGTACACTACATTCTAAAATAGGAAACCACATGAATGGTTAGTAGACATAGAAAACTATCTTCATTGCCCAAGAAAGCTTGGAATATACTGACTGATAATGATATGACATTTGTGTAATATCAAAGAAAATACATAATTAATCAATTGTATCCAAAAATCTCCTTCTTTGGCATTGATGGAAACACAAATTTCGTAACATAATGATATTTTGAATTTATTCTTAAGAACTCCCTCTATTAGTATGAGCTCTTCCTTTTATTGGATTCTTCCTCTGTCTGCAACAACTTCTATCAAGTTCTTTCACAAAACTTTCTCCCTCTTACAAAAAAATTCTCCTTCTTTGGAATCACAATTTTTTATGAGATATGACAATAAACTTCTCTCTCTTTAACAACACATGCCAAAGACAACAACTTTGTTAATATCAATGTACCTTAAGTACTGATTCATTTGCAATATGCCCTTGTCAATTTTGTACCAACTAATTGATCTTCAACTTAGCTCTTGTTGATGCATCACTAAGATTTATTTACTGAACTTTAGATAGGGGAATGAACCCTAGCTTACCTCTAAGATATAGAAATGCACCCTTAGGTAATGGCTTGGTGAATATGTTTGCAATTTGTTCTTTTGTATTAACATATTCCAATCTGACATCTTTATTTTGCATCAAATCTCTTAAGAAATGATATTTTATGGCAATGTGCTTTGTTTTGGTATGTATCACTAGATTTTTTGATATATTGATTGCACTGGTGTTATCATAGTATATGACTATTGGATCCTTGATCTCTATCTTCATTCCTTCAAATAGTTGTTTGAACCAAATGATGTTAGAACAATTAACTGCTACTGCCAAATATTCTACCTCTAATGTGGATTGGGATGTACAATTTTTCTTCTTGCTTGTCCAAGACACTAGTCTTTTACCAAGAAAGAATGGTCCACTACTAGAGCTTTTTCTATTATCAATACTTCCTACCCAATCAACATTAGTAAATAGCTTCAAGTCCAATTACCTCCAAGTTTATACCATAAGCCATAGTCTTCAATACCTTTCAGATATCTCATGATTCTTTGATTGCCATCATGTGATTTTCTCTTAGATTTGTTGAGAATCTTGTCACCATTCCAACTGCTAGGGCAATATTAGGCCTTGTATGTATTACATACTATAGCTTTCCAATCATTGATCTATATGTGCTCTAATTTACTTCTTTAGAATCATCACTCTTGGAAAGCTTAGGTCCAATAGACATAGGGGTTCCAACTGGTCTTGAATCTTCCATTCCAAATTTGTTTAGTATCCTCTTGATATACTTAGATTGAGTGATGTAGATACCATTTTTCTTCTGCTATATCTGTAACCCAACAAAGAATTTTATGTTACTAAACATGGAAATCTCAAATTCTTTACTCATTTCTTCTAAAAATGCTTTGCACAAGTCACCATTTCCTATAAATGGAGTATCATCAACAAATATTTCTACCAACACAATCTTCTTCTTTGGTCCTTCCTTGATATATAGACTACTATTATCATTTGTTCTTTGAAAGCCAATCTATACCAAATAATTATGATTTCTTTTATACCAAGCTCTAGGAGCTTCCTTAAGACCATATAATGCTTTGTGTAACTTGCAAACCATGTCTCTTTTTCTAGGATCTACAAAAACTTCTAGTTGTTCAATGTAGACTTCCTCATCAGGAATTCCATTCAAGAATGTAGATTTAATATCCATTTGGTATACTTTAAATCCTATGTGCTGCATATGCTAGTGAAGTTCTAACACCTTCTAATCTTGCTACAGGAGCAAAAGTATCACCATAATCAATACCTTCTTCTTGAGAATAAACTTTACATACTAGTCTTTCCTTGCTTCTTGAAACTTTTCCATCTTCATTCAGCTTATTTCTGAGTACCCACTTTGTACCAATTACATTTTTATCTTTGGGTCTAGGAACAAGGGTCCCAATTTTGTTCTTTTCTATCTCTTCATTCATTGCTTCAATCCAACTTTCATTATCCAGAGCATCTTTAACATTTCTAGGTTCAAATTTAACAAGTAAACATGTACCTTTTAATTTACTTCTTGTCATTATTCTATTAGATTTGTCTCAAATAATTTGATTAGATGCATCATGCTTTCTAAAATATCTTGCTAATAGAGGCTCTTTGGGCTTAGAATGAGTTCCATTGTCTTTATTATGAACTTTAGTATCAAGCTTAAGTTCCATTTTCTATGAATTTGGTCCATCAGACTTCATTTGAACTAGCTTGGTAGCCTCAAACTGTGACTCAGGTTGCACTATCTACAACTCAGTAACCATTGAAGATTTTGAGGACTGGGGAGATGAAGCCTACTTTATTTTAGATAGATTTGGTAGGGTATTAGGTTCATAGGAACAAAATCTTTTGTAATCCTTTGGCTCTTTGCTGCTTTCTTCTTCACTCTTTTCTACAAACTCATCAATTCTAACATGTGCACTTTCTATTATTTTATGAGTAGACAAATTAAAACATCTATATGATTTACTTCTATAGGATTATCCTAGAAATATGCCTTCATCACCTTTTATATCAAATTTTCCTTTTCTAGACTCTTTCAATATATAATATTTTCTACCATATACTCTTAAGTAACTTGCATTAGGTTTGTAGCCATACCATAGTTGATAAGGAGTTTTGTTTGAGTCTTTCATTAGATGTACTCTATTCAAGGTATGAACTGAAGTGCTGATGGCTTCCTTCCAATATTTGAGAGCAACATTCTTTTCAATCATCAGGGTTCTTACACAATCCATGATAGATCTATTTCTTCTTTCAGCCATACCATTTTGCTGTGGTGTACCAGGGGCTAATATTTATCTTTTAATTCCTCTTTCAATGTAGAAATTATTGAATTCATCAAAGATGAATTCACCACATCTATTTGATCTTAAGCATTTCAACCTCTTTCCAGCTTCTTTTTCTACTCTTGCCAGATACCACTTGAACTTTTGAAAGGATTCTTATTTTTCTTTTAGATACATTATAGTCATCATTCTAGAATAGTCATCAACAAAAAAAATGAAATTTTTTTCTCCATTATAACTCTCTATTCCAATAGGTCCACATAGGTTTGTATGAACAATTTTGAAGACTTCTTTTGACTAATAGTTTTTGCTTTTGAAACTAGTCTTTCCCATCTTACCAATTTGGCAATTCTTGCATAAACCCATATTAGATTTCATTAAACTAGGAATGCCTCTTACTCTTTTATGTTTTCTTATCTTGACTAGATTATCAAAGTTTACAAGACATAGCCTTTTGTGCCATAACCAACTTTCTTTTACTTAAGCAATTAAACATGAACAATCACTAGGATCAAGATAAAATTGTTAAAAACAATAGTTACCAATATAACTAAGAGTAGTGGGGGGGGGGGGGGGGGGGGGGTGGTGCTCTGGTGAATTATTTATATGAAAATTAAAACATTTATCCTCTTAAACAATCTTGACCAATCAACCAATGTAAACAACGACCACAAAGAGATGCTCATGCACAATTATACTAGATATATTGACTAGGGAAACCCTCGATCAAAAGGAAAACCTTGGTGGGAATGATGCCCACAAAATAATGTACTAATATGAATATTCCTTGCTAGAGGATGGACCCTATTAGGAGTTTATTACAATGTTTAGTACAAAGAGACTCTTTTAGGAGACTTTGAATCCCTATTAGGAGCTATGGAAGGTAGCTGAACCTACTATTCAAACAACTTTAGGATTAGATCAATGAACTCACTGTCCAATTGACCTCAGTACTCTTCCTTTTAGAATAATAAATGTGTAATAGGCTTTTTCTTCTTCCTCTATCTAATACGTTGGACACCTTCACCTTCAAATCATTCAATCGGATCTGAAACTCTAAACACAGTATTAATAACCCTTAAGGTCACTTACACACATTAGTAAGTTACTCTGCTCTGCTGCTTAATAATTTGCAAGTCTTGACTTCTTCACTTGTTCTATAAAACATGAGAAACATATTTCCTTTATACCATGCTCAATAATAAATCCTTGGGCTGGCTTCACACTTCATTATCATACATTAATTAAATGAAATATAGATTTAATCAATGCAATCAGCTCATGGTTATACACAAACTTTCACATGTGCAACTTCTATACATGCGCACTCTTTGATGTCATCAATGGTCAGTAAATTATCTCCAATTCACTACACAACCCTTCACTACAATTATGACAAACTATAGCAATCATACAATAGGAACTGCTTTCCTAATACTTTGCTTTTATACAGTTCTCTGTAAATCAATCATATCTTCTATACACTATCAATTCAAGTTTTGTATAGTTGCCTATGTAACAAATAGACAATTTAGTATACTTGGGTAACTGCATATCATTAGATAAGTAATATAATTTTCTCAATATAGAAATCACATCTACTAATCTATCAGTCTTTTACAAACTTATTACTATGTTATCATCAATAAAAAATATATTTATAAATATATCATAAAAACATTCTACAATGCTCCCCATAGCATCAATATTCATGCTAACAATCTCCCTCTTTGACATTTATGGAAATATAGATGAAAAACATCTAGTTTCACGAATACCAACAAGTCTTTTCAAATCCTCTTCATCAATAAAATCTTGCTTCATGCAAATCCTTTATTACAATACTTCTCCCCCATAGTAAAATGTTTTTCATGCCATATTTCTCCCCCATTGACATCAATGTTAAAGATAGTATGTACAAATGGTTCAATTTTCTTGAACATCTAATAATTTATCTACAGGACCACAAGCCAATCTATTTCTTTACAACTTTTTACATAAATACATAAAGAAATTAAGTGTCTAAAGACACTATTGTATACCAATTACCAATTACCAATTACCAAGAGTCCTTTGTTGATTCTGTACATCATAGATACTCTCCTATATAGGAAGCATCAACATTTAGTATAGTCTATCAATAGTGCTTTGTTCCTTGGACTGATGCACTTTTGCACCTTTTATTCTAAAATAGGTAGGGGCATAACCCCAAGCACACCTCTTAGGTACTCAAACTTATCCTTTGGTAAGGCCTTTATAAAAATGTTTGCAATCTATTCCTTGGTGTTAATGTACTCCAGTCTAATTTCTTTTTCTGCAACATTCTCTTTCAACACATGATACTTTATAGAGATGTGCTTAGTCTTAAAATGCAAAATATGATTCTTAGACATGTTAATCGTACTTGTGTTATCATAGTAAATGATAATAGGTTCATTGAATGTAATTCCAATAATTTTCATCATCTACTTCATCCATATAACTTGATTATAGTTGTTTTTTGCTACCATATATTCTACCTCTATAGTGTTTTGTGAGGTGCAATCTTGCTTCTTAATGAGCCAAGAAGCCAATTTCCACCAAGAAATAATGCTTCTCCACTGTTGCTTTTTCTATCATCCATATCTCCAGCCCAATCAGCATTAGTATAAGTGAAAAGAGGAAAATCATTACTTTTTTCATACCAAATGCCATAATCAGATGTCCCTTTTAGATATCTGAATATCCTTTTTACTACTGCATAGTGATATTCTTTAGGATCAACCTAAAATCTTCCCACAATTCCAACCAAATTTACAATATCAAGTCTACTATGAGTCAAATATTGTAATCCTCCAATCATAGATCTATACTTCTTTTTTTCAATAGTAGGTGTCTCATCCTTGCTTGATAACTTGTGACTAGTTACCATAGGAGTTCCAACAGGTTTACAATTTTGTAGACCAAATATTTTAAGTGAATATTTCAAATACTTTATTTGAGAAATATAGATTCCCTCTTTGTTTTGAACAATTTGCAATCCTATGAAAAATTTCATTTCTCCTATCATGCTCATCTCATACTCATTCTTCATATCTTTTGAGAATTTGTTACTGGCTTCATCATTTCCTCCAAAAATGATATCATCAACAAATACAATGATTATCAACAAACCATCTTCTATTCCTTTCAAGTACAAGTTGCTATCTATTGTTCCTTTAGCATATCCAAGCTTTGCTAAGTATTTATCTAACCTTGCATACCAAGTTCTAGGTGCTTGCTTTAATCCGTACAAGGCTTTCTTTAATTTGCAAACCATATCCTTCTCTTCTATCAAAGGGAAACCTTCTGGTTGCTCAATGTAAACTTCTTCTTCAAGTTCTCCATTCAAGAATGTTGATTTAACATCCATCTAATATACCGTGAAATTTTTATTTGCTACATATGCCAAGAATATTCTAACTACTTCCATTCTTGCTACAGGTGCATATGTTTCCTCATATTCAATTCCTTCTTGTTGAGAATAGCCTTTGCATACTAGTCTTGCTTTGTTTCTTATTACTTCTCCTTGTTCATTCATTTTATTTTTGAATACCCATTTTGTACCAATCATATTTTTGTCCTTGGGTATAGGGACCAATTCCCAAGTTGCATTTTAAATTATTTGTTGAGGTTCTTCCTTCATTGCTTTTATCCAATGATAATCCTTGATTGCTTCATTTTCTTTTTTGTTCTACTTGAGATATTAGGCATATTTTGATATTTCTATAAGGATTTAACTATGTGATTTTGATTCAAACTCATTGACCCATGTTTCATGAGTAGTGATTTAACATGAATCCATCTCACATGAGAATAAATGGAACACTTAGCACTCATTGGATTTAGGTGATGCTCACAAGGGTGAAGCACTAAGACTTCTTGGGAGGTCACCCATCCTAGCACTACTCCAGCCTAAGCATGCTTAACTACAGAGTTTCCTCCATGATTAAACCCAAATCTTGCAACCACATTTGCAAAACCATCACCAAGTATTGTGCCTTATGAACCATTCATTAGAAAGCCCCTTAAGCTCATCAATTGATAAGTACAATAAAATTTTCATAGCGAGTCAAATTGTGATATTGCTATCAAGATTTAACTATGTGATTTTGAGTCAAACCCATTGATCTATGTTTCATGAGTAGTGATTCAACATGAATCCATCTCTCATGAGAATAAATGGAACACTTAGAACTCATTGGATCTAGGTGATGCTCACAGGGGTGAAGTAGTGGGACTTCCCAGGAGGTCACCCATCCTAATACTACTCCAGCTTGAGTGTGCTTAACTACAAAGTTTCCTCCATGGTTAAACCCAAAGCTTGCAACCCCATTTTCAAAACCTTCACCAATTGTTGTGCCTTATGAACCATTCATTAGAAAGCCCGTTAAGCTCATCAATTGATAAGTAAGAGATAATTTCCACAACATGTCAAATTGTGATATTGCTATCAGGATTTAACTGTGTGATTTAGAGTCAAACTCATTGAACCATAGTTCATGAGTAGTGATTCAACATGAATCCATCTTTCATGAGAATAAATGGAACACTTAGCACTCATACTTATCAATTGATGAGCTTAAGGGGCTTTCTAATGAATGGTTTGTAAGGTACAACACTTGATGAAGGTTTTTCAAATGGGGTTGTAAGCTTTGGGTTTATCCATGAAGGAAAATCTATAGTTAAGCACGCTCAGGTTGGAGTAGTACTGGGTTGGGTGACCTCTTGGGAAGTCCTGATGCTTCACCCCTATGAGCATCACCTAGATCCAATGAGTGCTAAGTGTTCCATTTTTTCTCATGAGAGATGGATTCATGTTGAATCACTACTATTGAAACATGGGTCAATGAGTTTGACTCAAAATCACATAGTTAAATCTTGATAGCAATATCACAATTTGACTTGATGTGGAAATTATCTCCTACTTATCAATATTAGGGATAGTTCTTCATTGATTCTACTTCTTTTCATTAGCCCTTTTTCTTTACTTCCTATTATCTAATTAGTAGGATGATTTCTCATCACATTTTTATTTGTAGTAGGAGTTGCTACTTCAACTTTTATTTTAGGCACTGCATTTTGTTCTTCTCTTACTTCTTTAGTTTGTATGTTATTCTGCAAGTCATTGTTATTCTTAAAAAATAATTCATTATATCTATTGGTCATCCTAGAATAATCATCCCCATTAGAGTTATAATCTATCATATTTTCTTTAGTTCCAAACTTTTGATCTATTCTCACATTTTTGCACTCTACTATAGTTTTTGTTCTATAGTTGAAACATTTGTAAGCTTTAATTTTTAATGAATAGCCAAGAAACATACCTTCATTACTCCTTGGATCAAACTTATTGATATCATCATCTCTTTTGATGTAGCATTTTCTTCCAAAAATTCTAAAATATTTGACTGATAGGGAGTGACCAAACCATAACTCATAAGGTGTTTCCTCTATACCTTTTCTAATATGTACTCTATTAAGTGTGTATACTGCTGTGTTGACTACTTCTCTCCAAAAGATCTTTGGTACATCATTCTTGAATAACATATCTCTTGCTACTTTAGTAATTGATCTATTTCTTCTTTCAACAATCCCATTCTACTCAGGTGTATGGGGTCAAGATAACTATCTTTTGATTCCATGTTCTTTGTAGTAGACATTGAGTTCTTTAGAAGTGAATTCTCCTCCTCTATCAGATCATAAGCTCTTGATTTTAACTCCAGATTCATTCTCTACTTTATTCTTGAATATCCTAAATTTCTCAAATGCCTTTGATTTTTCTTTCAGAAAAGATACCCACATTATTTTGGTAAAATCAACAAAAAACATAAAATACCTTTCTGCATAGAATCCTCTTGTTCTTGCAAGACCATTCAAATCTGTATGGACCAATTCCAGTGTTTGTGTAGTACCAAACTACTTGCTAGGAAATGAAACTTTCTTCTGCTTAGCCAAGATACATTCCTTATAAATAATGTTAGTGGGCTTAGTGATCTTAGGTAAATATCTCAGAACAAGTGTATTACTGGCTTTCACAATGTTATTAAAGTTCATGCAAAAAAATCTTTTGTACCATAACCAACTGTTGTGAACTTTAGCTACTAAACATGTTATTTTAGTGGTATTTAACTGAAATACATTACCTTTGGTTCTTTTGCTAGTACCAAGTAGTTTTCCTTCCTTGTTCTTGATAATGCATGTTTCATTAGCAAACTAAAATTGGTAACCTTTATCCATATGCTGTCCAACACTTAACAAGTTATGTTTCAGTCCATCAACAAAATAAACATCATCAGTATTTGTTTTAATATCTAGTGTGATAGATCCAATTCCTGTAATGTGGTAGGCTGCATTGTTCCCTACTCTGACAATTCCTCCATCATGGCTTTTAAATTTGAAATTTTTTCTCATATCACCAGTGATGTGATGTGAACAACCACTATCAATGATCCAATCTTTCCTTTCAACTTGTGAGATCAACACACTTTCTTCATTGATTTGTCTATCAAGATCATTCTCCTTTATAGCTACAAATCCTAATTCATCTTCAATTTTTTTTGATTAGATTCTTCTTCCTTTTCTTCTAATGTAGTACAAGGTAGGAGTATCCCTAAAGGAGATCTTTTGGCCCCCATCTATACAAAAAAAAAGTAGAAACACTATAGCAAGAAACAAAAATGCAAGATTTGATACCAAATTACAATTCTTGCTTCATAGATATATAATTGATTACATGAAGTGCTTGGCTATAAGGCCTTCTAGGTTAGGGAAAAATACAAATAGAAAATTACAAAATTAGTTCTAAAGATCCAACAAGATCCAAATTACAACCAATCTCAACTAGTCCAAATACACAACTGGATAAGAACACCAAGAAGAATCCACACTTGTACCCATAGGTCCATGAAGAGATCGTCTAGTTTCTAAGCCATAGCTCTAATAGTTCAAGTTTGTATATATCCTTCCTTCCATCCTCAACTCAATAATGATTATAAGACTCAAAAAGAACCTAATTATACCAATCCAAGTCACAAGTTAGTCTAGAACACAAATTAAATAAAAATACATAAATTAAATGCCACAAGTTAGCTTGCAACAACAATTAAATGTCTAGAAATTGATATCCAAGTAAAATCCCAATATTTCCTAGATTTGATTGAATTAGAAATCATGCTTCAAACTATAGGTATAAATCTAGGTCCTCTATAACCCCCTTAAATTGAAAAAGGCTGATTCCTCAAGGAAAAGTGCACATCAACCTTGAAAGTCACATACAACAAACTATCATGCGAAATTGCTAGACATTGATACTTTGGGAGAATTGCCATATCTCCCAACCTATAATTAATTAGGACTTGCACTCTTGACACAAGGAATTAATCTAGACTCCCTTAAATTTTTAAAGTGCAAAAATTATCATTCATTAGGGATAATTAGTTAAATGCTCTGCAGTAGGCACCCAAAAACTAGAAAAAAACATAGTTCCAGCAGTAAGGTTCAAACAGTTCAAACTTCAACTCAACCAGCCAATCTCAATGAAATCACGAGGAAAGGTTCCCCAATGTGTCTCCAACACATCCTTAACCATGAAAACATAACTCCACCAAAATCCAAGCTCGATGCTCCTCAACACTTAACCAAAATCCCTCCAAACATGTAGGATTGTAGGAAAGCCTAGGTTGCTCCTGCATCAGAAACCTAAAGTTTTGATGCATGATGCTCCTGCATCTGACATCTTGCATGGGAAAATTAAATTATTAGAAAAAAAAAAAAAAAGAGAAAAAAAAAATTGAAAAAAAAAAAAAAAAAAATTTGTGGAGGAGAGAGAAAGTGACGAAAATGGAAGGAAAATAATTTAAAATAGAAAATAGGAAAAGTGGAGAAAAGAGGAATCTCTATTTTCAAGGTGCATGGGTGGCATAAATAGAAAAATAATATAAATAGTTGTTATTCCATTAATTGAGGTGTGTAGGTGGCATCATGCATAGGAAAATAATAAAAATAGTTGTTATTCCATTAATTGAGGTGTGTAGGTGGCATCATGCATAGAAAAATAATAAAAATAGCTGTTATTCTATTAATTGAGGTGTGTAGGTGGCATCATGCATTTAATATTTGTTGTGATCCACAAAAGAAATGTAATTTTCTAATTGGGCCACATAGTGGTGCTTAGTTGTATTTAGGTGGAAATTCTAGAAGGTTGTAGATATTGTAGAAGGTTGTGGAGATTCTAGAATGTTGTGGATAAATCATGCCTTGGGTGGTAAGTGCCTATTTAAGAAAGGCCTATTAGCATTTGTAATCAAGTTTTGGAATTGCAAGCTCTTCAAATGTAATCTCTTCTAATGAATTTCAAGTATTAATGGAATTTTTATGAAGCATTTTGTCATCTCTCTTGTCTCCATATTATTGCATTTTTGGTTGTGAGTTGGTATGGGTGGTGTGGCCCGTCATCAGTGGTATCAGAGCGGGAGTTCCTGAGCATGCGGACAGATCGCCGAATGTGAGGCAGTTTGCACCAGGACCTTGAGTTGGGTGAAGTTTGTGAAGAAGTTCTTGATTGTGTAGACAGAGCGCTGACTGTGAGGCAGTTTGCACGAGGTTCTTGTTTTGGACAAGATTTGTCTTCTGAAGACTTGATTATGGAGAAGAGACAGATGAAGATGACTTTTGTGATTGGATAGATTCTGAGGATTCCTCGACGTGAGAAATTTAGAGCAAGAAATCAACAATCATTGCTAGTTGATTTGTAGAAGCAAGTGAATCAATTAGAAGTTGAGTTGCGGAAACAAAGAGCATGTCACCAGAAAAGAGATGTTGATAATTCCTTGGATGTGGAAAAGAAAGATGATCCAGTGGAAGAGCAAGCGGATGAAGAGGAAATCATTTGCGAACCTAAAGTTGAAGAAGATGAATGAGAAGAGGAAGAGCATAAAGATGACAAGACTTATGAACCTGAAGTAGATCAAGATGATTTGAAGATTGCAGCAATGGAGGAAGAGTATAGTGCCTTAGTTGGAGATCAAGCAAGTGGAGTAGTTACGTGCATTGTTGACAACATAAAAGAGGCAAGTGAAGATGAAGATGTCAAACAGGTAAATTCTTATGAATCATGGGATGTTGTCTTTGATATGAATTTAAAAGATATTGATGATTTTTTGCATGAGGATCTTGTTAGTCATGTGTGTTATGCAAAGGAAGATAGGTATGGTGTTGCTGGATTTATTATAGGTGTGATTAATTCAACAAGATTGAATGAGGATGAGATTTATGCTTGGATAGAGTTCATTGCAAAGGAGAAATTTCAGCATCGGATACTTGTTCCAGCTATGTGTTGGAGGAAGAGGAAAAAAAATTATGTCAACAATGGCTACTTCATTTTGTGACTCCATATTCACAAAAAAAATTTTCTGCCATGGGAGTCGGATGCAGGAGCATCATGCATCAGCAAAAAAAAAATAAAAAAAAATGTGGAAGATTTGCATGTTGGTTTTCTTGTCCCTATTGAGGTGGAAGCTTGTGGTGAAGATGAAGATGGTTCTATATCTCTCTTTTGACATCAAAGTGTGGGACACACTTTTCTATTTACCGAAGGAGTCTGATGCAGGAGCATCTTGCATGGGAAAATTAAATTATTAGAAAAAAAAAAAAAAAAAGAGAAAAAAAAAATTGAAAAAAAAAAAAAAAAAAATTTGTGGAGGAGAGAGAAAGTGACGAAAATGGAAGGAAAATAATTTAAAATAGAAAATAGGAAAAGTGGAGAAAAGAGGAATCTCTATTTTCAAGGTGCATGGGTGGCATAAATAGAAAAATAATATAAATAGTTGTTATTCCATTAATTGAGGTGTGTAGGTGGCATCATGCATAGGAAAATAATAAAAATAGTTGTTATTCCATTAATTGAGGTGTGTAGGTGGCATCATGCATAGAAAAATAATAAAAATAGCTGTTATTCTATTAATTGAAGTGTGTAGGTGGCATCATGCATTTAATATTTGTTGTGATCCACAAAAGAAATGTAATTTTCTAATTGGGCCACATAGTGGTGCTTAGTTGTATTTAGGTGGAAATTCTAGAAGGTTGTAGATATTGTAGAAGGTTGTGGAGATTCTAGAATGTTGTGGATAAATCATGCCTTGGGTGGTAAGTGCCTATTTAAGAAAGGCCTATTAGCATTTGTAATCAAGTTTTGAAATTGCAAGCTCTTCAAATGTAATCTCTTCTAATGAATTTCAAGTATTAATGGAATTTTTATGAAGCATTTTGTCATCTCTCTTGTCTCCATATTATTGTATTTTTGGTTGTGAGTTGGTACGGGTGGTGTGGCCCGTCATCAAGTTTGAAAATATGTTCTAGTAACTAAAAGAACATATTTTAGGATTTAGCACATAAATCCCAAGCTGGTTCTTCACATACACATCCTCAAAGTCTTCAACTTGCACACTCTTTCCCTTATTTTTCTTCTTTTTCACATCCACCATATGTGTTCTATAAGTTTGCTTTCCATGTTGATTTCCAACCTTCTCAAAATCTACCAACTCAACTCAACTCAACTACCAATACTTAGGTTGCTCCTACCAAGCTCTTCATTTTGCAAACAAATAAGGGAAAACTTCCTACCACCTTTCTCAACAATAAATACATTCCTAACACAATCATGCACAACCCTACAATCATATTGCCAAGGTCTACCAAGTAACACATGACAATTGTTCATAGCCACGATATCACACAACATTTGATCCTTATACTACCTAATCTGGATATCAATAAGGCATTGCTCCCTCACTTCTAAAGCATGCTCACCTTGTAACCAACCAATCCTATAAGGACAAGGATGTCTCATTCTCTTCAAACCTAGTTTCTAAACCATCTCTTCAGCAACAAGGTTATCAATACTACCACCATCCACAATCACTTTGCAAACTTTACCACTGGACTTACAATTTTTGAATAAACTAGTCCTCTAACAAGATTCTAATGTCCTCTCACCAATCTATACTCATAAAGCCAAAAAAATCTCTCCTTGCTCCTGTTGACTACCCTAGACTTCAACCTCATTCATAATAGTAGTTGTCCTACCAATCAGACATTCAAAAGATGTATGTCCTTCTTGACCACACTTGAATCAATTAACTCTAAATCTAACTCCACGTATCCTCTTTTTTTGGTTAGTAGGTTTGGGTTCACCTTCTTCTTTTGATTTATCTTGTGCTAAACTATCCCATTTCTCCTTCCCTTAGGAACTACCTTGATTCTTCCTCTTTAGCTTCTCTTTTTCTCTCAAAGAATATTGATAAGTATCCTCAACTGAAGAAATATTCAACATACCAACCTCATCTTGAATATTGAATCTCAAACCATTAATATTTTTTTAGCTACCTTCTCTTTTGATGATTCTCTATGCCGAGACTACATAGTCAACTTGTAGAACTCCTCTATATAATCTTTCACAATCATATCCTTCTACTTTAGATTTTGCAATCTTTTAAACAACTCAAGTTCATAATCAAGAAGAATGAACTTAGCCTTCAACTTAGCCACCATCAATTTCCATCTAGTGTTCTTCATTTCACCTTCCTCTTCTTTGTATCTTTGTAGTTCCTTCTACCAAAGAATAGCATGTCCCTTCAACTTAGTTTGTGCTAACTTTACCCTGAGTGGATCCTCAATATCCTATGCAACTTAGGGGAATGCACTTAAGGTCACAAAAGCTAGATGATAATGCAATATGGGTCCCAACTACTAGGGCATGTTAGGTACCCATGTTTAAAATTTTAAAAAAGAATGCAAGATCTTGTTGGAAATATGACCAATCAATCAAATAAGGTGAGATATGTGGTTGTCATTTATGGCAACATATGTTTTTTAGTTTAGTTATGATCATTTGGGAAGGAAAATTGTCTAAGTAATAGACAATGTTATAGCAACATGATAAGATTTGTTGTTAGCAAAATATTCTCTTAGAATATTCTCTTGCACAATTAACCCTAGATGCATGACATCATCTTGATGATGCATACCAGTGTACACATCTATATGAGCAACCAAGTTTAAGTTATGAAGGAAATACTGATGCAATGATCTCACAGTGCAGAACAAAGCATGTCAGCAAATTGATTTGTACGACTTGCAGAATTGTTTTGATTACTAAATCTTGATGAGCCAACTCTAAGGATGATATATGAGCTGACTAAGGAATAATTTATTAATATGTTTGATATAAGTAAAGAACTTTAATTGTGAAGTTAAGTGTGAATGAAATGAGATACTATGTGATGCGGAGTAATGTTATGAGATGTGAGATATGATGCAAATTAATATATGCATAGTTACCTCTTGTATGAAGAATTGACAAACAAAGGAATTGAAAACTATAACAAGTGATCTAGTATTGTATGTATATCTATTCTCTTGAAGAACTCAATTTCTAGTGTATGTTAGGGTAGTGGGCTCTTCTTGCACACATTTGTATATGATATGTTGAAGCAACTTCTAACAGGGTTGAGGCTTCTAACAAGACCTATCTCCTAACCAAGACTTGAGGCACTATACATTCTTCATAGACTCCTAATAGGGTCAATATTCTTAACTAGATCCTTTATATAGTGAATCATCTTTTGGGTTTCATCCCCACTATGGTTTTCCCTTACCCAAGGCTTCCCTAGTTAACAAAATATGGTGGTATGAGCTCTCTATGTATGATTGTTTTTACTGTTCAGTATTATTGGTTTATTTTCTTATGCATGTGGAAAAGTAATTAATAATATTCAATTGTGGGAAGAAAGATTGAAAATATTGGTTCACCCCCCCCTTAGTATTATCTATTTCTAACAATTGGTATAAGAGCACAACTTGAATAAGATCCCTGTGGATATGGAACAATTGAAGAAGAATCTTGAAGAAGCTCTTCGACAAATTGATCTCCTTATTGATGAAAGAGATGGGATAAAAGATAGATATAATGACGTAAAAGCTTACATTGGTGAATTAAAAGACAAGATAGATGACCTAAAGAAAAAAGGACCTGGTGAGAAAACCAGTGATGATGATATTGAAGATCTAAAGAAAGAAAATGAGATCTTAAAACATGAGTTAAAAATAGTTGAACTCAAGCTAAGACTTAAGAAAAATGGAGGAAAGAATGACTTTGAAATAAAAGCTAAAAATGCAGATCTAAGATCCCAGTTAAGAAAAGTAACATCTAATTTGGAATCTATCGAGATAGATAATGTAGAATTAGAGAAATACAACACTATTATGAAAGGTGAATTGGTTCAAACCAAACAACAACTTGAGAAGTTATATACCAATAGTGAAAAGAATTAAGAATAAATATCTATATAGAGACCTAGTTATGATAAGACTAGACTTGGATTCTTCCTTGGATAATCTGCCAAGAAATCTATTAAGAGAAAAGAACCTGATACTCCTGAAGTCAAAAATGATCTAAACATAAGCAAGACAGATGATACATCTAAAAACAAGGAGAGTGTCACTCACTTTGAGAAATCTAAAGAATTTGATCAAGATGAGGATATTAGAAAAAAAAGACTCTCATGCCAGATGTAATGAACTTGAACACACTAGAGATGATTGTAAAGGTAAGTCTTTTAAAATTATTTTAAATTTTTATTATTATAATTGTAATGGATATGGACATCATGTAGTAGATTGTAAGAAACCTAAATTTGATAATGATACTACAAATAGTAGAATGTTTAGGAACACTAACCATGTAGACAATAGAAGAAGATCTCATAGCAATGAAAGTGGAGAAAGAAGACAAATTATTTGTTATAGATGCAGCAATCTTGGACACATTGCAAGGAATTACATAACACCTAACATCCAACAGAAAGAACAAAGAAGGGATGTACATGTATGTTAGTTATGTAATAACTTTGGACATACAAAATGGTTTTGCAGAGTGGATAGAAGAAACTTAATAGGAATCAAAATTATAGAAGGAACAATAGAAGAAATTATGATGGTTTGAAGGATGAAATGAAGGAACTAATAGAAGAATTTAAGGAAACATTTGTAAAGGAAAAAGAAACTGGAAGTTCTCATATAGTTCAGGAAGAAGCACATCCTAATGTACTTGATAAAGTAGTAAATTCACTTATTGTTTGTGATCCATCCTACCTAAATTAAGCATCCTTAGTAAAATAGTGAGTTAGTTAATAATAACTAATGTTAGAGAGAATATCACAAGTTGCATAGTTAATAGTCTACACTAGACATTAGAAGGAGTCTACTAAAAAGTGCACATTGCTTATTATGATTAGTATAAGGATATGTAAGAATGATAACCTTTATGTTATATAGAGAATATTTTAGACTAATGGTAGATACACATTCAATGCAAAGTATAGATTGTGATAGATTTAAAGGACACAAATTGATTTACGAACATCATTTGCTTGTGTGAAATCTTAAGTGCAAAATTGAAGAGAGATTTGAAGTGTTGAAGAAGTTTGGAGATACCTAAAATTATTGAAAACCCTAAAATGCAAAATTAAGGTATTTTCTAAATTTGTTGAGTATATTTTTAGAAATGGCAAGACAAGAAGTGTTTAATGTAAGCAATAAACCTAGATATAACTTTAAGAAACACCCATTTGTTTCTCTACTTGGTGACCTGATTGGAGAATTTTCACAAGTACTAGAAAATGTCCTTCATCTCAAATATATAAGAGGTTATATTCACTATAAAATTGAAAGCATAGGAGATATAGAGATTTATAAGGAATTGGAGAAAATGTGCAACAATGATTTGTCACTAAAACCAAAACATGCATACCTAGAACAATTTAACTAGTTAAGCACATGTTCTATACAAACTTTGATAATCATGAATGGACAAGAATAATTCTGAGTAGAGCTCATGATGACCTTCTATGGTTGGGAGATTCTATCATATGCATTGATAATGACCTAATTCGCAAGGTCATAGGTTTGAATAATGAGGGATGTAATCTAGTGAACATAAAGGATGTGTGCAAGTTAGTCAAAACCAATCTCAACATATGTTTTAATGGTAGAAACATGAAGATCAATACCATTCAAGATGATGGACTGAGACTTGTTAGTAAAATTTTGGGGTATAAGTTCAATTATGGATCTAGGATAGATTTAGTCCTTGTTAGATTTCTTCATGTAGCTTATATGGTAGTAAAGGGTGAAGAGATTAATTTATGTGATATTATCTAAATATAGGTGTTGGATAACATATCAAAAATCAAGAAATCTTGGAGTGCACTCTTTAGGTTTGAATCCCTACTAACACATATATTCTTCTATGCAACAAATAAGTTTCTTGGTATTTCAAATTGGGATGGAAGTGAGTGCACAATGTAGACTATCACTTGTGCATACATAACTAAACCAGAAACAGTCAAAGATGTTGATATTGACATAATGATGAAATATTTCCAAGCTAAAATGAAGCAAAGGTATAGGATACCTCCTGCACTAGTAGAGAAGTATAAGGATGAACTATGTTTCATGGTAGAAATAGATTTAACATGTATGGAGGTAGTAGTTCCTCGAGTAAAGTTCATTGAACCTATGGGCTATGAAATGAGTGAGGAACTGATTGAAGGGTATGCATAGATAATCCTACACTTTGAAGGTGATTCTAAATGTCCAAGATAGGGGACATATATTAAGAAGATGAGAGAAGTCAAAACAAGTTAGATAATTAAGGACTCCAAGAAGAAGGTAGAAAAGTGATTGATTTGATCTTCAAGGAATTAGGAATGTAATGAAAGGAATTTGAAGAGGTGAAAGAGATAACATTGGAAATGAAGGAAAATGGTCAATCTAAACTATTGACCCCTACACCTATTGCAATGGCTAGACCTATTGAGCAGGTCATAGTTGCATAGACACGTGCATAAGCACCTACAATGCCATATGCAATAGTTAAGCAATAGCAACCTCTAAGGAATCCAAATAAAAATGAGGAAGCACTAGCACTAAGGAAGTCTACAAGGCTTGAGAAGGCCAATACCCCTCTTAAGAAGAGAGTCAAGAAAACTACAAGTGGGTCAAGCAAGAGGAGAAGAACATTGAAAATTAGTTCTGATGAATATAAAGAAGAGACTGGTGATAGACCAGTAGAACCAATAGATTAGGAAGCAAAGACTTTAGTAGGAAGAAAAGCATGGAAACCCAAGGTAGAAAATCTTAACATGCAAATTATTAATGACAATAATTTTGTACAATTGAATAACTACTATGAATTGTATAATAATATGGATAGAAGATAGCTAGAGAATGTTGTAGTTAGAAATATGATCCTAAAAGATAAAAGGTTTGATAGTATAAGGGATCAAATACCTAAAAACTTGTACAATAGAATCTTAAATAGAAAAAATAGTAATTAAGGAAGATAAGCAAATAAGAATAAACATGGTGAAAAATTTGTGTATAATAAATAATGAGGAAGAGATAAGAAAAAATATTAAAGGAATAGCACCATTATTGAGGAATAAGAAGAGATCCATTCTCCTCATGGGAGAAAATTATGAAGAAGTGAATGTGGAAACTCAAAAGATTGGACAGTGTTACAACAACATGACAAGATTTGTTGTTAGTGGAATATTCTCTTAGAATATTATCTTATGTAGTTAACCCTAGATGCATGACATCATCCTGATGATACGTACCAGTACGCATGTTCGTACAAGCAAATGAGTTTAAGTTATGAAGGAAATACCTATGTAGTAATCTCACAGTGCAGAATAGTGCATGTTAGTAAATTGACTTGTACAACTTGAAAAATTGTTTTGATTACTAAATCTTGATGAGCCGACTCTAAGGAGGATATGTGATCTGACTAAGGAAGAATTTATTAACATGTTTGATATAAGTAAAGAACTTCAATTATGAAGTTAAGTGTGAATGAAATGAGATACTATGTGATGTGAAGTAATGTTATGAGATGCGAGATATGATGCAAATTAATATATGTATAGTTACCTCTTGTATGAAGAAATTGCAATCAAAGGAATTGCAAAGTACAACACATGATCTAGTATTGTATGTATATCTATTCTCTTGAAAAACTTAGTTTTTAGTTTCATGTTAGGGCAATGGGCTCTTCTTGTACACATTTATAGATGATCTACCAACTCTTAATAGGGTTGAAGCAACTCCTAATAGGGTTAAGGCTTCTAAGAAGGCCTAGTCTCCTAAAAAGAACCCAAGAAATTATATCTTCTTCATAGATTCCTAACAGGGTCAATGTCCTTAACCAAATCCTTTATATAGTGAATCATCTTGTGGGTTTCATCCCTACTAGGGTTTTGCCTTGGCTAGGGTTTCCCTAGTTAACAAAATATGGTGTTATGAGCTCTCTATATGTATGGTTGTTTTTATTGTTAAACATCATTGGTTTATTTTCTTATGCATGTGGCAAAGTAATTAATAATATTTAGTTGTGGGTAGAAAGATTGAAAATATTGATTCAAGCCCCCTAGTATTATCTGTATACTCTAAAAGAGTCACACTCTAAACCCTTCTATCCAAAAAATTCCATGAGTTTAGAATGTTTGGATGTTGGCTTAGAGCTCCCTATCCACATAGTGTAAGAATGTATGTTTTAAGTATGAAGGCTCTCAACTGAGCCTTTGGAAATATGTTTCTTTCTAGTAAACCATGCAACGAGAGATTCTTCAAGAAAAGAGCAAGAATGCAAGTGCCTTTAATGAATTCCTTAAGGATGTAATGCAAATATGAAGACTACACTAGAATGAATATGCAAGGTGTAGCTATTCTAAGTGTGAGTGAGAACATTACCAACTAGCTAATTAAAGTATGTTATTTAAGCTATTGCAAAGAAATTATACCAACATGCAACTATGATAAGAATGCCATATGATCCTATGCTAGAATGATAAAATGAGAGAATGAAGACAAGAAAATGGAAGTTCTCCTCAAAGCTCTAAGAAACTTGTTAGAAAACATACAACATAACAATACTCAAAAGATGGATCCTTTGGGAAGGAGAGAGCTCTCTCTTTTAAAGCTATATGGATAGTGGAGATCAAGATGAAGATCATGGATGATCAAAATTTGAATTTGAAAATGAGGGGGAATCCATGTGCACACACAAGTCAACCAATAGAATATGAGTTGACTTGTCACATAAGATAGAAAGTCTCAAAAGCCTTTTCTTTTAATTGAGAAAATAGAAAAAGGACTTTATGTGTGCACTTAAAGTGGGTTAGAAGAATGTGGTCTTTTATTTGATTGAAAGGGGACATGTTCTTTTAATCAAATAATGAACTTAGGATAGCATAGTCAAACTATAGGTTATAATCAAATTAATTGATTATTAGCAATTTGGTCTAAGTAAATGAATAATTAATTTAGCCAAAATGCTGAGAAGGGGACTAATAGTCTAGATGAGTATTTTAAGTGATTACATTTTCCCCTCTTTGACTAATGTGTGATCAATTTGGAAACACATTACATCAAAGAAAATAGAAGCCAAATAGGTAGTGATAGATATGGATATCTGATTTTGAAGAACAAAATGCAGAAAGAGATAGCAAATCCTAAATGTACAGCCTGATAGCAGTAGTACTGGACATTAGGAAAAAAAGATGATGTTAGAATAAAGAAGAATTCTAACACCTAGCAAAGTAGATAGATCAAGAGCAAATGAAAATATCACTCAAATGCTCCTAAGAAATAGATAAGAAATAGATAGTTGTAGCAAGCAATAATAGAGTATTTCTGCCCCCTCAGGATTGAAATTGAAATGAGGAAAAGAAGATGCAAAAATGAGCTAGATATGAATAAGTTGAGATAGAGAAATGTCCAAGATGATAGATAAGTGATTAGAACCAAAGAATAACTATAAGAAACTAATAGAATGCCCTAATTTGACCAGAGTTGACCATAAAGGATAAAGCATAAAAATTAGGTCAAATCAAGTAGAAATGTGATTTAGACATGAAAAGGTGAATGTGAGTAGATAGGAAGCATGAAAACAATGAACACATGAAGAAATGAAGATGCCCAAACAAATGATTCGAAGATTGGACCTCAGGAGGTCAACTAACTGCTCAGAAGAAGGTGAAATTTTAAAATACAATTTTGACCATCAAGATGAACTTGGATTTTGATTTTGATCTTGAAAATGGATCCAGGCCATCAAAATTAGCCAGGGGTGTAGTTTTTGCACAATTTTAAGAGGTTTAAAAATTAGGTCAAAATAGGGTTAGAAGCTATAAAAGGGGCCCAAGTGTCATTTTCAAATTCATTTTGTCTTTTGTGATTTGGTGAGAGATTTTGAGTGGTCTAGAGATCATCATGGCATTGGCAAAGATTCCTCTTCACCGATGCCATTTCGAGCGCAGCCAGTTGCATAACTGGCCAAAGCAGTACAGGGTGCCGATAAGTGAACTCTTTTTGTCATGTTTTTGAGCTTTTTATATACTTTTTCACATGTACAAAGGGTTTTTGCACAAAATATCATGCGATACTTAAAAAGTATTACATGGCTACTTTGGAAAATATTGTGCAATAGAATTTTTTTGAAATAGTATCGCACTCATGTCATGTAAACTGTCACTTGGGATATACCCATATGTCACTCAAACTGGTGTAAGATGTCACACAATATAATTGTATCACATCCCCTTAGAAAAAGTGTCATGTGACAAACTTCCAGCAAATTGTATCGCTTGCAATTTAAAAAAGTACCACACAGTTTTGTTTTGGCATGTTTATGTGATTTTTTTGCATTATGATCATGTTTTTGATATGTTACGAATGTTTGCATGTGTTGTATTGACAAGAGATATTTTTGGCATTACATATTAGAGCCCCCAAAGTGGTGGGGCTATGTTTTGTAGGTCTTTTGAGCTATGATGAGTAGGCTGCAATATCTACTATGGGTTTGTGATGGGTCATACTTATGCCCCATATATGGGCAAACCATGGATTGCTGATTGCGCTAGTTGAGTGGTGGCACAGTGAGCATAAAATTTTTCATTTACTGATAGGAGAGGCCTTGATTACCTTAGAGGATGTGTATCACATTCTTTGAGTGCCATGCCATGGCGAGCCAATAAGTTGTTTGATTAATAGTTCTTGGTCATGTGTTAGCAATTTCAATGTTTTGATGTTGAGTATACTGATGCCAAGTTGTGGAGATGTCATAGGTGTATTATGATAAGACCCTCATAGAGGGACGAGCACATATGTAGTAGTTGTTTCAAGATGTGACCATTCTAGATCATCATTTAGGTTGGAAGAGATTTATTGCTGAGTATGAAGATGATTTCCCTTTTCCGAGCTTGTTATGTTGATTGGTAGCCCAGGCCCGATGATAGATCAAGGCCAGAAGGGCTTCCCACTAGGATGGGGTTGATTGGTGTTTGATCTAGTGTCATAGCCATGTAGGATGGCATGGGGGCCAGCTATACTAGCAGAGATGTATCATGAGCTTCACGAGATAGTGTACCATGGAGGTGGCTCATGGGCATGTAGTGCAATGCTGGTGTAGATCTAGGCATGGGAGCATATTGCTATGATTCGACCATGGGTGTAGCCATGAGAGCAGAGCTAGCCCTACATTTTTGGGTATATATGTTTTTATCCCACAAAGACATAGTGGGGATGTGACCTACTATTGGTGTGTGTTTGATGAGTTGATAATGTTCACTTGGTGGCTATACTGAGAGTGCCATAGATGGTTTGATTCATGGGAGTTGGATTATATGAGGTATAGCAGGCCATTGGTGGGTCAGAGCATAGATACAGTAGAGTAGTTCATGATTAGCCAAGTATGGTGGTAGTTTATAGAGTGATAGGGGATATTAGTGGAGACTACCACCTATGTTTAGATGTGCTCAAATGAGGCACTAGGATGGTTACTGATGCTAGACTATTAGATGATAGTACAAGATACAACAACTTTGGTAGCAGCTCCCTAGGATTATCACCCAAATGTGGTAGATGTAGGGTTAGATCTTAAATATTTATATGAGATGTAGAGATACCCATTACTATAATTTATGAAGCCTGATGCACTACATGTAGGAGGGGGACACAGAGGTAGTGGAGGCAAAGCTTGAGGCAGGGGTGTGAGACAGATGGAGGTGGGGGAGGGATCTTGATTAAGGTGAAGGAGGACATGGGCATAGGCTATGAGGGAGATGGAGGAGGAGGAGGAGGAGGAGGAGGAGGAGGAGGAGGAAGAGGAGGAGGAGGTGCCATTGAGGTGACAACAAGCTAGGAGAGCAGAGCCAGAGCTAGAGTAGCTAGTGACAGAGTAGCCAGTGAGGGGGGGTGATGATGAGTGGGATGCTAGGATTTGTGCATTAGAGGTAGAGTTGCAAGTGGTATGGGTTACTATTGCACTACATGATCAACAACTCATGGATGAGAGAGTGCAATTGGATGAGCTCTAGAGAGAGTGGGATGCAATGAGGTGAAAGGTAGCACATCATGGTGCACAAGCCGCATATTATAATGCCACCTACAAGGGTGTGGTACCACTAGGGCAAGGACTTCTTGACTACTTTGAGTAGGACAGTAGATCAGAGGGTGCAGTAAAACCACTAGATAGGAGATAGGCTCCACCACCAAGGCCACCACCTCTATCTATTGCAGAGGGTGGTAGTTAGTCATAGGCTGATCATGATAGTTTTTGATGGTTTTGGGTGTACATCATGTAATTTTGAGATGGATATCTAGGTTTTGGATCTCATTCTTTTGTATATGTGTTGTGACATAATGATATATATATGAGATACTAGATTCGATTGGCAATCTTGTGTGCTTGTCTCAAATGGATATTTTAGCATTGTAGTTTTCACATGGTGTTTTAGTTTCTACTTTTAGCTCATGTATGTGTTTATGATCATGTCTTTCTCTTATGCATGATGTTTTTGGCTCTCATGTGTATGATATAGACTTTTATGTTTATGAAAATATGCGACACTTGGATAAATCAAATGTGATGTTTAGATTAACTCCTTGTGATGACAGGATAGGAAGATTGTGATGAAAATGAAAGATCAAGAAGGTAAAAGACATGATAAAGAAAGAAAAGAAGGATGTGAGAGCAGTTAACCAATATGTCCACAAAAAGATGAAGAGAGAGTTCTCCTCAGATGTAGGGATGCAAGACTAAACTAAAAATGAACCTAAAATGCAAGCTAATATGCAAAGTGGTTTACCAACAAGAAACACATAACCTTTAGAATCTAATTTCATCATTGAGAATTTATTAGGAACATCATAGGATCATAAAACCATCAATAGCATAACCATGAGGATATGAATATGCTCGGTATTAGATAGGTATGTGGAAATCTAATCTAAGCATCAAAGACATAGAACTCAAGATGATTATGTGATTAGACTCCCTAAGTTTAGTAGAGCAAGATTACACCTGTATCAAGGCATACAAACTAGGATAACTTCCAAGTGTGGTCTTGCAAAAATAGTAAAGGATGATACATTTATTAGTCAAAGTGTCAAAATAGGACAACCATGAAATGCTTAAAACACTATAGACAAAATAAAGTATACCCACAAGCAGAAATAAAGAAAACATGCCCCAATGACCCTAGTCTTCTAGTCAATGACATCCTAAAAAGACTATTAGGGAGGGAACATATAGAAAAGAAATCATCATAGATAGCATAAAAAGTAGATAAAGATCAATAGAGCTCAGTCATTTAAGTGTTAAAGTGCATGTGTGTAAGTTACTTGGCCATTTCTTCAAGACTTGATTTCTAATAATGAGAAATATCATGACATCAGAGACTGTAGGTAAACTATCTAAAAAGTGTTAAGAAAAACTTGATGTCAAAGTGGGGGGTAGTGTTTAGAAACACTATTTTGAGAGTTGTTGAGGAAAACCCTATTGCACAAGGAAACCTTAATAGGCTAAGTAGCTATGCCCCCGAGACAAGGACAAGAAACAATTCCAAGCTAGGAAATGGGTTAGCAAAATGAGTGAATGAGACTGATAGACATAGTTGTAAGGGTTGCAAGTAGTGCTTGTTTCTAGGTTTACACCACTTTTTTTTTTTTTTGGTGATACATCAAACTACCTATTGCTAGGTTTTCACTAAGATGATCATTTTTACGGGACATTTTTGGATTTTTAGGATTTTTTTCAGGATCATAGATATGTACAAGATAGCTAAGAAGTGAGCCTCTAAGCATAGCATTTCTTCAAATGTAGGAAATTGATAGGCTCTGCAAGTTCTTACCCTCAGGAGTAGATAGTTGATAAGCACCCGACCCAAATACCATCATGATAATGTATGGGCCCAACCAGTTAGGTTAAAATTTTCCTTCTGCTCTCGATGCTATTGATTTTTGGGATTCTCTCTAAGCACAAGTTCACCAACCTAAAACTCACGTAGGTGAAATTTCTTATTATATAGAGTAGAAATTCACTTCTAATAAGCCCTCATGTGATCAAGAGTAGCCTTACGATGTTCATCAAGAGTCTCTAATCCTTGTACTTGCATAGCTCTATGGTCCTCATTGATTATTAACCCATGTAAGGAGACACGTAAGGAAGGTATCTCAACTTCTAACAGGAGCAAAACCTCAGATCCATAGACTAGGGAAAAGAGTGTAGCCCCTATAGGAGTATTAATAGTAGTTCTATAGGCCCAAAGTGCTAGATTTATCTGTAGGTGCCAATCTTTCCCAGACTTGTGGACTATGCGGTGTAGGATTTTCAGCAGTGTTTTGTTAGAGGCCTTAGCTTGGCCATTCCCTTGGGGATAGTAGCTAGAGGACCAATGTTGTTTGATTCAATTTTTTTTGGATAACTGTCTAAGGTCCTTATTATTGAACTATCCTCCATTGTTAGTAACAATAGAGGATGGGATACCATATCAACAAATGATGTGATTTAGTATAAATAGGGCAGAAAATAGTGTTACAACTTCAACCCATTTGGTGAAATAATCCATTATTGTAATGATGAATTTGTGACCAATAGATGAATTTGGATGAATTTTACCTACCAAGTCAAAGGACCATTGTTGAAATGGCCAATATCTCATAGAAGGGATCAACTCATGTCCAAGAGCATGAATTAAGTTGCCATGAAATTAACATTTCTAAGAAGCTTGGCATACAAAATGACATTAGCTTCCATGGTAGGCTAGTAATAACCCATCCTAAGTAGTTTTTGAGCAAGCACAAGGCAATTAGAATTTGCCCCACAAATGCCATTGTGGACTTTGGCAAGTGCCTTTTTAGACTTTTCTAGCTCTAAACACATAAGAAATGTTCTATCTAGACCATTCTTATACAAGTCACCAAAGACCAAAGTGTAATGTGAAGCATTATAGAGGAGTTGGCATTTTTGGTTGTGCATGAGGGTTTTAGGGATAACTTGATCATGTAGGTAAGAGAAGATATCCATGTAGCAGGAGGAATCATGACCTACACCAGTGCAAATCACTTTTTTATCTAAGGAATCATAAGCAGGATGATGTAGTTCTTCCACTGAGAACTCAAATCTCAATTCATGTTCATGTAGTTGGAGGATAGATGCTAGGGTGGCAATAGCATCAACAACCTTTTTTTCTACTCAAGGAATCTACTGGAATGTCACAAAGGTGAAATAGTTCCATAGAGCATCTATCAAGTTCTTGTAAGGGATCAACTTGTTATTGTTTGATATTCATTGTTTACTTGGTTTACAACAAGTTGAGAATTTCCATAGATGTGTAACTCAGCTATCTACCATTCAAGAGCCATTCTGATCCCATTTGTGAGTGCCTCATATTCTATAATGTTATTTGTACAAGGGAATAGGAGTTTATAGGATTTGGGGATCGTATAACCATGAAGGGAAACAAAAAAGATACTTGCTCTAGCTCCATTCTATGTATGAGATCTATCAAGAAACATTTTCTAAGTTGTCTTAGTGATGTACATGATTGAGGCATCTAGAAACTCAATTTGCATGGGTGTTGTATCCTCTAGTGGAAAATCAGCTAGTTGGTTAGCTATGGCCTACCCCTTGATGGCCTTACGTTCGATATACTAAATGTCAAATTCAAAAAGAATCATCATCCAATTAGCGAGATGACCTATAAGCACAAATTTGTTTAATAAATATTTCAAGGGATCAATTTTAGCAATCAAGTGAATTGTATGTGCCAATATGTAATGTCAGAGTTTTTGAGAAGCAAAGACTACAACAAGACATGCTTTATCTATACTTTTCTAGTTCATTTCATAAGCAACCAAAGTTTGATTGATATAATATATAGCCTATTCTTTTCTAGTCTCATCACTTTGGGCTAACAGTGCTCCTAGAGAAGAGGTTATAGCTGAGATATACAAGATTAGAGGTTTTCCTGGAATAGGTGGCATCAAAATTGGAGGTTTAGCTAGGTACCCTTTGATTTGATTAAGACTTTGTTGACAATCATCATTCTAAATATGAGTAGAACTCTTATGCAAATTCTTATTGAAAGCTTGAGCTTTATCATCCAATTGAGAAAAGAACCTTCGTATGGATTGTAGATGTCCTTGTAGACTCTTGAGTTGGCTAATATTCCTAGGAGAAGGCATTTCCATGATAGCTTTGCATTTTTCAAGATCAACCTTGATACCCTTGGATGATATGATGTATCCTAGCAATTTCCTAGAAGTGACACCAAAGGCACACTTTATTGGATTGATCCTAAGTTGAAATTGTTCCATACGGTCCAATATTAGACTAAGGTCTTCAAGATGTGTGTCACATTTTCTAGATTTAGCCAATGTGTCATCAACATAGTCGTCCATGTTCTTATGCATCATATCATGGAAGATGGTGGTCATTGCTCTTTGATAGGTAGCACCAGCATTTTTGAGTCCAAAGGGCATGACATTCTAGCAAAAGGTACCCCAGGCACATGTGAAAGTTGTCTTCTCCTAATCAACTAGAGCTATCTTAATTTGATTATACCTAGAACACCCATCCACGAGGGAATACATTTCATAGCTCGCACTCATGTCCACTATAATATCAATGTTTGTTAGTCAAAAATCATCCTTGGGGCATGCTTTGTTTAGGTCTCTAAAATTGGTACACACTCAAATAGACTTATTAATGTAACACCCCAACCTTGCTTCCAAACCCCAAGCTCTCTCTCAGGGCTACCTTAGGTCATTCACTAGACCCACTAGGGCTTCTTCACACCCTATAATTACTAGGACCTTGCTCAAGAGATCCTAATCCTTCAGTTGGGGGTACACCAACAAAGTAACATCAAATTTCTTACTAGCTGGCTCCAGTCCGCTATTAACCCTCAAGTCCATCTATAGCTCCAAGGGTACCAGTTCTTCATCTAGTTTTTTTTTTAGACTCCTTCTAACATCCATGACCCTAAACATTTCTGATTTCATAGGCGCATTCAATCTACTAGGGAAGATACACCAAATTGCTCCAAAAAGGCTACTAGGAATTAGCCCTCCTAAATAGCTGGAAACAAGATTTCTTGAAAAACTTCTTAACAACCCTACAAAAAAATTATATTTTTGGATACCCTTTTTAGAGTACTTCAAGATTCTGTAATTTTCTAGCCTCCAAACTTTTCGTACAATGAAAGTACAGTTTTAGGCCAAAAATGAGGATTTCAAGTGCTTTATCGCTGTTGTGATGGAAAACCACCTTAGACACCTTTCCAAGACCTCTCCTTTGGACTGGAGCAAGGTTAGACCTTCTCATTACTCGCTGTGCAGCCAGATTAAGGTATTTGTACACTCAATCCTCTCCAGAACTCATTTTCCAACTGTGATTCCTAGCCAAGTTGCATTTGGCTTGCCTAGGGCATCACCTTAAAAATGCTTGCTGATGCTTTCAAGGGCCCTCCTTCTTGATACATAATGTACATGGATCCTAGTTCCAAATCCCAAAATACCAGAGGTTTCCAATGGTGGGAAGTGGCCCTAAGATCCCATTTTCTAAGTGCAGCCCTGTTCAGATCAACAACTTGCCAAGAACAAAAAGATTTTTCTACACTAATGCAAATGAATTAAAATGATCAAACCAAAACTACAAAAAGATTAAAAAAAATATTTCAGAACTTTTCCAACACAAAAATCAGGCCATTCAATCATCCTCTATTAAAAATGCCTTCAAATGCATAAAACCGGCAACAAAATACTTGCTCAATTCGTACAAAAATGCAAAACCAACTTGTCCAACCCCCTAAAAATGGTTGTCCTCACATTTTTAAAGGCTCCTCCATCAGTTCCATAACTTTTCTAAACAGTTAGGACGTTCTAAACATACAAATGCCAAAAAGTTGCTTTTTGCAAGAAAATGTTGTCATGTTCAGCAACTTTTGTTCTACATGGAGTTAGACCTCCAAATTTGGCACAAAAACAAAGTAGACATATAATATGCATAAAATGACTTCAAATAAACAATTCAAAGCCATTGGAACCTTTATAGACCATTTTAGCCTTTTTCAGACCTAAGTCACCTAGTTGACAATAGTCGGCAACTTCTAGCAACTTGGTCACTTTGGGTCTTGCCAAGTCTCCTAAACACACCTAAGGACAACATAGGACCTATTATTAGAATAGTGATGTGGCTAGCATCACTACAAGCCAAAAATAAAGAAATACCTAGGTTTCACACTTAGTCTACCTAGGTGCTCCTGCACCACTTATCATGTTTAGATATATGTACAATATTGGAAATCCATTCAGCATAATCAATAGCTCTGATAAACTTTGCACTCAAGAGTTTTTCTAGCTCTACCTTGACCAATAGAGTGACATGTGGATGCATCTTTCTTAGTTTTTGTTTAACAAGTTTGATATCAGGCAAGATAGACAAATGATGCATGATAAGATCTGTGTCAAGCCCTGACAGATCTGAGTATGTCCATGTGAAATTATTCTTCTTGTCTTGAAAGAATTTTGTAAAATGTTCTTTCTCCTATGTTGGCAATGATTGAGCCACATGTATAATCTTACAAGATTCCTCTGTCCCCAAGTGGATAGGCTGTGTAGGTTCAATTAGAATTGAAGAAATATCTTGGAAATAGCTTGGCAGACTACCAAGTACCTCATCCACAAGTGCCTCAAGGATGTTTTCACTATTAGATACACCTTTTTTTCACTATTTTTAGGTTTATACATCACCGCAATGTGGTTTTTTCCATCTAAACATTTCTTTTTCCTTTTAATTTTATGACTAAGGCACCTGATATCTAATTTTGTCATGTTAACTGCAGGTTCGTTGGTGGAAGAACTGATGGGTTCAATTTTATTTAGGTAGCAAGTGATCTCATAGTCATTTTGAAAAGACTGTAATTTAGGTCTTTGATTTTGAAGTGACCAATCTATGAGATCAAGATGAATTAATAAGAGTGAGGTGGAAGCTTCAAGATTGTTAACATGAAAAGAGTCATCTTTGGTGACATGTGAAGTGGAGTCTATAGTGAATGTCGCAAAGGAGTCTAGAGTAGGAATAGACCTAGAGGGACTAGCATGATCCATTAAAGAATACTGTGGACCAAAATCATCTAACCCTACCCTAGAATCATTGACCACATTTGGTTTGGTTGCATAAGCATGGATAACATCCACTCCTAGTTCACAAGATGCATCTGACAGGCTTTCCCATTCATACTCATGAGAATCTGTACTCTAATCTCTAGCAATTAGATGAGCAATATTTTGTCTAATTTGGCCTCTATTCATGTCTTCATGATCAGATTCATCTTGTTCTAGTTGTTGAGACATGGAAGCTTTAGCATCATTAGTAGCATTTGGAATGTCTTCTCCCCAAAGGAGAGAAGTTGTAGGTAAAAAATCTTTCTCTTGTGAAGTAGTAGTGACAAAGGGAGGGTCATCATCTTCTAATTCACTAGACATAGGTTCTCTTTGATCAAATGTTGATATATCATTTTCTAGCCCAAAACCTAGGCCAGTAGTATCTTGAGCATCACAACCTTGAGTATGAGTTATAGGTTTAACTAGAGATTTTTTGCTACCAGTTAGAGACCCATGACCTTGATAGCCCATGTCTGTCAAAAATTTATAGCCTTTTCCATAATGTTTAGGAGAGATGGGAGTAGTAACTGTGACTTCCTCCTCATCTTCCTCTCCTCTATAGATCTAATCTTTAATAGCATGTTCTTCTTTCTTTGGTTCTAGGGGAACTGAGGATTGTATGAAAGTATCAAAAAGAGTTGTTAGTTTGATTTTTCACAATGCAAAAATTTTGTAAAATTTTTAGTGAAAAATCATTTGAGTCTTTGTGTCTTGCAAAATTAGGGTTTTGTTCCTTATATTTTTCAAACCCTTAGATTGCTCTAGTTCATAGCTTGGTCTCTGTGTCTTTGAAATTCTATTAAATTCTCAAGGTTTGTCTTCAGAGAATTTCTCAGAAACCCTAGTGCCATGTCTTGTTTTACCTTAGTTTTGAAAAACCCTCAAAATACTTTTTAGAAAATGATTTTGTAGATAAATCATTCTACCCTAAGGTCGAGCTTATGCGAGCATGGTTTTATTAAAAGCTCATTTAAAAATTCATTGACCATATTCTTTTTGACTTGATTATTTTATTCAGAAAAGCCCAATGTGATACAAATTTTGTGTAACTATTGATCTCATTCAGATCAATAGGTCTCACATTCTTGCAATGTTGAGATGCAAGGTTTTTAAACAATGCAGGCATGTACTTTGGTGACACATAGCAAGGTGGGGCTAAGAATTATCAGTATGTGTTGCAGTGTGCCAAGCTATAAAAAAATTGCTGATGTGTACTGATAGTTATGCAAATAAAGTGTTTCATTTGCCAGATCAACTGATGTTTTGTTTGCCCATAGATCCTTCAAAGATCGAGGGTTGGCACACACTTGCATTAAGAAACTACTCAGGAAATAAGGACTGTGGGTATGTGCCTTTGCATTGTGTGTCACAGTGGGGCCAAGGAATAAGGGAAAATGATGAGCCATGCCATGCTGTATGACACATATGCCCAGGTGGAAATTCGTATGATGTGGGTGCAGAGTTTTAACAATTAATGCAATAGATAGATTTGTTAGAACACGAGGGTAAAGAAATTATTATTTTATTTGGTTAGAATGCATGTGTGACCATAGCTGACAAAGTTTTACCTGTCATCAATCTTGGGCATATTGACAAAGGGTGCATGCCCACATTAGGAAAGTGCTTGTTGGATAAGGAAAGCGTGGATGTGCTAGCTTGACGTGTGGAAAAGATAATATCAGGCACCACTTTCTCAGATTTTAATTGGGGACCTACTTGCATGGAAAATTTTCAGGTGAGCTAGAATACAAAGGAAGCGCCTCATTGGTCCATCTAGCTAACTAAGTATATAGTCATCGAAGATTTTGATTGCCTTAGATTTAAATAAGATCTAGGGTTAGTGCTTACCCATAATATGGACTTGCTCAACATTTAAATAATGTGAGCAAATTGGCACAGTGGGACTAAGACTTAAAAGGAATGCTGAGTCATGCCATGCTGGAAAGGTTAGATGAAGTAAAGTGAACTCATTGGTGGTAGGTGACAAGTATACCAAGTTGGAAGCAATCATTTCACAGATGTTGAAACTCTAAATGCCATAGTCAAATCTATCAGAGCACGTTGATTAAAAGATGATATTCTATTGGTCAAGCTAGCTGAGTGGGCTGTCAAATAATTTTTTTTAGACTCGTCGTCAATCTAAGTAAGATTGACAGAGAGTGCTTGCCTACAATAAGAAGATGCAAGGTTTTTAAATAATGTGGGCATGTGCCCTTTTGACATGTTTTTGGGTGCTCTAAAACTATTAAAGCTTTTTTTATTTTCAAATAAAGCTATCCGATCATCATAGGATCAATGAGTGAAATTCAAAGTTGAAGCACAAACATGAAAATAATGGCTATAGGAGTTAATATGATTCAGAGTTCCTTCATGAAACCTTAATGCATAGGTATAACATGGGAATTCACCATTATTGAGTCACAAAATTGTAGATTCTCTCAGTGTGAAAGGATTTCCAGAGCTAGGGTACAAAATTTCATAGCGGTTTCAACAAATTTGTAGAGAAATTTGCAAAAGAAGAAGGGAAAAATCTTGGTGGGTAAGTAATCTATAACTTGCACAAATTAAGAACTTGGTGTTTGGAAGGTTTTAAAATTTTAAAAGATGCCTCCATGAAAGGAATTTTTTGGGCAAACTGATTGTTTAAAAAGGGCTGTGCATGACGATTTCCTAGAATAATTTCCCTTATGAATAAATGAAATAACTAAAGGTAGGGAGCTCATTCCTAAACACCCTAGGGTAGCCATAGTAGAGGGTTTTTATGACAAGGCTAACTAGGTAAGAGATTCCCAGGTTTCCATGGGGGGTTTGGAGTTGTTTAAGAAATGGTTTTCAGAGTGAAAACTGGACACTCCTATGAGCAATGTATGGGAGTTTGACATTGGTAAATTAACAATCCCCATAGTTTTCTTTGATAGTGATTTGTTCATGGATTTGGCCAAGAAATATGATCCAATTATGGGGTAGGTAAAGAACCATGCCGGGGTAAATCCTTTTAGGGTTTTCCCTAAATTAATTAGAGAGGTTTTCAATCTTAACCCTAACCATGCTGTGCATGAAATTATTGATATGGATGATTTTCAAGCAAGGTATGATGCACAAAGGGTTTACGTAAGAACAAGGCCACTGCAAGAGCATGCTGCTAAAATTGGTACTTTGCTTGTGATTACAACCAACACCCCTAAACCATTACTAAGAAGGAATTTTAACCTTAGGGCTCAGGCATTGTATTTTTCTCTTTGCAAGATTTTTGGAATGGATGAAGCCGAGCAAATCCCATACTTAATTGTCCTCATAATGGCTCAAACTCTTCAATTTGGGATGAGCACTATTTTAGATTTTTCTACTTTCCTTGCAAAGGAGATTCACAATGGTTTGGTGGACATAGCATGGGGAAAAGTGGACAAACCATTTTTTTGGTATTCATTGCTTATGCATGTATCCTTGTACAAGGGATTCACCTTTTTCTCCAAGGGTATGGAGTTGGAAACAACTAGGGATGTGGACAGGAATCCAGTGTAGCTATGGAGTGTAGATATGACCTTAGAATCTATAGATGCTAGTTATGTGAGATTTGATAGATACTTTGCATCAAAGCTTAGGTTACTCTTGAGAGGAGACAACCCTAGGATTCCACAAGTACTACTAGAATTGGTCATACCCAAGGACCATGCAAAAGGACTACTAGTTACTCATAATTGGGGGGATATAATCCCTTAAAATGTTTCAACAATGGTAAGAGTGCATGTATTCTTGGGAAAGTCTCATTTGTTACCATTTCATGTGCCTTTGAAAATAGGGATAGTAGAATTGTTATGGCAGATAGGCACTATTGATGAAAGAGATCTGCCAAAGAAGGGTACATTCTTTCCAATTGTTACTGTAGTGCATGATTTTTTTTTGTGAGTAAAGGATGGAAGCACCTCAATCTATTCCTAGATAGATACAATATGGCAAAGTCCCATGCTAGATTTATTGACCCTGAAGGATTTTATGATCTCTTAAGGGAGAGAACAAAAGCTAATTGCATGGAGTAATAGCTTTATTTTCCTGAGGATGTCATTAGGAATGTTTTTTCTTTACCAGAGAAGAAATTGAGAAAAGAAAAATGGATAGTATTTAGTAAGACTTTAGAATTTATTAATGCTTTTGACTCCAATTATGCTCCATTAAAAGATAAAAAGTATTGGGGAGCCAGGATGCAAGCATTAATGAATATTTTTATTGTGATAATACAAACTATGAATGAAAAGAAGGCTACATATGTTGGGACATAGCTAGACAGGGCCGTAGAGGTGCAAAGGAGAATAAACAATAAAAACATAGTAGCTCTCGACCAGTATACTTTGTAGAGAAGGGTAGGTTATGCGATGGTTCAAAGTGTGCAACAAGCACCCCTTCATCAGAGGCCAAGACCAAAAAGTCCATCAACAACTAGTGCTCCAAAAAGGAAAAAATTGGAGTAGGGGTCTTCTTATTATCAAGTAGAACAATACTCCCCAAGCCAGTCCCCAATCCAGATCGATGATGAAGCATCTTTAAGGGAAAAACTTAGACAAATTGGTGGAGAAGGGGATGTAATTGTTACTTCTAAAAACTTGGAGATTTGAGAGACACAAGAACCTCCTACACGTTTCTTGGACTTGACCATTACTGATTACCAAGGTAAGGAAATAGATCCTATAGTTGGTCAAGCCTCCGAGAGGTTTATTAATGATGAAAATTTCTTGAAGTCTAGAGGATTTGCACAATGTTTGTGGAGGTTAAACATAGGAAATTTTGAAAAGACATGTGAAAAGCTAAAGGTAGAACAACTTGATAAATCAGATTTTTCTATTAAGGAAGAGGTAAAGTCTAAAATTTTGAATGATTTTTCTCAATTTACACCTGAAGCTGGAAGGTAGATAATTAGATAGTTAGGAGTCCTTATTTTTCTAGAATGGGATTGTTGTCACTTAGGTTTTTACCCTTGTCCAAGGCCTATGCGCGAGGACAACCTAGTGAAACATGGAAACAACCTCCAAGCTGTGGGACTTAAACTGCGAGGTTGAGTCTCTGGAGAAGGCTGGCTTCCTCTTACTATCAGGGTGCACCTAACTACTCTTGGAGGAAAAGGGGAAGAAGGGGATGTAGAAAACAACTCTACCCTACCTAAACTACAGAGGTGATGCACCAAAATAGAGTATTCAGACCCATTTCTGCCCATATATGCACTACAAAACCAGAATAACATTCAAAGACATACACACTTAGACTTATGTCAATCAATAACCACATATAGATCAGAGAACCAACTGAATAACACAAGGAAAAGAGTTTCACTTATGAATTATCCAGTAGGCCAAGAATAGATATAGTATGCTAGTCATAGATCTCAACAGTACACCAATGAGAGGCAAGATGAACGCACATGCACATCGATGGCTGAAGGAGATGATACAGAATGTTATACAATTCAGAGACACAGGGAATTTTACACTACAAACTTGTGAGTAGTAGTAGGGAATAACAGAGAAGGGTCCCCCCTTGAAAAGATCACAAAATTGCCTTTATAGTTTAGGCATAACTGAGGAAAATGATTCTGCATTAACTACTCAACTACTACCATTGAACCCCAAAAATATCTGATCAAAGATCACACTCGAGCATGGTTCTGAAGTACAAAATTAGATATTCGACTAAAGGAATGCCTCGAGTAGACAGAAGCGGCACCAATGAATGATCATGACATAGTAGATGGATCGACTGAGACGGTGGAGTATTTCCCTATGCCTTGTATTCATTTTTGGTAGGTCAAAATTGATCGCGAAGATCAAATCACAAGATAACATTGATCATCTTTGCTTCCTGGTTCATGAATCAACAGGGTTGAAGCAAGTCAAACAGGCTATATGAACCAATTGGGTCATGCGGGCCAATCACCTTTCTTCGTTCTGCCACCTGGGGAAGTCTTTCATGGTTGACCTTTCGTCATCAAACTAACCGTACCACCCTTGCAGATATTAATATTAACTGTGATGATTACATTAACTGCTAGCCACCGACCGTCCTTCCTGATTAGGCCAGTGAGACACATGTCATTAGGACATGATGTTGCTAACATTATCTTTCGAGCAGTTCCTCATAGTGAGATGGCGACCACTGTAAATCCTTCTCAATCTGATGATCAGAACTGCCTCATACTACTCTGTGTTGTCCTTACCCTAGGCCCATCATATCTAGTGCCACCTTAGCAACTACACCCTGGCGAGACCTAGCCCCACTGACACGTGGTGAAAGGGTGCCATGTTGCTATGGTAAAGATCACACATCTTCACCATGGAAACATGGCGACAGCCGTTGATCTTCTCTAATCTAACAGTCAAGAAGACCCACTTTCCTGTGACCTTCCTCCCTCATAATTTGCTAAGCTCGCGGTACATGTGGCACTTCCTTGTTGGTCCGTCGGTCATTTAATCCCTATTGTGCTAGCGGCATGAAATACAGTCCCACTAGGACACGTGGCACCCAAGCGCTACATCGTCGATGTTATCTCTCGAGTGGTTTTTGATGGCAAGATAGCACCAGCCATAGATCTTTGTAGATTTGACGATCGTGAAGACTCATCTCTTGACTGTGCTAGTTGAACTGAAGATCTAGTGCACGTGGCTCCCTCTGATTTGCCGCCGTGACACTGAAATCTACCAACTGGGAATATGAAGTACCTGACATGACCTAACCACTTGCCTGAAACCTTGCCACTTATCTTCTCTGGCTCGCCAAACCTTGCCACCAAACACACTGACTCACCGTCATTGGCACACCTTTTCGACGGGCGCTATGTCACCATGGGAATTTCCCAGCCAACGCGTGATAGCAACATAGCGCCTATGGCATCGCAGAACATTTTCGACCCATCCTCCGTTGTAGCCTACCATTGGACCCATCAGACACGTGTTTTCCTGGTGCTATGTCATGAACGTAAACTTCGTGTGGCTTTCGATGGTGAGATAGTGCCAGCCATAGATCTGACTTAGATCTAATGGTAGAGAACTTTGGCATTAATATAATATTTCTGCGAGCATTTGAATATGGGTATTTTGAAGGTGGGAAGGGCAATATGAATTACGAATTTTGGTAGGAAATTTAAGATATAACATTTCTGGCAACTCACGGGGGGCATGAGCCTATTCGATGCATGACCAGTGCCTGTAAACAATCCATTGGGCTATGGAGTCAAAAATGGGTTTGAAAGGTACAAATCTGAGAATTGCAAAACCCTAACCCTTCTGCAAGGAAATCAAAACATTAAAAACCCTAGATCTGCCTCTGTAAGTGAAACAAAAAAAAACTTCCTCTGCAACCCGAGATGCCTCAAAATCCACTACCTCATAGGGAGATGGCTGTGCCCGTGCACTTCATGAAAAGCGGGAAACAATAGAAAGAACTAAACTACTAATGTACATGGATTCACAATCTTCATCAGAAGCAAGCTTTAAGATAAATCCCATTGACTGGGATGGGCAGAACTTCACCATTGGGTATGCTCAGTTGGAATGCATTAGCCTGTTTGCGACTGGCAATCAGATAGGGGACACTCCATAGTGGGTCAAACTTAGAATGTCTTCCTGGTTTTGCTCTATCTGAGTCCCACTTGAGGACTAAATCTCCTTCTCTGAAGGTTCTGGCCCTTGCCTTCTTATCAAAACTCCTTTTCATCTACTGCTGATGCATCTCCAGGGCTTGCATGGCCTTGTCTCTTTTCTTCCAGTTCAATCAGCTCTGCCATTCTTACTAACATGGCATTATCTTCAATCAATTCCAGCTGATGAGCTAACTCCAATGAAGGGAATTCCAGTGAAATTGGGAGTCTAGCCTCCCTACCATATACCATCACAAAAGGTGAATTCCCAATAGATCTCTTGGGTGTTATCCTATCAGCCCACAAATCAGTTCTTAATTTTTTATGCCAGACCCTCTGATTGTCCTCTATTATCCTCTTCATGATTCTGATCAGATTCTTGTTGGAAGATTTAGCCAAACCATTTCCCTAGGGATAATAATTTGATGATGTGCTCAGGTAGATATTGTGATTCATTTCCCATGCACAAATCTGGGTTCCAACAAAAGATTTAGCATTATCTGAGATGATAGTAGAAGGAGCACCAAATCTAGACACAATCCCATCAAGGAATTCAACAACTGATGGTTCTATGGCATCCTTCAAGGCAACTGCTTCTGTCCACCTAGTGAAATAATTAGTAGCAGCCAAAATCTATTTATGACCTGCACTAGATGGAGGATTAATAGGGCTTATAAAATCCAACCCCCACTAGGTAAAGGGCTGATCCACCTGAATAGGATGAAGGGGGAGAGCTGCAAGCCTTTGTTTGCTTGAAAAGAAAGCACATTTCTCACATTTTCTCACATACCTATAACAATCATGGAACAAAGATGGCCAATAATAACCAGCCCTCATGATCTTCATGGCAGTTGTTCTTGCAGAGAAATGGCCGCCATCAGGGCCATCATGAAGTTCTTTAATCATCGTTTCAGCCTGATCCTCTTCAATGCATCTCAATAGGGTCCCATTAAAATCCCTCTTGAATAGGATACCATCAACTACAACATAGGGAATGGACTTCAATCTATATTGTCTTCTTTTAGCTCTGTCCAATCCTTGAGGGTATCCATCCCCTGATAAGAAGCTCTTCATATTATTTATCCAGCTCTTTGGGCCGTTAACATTTCCTTCCTCCTGCTACTCTGTTAATACCATAGCAGCCTCTTCATCAGAATCCTGACTTGATAACATTTCTTTGCACAATCCTCTCCCTCTTACCAGCTTGGTAATTTGAATATCAACATCATATTCCATTACCCTAGTGATCCATCCAGCTCTCTTTTCACTGATATCCTTGCTTAACAGAAAATCTTTTACACTGGCATGGGGCACCAACAAATGGATCCTATTGTGGGATAAGAGGTGCTTGAATTTCTTCAAGGCTCTGATGACTGCAAGGGCTTGCTTCTCAACAAAGCTATACTTATCTTCATATTCTTTAAGCCCTTCACTAAAGAAAGCTATGGGCTGCTCCTCATCCTTGCCATTTTTCACCTAAAGTGTAGAGGATGAAATCTTTCTCAAAATTTGGGTTCATGAGAGTAGGGGCTGAGGCTATGGCTGTCTTGATGTCTTCAAAAATCTCCTTCCCCTCCTTGGTCCATGAGAAGACCATGCATTTCTTAAGCATTGCTGTAAGAGGTTTCACCATGGTAGCAAGATTAGGGATAAACCTTCTCACAAAGTTTATTCTACCAAATACTATGTCATCCACAAAAATTTTAGATACAATAATGTCTTTACCTTCTTCTGCTTTGATGTACATGTTGCTATTATCATCAGTTCTTTCAAATCCAATTTGCACTAGATACTTGTGAAGTCTCTCATACCATGCTCTTGGTGCTTGTTTCAAACCATAAAGTGCTTTGTGTAGTTTACACACCATATCCCTATTGTTTTTATCAACAAATCCTTCTGGTTGTTCAATGTAGACTTCTTCTTCTAGTATACCATTCAAGAAAGCAGATTTTACATCCATCTGATAGACTTAAAAATTTTTGTAGGTAGCATATGCAAGCAAGGTTCTTACTCCTTCCATCCTAGCAATAGGAGCAAATGTTTCTCCATAGTCTATTCCTTCTTCTTGAGCATAACCCTTGCATACTAGTCTAGCTTTGTTTCTGGTAATCTCACCATTCTCATCTAGCTTGTTCTTGAATACCCACTTGGTGCCAATCACATTTTTGTTAGTTGGTATGGGAACCAAACTCCAAGTTTTGTTTTTCTTTATTTGATCAATTTCTTCTTCTATAGCTTTATACCATTCATCATCTTGTAATACACCATACGCTGTCTTGAGTTCAGATGTGCTGATTAGACATGATTCATGTCTTAGTATGTTCCTTGTCATTGGTCTTGCATCTTTGTCACCAATTATTTGTTTAGCAGGGTGATGTCTTTTTACATATTTGGATAATCTTGGCTCTGTCCTTGTTTCCATGTTTGATATTTTAGATTTTGGATCACTTTGCACTTTGTTGTCTGGTTGTTCTTCATCATGTATTCCATCTTCAGAATCAGATTGTTCATTTCCTTCATTCTACAACTCAGCTTCTGAACGCAGCTCGGCATTCACTGGTTGAGACTCGGCTGAGACTGATACTTGTTGTTGAGTTTCAATTGGATTGACATCCTCCTCCTCAGCAGTCATTCCTTCATAAGAGTACACAAAGGTTCTGTATTCTTCCATTTTCTTTGGTTCTTCAGCTTGAACTTCTGTGTGCTCATCAAAATTTATATTTGTACTTTCCACAATTTTGTTAGTGTTAACATTCAAATACTTATATGCCTTACTTCTTGTGGAGTAACCAAGAAATATACCTTCATCACTTTTTGCATCAAATTTTCCATTTCTAACATCTTTAAGAATAAAACATTTACAACCAAACACTTTGAAATGTTTTACATTGGGTGAGTGACCATACCATAATTCAAAAGGTGTTGCATTTGTAACTTTCTTGATTTGTACTCAGTTTAGTGTATGAACAACTACACTTACAGCTTCTCTCTAGTATTTTAGAGCAACAGTCTTTTCCATCATTAATGTTCTGGCACAATCAATTACAGATCTATTTCTTCTTTCAAAAATTCTATTTTGTGGGGGAGTTCTAGGAGCTGACGTTTGTCTTTTGATTCCTTTGTCATTACAGAATATCTCGAATTCATTTGATGTGAATTCACCACCTCTATCTGATCTTAGACATTTCAAGCTTTTTCCTATTTCCTTTTCAACTCTAGCCACATACCATTTAAACATTTGGAAAGCATCAGATTTTTGTTTTAAGAACATGATAGTCATCATCCTAGAATAATCATCAACAAATAACATGATGTATTTATCTCCTCTATAGCTTTGTACTTCTATTGGACCACATAAGTCAGTGTGAATTAACTCAAGTATCTCCTTAGATGTATAGTTTTTGCTTTTGAAACTTGACTTTGTCATCTTTCCTAGTTGACATTGTTTGCACATAATATTATCAGGCTTCTTCAATTTTGGTAAACCTCTGACTTTCTTCATTTTACTAATGTTGACCAGATTATCAAAATTGACATGACATAATCTTCTATGCCATAACCATTCATCATCAAATTTTGCAATAAAACAAGAAACATCATCCATATCAAGGTAAAACATATTACTCTTCATTTGATCTCCTTTTCCTATTAGTTTACCATCAGTATCATAGATTTTTGTAGTTTTGTTTCCAAATTCCACTTTGCATCCTATATTGCCTAACTGTGAGACACTCAGTAAATTGTAGTTTAATCCTTCAACATAGTATGCATTGTCACATGAGATTTTTTCTGTGAGCTTGATGGAACCTTTTCCTTTGATTTGACAAGGGGCCTCATTACCAAATCTAACACTATTTCCATCATACTGAGTAAAGTTAACAAACTTACTTTTGTCTCCTGTCATGTGATGTAAGCATCCACTATCTATGATCCATCCATCTGTCATTTTTGTTTATACAAGTCATTAGTGCTGTAGCTTCTTCTTCATTGGATTGGTCCTTCATGGCTACATAAACAACTTCATCATCATTGTCATCAGAATTTTCTTCAACAATATAACACTTCTTACCTTTTTCTTTGTAATCTTTCTTGTCATCATCTCTTCTGTTCTTGTATTTGTTGCTTTCCTTGTAATCCTTTTTCTGTGGACATCTTGCAGCAATATGACCTACTTCATTGCAATTGAAACAAATGATAGGCATCTTACCTTTGAATTTTCCTTTACCTCTGTGAAATCTTCTAGCTAGTAAAGCTTCTAATTGATCCACATCTTCCTCATCTGTGCTGCTATCACTAGATACATATTTCATCTTTCTTCCCTTCTTAGATTTCACCTGTTCAGCATCTTTCAGTGATAACTTGGCCTTGAAAGAAGATTCAACATTATCAGGTCTGTAGTTGTCAAAGTTAGATAACTCAAATGCAGTGAGTCTTCCTATGATACCTTCAAAACTTAGATTGTTTCCTGGCACACATCTTAGTTCCTGTATTGCTGATGCTCTGATACCAATTGTTAGAATCTTTTAGAATAACTGAGGGGGGGGGGGGGGTGAATCAGTTATTCAAGGTCCCAAATGCCCTAATAAAACTTTTTCACCAAATGTAGTAAACTCATAAACCTTTTAACCATCCAAGCTTAAATCAATCATATTAGCAAGTTACAGTAAATCAACATGCAAAGATAAAACATGCAAGATCAACACATGACACAATGATTTACGTGGAAACCCAATTTGGGAAAAACCACCACTAACATGCTACTTGATTCTCACTCTTCTGAAGTGATGCCCTGTTAAAGGCCTGCCCTGTTAAAGGCTTACAACACACTGTTAAATGTGACCTTGTTAGAGGATTTCACCAAACTGTTAGGAATGGGCCTGGTTAAAGGACTTTAGAACATTCACTGGCAATGTCACCCTGTTAAAGGATTTATCTCATGGCTATCAAACCAACCTAAGTCCATAGGATTTAAACTAATTGTTACAATTGCTAGAAAGTAACAACAATGAACTTTTGATCTGATATAACTTACAACATACTTTGTAGATTTCAGATCACACTTTCAGTTTAGTCCTTATGCTTGGCTTTTATCTCTTTAGCATCCATATTAGGGGTCTTCTTATTGAAATAGAGTAACTATGCTCTCTTTCCTCTTTTCCACCTTCTTTAGCACTTTACACTTTCGTGCTTGACCACCCCTCTCTCATTAATTTTTTTCATTAACTAATGACTCCATATATAGAGATCTGATATGCCTTTGCCGCTCAATTCTCCCTCTTCACTTTTAGGGTTTCAATATGGATTAGTTAAAATACAATGTATCTACCCCATATCTTGTTCTCTTCTAGAAACTTCACTAGCTGTATCCTCAAAAACATTTTACATGGTGTTCTGTGCCACCAGCTCATCATTCTTATCTTCTATTTAATTTACAAACTTCTAAGTAATAACCTTGTTAGCTTAGTTCTGGTGAATCTTCGATCTTCGAAATAATGCAGCAACTCGGCATTATTTGTTTTACTAATGCTCGGCATCTCAGTGTTACTCGACATCTACACAAAACTGTGTTACTTGACACTTACAGAAAACTGTGTTACTCGGCACCTACAAAAAATTGTGTTACTCGGCACCTATAGAAAATTGTGTTACTCGGCACCTACTCTTTACTCGACACCTAAAGATCACTCAGCTTATATGATATACTCGACACCTAAAGATCACTCGGCTTATATGATATACTCGGCACCTTCTCTTAGTTGAGCTTTGTAAAAGACTTAGCTAACACCTAACCTCTTTAATATGTTTCAGTGTGCCCTTTTTTTCTGTATCTTATAGTATGTTATCAAATACACTTTTTCATCAATGGCTTAGCTGATCCTAGTACTTCATTACAACATCATAACTTCAACCTTTCTCTAGGTGTTCTAGTTACATCTTATTCATTGCCACCACCTTGTCAACCAACTAATTGATAGTATTTGGATCACTAAAGCAATTGTCATTCCTGCAAGTAGCAAGTTTGACATCAATGAAAAAACAATGATTGAGAACATTCTTTATCATTCCAACAACTCTTATTATCAATTCAATCATTTCGAATAGGCAGGCCTCACTACCACCCTAATTTGTTGCTTCTTCTCCTCCTCAAGATTCCTCGATACATCATAAGCTGCACCCACCGCTACAAGTCTATCAACATGTTTATTTTCTTTCCTAGGAATGCTTTGAATATTAAATGCATTGAAACCCTCAAGAAAATCCCAGACTCTGTGTTTGTAAGACTTGACCAAGCCATTTTTGGTGATATTTTGGCCTCTCACCTGATTGACTACCAACTCACTATCTCCATATACTTTCAAGGCTTGAATCCCTCTCTTTTGGGCAAGTAGGAGACCTTGAATCAAGGATTCATACTCGACTACATTATTGGTGCAACTGAATTGGAGCCTAAAGGAGAAGTAGTATCTTATTTGTGTAGGAGAGACCAACATAACATCAGCCCCTGATCCATTTCTATTCCTTGAGCCATCAAAGTACATACTCCATATTCCATTTATATCATCATTAGTCCCAATAAGATCAAGAACTTGAGCCTCTTTCTCTATTATGCAATATGTACTAAGGCCTGTCTCAAGAGTTTTCGACATAGGCTTAAACTGATATGCATTTTCCCACTCATCCAAGAAGAAATTAGGAATCTCTGCTATGGAAGTGACAGGCTCATTTACTATGTCATTTTCACCCATCTCTAGAATAGGGCAATTCATATTGACGAAGTTGGGGGTGTAAGATTCAGTGTGATGAAGGGCTTGAGGTTCTGCTCTAATTGAGGCATTGGCTCCATATCTGGTCTTAAATGACATATATGACCAATCAGCAGATATGAATCCACCAATCTGAGTAGTGAAGTCTCTTGAAAGACAGGTGGCAAAATAGGGCTTGACTTCAGCAACAGATATATCTTGAATCACAGTGCAACCAGGGCATGCATGTAGGGCCATCTCCACATTCCTAAGGATACCTATGGTTTTGACGGTACTACCATCTAGGTGTAACACATCCCTAACAATGGGCTCATATTTCATTCCTAAAGCATCAGCAACACACCTAGGCATTACTGAGCTACTAGCCCCTGAATCTATCATGCAATTATGGACTAATTTGCCTCCTATGATTAGAGAAACATAGAATGGGGGAGGTCTAACATTTTTACTTGTTTCCACATCTTCTGTTGGTTGTACTAAACTTGTGGCACTCTCCATGATAGATGATTGATCCTTGGGTTCAATCTTTTCTAATTCTTGTTTCATCATCCTCTTTTGCATTGGTATGGTAGCAACAACATCCCACATAGAGATATTCACATTGGTCTTCTTCATTTGCTCTACCACACTGAAAGGTGCATTAGGAAATTTGGTAGAAACTTTGGGAGCTGCACTTATAAGAGGTTGAGATGGGGCAACATAAGGATCACCTGCATCTTTCTTTCTTGGATCTTGCTTTTGCTATTGTGAAGTACTAATTTGTTCATTTTTTGCTTGTATATGAGGTGTAGCACTTGAAGTTGAGGCCTGCTTAGGAGGAGGGGCAGCATGTTCCATAGCTCTCTTCCTACTTCTTGTGTTATGAGCAACGAAAACCTGGTTTACATTACAATGCTCCCCAACCTGATGATTAATGAAAGAGCAATCATCACGTCCTTGAATATATGATGCCTCCTTGGGATGATCCTCCTTGTATGATTGCTTTGCTGCAGGTTATTTGATAGTTAGGGCCATATAAGATTCTGCCTTCTGGCACATGCAATAGGTATAAGAATAGTTGCAAGAAGGATAGAAATCTTGATCTTGGGCCAAGTTATTTTGAGGGACTATAGCTCTGTTCTGATTTGAGCTTGAAGTAGAAGCATGACTATTTTGGCTACCCTAATCAAAGGAGCTATTCCACTGATTAGGAAGCCTACCACCACTTGGAGCTTGATATTGCAGTTGGGGAGGCTTGCCACTTTGAGCTTGCTGCCTTTCTAAGGCCACCACCTTATTCCTCATTTTTTGTATCATAGAGAGACTATCCTCTAATCTCTTCCCTTGGTCCTTCAACTCCCTCCCCTTCTCTTGCAATTTTTTATCTAGGGTCTTCTCTCTTTTATCCATATTCAACACTAGACCTTGGAGCATTTCTTTGAGCTCATCTATCCCATTTGAGAATGTAGAAGCTTGAGGGACTGGAGTAAGGGTTTGTGATGTAGAAGTTGTAAGAAGAGGGGCCATTGCTGGTTGGTGATTAGGAACATTAGGAAAGAAAGGCATAGGAGGCCTTGGAGCCAATTTTCCTCCTTGTATTAGGATGTTCTCAGCTTTTATGGCTATCTCATAAGCATTAGGCAAGGTATCTCCTCCCATAGTTTGGATTGTAGTGGAAATATCACTGTTAAAAGCTCTAAGGTAATGCAAGAAGGCATTACCAGGGGTAGGTTTCACTGTAGTAGGTATTCTATCCCATGTCTTTTGGAATCTATAATTAAAATCAGTCATACACTCATGGAGGGCTCTTTTTATTGTAATCAACTGCTCTAATAGTGATAGATGGTCACTTTTATCCTCAAAATGTTTGCATAATCTTGCTCCTAGTTCATCCCAATTAGTTATAGAACCATGAGCTAAGCCTCTATACCATTGTAATGCTTTTCCTTTTAAAGATGAGGCTAGAAGTCTGACAACAACATCATCCTCTGTAATACCATGAATATTATAGACATTTTCTACTTCTTGGATATGCTCTAAAGGGGAGATGGAAGTTTCACCAGTAAAATTAGGTGTACTTTTTAGTGCAGATACTGGTATATCATGTCTTTGGGCTAACAATAGAGGATTCCCACCATTAAAGGTGGAAAAAGCATGAACTCTTGGCTGTGCCATGTAAACAAGTGTTCTATTGATGAGTGTTGATGGCAATCTAGGCTAAGTTCAGACAGTAGGAGGAGTAGAGATAGATCTTACAGGTATATTAACTGTTATTCTACCCCTAACTAGTGATAATGAAGTTCTAATCCTCCTTCTTCTAGGATTCAAAAGAGAAATCTCTTGATATTGAAATTTAACTTTGGAAGATGCCCTTGTTTCAGTTCTGGGCATGAATCACTGCAACTTTGGCCTGGAACCAAATTTGTTGATGTTCAGAGTCACCAAGTACTTTGAAGAACTAGCCTCTTGAAGGCTTGAATACTGAAGCCATCACTACCTCTTCAACATTAATCTCTAAAACTCTTCCTTCTTTGACACTAGTAGACTTTAAATCTTCAATAGGATTGTCCCACCGGGCGTGCCAAAAACTGTTGTCACTTAGGTTTGCACCCTTGTCCAAGGCCTATGCACGAGGACAACCTAGTGAAACATGGAAACAACCTCCAAGCTATGGGACTTGAACTGTGAGGTTGAGTCTCCAGAGAAGGCCAGATTCCTCTTACTATCAGGGTGCACCTAACTACTCTTGGAGGAAAAGGGGAAGAAGGGGATGCAAAAAACAACTCTACCCTACCTAAACTACAGAGGTGATGCATCAAAATATAGTATTCAAACCCATTTCTGCCCATATATGCACTACAAAACCAGAATAAAATTCAAAGACATACACACTTAGACTTATGTCAATCAATAACCACATACAGATTAGAGAACCAGCTAAATAACACAAGGAAAAGAGTTTCACTTATGAATTATCCAGTAGGCCAAGAATAGATATAGTATGCCAGTCACAGATCTCAATAGTACACCAATGAGAGGCAAGATGAATGCACATGCACATCAATGGCTGAAGGAGATGATACAGAATGTTATACAATTCAGAGACACAGGGAATTTTACACTGCAAACCTGCGAGCAGTAGCAGGGAATAACAGAGAAGGGTCCCCCCTTGAAAAGATCACAAAATTGCCTTTATAGTTTAGGCATAACTGAGGAAAATGATTTTGCATTAACTGCTCAACTACTGACATTGAACCCCAAAGATATCTGATCAAAGATCACACTCGAGCATGGTTCTAAAGTACAAAATCAAATATTCGACTGAAGGAATGCCTCGAGTAGAAAGAAGTGATGCCAATGAATGATCATGACATAGTAGATGGATCGACTAAGATGGTGGAATGTTTCCCTATGCCTTGCATTCATTTTTGGTAGGTCAGAATTGATCATGAAGATCAGATCGCAAGATAACATTGATCATCTTTGCTTCCTGGTTCATGAATCAACAGGGTTGAAGCAAGTCAAACAGGCTATATGAGCCAACTGGGTCATGCGGGCCAATCACCTTTCTTCATTCTACCACCTGGGGAAGTCTTTCATGGTTGACCTTTTGTCATCGAACTAACCATGCCACCCTTGCAGATATTAATATTAACTATGATGATTACATTAACCACCAGCCACCGATCGTCCTTCCTGATCGGGCTAGTGAGACATGTGTCATCAGGACGCGATGTTGTTAACATTATCTTTCGAGCAGTTCCTCATAGCGAGATGGTGACCACCATAAATCTGTCTCAATCTGATGATTAGAACTGCCTCGTACTGCTCTGTGCTATCCTTACCTTGGGCCCATCATATCTGGTGCCACCTTAGCGATCACACCCTGGTGAGACCTGGCCCCACTGACACGTGGTGAAAGGGTGCCATGTTGCTATGGTAAAGATCACACATCTTCAACATGGAAACATGTCGACAGTCATTGATCTTCTCTAATCTAACGGTCATGAAGACCCACTTTCTTGCAACCTTCCTCCCTCGTAATTCGCTGGGCCAATGGTACATGTGGCACTCCCCTGTTGGTCTGTCAGTTGTTTAATCCCTACTGCACTAGCAGCATGAAATACGGTCCCACCAGGACACGTGGCACTCGGGTGCTACGTCACCGATGTTATCTCTTGAGCAGTTTCTGATGGCATTATAGTTCCAGCCGTAGATCTCTGTAGATTTGACAATCATGAAGACTCGTCTCTTGACTATGCTGGCTGAACTGAAGATCTAGCGCATGAGGCTCCCTCTAATTTGCCACCGTGATACCAGACTCTTTCAACTGGGCAGATGAAGTACCTGACGTGACCCAACTGCTTGCCTGAAACCTTGCTGCTTATCTTCTCTGGCCCACCAAACCTTGCCGTTGAACATGCTATCTCACTATCGTCGGCACACCTTTTCGTTGGGCACTATGTCACCATGGGAATTTCCCAGCCAACGCATGATAGTGACATAGTGCCTACGGTGCCGCAGAACATTTTTGACCTGTCCTCTGTTGTAGCTTGCCGCTGGACCCACCGGACATGTGTTTTCCTGATGCTATGTCACAAACATAAAATTCATGTGGCTTTCGATGGTGAGATAGCGCCAGTCGTAGATCTGACTTAGATCTAACGACAGAGAACTTTGCGAGCCGTTTGAACTTTTACAAGGTTTGAACTTTGGCATTAATATAATATTTCCATGGGCATTTGAATATGGGTATTTCGAAGGTGGGAAGGGAAATACGAATTACGAATTCTGGCAGGAAATTTAAGATATAATAGGGATATAGTAAATGCTATGGTTTTTGATTTGGTAAGAAAAAAAAAGGATGTGCAATTTAAAACCGAGGAAGAGGTACTACAGGCTCATAGAGAACTCAAGTTTAGTGATGACCACCAAGCTCTTGTAATTTGGTCTATTGAGAAAAGGGATAAGACCAAGATGCAAGAAATTTCTACTGTAGAGCATACTAGTGCATTGATAGTATTCAGGGCTAGTGAGGTGGGTAGTAAACAGATAATTGGAATGGCCTTAGAAATGTTGAAATTTGGCAGTGTTGTATCAGGTCAAGAAGAAGAAATATTTTCCAAACTCAATGATAGGTTTGAAGAAATTTTGAAAGCATATGAGGAGAGGGGTATGTAGATATAGTCATTGGAAAACAAAGTATCTCAAATGGAGAAGGTACTTGGGAAGAGAAAAGTACAAGAAACTAGTAAACCAAGGATTATGTACCCTCTACGGCCACCTGTTGAGCCTTTTAAGTCCACTCCAATTATTGAAATACCAGGCACCCTAAAAAGGCCATCATTCTACACTACAGAGGAATTTGAGGAAGAAAAGAATAAATTATATGCACTGCATGTGGAACTAAATGATCAGTATGAAGAAAAATTGAGATAGGGTGTCATGTATTTGGTAGATAGAATTGAATGGAAATCATTTTTTGATTTGTTATAAAGGATTACAACCATCAGGAATGAGTTGAAGAAAAATGAGGCCACATTTAGACCCCTTATGCACAAATGGATAGAAAGAAATAAAGATATCACTATTATGTGTATATATGTCATTCAACTACCCTGTCATCAAATAGAATATATCTTTGATTTGCTAAATAAATTGCAAGGTTTTGATGACAAACAAGATTCTTTTCAAAAAAGATTAATTATTATTTTTTCTAAGTATGTTGCAGAGAAGTTTGATTTATTTCCTTGTGCTTTAAAGACCATTGATAAAGTGAAGAAAAAGGAAGATTGGAAAAGAGAATTAGATAAAATTCTTTTTGAAAGGATGAATAAAATCATTAATGAGATTGATCATTTGTTGTGGGCAAGGACAAATAAGGAGTTGGTTAAAGTGAAAATATTCTATAACTCCATTAGAAAAGAATTGGTTGATATAGAGGCAGTTGCAAATTCTTTAATAACTTTATGAAGAGAGGTTCTAAATTTTGATTGGCTGGAGGACACTGTTGGTGTTTTTAAAAAATACTAAAACTACTAAGCGACAAAAATGCTTAATATCAGAATGACAGTACATACACAATCTAAAGACTAGCCTATTCTTATTAACAATTGCATATGTAAGGTATTTGAACCCAACTTCAACAAAACCATAGATGGTTTTCTACTCTTTTGGCTCTGCAAAACTAGGGTGGGTGTACCCAGGGATGGTTCAAGACTGGAACAACTGTATGAGGATTATTCTTAGTTTCATTCTGATTCTCATTTCAAAATCCTCAAACATATACATAATTTTCACTAACTTGGTAAACACATCCCATAAAATAGATATGGCCAAGAATTCTTCTATAGATCTATAGATTTTTTTAACAACAATGGCTAACTGATGCTAAAACATTCCTTGCAGACAAGTGCTGGCCAACTTTGAAGATCTACAGGAAATAAAAGTAAAATTTGATTTGTTGATGCATTTGAATAGCCATTTATAATATATTTCTCCTTTATCTAAAATAATTTGATCAGTGCCTAATCCATTAGGGTTCAAAGTCTATAGCAAATTCTTAGATCTAATTTGTTGCCTTACAACAAATTCTATCAGCAATTCTTATCAGAACTTATCATTCAAAATCCTTTTCAATACTTAAGGAATCTTATAACATTCATCAAAGCCTTTATTTAATCCATTGAATTAACAACAATGATAAATGGATATACAACCTAACTAGATTGCATTCAATTGCACAAGCTTTTACTCATACAACATCAAGGTAGCTAAGTATTTAAAAGGAGACAAAATTCAGAAAGAACTGATATGGGGACAATTCATAATTTGTATTCATTTCCTTTGAAATGGGTATATATTTTACAATAGACTCAGAATGGCCTTTAGAAAGAAACACAAATCATTCAATATTCATGTATTCTCAGAGAATTTGACAGAAAAATACATTACAAAGTTTCTTTCAAAATTTGGACCAAAAACTAGACTAAGCACAATACTTAGAAGAAATAGAATTCAGACCATTCTGTAGCCTTGGGATCTCACTTAAATAGTGTAAGATGCAACAAGCTTAGGGCTAAAGAAAGTGACATGTGTCCTTTTACAAAAATTGGGTAAATTACCCCTTTTCAAAAGAAAACCGAACAAACAAAACAAAACAAATAAAACAGAAGGAAAATGATAGCTGGAGCATGAAATCTTCAATTTTTTCCTTTTCTCTAATTGCTCCTAGTTGGTAGTGCTTTGATTTCTATGATTTCTTCCCATAAAAATATTTCTCTTTTAGTGGGCCAATCACATTCCTTAACTATTGTTAATTCATCCACTATTTTCTGCCACCTGGCATCAGTAATCACCCTTCCTTCTATGATAAACCTATTCACTTTAGTTTCAATCTTGAAAAGGGTATCAATTAGTTCATTGAAAAGAAATTCATCAATACCATCTTGGAGAATGGACACCACTTGTGGCAAGTCTATAATGTGATCAAAAGAATTAGACCACTCATCAAAATCTTTTAACTTATCATTAGAATCGATAACAGAAGGAATCAAAGAATAGAAACCATTTGTTAGGATTTTTAATTTACTTTGAATTACTGCTAGCTTCCCTGTGAAGATTTGCAATAATTCTTTCACTTTGTCCATACCTTCCTTCATAGTAATAACTTTATCTGGGAGATCTAGCTTCTTGGCTAACAAGGGTATCAACTTGTCAAAAAATTGCATATAGGGTCCCCACTGTTGAAAAATAGGCTCAAGCCATCTAACTGCACCCATGCATACCTGTTCTGCAGATTGTAGACTGATGAATGTATTATAAGTATCCTGAGATATTCTTTTTAGAATGCTGATTCTATGATTTAATACATTCATTAGAACATTTTTCTTGGTATTATTGTCAACATGGGAAACTTCTATTTCCACACTAATCACAGGCACTGACACCGTTGTTGCCATAAGCATTTCTTCTATTTGGGCCTCTACTTCTACTACGTGCCTTCTTTCTTCCTCTTGCCTTGGTGCATGCTCTGCCTCTACTGCTATCTTGAGCTATTCTTTGAGGGATTTTATTTCTATTTCTAGAATCTTAATTTTTTCCTCCAACTCCTCTATTCTTTGTTTCTGTACATGGCTCATTTTGAGCTCTTCTTCATATGTTCTCCTGATATCAAGGCATTCATTAAACATTGCAGCTAACTTATCCTCAATTTCATCAACCTTTTCCTCATTCATAAGAGAAAAATATTTTACCAAACTGGAGATTTCCTTCCCAGTAGTGCTCTCCAATGTCCACACAATCATATTGCCTTGAGCGGTTTCTTCTATATCCATCATCTTAGGCTTCTTGGTGTCAGGGGCCACACTCCATACTACTAGGGTTTTAGTGTCCACATTAAAACCTGACCCTCTTTTAAAACCTTCACTGCTAGTGGCTTCATAACCGATGGCCTTATCTTTTCTTTCATTTGGTCGACCACAAAAGCTTTCTCAATGTCCCAATGTGGTATTAGAATCATGCCACTCCTATGTACTAATTCCCTAGCTTCTGCGGCAGTCATTGTTTCACTTTCAGGGTCATAAGCCAATAGTTTTTCAACTAACTCCTTATTTTTCTTTGGATCTTCTCCTGGCATGAGACTCAATGTGAGTTCATTTTGTTTGATTTTATAGAGAAAACTTTTAAATTCTGATGATTTAATAAAATCATCATCTTCCATGAATTTCTCAGATTGAATGAGCCTATCATCCAACCTTGATGTTACAATTTTCATGTCAGTAGAAGCTTTTCCTGCTTCAGTAGCCCTTTGTTGAAAATAATTTTGCCTAATATCAGCAAAATACTCACTACTTCCAAACATGACTTGTATAGCTCTGCTTACCACCTTTTTAGGGATGTGCATTGTCTTTTGTCTTTTATTTCCTTGTGGCACCCAGGCTAAAGATGATGGCTACTCTTCTTCCAAATCAATTTCTAGTTGTGTATCTGGTTCAGGGGATTCTCTATTTACAATGGCTTCTTCTCCCTCTGGCTCATGAGGCATTTGTAACATAATATGATCAAAATTCTCAATCATTTTCCTCAAATTATTAGGATATGGAACTTCTGTATAAAAACCCTTAAAATCAGGGTTGGTCCTCTTGAAAGCATTTTCCACTTTCCTTATTTCTTCATACATCCTCAATAACTCATCTGCCTCTCCTGTTGCTACTATGTTGGCAATTAGGTCCTCTACAGGGATAGGTCCTCTAATGGTCTTAACCTCGTTTGCAATATAACTGTTAGGATCATATATCCTATAGGGCCCAGTAGCAAATTTATATTGACCTAAATAGTCACTCAATTCCTCAAAAGCATTCTTGCCTATTTCAAAGTCTCCTACCTTAAAGGTTCTACATACAAAAGTAGGCTTATGCAGAGAGGGAGGGATCATTTCTTTATTCATCAATAAGAATTGCCAAAAGAATTCAATAATGGCCAATCTAGGGGGTAGATATTTAGGCAATAGATGAGGAGGTTGTGGGCATGCAAAAACTTTGATTAAAGTACATTCTTTAAACAAAAATATGCTTCCCCAGTTATGATCTAATTTTATTTTTTCATCTAAGAAAGAGGGCCTAAGCAGAGTCTTCAAAACATTGGGTGCCCTAAAGAAAGTATGATCTAGCTGCCTCATAATAACAAAACTGAACAAATTGAAAAAAACTAGAGCATTTGAATAGAAGAAATATTTATGCCAAATATGAGTCCAGAGTTGCACAGGTAACTCACCAAATTCATCAGAATTTTGATCAATGAAGTCTCCACTGATGTACCCAATGTTGCTATACATGATAAGGTGCATCAATAATGAATAATGGTGGAACTTGAAGTCTTTCAGTTCTCCTTTCTTAGCATCACAAATCTGCATGTGCATACTGTCAATGATAAAGGCCACATAATCATACTCCTTATGATGAAAAGGATCTTGTATGTCGCATGCCATTAGAAAAAGAGAACCATATACACAATCCTCTGCACCATCACTTCCCAATACTTTGTGCAACCCATACATTGTGTTTTTGAAATAATTTTTGAACCTACTCAAAGGTGAAAAGTCTCCCACCTTTTTTGGGATTAACCTTGCCTTCTTAACTTTGTAAGGAATGTGTGGTAGCATGACATTGTTTACAAAGTAGGTTTTATTCCTAGCAAATTTTCCTTGTAAGTATGCAATGTCAATAAGTACATCCATTTGTCCCATCAATCCAAAAGCCTCAATAAAAGAAGTTCTGTCCAATGTACATAATACACTCCCATTATGCCTGTGAAAAGTCCTAGTTACTGGATTATATGAATTTATTAGGGCCTTCAATAGGTCAACATCAACAAATACTTCTAGAAAAATTAATTTTGCCATATTTCTATTCCACGGGTTACATACTGGCACATTCTCTATTCTATTCTGATAAAAGTACATGAAAAGATCATAACCAGTAATTCTAGGGCATTCAGCATCTCGAACAAAAACATAAGGGTCTCTGAATATATGATCATTTGTAGAAATTGCATTTGATGACCCTAGAAGGAGTTTTAGCCAGTCTTTTGCATGCGTGTTCAGTTTTTTGACCCTTGTCTTCTTTTTTGTTTTGACAGCAGATTTCTTCCTTTTTCCTTCTGGTGTGACTTCTACCACATCATCACCCTCATCTTCGACTTTGAATTCTTCTATGTGTACCTCTTCAACTTCTTGGTCAGCCATGTCTTTTTTACTATACTTTGAATTCTTCTGCAACTTCACAGGATACACAGAGCTCTGTAGCTTTCAAAACTTCAGAACAACATAGAAACAAGCTTCTTGAGGCTGGTAATTCAATTAAATCCTTGAAGTTTTAATTATATATCTGCCAACCTTTTTAATAAATTTAGCATGCATGAGCTTTAAAACTTATGATCGCAAGTCACCATCAGGGTATATCAGCTGCAAAATTGGATTCTAATTATACTTTTCAAAGCCTTACTTTGCTTGGCTATAGTAATTTTGTCCTTTTTTGCTTATCTTTCGTGACACATCAAAGGTTCTTTCTTATATGACTATCTTCCGTTCTTACACTGAGTCAAACCTTCAATCTTCGTGATGCCGGAAATGCTCTCGATGGATCTCTATGCTCACTCAGAGAAGCTTCAAAATTCCCTAATCGTAGGAACGTAATGATGCTTTTACACTTTTTTGCAAATCCCTTTTATGTTTCTACGAAACCTTTTACCCCGTAAGATCTCAAGCCCTTTTACTGTGTATTTCCACTTTTACGATTTAAGCTTCTTCTGTATAAGCGTAAAGATCCTTAACTCTGTCTTATTACCTTTTACGCTTATACATAACCCTTTACACTGAAACATCAAAAACCTTCTTACTAACATCTCTATTCTTACGATTCAACATTCCTTGCATGAGCGTAAAACCCTCACTTAGGCCATCCTTGTAGCCTTTACGCTCCTACGTGCATGTATCTGCAGAGACCTTGGAAATTCCCTCTACGTTGTTCCACTTACTTCATTTCTCAAGGTAGCGTAAGGCTTCAAAACTTATATTTCTCTCTTACGACTTAGCTTTATTCGTATCACCGAAGAGCTCTCTCAACTGCTATTGCAGTCTCACATCTTCCTTTTATTGTATGAGCATAAACCCCTTTTACTGATCTTGCTTCTCACCTCTTTACGCTTACACGCTGAGACTGGATCCATAACCACGAAAAAAAGAAAAAATAGCTCTTCGTTCATATGCTTAACCTACAAGCGTAAGGGCGTAATATCAAAAGCTTAAGTCATATGTGACGAGGGATGGGCCCATCTGACATAAATGCCATGTCTCCATCTGATTTGCTGCAACTGGGCCCTTCTGACACTTCAATAGGTCCCACATGATTCCTTTAATGCTAAAAAAAAAGCTTTATGGTTGTCCACAAACCCAAGAATCGTAGACACGTAAACACCATAAAACCTTTCCTCTGTGCTTATGGAAAAAACTTTACTCGTAACACCGTAATACCCTTGCATTCCCTTCAGATCATGCTTTACGCCTTTACACTACCCATTGAGGCATATACGTGTAGATCACATTGCAGGCCTCCCCACTCCTTCGCTCAAGGTATTTACTCGTAAGCCCGTAACAAGAGCTTTTCAAGGTGCGATAAATCCTTTACGCCTCTTCGCTGTATCAGAAAGCGTGGCCATGAAAACCAAAAGCAAAAGGCATTTCGTTGTTACGTGAAACCTCACACCTTAAGAATGTAAAGGACTAACTTAAAACATTTTACAATTCCTTCTGAGAAATTCAAAAGGGATGCCATCAATTTCAGACCTCGGACAATTTCATGGCTATTTTATAAGATCAATCTAGAGAAATAAATAGACTCTGATAACACATGAAATAGGGCAAGACTAGGGAAATCCTAAAAACTCAAATGATTTATCACCATAATTTTCAAAATTTTTTGCAAGTGTGAAAAATCAGACCAATAGTCACTACCTACAATGAGTGGAAAGATAAATTTATGTCTATGGAACAAATGGAAGAGTATGATGAAGTAGAATATGATGAGGAGGAAGAAGATGCAAAAGTAAAAGTTACCCTTATAGTTAATGATGAAGACAAGGAAAATCCTCGGATTAAAGTAAGTTTGTAGGTAATCAGAGATGACTCATCGCTTTCAAAATTGATGGCCACTTACTCTAAGGAATCAAAGTAATCAAAGAATTAGATGGTAACACTTTTGTCTATTTAGGTGGAATAACAAAAAGGGAACCATAGAGGAATGTTAGATGTATTAGCCTTTCTGTTATTCACAATTTGTCTTTTTGTTACAGGTGTATGTAAATATCTTTTTGAGTGACACCTGTCAATCACATTTTCCCTTTGCTTGTTGCAAATCATGTCTATATAAATGAGTTTTCAAGGCAATGTGATGGTTTGAAACTTGTAGAATTTTTGTTTTCTTTCAAGAAAAGTACATTCAATCGGTCCAATAATATGTAGGTGTTTTGAGTTTGCTTCCAATTGTACTCTTTGATAACATGAAAAATGATAGAAATAGCAATCTATTTTGGGCTTTCAATTGATTTCTATTGGTCATTGTATTAGTTAGCTGAAAGGATAATACAAAGGGGCATTTACACTATATTTGTGTCACCAATTTCTATCTCCATTTTATGAGTTTTTTTACTTTGAAGTCTCTTAAATAAAGTTTAATTGACCGAATGCAATCTGGATGGGTTGTATGCTAGTTTTATTGTTGCTTTTAATTCAAGGAATTATGGAAATGCTTCAGTAATTTAGTAAGGTTTGTGAGATTCTAAAAAGGATACTTCATAAGAATGGAAATGGGTAATTACAATTGATTAATTCATTTATAAGTTATTTGAATTAGATCTCCTGCCAATAGTTAAGACTTTGCCCAATGGATAAAGCACTGGTCACATAAGTCAGAAGTGAGCAAGGGTGAATTCCACTGCTGCATATCAAATCAATTTTAAAATCAAAATCATTTCATTCCAATTTCTTTACAAGGTATAAAATGCTGGTCACTACTCATTTATATCTAATTCCTGAGTCTTAGGTAGTTGCTATTTCCAAGAATATTTTTAAATTCTAAGAGAATTATAACCAAATTTTCTTATAGGGTATGCATATAGATCTGAGAATCTTTTAGAGAAAATTGATAAACTTTGTATGTGCTTGAGGGTAAAATATGAGAATCAAAATGAAACTAAGATAATTTCATACCATAGTTTGCATTAGAATTATCCCTAGGTATACCCACTTTAGTTTAGTAGAGCCTAAAGAGTAGAAAACCATCCTTGGTTTTGTTGAAGTTGGGTCAAAGTGGTCTATTCATGTAATTGCTACTAGGAATTGGCTAATCCTTTGATTGTGTGAGTAATTTCACTGTGATATTGAGCATTTTGTTGCTCAGTAGTTTCAAACACTAACAAGAGTAATGGCAGAAGCAAAGGGCTTCTTTTTGGTAGACAATTTCCCATTAGACCAAGGGGAAACTAGTAGGGCAGCAATAGAGTCTAGAGTGTATTCACCCATGCCAAGACTCATCATCTTCAATTTTTGTTCACACTCTTTGAAAGACAGTGTTAGCTCGTGAGAAGAGTGACTATGTGGAACTAGTGTTTCAACAGTAGATAATGCATAGATAGACATTGAGTTATCACCAGGGACAACTACTTCAATACCATTAAAAGGGAACTTGATGCACTAATGGTATGTAGAGGGTACTACTTGCATGTCATGGATCCATGGACATCTCAACAAAAAATTGTATGCAAGTGGTATGTCTAAGATTTGGAAAATGACATTCTTCTCAATTGGACCAACTCTAATTGGAAGCACAATCAGACCTTTAGAAGGCATTTTGACCTCATCATAGGCTTTTATAGTGATCTTTCATTTATGATTGATGGCAAATTTAGACATGCCCAACTATTGGATTACATTGAATGAAATGATATTCAACCCTGCACCATTGTCTATCAAGACTCAACAGATGTGAGTACAAAATATTTAAACTTTGACATGTAGAGCAAGATTGTGGGGATGAATAAGGACTCGGTCATCTTCTTTAGAAAAGGTGAGATAGTGAGGTGAAGAGATATGGTTCACCATGGCTTGGAATCATTCCTCATCAATGTCAATGGTAATGTTGGCAAAACGTAAAGCTTTTTCAAGGATATCCTCATGCAAGGGGGACAACTCTAACAACTCAAAAAAAGAAATTTGAGCCTGGTGTGTTGTAACTAACTGAAAAGGTCATAGTTTGAGACCTTGGAAGTGGTTGGTTACTTGGAAGATGAGGCATTCTTGGAGTCATGAGCAACTTTAAGGATAACCATAGATTGCTCCCTATTGACGATGTTAAGTGGTTCACTCTGTGAAGAGGAAGATTTGGCCACTTGAAGCACAACCTTAGGTATAGTGTCATTATGGTGTTGAGGAAAATTTCACATTTTTAGGAAAACTTTGGGTCATTCATCCTTAGCATCATAACTGGGTTGTGTATCATCATGAGGACTAGTCATGCAAAGATACTCAATGGGTTCAAGCATGCCTATAAGATTTTTAGTGTTAGCATAGGCATAGCTGATTTTGACATCATGATTCTTTTTAGCAACTTTGGAAGTCTCACCTTTCTCATATTCTGGCAAAGGTTGTTTAAAATCTTTGTGGTCAAAATTTTTAACAAGGCCATCTATGACAACTTTTCCTTCCTCAATGAGATCTTGAATTACATATTTGAGCTTAAAATAGTTTTTAGTGTTATGTCCATTGCTTCGATGATAACTACAAGTGTGATCCTCTCTCCACCATGGAGGTCTAATGGGTGGATCATAAGAATGAGAGTTGTCTAGTAAGGTAACTAGTTTGTTCACAATTAAAGTTTTCAAAACCACTTCATAAGGCTCAACCATAGGTGTGTAAACAAGTTTTTTGGTAAACTTAGAGCTCTTGTCAAATGCTAGTGGTTTTGAACTTTCTTGTTGTTTCATAGCATAGATGAAATTATAAAGGTTAAATGTAGGTTCCTTGGTCTTAAGAGTGTCCACTACTCCATCATTGACAACATACTTGTTCTTATTCCAAGGTTTACCTTTGTCTTTACCATTTCCATTGTTATTTTTGTCTTTGCTTATAACAATGTCACCCCTTTTGATAGTAACATCCTCAATGCGATATGCACTCTCAACCATGGCATTGAAGGATGTGAACAACTATTTTCTTAGATCAAAGTACAGCTCAGGTACATGTGTATTGACAAAAATGTCAATTTTTTCAGCCTCAAGAACTTGCCAAGGATATCGAGAGTATAAAGATCTCCATCATTGAAGGTATATTGCAAAAGGTTCTCCTAATTTTTGTTTGATGTTACATAAGTCTAGCACAATAATAGGATGTTGAATGTTGTATCAACATTTCTGTATAAAGCATTGTGCAAGTTCATCAAATGTTTTTAGAGGAGGTCTTAGCTTTGTGAACCATTCCATAGCTTGCTCTCTTAGACTTCTAGGAAACAAATGCATCAGAAAGGTGTCTTCATGCATAAAGTCCATGCTAATAGCATAGAAATGTCTCACATGATTGTGAGGGTCACCTTTTCCATCATATTTTTCATACTTAGGAGCCTCCATATCCTTAGGAAATGGTAGCATATATAGACTCTTATCAAATGGAAGAGCACAAATTGATTCAACAAATGAAGTCTTAGGTGGCTCTTTTGAAGTTTACAATTGTGCAAATTGTTTTCTTAGCTCTTGTATTTCTTCCCTTAAGATTTCAGCCTCAATGGGCTCTCATTTGGGGATTATGTGTTCAACATCAAAACCTTGAGGGAGTTTCCATCCCCTAGCTGCCATGTATCAGAAGTATTGGTCTCTATTTTCCTCTAAAGCTCTAAGCATCAATTTTTGAGCGAAGCCATCTTGTTGAAACTTTATGACATCTTCACTAGTTACTTCCTCATCACTATCATGATGAGAAGGGCATTATACCCATGGTGACTCTAGGAGTTTTTGGAGGTGTGTTTTTTCCATCATTGCCATCAAAAGGATTTAAAGAGTAGGTCCCTTTGCTCCCTTCATGATGAGTATAGTTATTATTTTCAAAATTTTGACATTCTTTCTCCCAAGCGTACATGGCTTCAAAGATCCTTTGGCTTTCATGTGCTTGTTCCTCTAAATGATGTTGGACTTCATCAGGGTGTACCATGGTGACCAAACCATGCTCACCCTTAGGTATTTCACAAAGTGTGTCGAATGGGTTCTCAAAACTATAAAGCAGATTATGCCTAACATTAGCTATTTGTGTTTCAGAAGATTCAAGATTTTTATCACAAGGTTGCTTGCGAGGACGTTTAGGTGGTGATGCCAATTGCTTCAAAACAAAAGAAATATGGTCACTATTACCAAGTTGATGTCTAGTTGTGATTGGCATGTAAAGATTTGTCTTGGTTTATTAGGACAAGAGAAGTATGTTAGATTTGAAGCTTTTACAACTAGAACTAGTCACTTGTCAAAGTGTAATAGATGGCTTGTCAGATAGTACTCAAGAGCTTATAGCAATGGTGACTGGAGCTAATTAAGTGAGTAAGAAGCTCAATAGTGAATAGCTATAATAGAATAATAATAAGATTTTGACAAGTGACTCATCAAGGATGTTTCAAGACTTACATTTGATGGAATAAACCCATCTTTTCAACTTAGGATGAATTCCTAACACACAAATATGCAACCAGGACCAAGGAAGACTGACATGGTGTACCTTAGGCTAGAAAATCTAACTATAGACACTGGTCTAGCAAAGAATAATCTTAGTAGATACTTTCTCAAGAAGCAGGTGATAGTAGGACAACATAAAGTATCGTGTTGTATAGTTTTCAATAGAGAATGACACTTTTTATGTGGGCAACAATTCTCACTAATCAAGATGATAGAATTCAAAACCAAGTGCGATATAATTTTACACTAATAGACGACACAATTTTTTGAAAATTATGTCGCGTGGTATTTCTCTTGAAGACAAGAAATGTAGTGCTAGTTTTGTGCAAAAAAGGATTAGTTTTGACTCAAAGAATTTGTTTTAGTTTGTCAATTAGATAGTTTTTCAAGTTAGATAGTGTGTTTTTCTAGTTCATGTCAGTTATCAACAAGATTTACAAATAGTAGGTGTTTTAACATGTCTTTAAATAGTTGAACAAAGGTAACAACAACCTTGTTAACACACAATTATGATATTAGAATAGCCTTCCTACCAATATTATTGAGATGTTTGATTTGCAAGAATGTTAACATAGGTCACACATCCAAAAATAGTAGCCAAGCAATCTACCTTAAGGTCATGGTTCATTACTCAACAACTTGGCCCACGCTTGATGCTCCTTCACCTCACACTAGGTGGTTGCCCACAAGAATATTGGCTTTGTCATGGAAGTGTCAGAAACACAACCAAGGGAACACATATGGTGAGTGTAAAATCTTGGGGTGATCCAAGTAGTCCACTAGGATCACCCGAGGTAGTTCATCTATGGCTAATAGTACTTATCTACCACCAAAGCTACTATTTTATCCTTTTTAAAATGCACAGTCATACCACTACTATGAAATTCTTGAATAGTATTTTCTTGCATTGAGCCCATAGGAACACATAGCTACTTTCCCTTGAATAAGTAACCATCTTGCATTAGATAATCACCTTGAATAGTGTCTACATGTCTAGGTACTGGATTCTTCAACTGATCAACAACTTCCCAAAAGTCACTATTAGATTCATACAAGTCTTTGATTGCATCAAAGCCAACCACCTCTATTTCCATGATATTCAAAAGAATAACTTGCCTGCTTAAGGCATCTACAACTTAATTCTATTTCCCTAATTTATGCTTTAGAACAAAGGTATAACCTTGTAGGAAAGAGACCCACTTTGCATGTCTAGTGTTCAATTTCTTTTGTATGCTCAAGTATTTTAGAACAATATGGTCTATAAACAACATAAATTCTTTGGGTACTAGATAATGCTTCTAGTGCCTCAAATCTTGCACAATTGCATAGAATTCTATATCATATGTAGAATATTTCTTCTACATATCATTCAATTTTTCACTAAGAAAGGCAATGGGTTTACCTTCTTGGCTAAGTACAACACTGATGCCCACATGCGATGCATCATAATCCACTTCAAACACTTTGTCAAAATATGGTAATGCTAGTACTGGAGTGTCAGTGACCTTCTTCTTTAGATATTGGAAACTCTCTTTAGCCTCTTTGGCCCATGAGAACTCTCAACCCTTAGTGCAATATGTCATAGGTGCTACAATTCTGCTGAAATTATGAATGAACTTTCTATAGAAAGTAGCTAAGCCATAGAAACTTCTCACCTCGGTGATATTATGTGGACTAGCCATTCAAGAATGGCTCAAAATTTCTCTGGATCCGTCTTGACACCATCTACTGAAATGAAAAATCCTAGAAAAACCAAGCTTTCTTGCATGAACCTACTCTTCTTTAAATTAGCATAGATCTTTTCTCTCCTCAATACCCCCAATCTTATCCTCAAGTGTTGCAAATGTTCTTCTGTTCCCTTACTAAAAATTAGTATATCATTAAAATAAACTACTACAAACTTACCAATGTAGGGACACAACACAATGTTCATAAGTCTCATAAAAGTACTAGGTGCATTGGATAAACCAAAAGTCATAACCTTCCATTTATAAAAAAAATCCCTAGTTTTGAAAGTTGTTTTCCACTCATCCCCCTCTCAAATGTAGATCTAATGGTACCCACTTCATAGATCAATCTTTGAGAAATACTTTGCTCCAACAAGGACATCTGACATGTCATCCAAATGTGGGATAGGAAAATAATACTTGATGGTTATTCTATTGATGGCTCAACTATTTGTGGACATCCTCCACATTCCATCCTTCTTTGGAGATAATAATGCTGGGACAACACAGGGGCTCATGCTTTCTTGTACTAAGCCCTTTTGTATGAGCTTAGTCACTTGTTTGTCTAGTTTTGCATGCTAGATGGGACTCATTCTATATGCTACTTGATTGGGGAGACTTGCTCTTGGAATCAGATCAATATGATGTTGGATATCTCATTTTGGGAGAAGTTCATTAGGTAGCTCCTCTAGAATGACATCTGAATACTCTTCCAACATTGCAACTACTTCTGGTGGTATAGTCAAGTCTTCCTCTTTCCCCTTTTGTACTACCAATTCATAACAACAACCTGTCACTTTCATCTCCTTGACAAGTTCCTTTTCAGATAGCATACTTTCAATTTTTCCATCACCCTTTAGAGGTAATAAGACTACCTTAGATCCATCCTTCTAGAAGGTGTAAGTATTCTTTTCCCCATTATGAACAACCTTTCAGTCATACTATCAAGGATGACCCAAGAGGACATGGCATGCATCCATCAAAATCACATCACAACATAGCTCATCCTTGTAGACCTTCCCTATGGAAAATTTAACAAGGCATCTCTTATCTACCATGACTTCACTTACCCTTTTAAACCATGCAATCTTATAAGGATGGGGGTGCTTTTCATGCTGGAGATTTAGTTTATCTACCATTTCTTTAGAAATAATATTCTCACAACTGCCTCCATCAATAATTACTTGACATATCTTTCCACTTGAGGTAAATCTTGTCCAAAATATGTTGGTCCTGAGCCATGAATTGTCAATGCCCTTCTCCTATACATCCTTCTTGGCTGGAATAATTATTGTCCTTCTCATCATGAGACTTTCTCCCATATCTAGAGGTACTTCTTGTTCAGATTCATTGTCAGCCTAGGCTCTCCTTCATTTCTATCTTGCATGTTGAAATTGGAATACTCAAAAGCTTTGTGGCCTTCTTCTCAAAAACTAAAACAAGTAAAAAGCTTCTCTAGTTTTCCTAGCCTCTTCCACTTTTGTAGCCTTGACCTTGCTGAAACCCCCTCCCTCTTTCATGATTTAGAGGATCCTACCTAACATCTATATTTTTTTTAGAGCCTTGAAAACTCTCTCCCTGGCCATCATTAGAACCTCCCCAAAATGGAGTTGATGTACCCCTTTGACCACATCAATTCCTCTAGTTATATTGCCTATTCTACTTTTCTTCAGCCTTTAGAGCTAATTGGTAGGCTTCCTCCATATTGCTAACATGATGCATGCTCAGTTCATCTTGAATAGAGAATTTAAAGACATTAACATATCTAGCAGCCATCTACTCATTATTTTCTTGATGCTTTATGCACATGGATAGCTTGTAGAACTCATTTGTAAGGTCTTACACTGGAGACAAGTTCTTCTTCAAATTTTGGAATCTACGAAAGAGGGTTTGTGAATAATCGATGGGTAAGAATTTTTCTATCAACTTTTTCTCCATCTTGATCCATGTCTTAATCTTCTCCTTTCCATTTGTAACTCATTCCTTTTGGAGGTGATCCCACCATATCATTGTATGTCCTTTTAGCTTTGTGTACACAAACTTCATCTTCTCTTCTTTTGTCATGGGCTTCCATTCAAAAAAATTTCCCATCTCATTCTACCAGTCTATTAGTTCTTTTGGCTTAAGACTACCAGCATAGTTTGAAACATCAATTTTTATTACTTCACTCCTTCCTTCTAAAGCCCTCAGAACTCTATCTTCATAGCTCATTTCCTCTAGTCTCTTGTCTTCATTTTCTTCCTCTTCATCAGATTCTTTTCCTCTTTGTATTTCTTGATTGTCTAGCTGCTCATTGAGTCATTCAATCTCCCTTTGCATATCTAGTACCAATATTTGCATCAATGTGACACCTCCTCTTCCTATTACTCTTCCTCTCCTAGCCATCTTACTGCTCTGATACAAATGATGCAACCCCAATGTCATTAAAGAATAATTTAGAATTTGATAGAAAACAAATGTTTCAGAATACCATAAATTTTCATTAAAAATTCTACAACTCTATTCTACCTCTACAATGAAAACAAACACCTAATTATTACAAATTTGAAAATTATCATATTTAGTAGATTTTTGGAAAAAATTAAAAATTTCCATTTTTAGTAATTTTAAAAACTCATCATATGAATCTTGATTTTCCCAAGAAAAGCCCCCAACTAAGCCAAGATGAATTGCCAACTAATCAATGAAATCAAACATAGGATTTTGGATTTATTTCAAAAACAAAATTCTAAAAAAATTGGAAAAAACACTAAAAGCCAATTTTGGAGGTCAAGATGAGTTTTCAGGCTCCCAAAAAAATGTCAAAATGGCCACCTATTGAGCTAAGCTTCATCAGCAATCCAAATAACTCCTTCTAGTGCAACTACCTATAAAATTTCAGCCAAAACCCACATTCGAGTCAAAAGTTATGACCCCCAGAAGTAAATCTTGACCAAAACCCACATCTGAGTCAATAGCCTTGACCCTTGAATGTCCCTACATCACATGGGATATCGTAAGACCTTTCTTTTTAGAAATGCAAAATGGGCACTGAACTACCTATAACTAAGGTTTGATGGTGTGACTCATCACACAACTCGTTAAAATAGTGCACCTAGTGAAATGTGTCCAAAAAATGAGTTTTTAAATATTCAACCAAAGCTTAATCTACAAATTTGTAATAATTGAATTTAAAATTATCATTTTTTGTTAATAGAATATTGTATAACTATATGAAATGTAACATATATGCAACTTAAATGGACCAAATATCTATTATTAATTATAAATATTTGTTATATATAACTTTTATATTAAACAAAAAAGGACAAATATTTCAACACAAGAAAATTATTTGCTATTATAAAAAAGCACATTATAATATAAAATGCAACTTATATCCAATACAAAGGGACCATTAGTTGAGCACTATTTTTTTTTGAAATTTTTACACATTTCATGAGAAAATACATGACATTTATTAGTACTCACCTTTTATATTTGCGATGAGACATATTATTGATATGATTTACTCTATGTATATACATTGCTACACCAATAGTTGTACACTAAGATATCAATGCTTATTAAAGTGAGTATCTTGTTTTATTAAGTGAGCATATTATGTTTTGAGTGACACACATATATTAGATAGATATGATATTTTTTTTGAGACAAAAATTTATTTATTTCACTCATTTATGAATTCATTTATATATTCTTTCTATAACATTTATAAATTTTTATGTGTGTATTGGTATATCTTTTATCAGCATTTGGATTTTGCATATTTAGAAATAGATCAATTAATTATAATATATAGTTAATATGTTGGAAGATTGGATAATATGTTCACGATAGGGTGATTGACTATTGAACCCCGCTCAACTATTGGTTCCTCTCCCCTAATCCAATATGTAAAAATCCTTGAGCAATCAAATACTATTAGGACAAATGAAAGTGCACAATTGATCTAATAACTAACATCTTTTTCTCAGTATTAGGAATAACAATATGCAACTATTGGTCCATTAAATGATTTTTGGCTTAAATTTTAAGTAAAAAACATTAACAAATAAATCAATTATCTTATGTAAATATTATTTGAATTTATAGAATTTTAATATAAAACTTAGTATCCCAAATCCAAAAAAAGTTTGATTTAACTAAAAATAGAAAATCCAAAATATAAATATTAAAACATAATATCTATACATTGGATTTTATGTTGATCCACATATGGATGAATATATTGAGAGAGGATGGGGGTGAAGCAGTATATCCTACATAACTTTAACTTTTACTGCCAATCATTCTTTGCACCAGTTTGCACTTTAATGATAGCTATAAGTTAACTAGTTATGTTTAATCAAAATTAATGAAGCCAAACATAGAACCACATAACAAAAGTATTTATCTCATGGAAACCCAGCTAGGGTGAAAATCGTTGTGTCTGATATAATCCTCACAATTTTTTCACTCTCTTGAAGTATGCTTGGTCAAGTGCATACCTCTGTTAAAATATTACAAGGACACAATCAAGTGCCACCTGGTTAAGGGATTTAGATAAGACCTATGAGAGTCTTACCCAGTTGAGGATAACCTAGTTAAAGTACTCCTTAACACAATGATTTTGTTTAAGTCCACCCTCGATGGGATTTACTATTGTAGTAATTAGAAAATAATATAAGGAATTGTCTATGTTGAATAGCTACTTTACTTACCTTGGATATTGGTTTCTTTGACACTCCTCAGACTGATGTGTAACTTTTATATGCTCTCCCTCATCTCTGCAAATCAGACACAATCACTAATGTGCTTGGCTAGGCTACATACTATACTATTTGTTACTGGTTGATGTAGGAGCATCCTAGGTGTAAGGACAATCTTGCATCACCCAAAAATATTTTATTTTCAGCCTTTTCTATTTTAATAAGGATTGTAGATAGGGTGTTTACTATTTATGGGAACTTGGTATTTTTAGTAAGTTTGTCATATGAGCTTGGAATGTTCTCATTTTCTATAGGAAGGTTCATTTTAGAGATATGAGCCTACCATAAAAATCTCATTGCTCCAACTTAAGTATTAGAGAAGTTATTATCATTTTTGGTGGAAAAATTTGTAGAAAAATCTTCAGGCTCACTGTTGGAGGCCTTAGAGTGCTTGGATGAGGTCTAAAAACTTGACAAAAGGGTTCTAGTACAATTTTGAGGCTGTAGATTAGGTGTTGGCATTTCTAAAAAGTGGTTATACTAGCCAATTAGAGAAATAGTTCATGAGTTATGACCTTCGATATTTGGGCTACCGAAATTTCTAAAATAATTTGTGAAAGATGTATTTGGCTGATTCTATGTGTATTATTAGGGTCTGTTCACCTAAGGTATTAAGTTTGAGCATCTAGACCCTTCCTGGGTGGCATAAAACTACCTATTTAAGAAAGGCCCAAACATGATCTAGGACAGCTCTAGGTGATAGTTCACAACACTATCTTGTAGATTACTACAATGAAGGCACCCATTTGGGTTAGCATATTGTAATTGAGAATTTTGTAATTCTACATTTGTGGCAATAATAAGAAGTTCATATTTTGTTCTCACATTTATTATTGTTTCTTTGTTTCTGTTATGAGTTTATGGTATTAAGGGGAGTCCCCTACATTAGGTGGTATCTTAGCTAGAGTTCTTGAGCATATGGATAGATCATTGACTGTGAGGTAGTTTGCACCAAGACTATGGTTTGGGCTGAGCATGTAGATAAATCACCAATTGTGAGGTAGTTTGCACTAGGGTTTCAATAGAAGAGTGAAAATGCCTCCATGAAGAGAGCATGGTAGAAGATCTATAGGTGTTACACCTAAGGGTTTTCGAGCCCTGCAAAGACAAATGCAAGCATTGTAAGAAGAAGTGTGTAGAGGAATGAATCTTTCCATAAGAGATGTTGAATCTAAATTCATAAGAGATGAAAGCGAGGATGAGGATGAAGTAGAAGAGAATGAAAAATAGAGATAGTTCTAAACCTTGAGGAAGAGAGGCTTTTTAGGGCCATCTCCAAGATTGGAAAAAGACCTAAGTTTGAGGTTCCCACATTTTTTAGGAAATCTTAACCTAGAAGAGCTAATTGATTGCATCAAAGAACTAGAGGAGTACTTTGAGTATAAAGATATTGAGGATCTAGATAGGATCAAGTTTGCAAAGGAAAAATTGAAGGGACATGCAAAGATCTGGTGGCAAGAGGTTCAATTGGAATGAAATAGAAAGGAAACGAAAAAATCACTAGATGAAATTGGATGATAGCTAAAATGAAGCCACAATTCATTCCTATGGATTATGAGCTAGATATGTTGAAGAAGATGCAAGGAATGAAGCAAGCAGGAAAATCTGTTCAAGATTATATCGAGGAGTTCTACTGAGTTCTTGTTAGAAAAAGCCATGCAGAAGCTGATAAGGAGAAAGTTGCCTATTATCTTAATGGGTTAAGGCCTAGCATTTAGGATGAGCTAAGTCTGGTTTAGATGAATAGTATTGAGGAGACATACAACTTTGCCCTAAGACTTGAGAAGAAACTAAGCAAGAAGTTTGACAATAAGAATAGTGGAAGAGGTTGTGGTAGAAGATCTGGTAGATGATCTTATGGAGGCCATAATGATGATCAGAGGAACAAGGATGAGGCTACGAGTAGCAACTAGAACCAAAGGGGAAATAATTCCAATTGTTTCAATGATTAGAACAATAGATATTAGAGAGGAAGAGATAGAGGACAAGGATCTGGAAGAGGAGGCTTCTATGGAAAATGTTTTCACTGCAGAGAAGAAGGGCATAGAGCATTTGAATGTACCCAACTCCAAGGAAGGATGGATTGAAGAAAAATAGGTCAGGTGAGAGTTGTACATGTTTATGAAGATGCCAAATCCTCACATTCTGAAGATGATGAAAGAGGAGAAGTCCTAGTTAATAGAAGAGTGTTGAAAATGAACCTAATCAAAGAAGGAGTTTGTTTTGAACAAGGTGTAGATGTGAAGGTAAGTGTTGTGATGTGATCATTGATGGTGGAAGTACTAAAAATTTGGTGTCAAAAATGATGGTCATGAATTTGAAGTTGAAGAGATAGAAACACCCACATCCATACCATATTTCTTGGGTGCAAGATGACCACAAGATTATGGTCAATGAGCAGAGCTTAGTGAAGTTAAAGATTGGGAGTTACCAGGATGAGGTACTATGTGATATCATATCTATGGACATATGTCATATGTTGTTGGGTAGGCCATATTAGTTTGACAGGCATGTTGTACATGATGAGTGAGAAAATACCTACACTCTAACTAAGGATGGAGTGAAACATAAGTTGAATCCATTGAAGGATAAAGAAGAAAAGGCATGTAGTGCTGCCAGAATATGTTTTTATGGTGGAAAAGAGTTTCTTAAAGATGTGAAATATGAGCATATATGTTTTTCTATAATTCCTAAAGATAGTAAAGAAGAAGTAGACGAGGTACCTATAGAAGTTGTAGATATGTTGGAAGAGTTTTCTGATATTGTATCAGATAATGTACCTGATGGATTGCCCCTAATGAGGAAGACCAGTCACAAAATGGATTTGGTTCCAGGAGATAGTTTTCCAAACAATGCAGTGCATAGGATGACACCAACAAAAAGTAAAGAGTTAAATAGGAAATTTCATGAGTTGTTGCAAAAGTGGTTGATTTGAGAGAGTCTGAGTCCATGTGTTGTACAAGTCCATGTGTTGTACCAGCAGTGTTAGCACCAAAGAAGAATCGAGAATGGAGGATGTGTATAGATTCTCACACTATCAACAAGATCACTATCAAGTATAAATTTTCTTTACCAAGGATGGATGATATTGTGGATTGTTTGAGTGGAGCTCAGTATTTCACAAAGATAGATCTGAAGAGTGGGTACCATTAGATTTGTATCAGAGAAGGTGATGGGTGGAAGACTACTTTCAAGACAAGGGAATGACTATATGAGTGGTTAGTCATGCCTTTTGGGCTAACCAATGCATCGAGCACTTTCATGAGGCTCACCAATGAGATACTAAAGGAGTTTTTGGTAAGTTTGTCATTATTTACCTAGATGATATATTGATCTTAAGTAAGACATTGGAGGAGCATTCGATTCATATTTGCAAGTGTTTGAAAAGTTTAGGGAATAAAAGTTACCGATAAACCTGAAGAAGTGCAATTTTGTAAAGAAAGAGTGGGTGTATTTGAGATTTGTAGTATCAAGAAAAGGTCTAAAAATGGACCCAAAGAAAGTGAAGGCTTTCATTGAATGGCCTACTCTAAGGAGTGTGATAGAGGTAAGATCTTTTCATGGACTTGCTACATTTTACAAAAAAATCATCAGAAGTTTTAGTAGTATTTGTGGACCCTTGACTAAAACAATGAGAAGAGATAGGAAAGAGTTTAAGTGGACTATAGGAGCAAATAAGAGTTTCAATTTGTTGAAATAGAAAGTTCCTAAGCAACCTATTTTAGCACTTCCTGATTTGAACAAGGTGTTTCAATTAGATTGTGATGCTTGTGGTACTACTATAGGAGCTTTTTTGAGCCAAGAAGGTAGACCTATTGCTTATTTTAGTAAGAAGCTGAATGATGCAAAAAGAAAATATTCTATTTATGATCAAGAATTTCATGACATAGTTCAAGCATTGAAGAATTAGAGACACTATCTTCTTCCCAAGAAGTTTGTTTTGTATACTAATCATCAAGCTGTGTGCTAGAAAATGTGACCTACTGAGAGCATGAATCAACAAGCAAACATTAGTTCAAATCAAAACATGTAACAAGAATTCATCAAAATGAAGAAAAACTAAACTAATGCTTGCTTGAGTTTTTCAACTCAAAGCAACCAACGAATCAAGTCTTCCAGCCACCTCTATAGCTCAACAAAAGCACCCATGAGAGGCCTTGTTGGTGTGTTAAGATGGGAGGGTATGTTTGGTGTGCTCTCCCAAACATAACAATAGAGTGAATCTCTTGAGTGAATGTGAAAATGTGAGTGATGATGACATATGAACCTAAACTATAATGAAATGAAGAACACCTCAAGAAATGGCTATGGAGAAATCCATACTTGAAGGCATTCAAGTGAGAATATGAAATTAAACAAGGAAACTAACTAAATATGCAAGCTCTACTAAAATGTAAGTGCAATGGAAATGTGAATACACAAGCAAACTAGATGAACAATGAAAATAAAAAGCTAAACCAGCTACCAAAGGGTTAGTATGCACCTACGAAATCATTATGAAAACTCTACTAGTGCAAGCTCAAACTACTATGAAAGTTCAAACTATGAATGTAAGCTCAAATCCCAAACCAACATGATAAAAATGCAATAATAAGAGATGATGAATGCTTGAGACAAGGCCTCTATTCATAGGCTTAAGGGAGGGCTTGGTGAGGTGGCATCCATGTAGATGCCATATAAGGTGACATGCAAGCCATGTAAATGGTAAAAAATTCAAAGTTTTCTCCCACATGTGCGAGAAAACTTGAGAAGAAGAGTGCAAAGGGGAGTGTGTAGGCATGCCATTTCACACATGTGTGCACACACTCTTAGGCTAATGAGAGGGATTAGGAAGGGAATTAGGATGATTAAGTGGGATTAGAGAAGAAGTAGGCTTAAGAGGATGAAAAAGATGGGTATAGGCTAGGCTCTAGGTTAGGCTTAAGATTAAATAAAATGAAATTTAATTTAATCATGGGTTTAGAGGAATTAATGGGATGTGAGGATTTAAATAAATAAAATTTATTTAAAAAGGGAAAAACATGGAGGATCATGTGTTAAATTAATTTAACACATTAGAGCTAGGAGTATTTAAATTAAATTTAAATGTTCAAGAGAATGAACTCATTTAATTAATTAATTAAATTAAATAAGTAGAAGAATGTGAGCAATATAATTAATTAATTAATAATTAATTACAATGTCATAGATAATATTAAAATTAATTAATATAGTGTTTAGAGACAATTTTAAGCGTCTACATTTTGCCCCTCTTTGATGTGATGTAGGAACAACATCATATCAAAGAAAAGAAAATATAGGTTGCCCCAAAGAAGGTGGGAGTCCTAGGGCGACGATAGAGGAGGAGGGTGCCCCCTCACAAAAATTGCACAAAAAATAAATTTTGGGCAATTTTCGAGAAAAGGTCTTAAGAAAGAAGAAAAATGAGAGAAAATGAGAATAAATGACAACATTTGCATAACTTGCAGGGAAACAGGGGACGAACACGGCTCAGGGAAGACATGGGCTCAAATAGGGTCTATGAGGGGCCCAAAGAAGGTCATTGTCGCACCACGACTAGAGCATCCAAAGCAAACATGGACTCTATTGATTGAATTCAGCTTGGTGAGCGCATTCGGGAGTACTAGCGAGCAGTCGAGATGGGCTCTCTGGTAAGTCATTTGATTCTCTTCGTGTTTTGATAGGATAGGTTAGGCTAGGTGCATTTAATATGCCATAGATGCACCAAAAAAGAGGCCCAGGCAGAGATTACAGTCTCTACCCTATTGTCTATGAAGATGAAAAAGAGGCACTCTGCATTCGTGGAGACAATAGGATCCATCCTATCGTCTTTACAGATACCAAAGGGGGGAAATGGTGACATGGAGATGATAGGGTTCATCCTATCGTCTATGCGGATAGAAAGGGTTAGCCAAGATGATGGAGAACAATTCATCATCTTTGCAGATGATAAAGAGGTTATCATCTACGAGGATTGGCATCTACATGGATCAACATTACCGTTGATTAGCTTTTGCACATACCGATGTTTGCACCGATTAGCAGCTTTGCCAATTGGGTTAGACTAGATTAGACTAGTAGGAGGCAAGGGAAGATGCCCTATTTTAGGGACATCATAGGCTAGAAAGATTGACTCTCTGCATGTCTATGCTACAGGAGGACATGGTGGTGTTTAGGTTGAGGGAGCACTATCCTCTGACCATGGCGATATAGGAGAGACTCACAGATGCGGATTGGAGACATGTGCGACTATGCAGCCTAGAGCATGTATACGAGTGGCCAAATTTGAGGGCCCATTCAGCGTAGCTATCGAATCTCATAGAGCAATGGCACACACCTATAGAGAGTTTCCATCTACCAACAGGGGAGGCTACAATAACACTACTAGATGTGTGGTAGATCCTACAAGTACTGATTAGAGGTGCATACCCAGAGTATGTACTAGAGGGTTCTGATCTATTCCTAAGGGAGTGCTTTGGTAGATGGCGATAGTGACTACCCATTCAATGATCATGGTTGTCATGGAGGGGCACACTAGATTAGAGGCTACCGAGGTTGGCAATATACCTAGCCTCATTGATATGGCTGATGTTGCTAGATCATGCAAGACACGAGTGGCCGATTGGTTGGGCATGAGTGCTGAGCACCCTGCTATAGGAGGAGGGAGCGATCTACTGCTGGGGATAGATGATCCTGGCTAAGCTATATCATGATTTGCACATGTGTGCATATCGGACCTAGTGCACTGTAAGACCTAAACTAACACTATTGATGGTCTGGTCATGGGAGCATATTGGGGTCACATGGCCTATCACTCGGCAGGAGGCCAGGCATCCTGGGGAGCCATTCGCCTATAGATATTGGCCTCCCATCCAATATATATCGATGGAGTCTGTGGGGTTCTAGAACAGGTGAATAGATGAGATTATCATGTTTGAGTGGATGCCATATGATGGGGTAGAGCAGTGGGGGAAAACACTGGTAGCAGGAGGCAAGGATGACACAGAGGATCAGATGTACCTCTCGTACACATAGACAGATTTTTGGCTTATTGGTTGATCCATACATGTGATCATGTGCTACATGCCCTCTCGAGTGTGACAATAGTTCGTTAGGATATAGGATGCAGTTCCAGACAAATTTTTATTTCCTATGGTATCTTAAGAGTATGGCTTGCTGTGGGGACATGGGACTACCATATGATTGGCCCAAGCTTCTTGGTTGGGGATGGTAGTAGTGCCATGGTTGCATGGTCAGGATAGGGGAGATGCAAGTATGACACCGGTGTACGCAAAGTGGTGGGTAGCCCACCAACGAGTTAGGCTTACAGTGCTAGGGGCACCTCCACTAGTAGAGTAGGCACAGGGGGAGGAGGATGGAGCAAGGGATGGTGGGAAAGTAGCTATAATGCCACCACCAACATAGGGGGCACATGAGGGACTACGCGAGTGCAGAGCCCAAGGGAGGAGAGGGCCAGGGCCAACACTAGCACAGGGGCCACCATAGATAGCACCCTAGGCAAAGGCACAAGTAAAGCCCTAGGCACCACCGTAGGCACCTCTGTAAGAACCACCATAGGAATCTCCATAGGGATAGGTATAGGGAGAGGACCCAAACATGGTCAGGGTAGAGTGGGATAGCCTCCATGGAGAGGTAGCCCAGCTACAGGGGATAGCACAAGTGTAGCAGGCATGAGCAAATAGCTTAGAGCAGACCATGGGAGCCATATACAGAGCTGTAGGTGTAGAGGGCTAGGGGAGATAGTGTATAGGAGGCCTTAGTGGCTCTATAGGCATGGGTGGATGGCGGGGAGTTTGTGAGGATGGGAATCCACACAAGGGCAGAGGAGCAGGTAGAGTTAGAGAGACTGTGGGGGGAGGTGGCAACCCTGGTTGTCGAGCAAGGAACACACCAAGCATAGATTGACGAGTATCGTCGATAGCGGGATATTGCCAGGTAGATGGTACAGCCTGGGGTAGCTATCTTAGTGATGCAGGAGGCCATCACAACTAGCTGAGCAGAGGCACAAGCCATATGAGAGGTAGCCTATTATAGGTTACTATATATTGAGACCATGCCTACTAATTGATGATAGCCCGATTTTGAGAGGGGAGCCAGCTCATGGATCTCAGGTGGCAGATCCAGATTAGAGCAATGCATAGGATAGCAGAGACCTCCTCGAGGGGGGGATTCAGGGGGGGCTAGGCCCTTACAGCCAGTGGCTTGAGTTTATATAGAGATCAATTCTTTTTTTTGATAGATATGTGCAGATGTAGTGAGTTTTATGATGATGCATTTGTATATGGACTGTACATACACTATTTTTTGAGATATATATATGACATGGTTCAATGACTCTATATGTGTATGGATGTATATGATGCATATGATGTTTATGATGTGGATACTAATGTTTGTGATGCTATGTTATGTGTCCTATGATATATGCATATCTACATGATGTCTAACATGTGTGTGATGCAGGTTAGTGGGTGATTATGAGATGTATGTATTATTTTATGTTACATGGATGCACTATATATATGTGTGAGATGTGATGACTAAAATGAATGTATGCAACTAATGAAATGCAATCTAATAAAATGAACTAAAAATGCAGAATGAACACTAAATGAGATGAACAATAATGCAATGAAAAATGAATGAATGCAAAAATGGAAAGCTAATGCAACCTGATGGAAATCAACTAAGGAATGAATATCTGTCATAACTGTCACTCATAGAAACCCAATAGCGTAGCATAGGAGGGGGAAACTAAATAGAACCTTGTCTCAAGCATGACTCAAATGAAGCCCTATACTACATGCATCCTAACTACATGATATCAAGAGATTCCATTGTGTTCATATGGAGAGCATACCTTAAGTTGATTTTGCAAATGAGTTTATGCATTATATGCTATAGAAGCATAAATGATATGACTCTTTTGCATGGAATAGACATACAAAACCATAGAGACTTTAGGATGATAGGTGTAGTTTAAATAGTAATGATGGATCAAATGTCATATACACAATAGAGAGGTTTGGGCACACCCAAATTCTTTTAGGGATCTTTGGTGGTACATGTGCTAACTTGTTGCCCCCATTACACAATGCATTAACATAACCGAAAACTAACACATATGAAATAAAGCCTCCGAAAAAAAATCATACCACAAAAATATGTGTAGTCAATGAGAGCTATTCAAGTACAACCAAAATATGGAAGATGAAGGTGCACCATAAAAGGCTTTCACTAACACACAAAAATAAAATCAACCGAAAAGAGACCTCATGACCAAGTAGTCATTCAGTCCACAATTCCTGCCAAGAACCTTAGGTCTAGAAGTGAATGTCATAATGTCACCTATAGAAAGGATTCATCCTATGAAAGTGTGTCAAGTTGAAATGTCAATGATCATAAATCGTGTGTTTCTAGCAAGGGTTGTGAAGTGAACAAGTTTCTTGAATCATTAAGTCTCAAAAGGTGATTTGGTGTAAGTCCAAGTGTGGTCACTGTTGTGAAAAATCTTAGCATAATGGGATTGACAATCATTTGATGGAAAAAAAATGCCTCGTGGACTAGAGGTCTTGCAAAAGATGGAGGTGAAGCAAAGCCTCGCAGATAAGAGGTCTTTTATTAGATGCATGAAACACAAAAGGCTAGATAAGACTTTCCACAAGGGAAATGGAATGGTGGAATGGAGTGAAGCAAAATTAGCCTTATAGACAATGGATCAAACAATAATTTCTTTTAGGAACATTTTTCTTCTTTTTAGGGCTTTTTTCAGGAACATTTTATGATTTTTTTTTGGATTTTTTTGATTTTCTAATTTTTTTGGATTTTTGTGCGACTATAAACACTGTATAGGAACTACAATAGCTCAAGCATAGAACCACTTGAGATGCTAGATATTTACAGGCTCAGGGAGTAGATCTCCCTTTGGAGTAGCAACCTAACATGCCTTAGAACCATATTTGGCTATAATGATAAATGAACCTAGCCAATTTGCCTCAAACTTTCCTTTCTTTTCACGGTTCTGAAGATTCTTCATATTATGCTGCAAAACTAAGTCACCCACTTCAAATTCCCATGGTTTGACTTTCTTATGATACTAAAGTTGAAGGCAATTTTGATACACGCAGAGGTGGTTTAGGGCATGGAATCATCTTTCATCAAGGAGTGCCATCTCTTGCAAGTGAGCAACTTGATATTCTTCTTTGGATATCAAATTCTTGAGAGAGACTCTGAGGGAAGGGAGCTCAATTTCAATGGGCAAGACAGATTTGAAACCATAAAAAAGGGAAAATGGGGTGGCTCTTGTGGGGGTATGGATGGAGGTGCGATAAGTCAAAAGGATGAGAGCAATTTGGATGTGCCAATCATGACCAGCTGTTTCAACGGTTTTCTTTAGGATTTTCAAAATGGTTTTATTGGTAGCTTCAGCTTGGCCATTACCTTGGGGGTAGTATCTAGTGGAAAAATGCTAGGTAATTTCAAATTTCCTACACAATGTGGCAACCTCTTGATTTTTGAAGGGGGTTCCATTATCAGTCATAATATCTTGTGGTATACTGAAATGACAAATTATGTAGTTCAAGATGAACTTGGAAATCTATTTTTCAGTGATGTAGGTTAATGGAATAGCCTCGACCCATTTTGTAAAGTACTCAGTGGCGACAATAATGTACTTGTGGCCATTTGAGGAATTTGGGTATACTTGACCAACAAGATCGAATCTCCAGTGAGAAAAGGGCCATGGGGTAATGGTGGGCTGAAGGTCTTGGGTGGGAGCATGTATCAAACCACCATGTTGCTGACATAGAACACATCTTTTCACAAATTGATATGCATCTACTTCCATAGTGGGCCAATAGTAACCTATCCTATGAAGCTTTTTCACTAATGTAAGGCCACTAGAGTGGGCACCAAAAATCCCTCGGTGAACCTCTTCTAACGTCATTCTAGGTTCATTTGAATTGAGACATCAGAGGAGAGTTCCATCAAAATATTTTTGGAAAAGTGTGTCACCTAAGATGGTCTATCAAGCGGTTTAGGGAACAAAGGTTTTTTTTTGGTTTGGGGTGAGGGCTATGGGAATGGTTTTGTGATGTAAATAGGCAAAGATGTTAGCATACCATGGGGACTCAGGACCAACAATCTCACACACCAACTCTGAATTAGTTTGCTCATAAGCAGAAGTAAAAATATTCTCAACAATAAACTCACATTTATGACTATATTCTAGCATGGCAATCATAGAGGCAATAGTAGCCATGGCATCTCCTGCTTTATTATTAGCCCTGGGAATCTACTGAAAAACAATCTCTGTAAAATGCTGCTTAAGATCCTCAACTATTCTGTGGTAGGGCAACCATTTCTCATCTTTGGTGTGGTATTCATCTGTGACTTGTTTAATGACCAATTGTGAGTCTCCAAAGACAAGAAGGTTTTTGATATTCCATCTGATAGCTTGACGTAGTCCTATGACTAAACCTTCATACTCAGCTATATTATTTGTGCAAGGGAATGAAATTTTATAAGACATAGGAATGAGATTTCCTTGTGGTGTCACAAACAAAATTCCTACCCCCGGTCCCTTTTGTGTAAAGGATCCATCAAAAAATAATTTCCATGGTGTAGTAGGGGCTAGGGTCATAATTGTGTCATTTGGAAAATCGGCTACAATGGAATGGTCACATTGAAGAGGAGCTTCAACAAGCTGATTGAAAATTACTTGTCCTTTAATGGCCTTACGATCCTTATAAAAAATGTTGAATTCACTTAAAATTAAGTCCCATTTTGCTGCTCGACCAGTGAGGGTGGTTTTTGATAACAAATATTTGAGTGGAACTATCTTGGCAATGAGATATGTAGTATGATTAAGCATATAATGACATGTTTTTTGTGTACAAAAGACTACAGCCAAACATGCTCTCTCAATAGTAGTGTAGTTTAACTCATAGCCAACTAGTGTTTGACTGAAGTAATATATGGCTTTCTCATTCCTGTTATCATCTAATTGTGCCAAAAGTGCTCCTAGGGCAACTGAAGTAGCTAAAATGTATAGAATCAATGGTCATCCTGCAACTGGAGGTACTAAAATTGGAGGATTAGCCAAATATGTCTTAATTTTTTCAAATGCTTTTTGGCATATACAATCCCATTGAAACTTGTTTCCCTTGTGAATAAAATGCTGAAGTGGATGGACTTTATCTACTAGTTGTGACACAAATCTCCTAATAGATTGTAAATTTCCTTGAAAACTGTGGAGTTGTTTCAATGTGGTAGGTGGAGGCATATCCATGATGGCCTTCACTTTTCCTAGATCTACCTCAATACCTCTTGTTGACACAATGTAGCCTAGAAATTTCCCTGATTTGACCCCAAATACGCACTTCTTAGGATTAAGGCGCACTTTGTATTTCTCCAACCTATTAAAAATAGTGGTAAGGACATGAATGTGGGATTCTCTTGTCTTGAATTTTCTTAGGATATCATCAACATAGTCCTCCATTATGACATGTAGAAGATCATGGAATATGGTAGTCATTACGCATTGATAAGTGGCACTGACATTTTTCAAGCCAAAAGGCATGACTTGATAACAAAAGGTTCCCCATGGGGTGGTAAATGCCATTTTATGTTGATCCTCTTCTGCAATTCTGATTTGGTTATAACCAAAAAAACCATCCATCAAAGACAACATCTCATGTCTAGCAGTCAAATCCACTATGATGTCTATGTTAGGAAGTGGAAAATCATCCTTAGGACATGCGAGATTTAAATCTGAAAAATTTGAACAAACACAGATGCCCCCAGATGCTTTCCCTATAGGAACAATGTTGGAGACCCACTCAGGATAGTCAATAGGATGGATGAACTTTGCCTCTAACATTTTCTGTAACTCTACTTTGATTAGGAGTGCTACCTTAGGGTGCATTTTGCACAACTTTTTCTTCACTAGTTTAATCTTGGGATGAACTGTCAAATGATGCACAACCAAGTCTATGTCTAGGCTAGACATGTTTTTGTATGTCCATGAAAAATTGATTTTTCCCTTTTTCAAGAATTCAATCATGGATTTTTGTTCTTCAAGACTTAAGGTAGCATAATGTAGGTGATTTGTGGATTATCCTCTGTTCCCAAATTGACTAGAATTGTGTCCTCATTCAAAATAGGTGACTTTTCTGGTGGCAAAGATCTGAATGGAAAGTCAATCTCTCCCTCTTCTAGTGCCTCTAAGAGGTTTTCACTAGAAGATACGTCCTTTATTTTATCTTTTTCTTCATCCAAAAGTGCCCCAGAGGAGTTTTCACTAGAGGATTTTTCTTTTATTTTTCCATTTTTATTTTCTTTTTCACTTTTGCGACTAAGAGAGTTGACTTGGCTACCAAAGTAGGCTTCCTTATTGTACTAGATCTCATGTTTGTAATCTTGAAGATTCTTAAGGCCAAAAAGTGCCATCACTGCTTCATCAGTTTTACAAATGTCAAGAGCTGGTGGTATATCTTGAAGGTCCCAGTCTATCATGTTGGGTTTGGGGAAAGGTAGGTCAATGGATGAAAGGTCATCTATGGTAATGCCATGGACATAGTTATCTAGGTCATCTTTAATGTATTAGAAAGGTACTTCAAAGAATTCCTCCTCTTCAGTCTCAGAATCAGGTTCAACCATACAATAGTTTTCAGCAAAGGATACCTTAGGTTTAATGGAGCCCAATCCACATCCTTTAGGATAGCTATTTGCTTCTAAGGGTTGTCTAATTCCATCTTCTTTTGGTCAAAGGTCGGTACCATGGTATCCCATGCTTTCAATAATGGGAGGTTCCTTAACATATTTATCCCTAGGAAACTCCACAGGTTCATCTTTTCCATCATAATATAGCCAATCTAGAATATTATCTTCTATGTGCTCATCACTAAGTGAACCTTAATGCTCAAACATTGTCTTGCTAACTTGCATGGTTTCCTTATTAGTAGAAGGTGATAATTGAGAAGCTCTTCCAAAGGAATGAGGGGAGAGTGGTAGTTACATCCAACACACAAGGCATTTTCAAACTTATATTCTCCCATTCCTAAATCAACAAAAGTAACCTTCTTCCTTGTGGTGTCAATTTTTGTATCTTCAACCTTCTCTTTTCCCTTGCAGGAATTTGAATCCTCATTAGCTAATTTTGGTACTATTGGGGAAGGTGGTTCTTTTATGGTGAGGGGCTTAGGTATGATCTTAGCAAACTCACTGATTGGACAAAAATTTGCTGGTGCACCTTCCAATCTTTTACAAAATGGAAAAGGAGTGGGATCCCCTAGGATTGTGACCTCTCTTCCTTGGTGGGGGAACTTCAAGCATTGATGATAGGTAGATGGGACCACCTTTAGTGTATGTATCCATGGTCTACCAAGCAAGATGTTATATGAAAAATCCAAGTCTAGAACATGACATTCAGTATTTATGATAGCTGGTCCAACTTTTAGAGGCAACATAATAACCCCTTTTGATTCTCTTTCCCTCTTGTCATATGCTTTTATTGTGATCCTTTTATTAAAATCTAGAAGATTCTCTAGAAGTCCCAAGAAGTGAATCATTTTCAATGTACAAAGGTTCAAACTGGATACATTGTTTATAAGGACTCTTTTAATCTTATGTCACTATATAAGGACTTCAATGTGGAGCGAAAAATTATGGTGGGGATTAGGGCCTTGGAAATATTTATCTATGAAGACAAGGTGTAGTTGGGTGGCAAGGTTTCCAATCATAGTAGTGAATTGGGAAGCATTAATTTTTTTAGAAACACAAGACTCTAAAAGAGCCTTCTCCAAGATCTCTTTATGGATGGGTGATGTGGTTAGAAGCTCAAGAATAGATATTTGTGCAGGAGTCTTACTTAGCTAGGACAACACATCATAGTAGGAAGCGGGCCTTTGTGAGGTAGATGGCACAATAGGTGCATGTGGCATTGATGGATTAGTGTTATTGGGAGTGGCAACTTGCAAAGTGAGTCTTCCCCATCGAGTGGTTGCATCGCAATGAGTTGCTTGTAAGACAAGGGTATTCACATGAGCATCTACTTCTTAAATGTGACCACATAAGGAGTCAAATCCACATATATTGCTGGTTTCTATCTTACCACAGAAGTAGTCAAATCCTGATATGTGATTAGTAGAACAATCATAAGGTAATGCATTTGATGTGGAAGCTTGATTCACATTGTTGGTATTGTTGTTATCATTGTTGTGATCGGGAAATGGTTTTTGGAATATCTTCAATTTAGCATTTTTAGAGGTTGGACCTCCTTCTACTTCAGTTTCCCCATCATCAACAAGATTTTGAATAAAAACTCTGAGCTTGATACATTTTTTGGTGTCATGTCCTTTGATACAATGGTATTTACAATATTTTTTTTCCCTATACCACTTTGACTTTGGTTGATTTTCATCAAAAGGACGTGTGTTAGGAAATACCATAAAGTTGTCATCTAGTAATTTTTGAAAGATGGCCTCCAAAGGTTCACGAAAGTTAGTGAACTTTCTATTGCGGTCATAGTCATGGTTGTAATTGTTGTTTTGTGGAAAAAATTGTGTTTGATTATGAGATTATTGATTGCCTTGATTGTCATGATTCAAATTATTATTGTTTTGATTACTGTAGTTGTTATTGTTCCCTCCTTGAATATTTTTTACATCAGTAACACCATCATGTGTAACACCCTTATTCTTGGCCCATAATTTGGGTTTGCTATTTTTGTTTGACTCATTGTGCGAGGATGATGAACTATAATGTTTAATGGTACCTTTTTCCAAAAGTCCATTTTCAATATTCTTGCACTTTTTGACTAAAGTGGCAAAGTTTTCAGGGCTAGCCATTTTCATGTGGAAAGACATTTTGAGTATTAAATTCTTGATGAATATATCCACAAGGTGGGAATCTTCAATTTTATATGGCATACAATTAGCAAGATGTCTCCACCTTTGTAGGAAGTTGGCAAAAGTTTCTCTATTTCATTGTTTTGTGTTGCACAAGTCACTCAATGAGGCATGATGTTCAATTTTGTAAGAGTATTGTGCTATAAACTTGCTTGTCAATTCATTGAAAGAAGTAAAGGAGCCCTTAGGTAAATTCATTAACCACTCAAGTCTGGGGCCTCCAAGACTTCGTGCAAAGAGCCTCTTAAGATAGTCATCACTGTAGGCTACTTCTTGGCACAAAATGAAAAATTCCTTGAGATGGGTGACGGGGCGTGTCTCTCACGTGTACTTGTCAAATTTAGGAATTTCAAAATCAGGTGGAAATGGCACCATATTAATGGATTTATCAAATGGAAAAGGACAAGTTTCCTCAAAAGAGACATCCTTCACCCCTTTGTTGTTCATGTTAAGGACCAAATTTCACAATTCTTGGAGTTGTTGAGCCAAATCTTGATTAGGTTGCACTTGTGATTGTTGGGAGTTCATAAATCCACCTCCTAAATTGTAGGGAGTCCCAAATGTAGTGTGAGGTGGTGGAGGTACTCCACTTTGGCTAATGTATTGATATGCAGTTGTGAGAATTGGCATAGTGGTTGGCACTTGTAAATAAGAGGAGTGCATTGGTTGTGTCAAAATTACCATTGGTTGAGTAGGCACTTGTCCAATGCCTAAGCATCCCACAGTTGAGGTTGTCAAGGTAGATTTTGGAATACTAGCATGTGTGGTAACATTAGCCATGGCACTAATGATTTTTTGAATATGTTATGCACTCAATTGAAATGTAGGTTGTGTTGAAGTGCTAGATGTAGGAATAGCACTAGTTGTTTCCATGGTTTCTTTCCCTTTGCTAGAAGTCAGAGTTGTGTTTGAAGTGGGTAATATGGGAGAACCACCTTTTGTAATTTGTCTAAACAAGGTGTTCTCATCAAAGCTTGGAGGAACATTAACACTATCCTTAACCAAATTTAGGAATATCTCAGTTTTGTTTGCCCTTATGGATTTCTCCATCATTTCCACATTGTAGGGATCCACAAGGAATGTCCTAACATCACTAGGTACATCGTTGGGATCAATAGGATCTTCATCTTGGTATACTTCTTCATTATTACCCCCTAGAGTTGTGTTATGGAATGGATCTTTTGGTTCTTGCATGGATGTTGGGTTAGGCATACCAATGTTTGAACTAGAGGGAATTGTGCTCCCTAATGAAGTTGTGAGTGGAGGAAAAGGATTCCATCTTTGATTGCCTCAATGATTCCCACCAATGTGACATGGGATTAAATGTGAATCTTCCTAATCGTGTGTGTACCATGCAAGAGTGATCAAGCCAATGGGTGGAAGATTATGGCAGAAAAAGAAAATGAGGATAAGAGATATTAATCTTATGTGATTAAAAGGTCCACTACCCAAGTGTGAACAAAAAGACCTTGGTTTAGCAAACAAAGTGTGATTAGAGGATAGTAGTATCTTTCTCCTACCAAAGATAGCCAAGTGATCTTGTAGGCAAGATAGGACACCAAATTGATTACTCACTATTTGGAGATGGACTTGTGATCCCAAATAAGTAAGTGTAATTAGGATAAATGTTTACTTATGGATGAAAGGTCTAGTGTTGCAATGTCAAAAGATGTTTTAAGTTTTAAGCTCTCTAGAAGAAAATTTGAAAATGGAAGACTAGGAGTTTGGGAAGATGGAGGTAGATACCAAAAGATGAAATTTTTGTGGTCACTAATGCAATTAACTCAATCCTCATTCACTGGAAATAAAAACCTTGGATTCACTCCTGGGAAAGTAGACTAGTTTTGAAGCTTTCTATTGTATTCAATTGTATCATAACGGTCTTGTCTAGCTTCTTCCTTTTGAATTTCTTTGATTGCATATTGAAATTGTTTGTCACCGTGTGCTAGGTTCTTCCTTTCCTTGTAGATGGGTGGTTTGGACAACTTCACTTTCTTATGTTTGATTTGGTTAACTTTATCGGTCATGGAAGGAATAAAACAAAACCCAAATTTCAAGTACCCAAAAACTTTGCAATAAGATGTGACTAGACTCAACCAATTTCAAAATGCAAACTACCAAAAGTAACCATGCATCAAGAAGTCCTCACTTAACCTATCTCACTCAATGAAAGGTTACCTCACAATTTCACTTATTTTACAACTTTTTTGATGTTTTGGCTTTGGTTTTTGAATGTTTGAACAAGCACGTTGAAAATGCCAACAACCCTAATAAGGCTATCTCTAGGATGAACAAGGTTTATCTAAAGGGGATCCTCAATATACACAAGGTATGTGAGGCCCAAACCTATAGATGAAAGGAAATACTACCACACACCTGGGGGGAGATGGTAACCCAAATCTCCTCCTTCACTTCCCAAAGGTATAAAGTTCTTTGGGGCTTAGCCAAGAGTGACAATATTTCACTTCCAAGAGAGGTGTCTTTTGATTCACCTCTTGATTCTTATACTCTGCCAGAACACTGGAGTTGAGGTCATCCCAAGGGTTGATGAAATCTCCAAGTAGGCCTCCTAAAAAAAGAAAAGAAAAACCACTTATTTCTTATGCACACAAGATTGCCCAAAGGCACGAGGGGAGAGAATATTTAAGTGGTCTTGGAGTTTAAAAGAAATTTTTTCTTTCCTTATAAAGCTTTAAGTTTTCTATCTATTTGAAGACACTCGTGATTAAGATATGCAAGGTTCTTTACAACTTGAAATAGCACCAACATAAATGAAAATAAGGATTCATCAACAAGAAAGTAAAGCAAGTGCGTGAAAGTAAAATGCTGAAAATAAAAAATGCAAAAAATAAAGTCAATTTATTTTAGGGCATTCAAGAGTGTATGACTTCATTTTAAGCACCAAATCCAAATATGATCTAGCCTAGGCATACATGTCTATTTTAAGCACCAATTTCACACATTGTATAGCCTAGGCATACATGTCCATTATCCTTTAAAGCATTCAAGATAGTGTGAATTTTTTTTAAACACCAAGTCTAAATGTATCTTCTACCCTAAACATTCATGTCCATTTTAAGCACCAAAGTCCAAATGTTTGCTACTCTACACATTTATGTCCATTTTAAACACCAAGTCCAAATGTGGGCTAATCTAAACATTCATGCATTTAAATGAAAGTGTTTAAGCCATACAAGTTCATTAGCCCTTTAAAGTTTAAGTGATAAAAATTACTACAAATCTCCTTTAGTGATAAAAATCATTATTGATTTTTCTTTTTAGGATTTTAAGGTTAATTCTTTGCATCAAAATCATCAGTGAAAACCTGCAAGTCAACTAGTCAGCAAAAAATATTATTCAAAATTGTATAATTCTGCTAAAACACAGAGACACCAAAATGCAGGCATAGACGCTAATTTGGGTAGCTGACAAACAACAAAGATGCCAAACTATGTAGATTCTAAAATTTGCAGATGATAGAAGACACTTTGCACATTTCTAAGCAGACTAAATGGTTGTTAGATGCAGATGACAATGTGAAGTGCAGAGAGATTAAAAGTCGGAGATGACAAACAAATACCTGCACACAATGCAGATGACAGATTTAACTTCACAAACGAAAAAATACTCCTCACAAATGATAGAACTAACTTCATAGATGATAGATTAAACTTTGAAGATAGTAGAAACTTCAAAGATGATAGATTAAAAACCTAAATGATAGAATGGTTTCCTAAGCAGATGCTAAAGTGAAAATGCAAGAAAGTATTATTTTGGACTACTACAGAGATGTTGGTCTGTGTAGATGACAATCTTAGATGACGCTGCAGCCTGCGAAGATGACAATGCAATGTTTTATGATTGAACTAGGGTTGTTTGCATATTTTTGAAATGAAACCAGGGATGTGGGTCCCACCAGGCATGCCAAAATGTGTGCAAAAAAATGTGACCTCTTGAGAGCATTAATCAACAAGTAAACATTAGTTCAAGTTAAAACATGTAATGAGAATTCATCAAAATGAAAGAAAATTAAACTAATGCTTGCTTGAGTTTTGCAACTCAAAGCAGCCAACAAATCAAGTCTTCTAGCCACCTCTATAGCTCAACAAAGGCACCCATGAGAGGGCTTGTTGGTGTGTTAAGATGGAGGGGGTATGTTTGGTGTGCTCTCCCAAACACAACAATGGAGTGAATCTCTTGAGTGAATGTGAAAATGTGAGTGATGATGCAATATGAATCTAAACTATAATGAAATGAAGAACACCTCAAGAAATGGCTATAGAGAAAGCCATACTTGAAGGCATTCAAGTGAGAATATGAAATGCAACAAGGAAACTAACTAAATATGCAAGCTATACTAAAATGTAAGTGCAATGGAAATGTGAATGCAAAAGAAAACTAGATAAACAATGCAAATACAAAGCTAAACTAGCTACCAAAGGGTTAGTATGCACCTAAAAAATCACTATGAAAACTCTACTAATGCAAGCTCAAACTACCATGAAAGCTTAAACTATGAATGCAAGCTCAAATCTCAAACCAACATGATAACAATGCAATAATGGGAGATGATGAATGCTTGAGACAAGGCTTCTATTCATAGGCTTAAGGGAGGGCTTGGTGAGGTGGCATCCATGTAGATGCCACATAAGGTGACATGCAAGCCATGCAAATGGTAAAAAATTCAAAGTTTGCTCACACATGTGTGAGCAAACTTGAAAAGAAGAGTGGCAGACAAGAGTGCAAAGGGGATTGTGTAGGCATGCCATCTCACACATGTGTGAGCACACTCTTAGGCTAATGAGAGGGATTAGGAAGGAGATTGGGATGATTAAGTGGGATTAGAGAAGAACTAGGCTTAAGAGGATGAAAAAGATGGGTATAGGCTAGGCTCTAGGTTAGGCTTAAGATTAAATTAAATGAAATTTAATTTAATCATGGGCTTAGAGGAATTAATGGGATGTGAAGATTTAAATAAATAAAATTTATTTAAAAAGGGGGAAACATGGAGGATCATGTGTTAAATTAATTTAACACATTAGAGCTAGGAGTATATAAATTAAATTTAAATGCTCAAGAGAATGAACTCATTTAATTAAATAAGTAGAAGAATGTGAGAAATATATTTAATTAATCAATAATTAATTACAATGTCATGGGAAATATTGAAATTAATTAATATAGTGTTTAGGGATGATTTTAAGCATCTACACAAGCTTTGCAATATTTGAATAGTCAAGGAAAATTGAACCAAATACATTTAAAGTGGGTTGAGTTTTTGCAGAGTTATACATTTGTTTTGAAACATAGAAGTGAGAAGTCTAACAAAGTTGCAAATGCTCTTAGTAGAAGACAACTTTTGTTAATAGGAATGCAAATAGAGGTGGTTGGGTTCAAGGAACTTAGTACATTGTATCTAGATGATCATGATTTTGGTGAAGCATGGAAGGCTTGTACATAACTTGTTACACTTGATAGGACAAAGTGGTTGGATTTTATGATCCAAGATAATATGTTGTTCAAAGGAAGCCACTTGTGCATTCCAAGAAGTTCAATGAGAGAGTACCTCATCAAGGAGAAGCATAGTGGAGGACTGGCTAGACATTTTGATGAGATAAAACTATAGCTTTGGTTGATAAAAATTACTACTGGCCATAGTTACGACAAGATGTGATGAAGTTTGTACTAAGTTGTCAAGTATGTTAGATGGTGAAAGGAGTGAAGAAGAATACAAGGTTGTATTAGCCATTATCTATAACAGAGAAGCTATGGGAGGATGTCAACATGGATTTTTTTCTTAGATTACCGAGGACATAGCATGAGCATGATTCTATTTTTGTGGTGGTTGATAAGTTTTCAAACATGGCACATTTTATTCCTTGCAGGAAAACTAATGATGTTGTTCATGTAGTAGAGTTATTTTTTAGAGAAGTGGTGAGATTACATGGTCTACCAAAGAGTATAGTTTCAGATCGAGATACCAAATTTGTTGGGTATTTCTAGCATACTGTTAGTGAACAGATTGTCCTTCAATAAAATGCATGCAAATCTAACCTCGAATACACAAATGTAAGGACAAACTAGCACCAACAATTGGATAGGTTATTATTAGATTAATAACCTTCCTCTAAATTTTATCAGGTATAGCTCCCCATGCAAGATTTACAATGAATTAATCATAGGTACTTTTAACCGGAAAGCACGAAAGGATACCAAGCATCTATCTGTAAACACAAAGTAGATGCAAAACCTAAGGATTGAAAAGAAAGGAAACAAAATACAACAGATTACACAAAGTTAATTTGTTGTACATTGTATCATGTAACAAGGATAAACTGTGTCTTTCATCTTCTTGAGATAATTAAAATTAGAGCCTTGTAAGATATTAAGAAATGACAACATAATAAAGGAACAATGACATTTGACTGTAATTTTCAGAGAAAATTGAAAATGACTCAAAATTTGAATTCAGTAGAAGGAAAAACACATTGTAGTCAAAGTTAAATGTATTTCACCACCAGCCTCCCTTCCCCGACTATAAAGATCACAAAGCTTCTTCCACACATTACAATCCAACCATCATTTAAACCAAACAGAAATTCTCCTACCATATTACATCAAACATCAAAAAGACTGTAACCCTCTCTCAGCTACAAAGTTTTGAAAAAGAGGCTAAAAATAAAGCCCATGCTTTGCTTCTCTCTGTCCCTCAAGAACATGAAAACTATTCTGTCAAAATTTCCTCCTTTCTTGCCTGAAGCCCAAAGTCTGCAGTCCAAAAGCCGAAAGAATCCCCAGTTACATTTTCTCTTCTTCTCTTTATAGAATTTTGAAATCTTCTTTTAATTCTTGTAGTCTTCCTTTTCTGATGACATCTGTCCCTTCCAAAATCTAATTCCCCAAAGTCTTATTTGAATTTTGTCTTTTCACTTTCTTCGTTGTCAATTTCTGTTCTATTTTAAATAACTGATTCTTGAAAAGGAAACCATATCCCTCTTTCTTCTTGTGTGCATAATGTTTAATTAATAATTAAACATATCATCATTAATTATTTTTAGCATCGTATGGGCTTCCTTCATGTGAAATAGATAATGAACTTCAAATTAATGCTCAGCTAAGCAACAAGCATTGACACCTGTTTAAAGAATCTCTTCATTTTGCACATTAATTCACCATATCTGCTCCAAACTCAATATAAACATTCTCAGATAGGCAGTACAGAATGGGGAATCTTTTAAAGCAGCTTGGGCTTCCTTTGCTCATATAGCCACTTTTATCTCATTTAGAAATATATAAAGAATTGACACTCTCCACCCCTTAACCGTGTCTTCAGTTGGTTCTTTCTCATTATCAGCATCTAATTGAATAGCTTCCCCATGTTCACCCATTCAAAGTTGGCAAAGCCTCCCACACATTTTTCATCTCTTCTTCATGATAATTCAGAGCACCTCTCATCCTCTTCCAACATTTCAATGAGGCCTTTGATAAGAATTGGAGCAAGTGAACATAACCATTCGAGTTTGTATTTAGCATAGATCAAAGCCAATTAAATCATTTACAGTGTTCATATCTCTCAATCTCAAAATTGCATTTTTTTGACTGTCCACAAGAATTGTTATAATAAATCAGGATCAGCACTTGATTTTTCAACTCGTAAGGTAATGACTCGAGTTGCGCTCAGTTGAAGTATCATCAAAACTATCACAGAATAGAATTTTATCATTCTAGGCAAAAACTCTTTTGTCTTACCAGGGTCATATCCTTGCCATCTGGCTCGACACTTACCAAATTTGTGGGTTGGAGGAAGCTTAATATCTCATGTTTGCATACCTTGAAATACATATCCTGTTCTCATCTCTCATCTCAATTGATCCTTCACTATGACGTCTAGCTACATCCAATTGGGCAGAAAAATGGTAGTTTATAACACATCATGTCTGGCAATAGACACTCATTTTATTTCTTTAAAGCCATAGCTTTCAATGATGAGAGGCCTCCTGAGCTAAGAAAATTACCATACTTGTTATCTTTTTATCATGCAAACACGCAGACTGCCATGACTTCTAGATCTCTTACCTACGATGATTTTCATTTTCTTAGTACCTGGGCATCCACATTAATCATGCTTAGGGGTTATAAGAAACATGTGTCCAAACTATGATTTCCATGAATCCTTTTGGTGATTCTATGCTTTTCCTTGATCAATATAGTGTGTTTTCTGTCACACGAACCTCCTTTTTTTGAAAAGTTTCATTAAATCATGGAACTGACCATGGATATCTCCGCAAACAATCATCGGGTTGCTCACAGGCTTTCACATCTTGACACATTCTTTTACTTTTTTGAGGAAAGTTATTAGTTCCATTAAATTCGTTTGCCTTGTGACTACAAACAAACCTATGATTCATTAAAATATTGAGCTCGCTGCCAAGTGGGACACGCCATGTTGCAAAACCAATCGAGCTTATATTCTCGGATATGGAGAACCAGCCAAGCTCAAAGAGGTTTGATTATGGTCAATTCACCTTTGTATCAACAATCAACATTTTTGTCCTCATATGGCCATTTCATGAAATGACATCAGGCTACATGACATACCTACTATGTAAATCAAACCTTTTTTTTACTGATGTAGAGTGACTCACGAGTGTGTATACTGTCAAATGGTTCACATGCCATTCCTTACTGCAGACTTATAATCCTAAATTGCATGCATCACCGTTTCAACATGAGATGAGCACACATGAATTCCATGTGCATTTGAAAGTCTTGGAACACCCAAGAAGAAGATTCTATTTGTGGTTAGGTTTTAATCATAGTTTGAAGGTTTAAACCAATGAAAGAGTAATCTTGATATTGAAAATGTTGTAGTGTAATAGGCAAGAGAGATAACACGTGATGCTATATACCAAAACTATTTATTCTTCGCCAACGGAAACAATCATGGGCCAAAATTTTGCTAGTGACTCATAGAATCCAACAACAATACTGGAAATGAGAAACATCAATACTATTAGAGTGCATCATGCTATAGTCTTTGCCACCCATCTGATAACATCAATATCTCTACTAAAATCTAAAGCCTCTTCTGCACATTTAAGAAGTGCCTTTGAATGATGAACTTTATCTGCAAATACCAAAGGCCATCTTGAAGTAACTCGTGGCTCCATCTATTTCTCAGCATCATCAATGTTGACTTCCATTATATTACCATCATCCAACATAAAAGCTCTACTTAAATTTCAAGCTTTCTGTCCTAAATTTGAAGTGTTTGGAACTACATACTAAAGCATTGGATTATATTCCAAATTCAGCAATATGAGCCTCTGAATCTGCTTATGTGACACTGTAGATGCTGGATCTTCAAACATCAACATTGAACTCATGTTGAAAACTAGAATTTGCACTTCAACTTTTGTCAACCAATGAACTTGGAAAATGAACCTTTCTAAACCACTGAACTGGCCTCCATCTTGACCTATACTTTGCACTTTCTCAAAACTAATGAACTGGCAAAACCTAAGCTTAAATGATGAAATTTTGAACTTGTTGAAACTGATCTTGCATTTTCAAACCCATTTGAACCATCGAACTACTTTGAAGCACTTTGAATTGATGGTATCCAATTATGAACTTTTCTAAATGAACCATTCTGCACTTTCTTGGAATCATTAAACTAACAGGATCTGGAACTAAAGTATGGATTGAGACAGGATTTTGAACCCTTTTGAACTAACAAATCTACATCTTGAACCACTTTGAACTACTTTGAACTGAGTTTGAAGTACTTCAAAGAGGTTCAAAACCTAAAACTGAAAGTTTTAAAACCATGTCCACATTGATTGAACATGAACCATTCAATCAAGACCGAGCTCAAAAACTAGTCATGTATCCTGAACTTTCTTGAATTAATGGATTTGCATTTCGAACTTTGATTGAGCCTTTGAATCATCAAACTCATTGAATCTTTGAAACTTTTGAGCTAGTGGAATCAGATTAAGCCGACGAGGTCTGAGCTTGAAACATGAATTTAGATTGAATCTGGGTACTAAACTGAACATGGGCTTTGAACTTTTATGAATTGAAAATTCTACATTTCAAATCCAGAATCAGAACTTCACTTGTATTGAACCTACAAGATGGGTTTCCTGGACCATTGAACTACTTTGAACTACTTCGAATTGAAGTTTGAAATGGTTCAAACTCTGCACTTGAAGTTTTAAAACTATGATCATATTGGGTCCTAACAAATACATTGTGGAAGAAGTTGAAGACAAATTTGAAGTTCAATTCATCACACCATCCACAAACTGATGGGTAGACAAGCTGTGAATTGTAGTTTGGAAAACTTGCTGAGATGCATGGTCAAAGATAAACCAAAAGGATGGGATATGATTTTACCACAAGTGGAGTTTGCATGTAATAATTCTGTCCATAGGAGTACTAATGAATCACCATTCCAGATTGTATATGGGAGTAGTCCCATAAATGTTTTTGAATCAAGGAAGTTGGACAAGGGAGAGATAAGCAATGCTTAAGTAGAAGATTTTGCTGAACATTTGAAGAAGATCCATGAGGAGGTGAGGAAGCACATCATAGAAATAAATACACAATATAAGGCTAAGGCAGATGTGAAAAGGAGATATAAGGAATTTTAGATTAGAGATGAAGTAATGGTTCATTTGAGAAAGGAGCATTTTTTAGTAGGCACATATAATAAGCTAAAGATGAAGAAGTTTGGACCATGCAAGATAGTGAAGAGACATGATTTTGGAAATGCGTATGAAGTGGAGTTGCCCGCTAAATTAAATATTTCACTAGTATTTAATATTTTAGATTTAACAAAGTATTATAGAGGTGATGGAGATAAAGTTGCAAAAGTGTAGTGGAGCATTCCAACAGCTAATTCAGCTACCAAGGAGATTGAGGAGATACAAGATAGTTTTATTAGAAAAAGTACCAGAAATAGAACTTATGAGGAATATCTGGTCAAATGGAAAGGGAGAGCAATTGAGGATTCATCATGGCTAGCAAAGGAGAAGGTCAATTGTCTTGGTTTTCTACTGAACACCTGAGACATGAGACATGACGGGGTCACTTCTCAAATTACCTTGGTTGTTTGATGTAGGAGCATCCTGGGTGTAAGGGAAATCTTGCATCACCCAAAAATATTTTATTTTCAGCCTTTTCTATTTTAATAAGGACTGTAGACAGGGTGGTTACTATTTATGGGAACTTGCTATTTTTAGTAAGTTTGTCATACAAGCTTGGAATGTTCTCATTTTCTATAAGAAAGTTCATTTTAGAGATATAAGCCTACCATAAAAATCTCATTTCTCCATCTTAAGTATCAGAGAAGTTATTGCAGATTTTCAATAGAAACATTTGTAGAAAAATCTTCAAGCTCATTGTTGGAGGCCTTAGAGTGCTCAGATGAGGTTTGAAAACTTGATAGAAGGGTGCTTGCATGATTTTGAGCCTATATATTAGGAGTTGGCATTTCTAAAAAGTGGTTATAATATCCAATTGGAGCAACGGTTTGTGAGTTATGAACTTCGAAAGTTGGGTTACCAAAATTTCTAAAATAATTTGTCAAAGATGTATTTGGCTAACTCTATGTGTATTGTTAGGGTTTGTCTGCCCTAGGTATTAAGTTTGAGTGTCTAGAACCTTCTTGGGCGGCATAAAACTACTTATTTAAGAAAGGATGAACATGGTCTAGGATAGCTTTGGATGATAGTTCCCAGCACTGTCTTGTAGATTACTGTAACAAAGGCGCCCATTTGGGTTAGCATATTGTAATTGAGAATTCTATAATTCCACATTTTTGGCAATAATAAGAAGTTCATATTTTGTTCTCACATTTGCTATTGTTTCTTTATTTCTATTATGAGTTTATGGTATTAAGGGGAGTCCCTTACATCACTTGTGTTAATTGCACTCTCTGGCTTATCCTCAACACACTATCTTTCAAAGTTTGTTCTTGATTTCTCAACATCACCATTTTCTCCTTGAAATTACCCTTATGTCATCTCTATGGTATTTTTCTGTTCAATATGCAATCTAAACTTTTTCCTTGAAACAACATTCTCTTATATAATCATTACATGTTATTCTTCAACCCCAATATGTGAGTTCAAATTTTGAATTCTCAAGCCTATACTTAGCATGCACCCCTATTACTTTCTTATGTCAGTCTTGTCAGATGCACCATGTATGAAAAAAAGTTATGGATGTTTGTGTCTTTGATGGCTTACTTTATTGGAAAGAATTCAAATTTTAATTCTCTCATTTGTCCTTGACGTAAAAAACATCATCCCTATTAAATGTAATGTTAAGTGCATTCTACTTTCTTCATGACATGTTAGTCATAGATGTCTTTCCATTAGCTTCCTCTTACTATCATGGCTAAATTTATCATGACTACCAATCACACCACTTTTCATGCATTCTTGACATCATTCTTCATATGCATACACACTTAGCATGACTTCGTATAAATGTGATTGTCATTTTTCATTACATATTCTTGGCTTGTCCTTCTCATTCATTTGGTTACACTTGTATGTGTGCTCATAATGCCTCACTAGTCCTAGCTTCATAATGGATAACTATTTCTCTTTACCTTGACATGAATAACTCATAGTCCCAACTAGTTATATTGGTACCTTCACCAGTTGGTCCTTTAGACTTTTGACAATTATACTGATAATATTCCCCTTTAGCATTGATGGAAACACTCAATCACACTAAATCATATTTTTTATGACTAATTTATGCTTAGCATGTAATGTCATGAATTTACCTTCTTTTTCTTTTTATTCAACATCTCCCCTAAGATTATACTTCTACATCCTTTAACTTCTTTGAGTCTTCTTCATTGGTTCACTTAATCCTACTTGAATTCTCCCCCTGTCTTGTTTGTTCACCTCTCTTCCGTCTACCTTGTTCATCTTTTTTTCCTCCTTACTCTCATCTTAGCTTACATCATCTCTATCAAACTTTTTCTTCTTTCTCTTTCTCTCTTCTCTTTGTTATATTCTCCCCTAGTCTCTTTTCCTTGGTTATCATCTCTCCTTTTGACAAAAATGCCAGAGGCACACATCATTTCTTTGTAACTACTCCCCATGTGGAGTAGTCCCTATTATTCATCAATCCATGCATTGATTAGTCATTTGTGGATCATGGATTGATGTCTACCCTAGATTATTTGTTTAAGGATTGATATGGGTGATACCCCTAGTTTTCTTCTAGTATACTCAAAAGTATCCTTCTAATGAGGTTTTGTGAGTATATCAGATAATTTTTCTTTGGTTGTTATATATTCAAACCTTACCTATTTCTCTTTTAGTTTCTCTATCAGGAAATGGTAATTTATTGATATGTGCTTGGTCTTAAAGTGCATAACCTAGAACTTTGATTATTTATGGAACTTGTGTTATCATAATTGATAACCGATGGTTCCTCCATTATTTATTAAATATATTCTAGTAGTTCTTTGATCCAATAAATCTTATTATAGTTCACTATTATAGTTGCATACTCAACATTTTTCAATGATTGTGATATGCAATTTTTCTTCTTATTGGCACATGCGACCAGTCTTCCTCCAAGAAAGAATGCACCACCAATCATTCTCTTTCTATTATCTATTTTACCCTCTCAGTCAACTACATTGAAGACACTAAGCTCAAATTTTCCTTTATGAGGATACCATAAGCCATATTCTTCAGTACCCTTTAGATATTTAAAGATCCTCTTCATCGTGACCATGTTAGATTCCTTTAGAATGGCTGAGAATCTAGTCACTATCCAACAACTTGAACAAATTTTTGTCTACTATGCACCACATATTTTTTGTTTGCCAATAATTTAT